>OU015534.1:6791185-7391185 GCA_907165065.1 Caprimulgus europaeus
CATCAGTTCTGCAGTCTACTGTCCTCTCATTTGACACCACAGGTAGGAACATATGAGCAATTTCAGTGGACAAATATCGCAAGAGAGATGCCATGGGAGCACCATTAGAACACAGAATTGAGCTCTCAGTTTCACAGAAACATGGCCTGGGCGTAAGGAATTTGTGTCTCTCCGAAAGTGCATACTGAAAGTGAAAAGCAGGCCTGCTTTTTCAATGATGAAATATTACTCTTAAGGGAAGCAGAAACGCTAATTCAGTATCCCAGGCTAAGGTAGTGAACCTCTCCTGACCCCAAAGCATTATGGAAGTGAGTCAGGGCTAGAGCTGCTTTGTGTAAGCTACTGAATCTGGATTCCAAGGACTCAGTTGAAGCTAAAATAAATCCTCAGACCAGCCACTTATACCAACTGGATGTGGATCAATGGCATTATATGCCAGGACTGAGAAGCCCTCTATTCCCTTGTACTTCAAGTCAGTTCCTCAGTTCAGATGAGACTTTTAATCTGCATGGCACTACAGAAACCACTGCAGATGACTAGAAAGTTTCCAGGAAATGCAAGAACGAATGTGTTACAGACATTACCCACTGGTTACTACACTGCTGCTCACAGCTATCCACACATGCTCTCACTGAGCAAATACACTCTCTGGGTAAGCACTTCATGGCTGCAAGTTGTAATGCTTCCCCAGCTTGGGTACATCTCAACAGCACTATGCTGTGCTCTACAGACAGTATCATGAGAGCAAGGAGCACGAGTCACCCCCTCTGCTGACTGTGACTGGTGCTTTAGCTGTAGCCTCCGCAGTCTGTTCATCAAAATCTTAACAGAAATGGTATGTTCAATATGACCTAGAGGCAGACACAAAACAGCCAGTGAAAATTACTAAGGGAGGTTTCTGGGAATGGGATGTGGAAAAGGAAGACACAGTTTGACACATTTTCTTGTCTGGAGATCAGAAAAGTTTACAGAATTAAGTTATGGGCAGGAGAGATTACGTGATCTGGATTTTCAGTTAGAACAAGGGCAGCACTCAGTGCAAGCAGAGACACAAATGTTAACTTCTGAAGTGCGAAGTCCCAGGCTAAATTTAGGACAGCCAAAGGCTATTTCTGTTGCACCAGTTTGTAGCAAAGCTTCTGCAGCCATCTGGCTATTGAGCAGCACCATTGCACCCCCTCCTACTCAAGCAATCCATCTGCACTGGGGCACAGCTGTGCCAGATGAATTCACAACTGTACCTGTGGCTGCTCTCACGTCACCTTCACAGAAACACAGAAGTGGTTTTAGCAAAGATGAAGATCTGGCCTTCACTTCCCAGAAGGCCCTTAATTCCCAGCGTGATCAGGTCTGTGGCAATCAGGGAGTGGTGCAGTCTGATGTTCAGTGTTGTGTCTTATGTATAAAAGTATTCTACAGTGTGAATCCAAACCACTCACCCAGACCTTTGCTTTTGAATGGCAGCATCTGAATCCAAGTCTTTTCACACAGACCCAGCAGAGAAATGTGTAACGTTATGCAGCTTTTAATAAATGTACTTTTTAAGATGTGCTTTTTTCAGCAGATGTGGCACTGTACCAGGGGAGGTAGACAGACACAGAGGTACAAACTACAGATCTCAGTCTCACCAGAAAGTTTCGTTATCCATTCCTTCATTAGTCAAGTAGTTATTCTGTAAATACAGCTCCCGCAGACCTGTAAGTTCACTGAAGGCTCCTTTGGGAATCTTCTCTAGCTTGTTGTTCTAGCCACCAGAAGCACAAAGCACATTATTTTGCATGAAACAACACAGGACATTCAGGTTCTGCTCAGCTGACACCGCGCAATTATACTTCAAAAGGGCTAGACTTAAGGTATTTTGGGGGGCATGGTAATTCTGCTTAAGAAATAAATACAAATACTAGTCTGAAATATTACAGCCTATTTCTATTGATTCTCCATGGAATCTTCGCGCTATGGAGTTAGAATTTGCCCCCACCTCTCACACCCAGATGGTGCTATTTTGTATTTTTAGACCTTCCACGTATCTGCAAATGCATAATGTAATCCAGGAAATTACCTCTGGAGTTTGCTCAAAATTTCTGAATTATGTCAGACAGGTTTCACCATAAAGAAGAATTAGGTTGGAAGCTGGGAACCAGCCACCCTTCCAGCATCAATGGCATTGCAAAAGGTAGATTCCAAAATAATTGCAATGTATATTCCAAAATAATTACTCCTATTGCCTTAGTGTGGCTTTGGAGAAGCCAGCAGGCAGACACGAACAGAATATAAAAGTAAATTCCACTTACAAATTCCATACTGGAACTGTAGGAATTATAAAAGGATATATAAAACACTAGGAATTATAAAAGGTTATATAAAACTTTGACACTTAATTTGTTAAACTTCCCACAATCCACATATACACAATAACATGATGGACAGACTGGACTGGATCCATGCACCAACTACTATAAAGTGGATACCAGCACAGACAGATCTGTCTGAGTGTCTCAGTGAAAGACAAAGTAAGATCTGTCACACCCCAAGTACACCCTTTGGACTATTGGCTTTCTCTCATTTCTCATTGTCCTGGTTTTTTTCCCCACTCAAAATATCAAGGTAAAGGTTACTGCTGACAGACAGTGCACTTGAAAACAAAATGCTCATTTCTCTCTTCAGCTCCTCTGCCCTTAACGCAACTGGTGACAGAGGGAAGGACACAAGTTCAAAGTGTAGTTCTCAGAGTCTGAGAGCCCTTTGGGAGATAATGATTACCTATAAATGGCAATAAATTGCAGGGGACTCGTAACTTCACGCTTTCCAAAGAAATTCCAGCAATTTAAAGGATCAGACTGTTTGCCTTTACTGTCCTTCAAGCTGAGAAGTGTGTTTTCTAGAACACTTTAAAAGGAAATTAGCAGTGACACCTTCAAGGGAAAAGAAAGCTGGAAGGCAGCACAGAACTGCCTCAGTCCAGGGGCTGATAACAAACTCCAGTCTACACACGTCCAAGGAGCTGTCAACACTAGGAACAAGCGGAACGAGGATTCCCCACCGCTGCAGCTTTCCCATTGTTAACAGGGCTGAGATCTCTAGCACAGACATGATGAAGTGTTTTTATCAAAATCAGATGACATGGAATTAAAAATGCTGGAGACTAGTTAATGCCACAACTTCTGCTATTGCACTATTGCTGGATAAGTTGTAGCAGTGAAGAATCACTGATCCAAACTTTCTCTGCGTTGTCTGAATTGCCAGTTCAGTAGCAAACAAAAATCAGTGATGGTAGGAAACAGTAGTCTGTGTGAAATGAGTTAGTGAGAAAAGCCAGTTCATAGCAGCAGGAAAAACAGCATTGTCAGTGGCAAACTTAACTGGGAGGCCAGTCACTGGATGGCCATGGAGAATGATCTCCCTTCTTACACTAAATATGTATTAATATCATTACATGCAGGAAAGAGACCAACAATGCTACCACGTGGGCATTTGCAATACATTCCCCTGAAAACACAGAAAAGCATTTTTGTCCCCTGTGAGCATTTTGGTGTTTTGTAAAAAAAACATTGTTACTTATGAACAAAAAAGTAAGGACATGGGAGACAGCTACTGTTGAGGATATAGCAGATGAGAGTTACAGTGGGCCTGGGAACGTTTCCAAGTGCACTGAAATGGCTTGGCTGTGTAAGTTGAATCCCATACAAACACAGTACTTGGTCACAATTGTAAAGGAATAAAAAACCGTGTTGTCATTACCTTTAAGTGTAATTTATATAGTGCTGGAGGGAGATTCTTTGGAACATACTTCAGGAAGTTGCTGGACATGATGAGTATCTCCACATTATCAGAGCCATTGAACATATTATCAGGTAACCCAGCATCTGAAAGTTTGTTGTTATGAAGATACACAGACCTGTTGGAAGGAGAAAAAAGATGAAGTTAAACAGATAGTGAGATCTGGGGGTTTTTTGTTTACCAAGTAAAAGTTGTTTAAAAACTATTTCCACCTTTCCTTCTTTTCTTGAGATAATTAGATTTGTTTTTAAAATGTGCCCTTTAATTTAGCAAGGGATAAAGAAGCAAAGCCAACTGGTTATTTCAAACACTCTCTGAAATTTAGGTCTATTCAAAATCCAAACCTGTGTGTGAATACAAATTTCACAAGCAGCCTTACCTTCTCAACAAGAACCTGAGTGCAAGTCTGGGATTGTGCAGTGCTTTGAAACAAAGAATATTGCATGGTGGCCTCACTTGAGAGGGTCAGAACTCATATCTGATTAATACATATGCCCTCAATTTTAACTTCTGTTTGGAATCAAATCTGGGCTTCTTGGGCTTGCAAAATCAACCTGTGGATCTCTTAAGAAAGGGCCCTCTCACCCCTCCATTCTTTCTGCTTCCATGCAGGCTGGAAATACCCCAGGAAACAGTTTCTCTCCTACTTCTAGAACTCAGAAAGGCACAGAATACTTACAGAAAGACAGAGCAGATTTACTCAATCTGAAAGAATTTTGGTTTTCAATGAACCTTTAGGATCAAGAGACAGAGAGTTTCTTATTTTCCCTTTGCCCTTTTTATGTTTATGTTATGAACTTTTAATGTTTACTTTTCACAGAACAGCTTCCTTAATCATATTTTCAAAAACTGATTAATTCTTGATTCAATTCTTAATTGATTTTAAAGTAAAAACACAGGTTTTACTTCTGTATAAAACAATTGACCCCTATGAAGTTACTCCTGTTATTCATAGGCTTTACTGCTAAATGAATTAATATGACTTCTTTTTAACAAAAGAAATGACAGGATTTTACTGACTTCGATGACCCCTTCCTTTCCTGTGTTGACCCCAAGATGCAACAGGCAGCTAGAACTGCAGAGACAGGTTAAAACTGCAAAAGAGCACAGTGTCAAAAGTGTGCTTTTTTAACTTGTTCTTGGATTCTCTACCAGTTGCAGGGAACTTGGCAACATCTTTCTGGAAGGAAGGAAAGGCTCAGTATGGAAATACAACCGTGTGATCACACACTCCAGGGAGTTCAGAGCCACACTGAAAATATTGTTCACCCTGCACAGTCAGCTGTACTTTTAACTCACAAATATTTGCCTTTCTGAAAACCTTGCTTTCCAAATAATCAGTGTGAGACCATGAACTCTGCTGGGGGCAAAAAAAACCAACTGAAACAACTGTGTTAGGATTTTATATCAGCAGTCTCAGAAATTAATGAGTTACTATTCTGATTAAAGTTAGTGTTGGTATAGGAGAGTGTGAAAATCACTTCGGAAGAGTGCAAGAATTTTAGTATGAAATCAAAACACAGCAGCTTCTGCAACTCAGATTACACATGTATAAAACATGAACACATATATAAATCTAGCTTCCTTCATGATGAGATATTGCCAGAAATCAGTGACTGACTCAATCTTTTCAGCTACCAAGAGCCTACAAGACTAAAGGTCTAGTAAGTACAGAGTAGCTTCAGCTCTCAACAAGTTCAGTGGGAATGGAGAATTCTTCAGTTCATCAATAGCTCAAATGGGTCAGCTATTATTAGGTGCTTCCAAATTGGGATGGGGAAATGGCTACCAACAGAGTTTGGGATATCTTTGCAGGATTAGATGCTGCAGTGTCCATAGAGATGACTCAAAATGCCTTTGGAAAAGACGGTATCTCACAGGAGGTGGTCTATGGGCACCTGAATTTGAGATGGGCCAATGTGCTGCAGCTGGGCCCAGCTGAGAAAATCACAACCTGAAACAAGCAGAGAGACCTTCAAAACCAGACTTGAGGTATGAACCACTTCTGAAGGTGCTAAAGTGCTTAGCTTTAACATAGTTGAGTTATATTTGACTGCACTAAGTACTGTACTCTCAACCAGAAACTATCACATTACTATAATAAAAACAGGGATTTCTAAACAGTTAATCTCCATTTTGAGAAATCAAAGCTGTTCCTTTCAACTCATAACTGATACACAAATAAAATGGAGACAATTTAATTTTCATCTATGCAAAAGTGTCTGGCAGTCCTTGGAATGCGTTTGTCTGAGAGATTATTTGATCTTTCATGCTGAGAATAACAGTCAGCTTCTTTCCAAAAAACACAAGTAGGCAATAACATGGTTTAGTCAGTTTCTTATCACTCACCAACTGCCTCCAAGCAGTGGCAGAACACTGTTATTGTTTTACCACTCCCTTACCTCAGGTTTGGTTTCTGTCCAAATGTGAGCCCATATATCTTAGTGAGATAATTGGCTGCAAAATCTGCACTAATCAAGGTATTTGGTAGGAACTTCGGAGCCACTGTTAGCTGTAAAAGAAATACACAGGGGAATTCCAATTAAATGAAACAAATGTTTTAACTAAGTATTAGACCAGCAACAAAACACTTGCAAATTTATTTTCTCTAAACAGGCAAAAATAAATGAAACTGAACATAGATTGCATGAACAAAAACAAATTGTCCTCACTCACTAATCTCTCCAGGAAGGAGACAGACTTTTCCTCCAAGATATGCGAATGTTTGTTTTGGTTGGAAGAGTTCTATCTCTTTTTGGTGGAAGAAATAAAGAAATTGTTATTCAGAGAGCAAACACGTTGCTTATTATTGTTTCTAATTCCTCAGTCTGCTGAGCCAAAAAGTCCCGACCCACCACACAGTGGCCTGTCACTTACTCCCATATGAAGGTACACTTGGGGCAGGGGAGAAGTGTCACTTCAAATATCTGTTCCAATATTGCACCCATTTATGATGAACTTTTCAACAGAAGATTCAGGTTCCCAAAGGACAAGGATACCGCTGAGCCAAACAATGGAAAATCAAATGGGACTTCAAAGCAAAGACCTGCTGTACAGTGATACTTTGTTCATTAAACAAGTGATGTATCAGAAACAAAAACCAGAAAGGTCCTGTCACCAAAACTTTGTTGATGAGAGGTACAGGATTTGATGTGTTTGCTCTTGGCCTATTGCTATTTTTATCAGTTATTTGAAAAAATAATGCTAGGAACATCTGCATCTGAAAAAAGAATTGGTGGGGTGAAGAGTAGTGATTAAAAAAGCTCAGTTTTACAGAGCATTTAGATAATACAATAGCTAGGTTCACTGAGTGGCTGCTAACAGCCAAATCATTCACTTAGAACAGTTACAATACAGCCTGGAGGAAGATTTATGCATCAAGATTAAGCCCTTGGGAAACAAATTCTTAGGCCAGTGCTGTAGTTGATAGAATCCTTGAGTACCTAAGCAGCAGACTACTGAACTGCAGTAGGCAGGTGCAATCACTGTGGTTACAGATGTTAACTGTAGTACTAACGACACCACTCTTACAATATTTTATGCACACTCTGAAAGGCTCTGGAGAGAACATATTTTCTGGGAAGATACTGAAGCCTTTGTCATCTAAAGCATTTAGATCAGAATGGGAAAATCAAGGCAATGGAAGAGATCTGCCTTCTAGCCTGAAATTCTTTGAATATGTAAAGCTTCTTCCTCACAGCAACGTTGTGTGAAAGAAGACCTGGTTCTTACAGCCAGCCAGGCACAGGAAGACTCACATGATGAGAAAACCGATTTTTCAAATTTTTATTACAGCAAAACTGCAATGGGTTATCAATAATAATGTAAAACCAGAAATATTTACAAGAGGAACAATGTGTGAGAGAACAGACACTTGACTGAAGAACTGCCTAACCCAAGCCTTAGACTCTGTATGTACCTAAAGGGTGCCCAGATCTCTCTCCACTGGTTTGCCAAGTGTGCATTGATGGACTATATCCACAAACCTGCAATTACTGGACTCACAACACAGTCCCATTTCTCAGAAGATGAAAGTACATTATTTACAGGCATTTCACATGTGACTACAATTGCCACAGTACTGCTCTTAGCTTTACCAGTGCTCTCTCACCTCCTGACCTGGGAGACAGGATTTCGTGGCAGTGGATGAAGGCACTCATCTCTGACCAGGAAGGTCTGACAGTGCCTCAGAAAGAACTAAGTCTCTACTGTAACATAATATTGAGAGTTCAGACACAGGAAATAGACTTAATCACTTTCATACACAGTGGCACACTAAAGCTTTTCTCCTGAAACACAGTCTATTAGATCATAACTTTTATACAAAAAAAGGGCATGGCTCAGATATGTGAAATTAAATCCATCAAAACCACAAGAAAGAGGAAAGAGAAAGACAAGTTTCATCCAAGAAGAGTTTTCACTTGCTCAGGACTTTGCTTTGGCATTTCAGCACTTAGTCATGAGACTAATTGATCTCCACTGGTTGACTGCTTGAAGGATTAATGCTGGATTGTTGTAACTGTTAGCAAAAATAAAGTTGACTGAGTAGCTTTGTCCAGTATATTGCCTAATAAGTAGCAATCTGCATTTCCCCAGCTGCAATTTTCTTGCAGCTTTACTGTTGGAACTTCCTTTCCATATGGCAGACAGTGTTCCTCCTCTGTTAACTAAAGAGTTAACCAATGAACTCAGAAGGATTATATAAAAGTTATTACCAGTTTGGAACAAGTTTTCTTGCTTATAACAAGCTTTGATGTCAGCAGAAGTACTGGATCCAGGTGAATCTCACATCACTTTGGGGATACTGGGAAATGTTGAGACCTGATGCCAAAATCACCAGCTTATAGTAAATAATATTGACAGCTGAGGACCTGGTCTACAGTTTGGTGGAAAAGGTTTCTGTTATTAACAAGGCTTACTGTGGATACTACATGATAGATGATACAAATTACGAGAGTGAGGTGAAAAATTAAAAAGGAAACTACAGCATCCATTCTTCACTTGAAGTACTTGCTACTAATAAGCCACAGAAGGTTTTTAGCTTATTATAATATTTCTTTTTCTGACCAACTATGCTAGTTTAACGAAAGATGATTTAGCTACATCTGATGGGATCACAACTGAAGATAAAGCAGCATTAAGATAATCCATAAAACAAGGAGCAAACTACCAGCAAATCCCTGCTCTCCTCCAGACACCACAGTTACTTGATCTGCAGTGTTTCCTGCTGCAGAGTGGATGCAGTTTGAAGCCAATCTGGTTTGTCCTGGCTTGTGATTTATAAAGAAAAGTGTTATTTTTGTGGGTCCACAACTTCTCACTGTAACTAGTTCTGACATTCGCTGATGTTTGCATTTTCTTTTGGGATCCTTTTCTCTCTGCATTAAAGCCAGAAAAACCAAACACTTTGTTTTGTCACATAGGGAAAATTGGAGCGCAAAGTTCTGGAATATTAGTCACAGTCTGGCTTGTTCCTTTTCATGGAGTTATTAACTGCCAAGATTGTTCTATGGAAATGGTGCTTGAAAGGGAGAAAAGAACACAATGTTACTGTATTAAGGAATGGGTTCTATTCTCAATCACTCCATACAGAACTCTATGGAGTGATTGTGGATATGTCTTGGCCTGACTGAAACCTGGATGTGGCCACATGTATATAAACAAAACATCAAAAGGTCACAGATTTTAAGAGGATAATAAAATATATATATAGACATGCATATAAATACATATATATATATAGAGAGAGAGAGGGAGGGATGGAAAGGCAGGGGTTTTGTAGACAAAAGAGGCTCTGCCTGATGTTTTAACTTATATTTTTCTGTGGTATCCCAGTTCCAACTGTAGGAAATATTTATGGACAATCACTGGGGAAAAAGAAACCCATAATGGGAACCACACAGATATGAGGGTATATGAGAATTTATTTCATTTCCTAGCCTTGGCAGGAAAGATGTGTTTTTGTCATGACATCCAGCTTGGGTGATTAACAGAAAAGCACTTAGGATCTTCTCCATCAAAAAAGAAATTCAGCTCCTACCACTGCAGCTCAAGGAATAAATTCATTACTTGCTGAGTTTCACTGTGTGTGGGTATCCCCCCACATCAAACCTAGTCAGAATGGGAGTCAGGGAAAACTGGACAGCTTTTTACAGACCTCGATGGCTCAAACACTGGTATTAGGATGCATTTGTTCACAAATTTTTCAACTAGTCTCATCTGATGAGCTATGCAGCATTTCACATCATCACCCCACAGCTTATTTGCATTCAGGCAGCTACCAAACCTGCATGCAGCTGATCCAAAGCCTACTGAAGAGTCATAATTGATAAATGCCCTCTGTACCTCCCTACACACACAAGAGAAACCCTTCATTGGTTGCACAAATAAATAAGTGTTCAAAACAGACAGGCACATGTACCCTTTAATTTTTTAGCATGCTAACTGATGTCTTGACATTAGATGAACCTGCATTAGAATATCACCTTAGCACAGTTGTACTTAGGTAGGATATACCTTTTAAAAGAACTGAAGACTTGCTTGTTTAACTTTCAGAACCAATTAGAAAAGAACTCTGAATGCCTTGTGAGCCTCTTACCTTATTGTTTGCCAGGTACAGGTAATTCAGGTTCTCCAGATGCTCAAATGCTTCCTCTGGCAACCCTTAAAAACAGGAATAACTAATCAGTGACACTGGCACTTTACTGCTTCTCTGAGTGAAAATATCAGAGGGTAGCTTTTCCTCTCAGGTAATACCTTTAATGTGAGATTTAAATATTTTTCATTGCCACTGAAACAATCTAACTCAGAGCTACTGTTGTCTTTTGTTTTTTTAATTAAAAAAACCAACAAAAAAAACTCCACAGACTGTTTAGAGCAATGGAAGATGATTAAAAATCCTAAGCATGCAAGGCTTGTGGCCAACCCCACTGCTAAGGGTCAGGTACAGAGCTGTGTTGACTTGCTGTACGGCTGCTTATCAGTGCTTGCGGCAAACGTGCTATCTGAAAAGTTTCTTTAGTCATTTGCTCACAAATCTGCAAATCATTTTTCTTGGAAGGGCATAATCTGAAGTTGTTTAATCATCAGATCAATCTGATCCATGACCATGATGTTGCCAAAATAACACCAGTATCTGCATGACATAACCCTTCCCTTGTTCTGCTCCCCCACAGTCCAGATAGCCACGCAGTAACCAGCTCAGAGAGCTGATCCAACTCAGAGCTTACCCTCCTCCAATAATTACTAATTTTCAGCTGAATACTCCACATCCAGCTGATCACACAAGCACAATTGCTGTCAGAATGGAAAGGCTGCAAATAACATTTTCACCTGGCACTTAGATAACCATAAGTCAAAGGTGAAGCTATTTCCCACGTCAAAATATATTGGAAACTCAGGGCTGCACTGAAGCTTGTGAAAGAAACATCCAGCCCCAAAGGTACCAATATCAAAGTCTGAAGCTATCAAGCACAGCCTTCCCTGTGCTATGTAACAGTGCTATGCTTTGGGTCCCATGCATAATATGCCCACATCCTCAATAAAGGATGATCTCCATCATTGGAATAAGGATAGCAGCAGCATTCAGAGCAACTGGGTGACACACAAGTTAACAACAACTACACCTGCTACATTGCATATCCTCCTCTCTTACTATTTACTCCAATTCCTCTGTTTCTTTTGCTTTCCTTACTAACTCCTTGTCAAGTTTATCTAAAAAGCATATGACTTAGCAAGCAAAACCTGCCTACAAAAACATAAATAGTTTTAGAAGAATATCAGAAGTTGCCTTATTTGTAATACATATTATTGATATTTATATTAAATTCAACAAGGGCTGAACTGGACTAAGCTGCACTGAGTGACTAGACTGAACTAAACAAGTGGATTAAGAAATAAGGTCAGTCAGAAGGAAATCATTCAGCATGTAGACATTTCTAGTTCTCAAGTGCATTGCATTGATGTGCCTGTGGGACCAAAGGGAGTTTCCTGGACGAGAAGATCTCACGCTGCAGTGCACAGTGCTGCTGCCAGGCCTCCTCCACTGGTTCAGTAAAGCTGCATTCTTATACACTGAGTATTATGTTTCAGACAATAAAGTGTCTCCATCATCTGTCTGATAGCCAAAGGAGCGAGGTTACTGCTAACCACTCCAATCCAGTCAGCCCATCACTCTGTGGCCTTCCTTATCAGCCGTCACTGGCCTCACTGCATAAGCTGGTGTTGTGGAGGCACAGGCTCTGTTCCCTTCACAGCTCTGCCAGCTTACCTTTAGAAGTTAGCCTGTTATTTTGCAAATTGAGAGTTTCCAGTCTGTAAAGGCGAGCAAGCTCTTCTGGAAAGATTTCTTCTATCTGGTTATTCTAAGAAAATGGAGAGTATTAATCATCATCATCACAGTAATCCAAGAAGGATCCCAATAAACCCAGACTGTGAACTCAAATAAAATTTGGAAATGAACCCACCATGTCAAATCATTGTCAACAGACTTCTCTCTGTAATGAGCCAATCTTGGATCTCAAAACCAAGACATCCAAACCCAGCAGCATTTGAAGGCCTGAACCAAGTCCTGTAGCTTGTGCTCATCACCAGAAATAACTGGCTTATGCAATGGTAGCACACAAAGATTGTGATTATGCCTGGCAAGGCCTACAATCCATCTGCCACAGCCAAAACTCAGAGCAGCAGCAAAGCATTTGCTACAAGGTTGGCACTGTGGATTTCTGAGTTTACTACTTCTGTAATTTACGTGTTGTTTTAAAACTTGTCACACGCAGGGTGAGTCAAACTGGGCTCACTTTCTCTGGTTTTACTGTCAGGGTGACTGCCACCAGATTCTCATTAACATGCTGAATAATATTTAGACCATTAGTAAGTGATTCTAGCGTTTTAGCATCTAGGGGACCAGTCAAGGACCCACTGTGCTGGAAGCCAGGCCAATACACAGAAAGTGCAGCTGCTGCTCTAAAAAGCTTCTTTGTTTTTGGCAGTAGGGGCAGAAGCCATGGCTAGCACATGCCTGGGACAGATCTGCTGAGGAAGGTGCCAGCCTACATTACATTTTTTCTAACTATGCTGCACTTGGATGGAAAGCTCTGAACAAAATCTGCAATTCATACATTGAACAGAGTTGGCAAATGGGAGCAATAAACAAAAGGCAGTTGGTTAAAGGCCAAAGAGGCATTGTGGAGAAAAATGGAACCACTGCTGCCGCTCGGAGGAGGAACGGCCATGGGGCTGCCATGCTCTGGCCCTGCCCATGTCCTTGAGTGTCAGAGCACAGGGAGCTGACGCTTGCCCTAATGATGGCCATAGGGATCTATTAACTAACAGGAGAGCATGGAAACCTGCTGGCAGTCTAAGACAGACCGCTGCTTCCACCTGAAGTTGGAATCTCACATCCTTACACGCCCTTGTCCTGGTAAGACATATCTCTGCAGTGTAACCATCTGCTGAAGGTATGGCATTAGTTTCTTGAGTAAAATGACCCAAGAGTGTCACAGGCAATGCCACTCAGCGTGACGGATGGCTGCGGCCGGGTCACGCCTGCTCCGTGCTGCAGGGAGAGGGAGACAGGACGCTTGGGGACACGGGCTGGGTCTGTGTCTGGTCTGGCACACCATGTTCACAACGCTTTAGCTAACGGGTAGTGCTGCAATAAATGTCTCATTAATGAAGTAATTTAGCCCCTGCTCTTCAAAGGCACCTCGAACTGAGAGGCCTTCACCAGAAACAGTAATTATTACTTTGAACAAAAACTCTTCTCTTGGAGCTGGGCGGTGAGGAAGGAGGAGATTCTCCTCTCTCCCTTTTCCTCCCTGGATCTGTGGGGAGAGAACTGACGCCGATAACCGGGAGCGTTTGCCAAGCAGGCGCTGGGCCTGGCGCACCTCGTGCCTCCCACACGGAGCCGCTGAAAGGCGGGAAGGAGCCGGTTGAGGCGGAGGGAAGGACACGGCCCAGGAGCCGGTTGAGGCGGAGGGAAGGACACGGCTCAGGGAAGCCCCAGGGGCCCGTGTGGGAGCTGGGCGGTGCCGCCAGCCCAGGCCCCGTGGCGGGGCCCGGCTCCCTTACCTGCAGGGAGAGGTGGTTGGTCAGCTCCGGCAGCAGGAGCGGGAACTCCTTCAGGTCGATGCCGCCGCAGTCCACGACGCCCTCCTGGGTGCAGCCGCAGTCGCGGGGACAGGCGGGGGCCGGGCCGGGCGGCCGCCGCCGCTCGGGAGCGCCCTCGGGGAAGTCGTTGTCGGCGGGAGGCGGCGGCGGGCGGGCGGCAGCGCAGCCCAGCGCCAGGAGCCCCAGCGCCAGCAGCGCCCGGCCGCCGGCGGGCATCGCCCCTGCAAGGCGAGAGCATGGCGTGGGGTCAGGGCACGGCTCGGCCGAGCCCACCCGCACCTCCCGCCCTTGGGCTGCAGGAGCCCCAGGCGGCAGCCCCGCCGCCGCCCCGCCTTCCCTGGGTGCTTTCAGGCGCTCTCAAGGCGGTTTGTGGAGCGAGGTGTGAGGGAGCAGCGCTGCCCGCCAGCCCTGGCGCTGCCCCTCCGGCCTGACCCGCCCGCCGGCTGCAGCCTGGCAGCATCCCCTGCACCGTTCCCGAGTCCTCGAGTTATTTATTGCTTTTTTCATACTGAGAAACGCCAGATGATCCCGGAGATTTATAGAGGAGGTTATGCAATGTTATTTCTGTGTGACCGCTGGTCGTACTGTGCCTCGCAGTTTTGCACAGGGAAGAAACTTCTTGTTAATGTAAACAGGGTATGCGGGAAAAAGTGACTCAGGCTGTCGGGATGCCTCTCGGGGGGCTGCTTCACGTGCGTCGGACAACAACACAATCTCATGGCTACTGAAAACAAAATGGGCTTCCTATTGATTTTGGACAGTGCTGATCTGAACCGTAGAGGCCTGGCTAATGTTCAGCTTTTATCTTTCTGGCAGCAGGTTAAAATAATTCAAACAGAAGTTGAATCTCTACCCGACCGGCCAGCTGGCCCTAATCCATCCCCTCGGTCTCATTCGTTGCCCTTCTCGGATTTCATACATAAGGATTTGCAGTAGGAGCGGGCAATGGCTTTTTTCCTTTCAGCTATTCTTCACAGAAGTGTTCAACAGCGACGAGAAATTCTTATTTAGGCTGATCTTTTAAGGTGAAAAAGCACAATGGATTAATTACCTTAATATGAAATAAGTACTCTGTTCACCTCTGCCAGCCCAGAGGTGCATCAGAAACAACAACCTCCCAGAGCCAGTGTCAGAATTGGCTCATCCCCATTTACATCCATAGGGCTGTGCTGCTTTCCACCAGCTGAAACTCTCTCTGGGGCTCTCACAGACTTTGGGTGCTTGGGAGGCATTGGAGAGATCCTGCTCTCAGTCACAGTCATGAAAATCATCAGCAATTTATTTAAATACTGACTTACACTTGAAGAAATGGGAAGAAGGTGGAACTACAGGACAGAGCATCCTGAGACATGGGTGGTTTTGCTTTGGTCCTGGTCTTTGCTAACAACATGCTGGATGACTTTAAGCATTAAATATTGTTTGATCCCTCTTCCCCCTGCTCCACTATTCCACTTCTTCCATATCCGTTAAAACTGAATATAATGAAATTAATCTCCTTTAAAAAACATTCCAGAGATCAGATGGTGTTCCTTATGTGGCAGCTAGATATTAATAGTGAAATCAAAATTGGCCATATGAATATGCCAACAGTGGATTAGTAAAATCCTCAGTAGTTGGTGACCTAATCTCAGAAAATACTTCAGAAATCTTAGAGAAAATAATATCAGAAAATAATCTCAGGAAGCACGATATATTAGATCTCTAACAGTATTTTTTCTATATATAAGCTTACTTTACTTATACTTACAAAAGAAACTTTAAAAAAACCCTTTATATGCAGCCCTGCTGTAACAATACCAATGCTGTTCCCATATCACACAGATACCTCATGGTTGGTATTAGGCTCTATAGATTTGTGACATGCTGACTTTTCCACATATATAGCTGAAAAGATGTTTAAAAATCAACATGAAATATTGTATCTATTGCTCACTAAAATTTCTGAGGCAATCTCACCCTGTTGTCATCAATATGCATGCTTCTGCTACAATGCCTTTGAAGTGAATGCTGCTCTGGTGCCACGGGGAGATGCTTTGGATACAGAAACATCTGCCTGCATCTGGAGTGCAGGCAGTAAAGCCAGGCATGATTTTGATTTTCTTTTAGTCCAAAGAAAGTCTGAAGTAACTTACTCCATTTAAACTCATTCCCATGGGCCTGATCCAAAGCCTTATTAAGAAATCTAATTAAAGGAGTAGCTCAAAACCCACTGGAAAAGTCCTCTTCCCTTGCTTTCAGTGGGCTTTGAATCAGGTCCTTCCACCCAAAGACTAAAGTTACACTGAAACCAACCCAGGAGTTTCTGTGGTTGCATCTTTCTGAGCCCAGACAGAACCACCACTGCACTTTGCTGCCACACAGCACCAGAGGCAGAGTGGCACAGTCTCAAGAAGTAAACTGAAGTTTCAGGAGTTACTATATGCTTCTCCAGGATTGCAGTTACCTCAATAAACAACAGAATCATGTTCAAAATATCTCATCTATCTCTTATTCTGCATACACATTTCTCACAGGACACACACACACACAGAGGGAAAAACATCCTCTCCTTCAATAGCAACAGGTTAACCGAGTTTGTTACTCACACTTTATATCCTTTCTAATCTAAAAGCTGCAGCTGAAAAGGCAGGCTGCTGGATGTTGTCTGATAATCCAGCTTTTTAAAAAAAAATAAAGTGCTGAACAACTCACCTTTGCTGTCAGAAATCAGATGAATGGAGAAGAACATTTCTCTTGCCCCTACAGGCTCCCTCGGCTCATGCCATGTCAGTTCCACGCGCTGAGCTCAGAGCGAGTCTCCCCGTTCCAAGCCAGATCCTTTCCAGATGTGAGCAGCAGAATTAGAGAGAGTAACAGGCAACCCTCTACCAGCGAGAGTTTCCTGCACTTCCCAGTGAAATCCGAGAGGAATTTTCCAAAGCCACCATATGGGAAAATGTGAGTAGGAAAAAGGAAGCAGCTATAGTCTGAATATAAAGATTGAGGAAGAAACAATCTCACGTTGCTTTTTGTCAACACAGTTTGCAAGATCCATGACAGATGCCAAAAGCAAGCATGCTGGAATTGACAGAAGCGGAGCAGAGACAGCGTGTGCTTCAGCAGGATACCGGAGCTGCACTGCCTGTTACTAGATCTGTAGTTTTAGGCACATTCAACAAAAAATCTGAATTCCAGGTGGGAATGTCCTGCCATTCCCTAGGGCTATGGTTCAAACTAGCCAAGAACAGATAAATCACCAGTTTTTCCTGCATTTCATCTCCCTCCTCTTTTAACTCCCCATGGTTTTCAACCCATCAACTATCTTCAGGGACCAGAGATAGATAGGCTGAAACTACAAATATCTTAGAGACAAAGTCTCAAAATTTGATACATCCCACCTACCCAATCTCTTTTTTATCTTCTAAGCCCCATGTTACAGCACTAAACATCAAAACAAACCCCCCCACCACATACATACACTCCAGCCCTGGTCATGTTTAAGTCCAGAAGCCTCACATTCCTTATTTTTTCCCTCTTGGTAAAAAGAGGAACGTGCTGTTTATGAGCCAGTATGCTCTAAGTGCAGCAATACTTCCAAGAAAGCAACACAGCTTTTTATCAGTGACAGCAGAATTACTATTTTAAATATAAAGCCACCTGTTCCGTGAATGATCTGCAGCTCCGCACAGTACCTCCACGAAATCTGCAGAGGTTGCAAATCCTCACCAGGGACACGACCTTCTTGCTGAATTCCAGAAAAGGGACACCAATTCTTTCCTCTCGACTCCAGCTGAACTGAAGTCTAAAGCAATTAAGTTATTTCCTCCCTCTCTTCTTCGAGGCTCATATCAACTGGAATTGATCCCCCTCTGTGCCACGTCTAATTCTCAAACGTTAGTGTGGGAAGTGTGTTTTTACTAAAACAAAAATGAAAACAAAATAAAGCTGGCTGCTTTTTCTTAGTGGTCCAGAATGCATTTGCCTGCTATCCTTTCTATATTACAGCACCCTGAGTCCATACAACAAAATTTACACAGTGTTTTCAGGGAGGAGGAAAAAAGTTTGCTTATATTGGAGGACCACCCCGCCTTAACCCAGTCTGTGGACAGAGAGAAGGAGGAGTAAGGTGATTACCTCGCTCACTATTGATGCCAGAGCAGTCCACAAGTGCGAGGAAGAGAGCAGGATTCACCCTTCCCCAAAAGTGTGTTTTTATCAGTGTTTTTGTTGTATAAATGTAGTGCTTAGCTGTCATGTAGCATCTAGAGGTACTACAGTATAAACAGAGGGGCATTATGCCTCCTTCAGTGGGGAAACAGAGGCACACAAGTGCCGTAACCAGCCCAGGATTATCCTGCAAGACAGAGCCAGTGCTAGAAACTAGATACCCCATGTGCAAAGGTAACATTCACACCCTTACACTTCCTTCACACCTCTTACATCAATGTATCCCAAACTCACAGTTTCCTATCTCCAGGCCCAGTGCTGCATTTCCATCATCAGAACCCACACAAACCCCCAGGAAAACCAGAGCTGCAGTCAAACCTACCTAGAATCAGAGAATCACAGAATGGTTTGGGTTGGAAGGGACCTTAAAGATCATCCAGTTCCAACCCCCCTGCCATCAGCAGGGACACCTTCCACTAGACCAGGTGGCTCAAAGCCCCATCCAACCTGGATCTACAGGCGTTCTGACCCACTAAGCCAAAGGCTATGCCCTAGCATGGTATGGACTCAGGCAACCACTGTTTCCATCACAACAGCTTTCTGGTGCTTTCAGAGGAAAGAACTTCCATCACAAGACTCACAACCTAGAATTATTTGCAGGCAATCTTTCCAGTCAAACTGGAGTCTTACTACTCTGCATGTTCCCTGCTGCTGCATGACAGTGGTGGTTGCAGCCTAAATGAAAAAAAACCCCAACATTCTCAGGTTTAAAAACTGAAGCTGAAGACTCAGTTTAAACTGTGGTATGATCACTTCTTCAGATCACACAGATGGCAGAGAAACAGGTCATTGGGCAAACAACTGCTAGGGTACTTCACTGAGCAACGGGCAGCTATGACAGGCAGCACATGCCGTGCCGCAGCACACCGTACTGCTTTTGCAATGGGCCTGGCACGCAGGGCACTGTGCAAAACCCAACCTTCTGCACTGGCTGCAGCACAAAAAAGCCCCAGTGGTGGTCAAGGACAGACTTTGTTAACCTGAGCTCTTATTTCTCAAAGATACTCTCACAGACCTCAGCATAAGGACATGTCAAGGGCCAAGCTGCAGTACACTGTATTCCACTACTGTAACTGAGAAAGCCGGACAACTTACCTGTTACACCAAGGCTGCACCTGCCTCGTGGAACCATGGAGGATCAGGACAGCACAGAGGCACCTCAAACCCATGAGACCTGCTCAGCTGACTATTGTCACTGTCCTAAAGAGATTACAGGCTAAATTTAGGTGTGATATGATAAACTCAAATAACAGTCACCCCAGTCAAGCAACAACATGGCACAGAATAAAAGGTATAATCAGATATACTGAAGCATGATCTCCAAGAACAGTGGTTCTACAGACATCAGCTCACTTGTGATCAGCCTGGAGTGAGGCATGAGGCATTCTGGAGATTTAAGTTTTAGTTGTATCTTAAAAGGTATAAAAATGTTTTTTACTCTCACCTTTATCTGATTTAAATAAGACTCTACAGAAATACTGGCCTTCCTGAAGTGTCCACTGCTATGTGCTGATACTGTGCCTTTATTTGAAAGGAGAGAAAAAAAGCCCATTAAAATTCTTTTAAATAACTTGCTGTCATTTGCTTCAAAAAATGAATAATCAAAACACAAAGAGTAAAAGGGGTTTTTGTCTCCAAAGCAGGAAGGGAAGTATTTTTCAAACCTAAGTATGCACAGCAGAGCCTGGCCATGAGCCTATTGGCGTCTGTGTGTTGATCCAAATGAACTTTAAGATGTCTGTTCTCCCAGAGGACATGTACTGTTTAAAAAAAAATTAAAATAAAAATCCATGACTACTTTTAATCTACCTGAAGTATGGGATACAGACATAGCACATTTTGTACTTTTTTTACACTATCCATGTTCCTTTTAGCCTGCTGCAGCATTATTAGGATATTTCTGTTCCTATATCTCAGTATATTACTAACATTTCCTAGAGATTCCATCCAGGGCCATATAAAGCCATTGGCTTTTAAGTTAGCAATGAGTTCTTCTTACAGACACAGGGTACAGATCAGTTCACCACACTGTCACTCCAACAAATTTTGCTGCTGTTTATTTAAGTAATAAAAGAATTTGTTCCAAACAGTTGTGTTTTTTTCCAGCATTTGTTCTCCACATGTGGTTTGCCTCCTCAAGTGTTGATTTTTCATAGTTAAGAGACTTTTTCCTGCCTTTTATCCACTAGACTAATTGCATTCTTCTTCTTTTCTGTTTAATGAGAGCTGACAAGCAGCTCAGCGCTCTGTAAAACAGGAAGCGATGTAGTTCTGTTCCAAGGAGGTAACAGTTTAAACTGACCTCAGATTAATTGGACATATGGGAAATGGACAAATCTAGTCTTGGGATTATTTGAATTTTTTTCTATTGTGAGAGGGACAATGCAGTCAAGCCCTTTTGTCCCATCCTCCCACATCCTGAAATGATCTGTCACCCAAAAGAACAGCCCCTTAACCCAGCTGCCACCAGGCTCTGCTGTTCACAACCTCCCCACCGGAGCAAACTCTCCTGCTTACCAAAGGGATCCCCGATTACCTCACGCTAGGTAAATTTGTGCTTCACACAAATAAAACCACGATGAGCCACCTGTCAGATTCTCTATTTCCCTTCTAATATTTGCAGTTATGAACACCTGTACCAGGCACTCTGTGTCACACACCCTCATGAAGTTATTCGAGGTAAGGTCAACCCAGTACAACAACATACAGCTGCAGTAACTGCCGTCTCCCACACTGCCTCATCTGCCCACAGATATCCCCTCATTTATCCACACAGAGCTCTCTTGCAACTATCCCAAATCCAAAATTTTGTAACAAACTCCTATTTGTTACCCTGATCAACACAGGAACTGAGATTTCTTGGACTAGCACATTTTCTTAAGGAAAGATGCCATTTTCTGACTATTACTTTTCTTCTAATGACTCAAATGACTTGTAAGAAAAGCATAGGGGATAAAGGGTGCAACATATTCCACTGTACCTATTTCTGACTAGGCAAAGCAGCAGCACTGAAACACAAAACTCAAGTAAAAGTTTAAAAATAAAAATCTGTGCTCCAAAAACAAAGCATTCACTTGAATTCCTGTAAGCCAGATCTGCTGAGTCAGGCATCACTCTGCTCACTAGCTCCAACTCTGACAAATCTATCTGCTTCTCTTACAGCAATGAAACGTTTTATTTTTTTCTTTATTATGAAAATTTGTATCCAAAAGAATTCCATTAATTTTAAAAAAGAAAAAAAAGAGAAGATACATCTGCTAAACTGACAGCATTTCTGGCTGTCAAATGCTTAACATGTTTATGACAGCTGGTAAAAAAACCCTCAAGAGCTGCGAAGGACATTCACCAGAGTCCATGAGGGAAGAACAACGCTCCCGAGCATTTTAACATCTAAAGCTGAAATTTCCTCTTATGTCAACTGGGAGTTTGAGAACACTAAACCTAGAGGAGTAGTATATTGTTTTTTTTTCTTTAGGCAAGGCCTTTGAAACCAATAATGTAAACTTTGCTATGTTCAGACTAGCCACCTCTTGGTATCACTAGCTACCTTTCTAATGCTGAACTCAAGGAATCAAGTTAACATAATAAAACTGCCGTAACACAGAAACTTCAGGAGGCTGATCTGAAGTTACAGAAGATTTTAGCTGAAGAAGTGCTTATGCTGCTTGGTCAAGAGAGGATTATGGTGTGAGAAAGAAAACTCTGGTAAAGAGAATTCCAAAATGATGCAAACTTGGTAATGCTTTATTTGAGATATGCAAAAAATAAGTAACAGAACTTAATGTCAAAATCTGCTCTGTATGACAGAGCTTTGCCTACTTCCTTATCTTGATGAATAGAAAGGGCAAGTGATTTCTGTCTACTGTGGAATTTATTTATTCAAAGCTATCAGATTCTAAGATTGCAGAATGTAAATGGGAGATCTAGGATTTTTAGAAAAGACCCCCACACAATCCTCCCTCCCAGAAAAAAGAAAATTATTAAAAGTATTATATCATATTTTTAAAATTTTTGGCAAGTTATGACACAAAGAAAGTGCTGAATGTGGAGTAACACAAGACAGATGTCTAAAAGACATTAACTGGTAGATGGGGTAAATATCTGACTTTGTCCTTTACTCCATCCTCCTAAGTATTGCAGAAATACAAAACTGACTAGTTCTCTTATTTCCAAACAGAGAAAGTAGACTGTGCATTACTCCCTCCAGCTACAATTGATAAGTGAACTAAACATCTACATTTAATCTGGGATCTTTCTGCTACAATGACATCATATCTGCAAGTGCCCAAACCTGAAAGTCCTGGGCCTGTAAAAACTCAGATTTCTCTGAAGGCCAAGGTCTCAGACTTGGATATTCTTTCTCTTGGTAGCAAACAAACTCCAAAGTTATCTTTGCACCATTTGGTTGTTGGTTTGGTTTTTTAGTACATTCCTGTGCAGCTTTTTTCACCCCTTAAAAAGTTATCTCAGTCTGCTGGACTACTGTGATCCATTTTAGCTTGTTTATGCTTCAAAATTAATTTGTTTCTTTAATTAAACAGTGACAAAAATATGTTGTCTGTGCTCAAAATTCTCAGAAAGGGCAGGTTCTTAGCTTGCATAACAGACATCTACCCCAAGGTCTCCTGGTGGTATTGGTGATTCAAAAGGAGACAAAGCTAGCTAGTGAAAGGGTGTATATGCAACTGTGTAGAAGAACAAGTTGTTTTCAGTACAGAATTACTGCTGCAATCCTCTAATTTCCCTTTACTTTAACCCACAAACCAAATGGCAAGAACTTAGGAAAAAGCAGTGGATGCGCTAGCAAATGTTATTTTGTAGAGTGCTAACACTTTCGTTTGAGACATGATTATCTACTACAACCTTTGGGTAAGTCAACAGGCAACTACACAGGAGGAAACCTGATCCATATGATCAGACTGTATTTTAAGAAGTTTTCAGTGGAGCAAGGCTGTATCTGTCCTATTCAATACCAAACCAATGCCTTGGAAAAGAAGATGAACAGTGGAGTGGTAAAAGTTGATTCATCCACATATTAAAGATGAGGGCTGAGTACAAAAGCTGCAGACAGGTCTGAACACAGCGTGCCTGGACAGTAAAATACAGTTGAATTTCAGTATAAACAAAGCAATGCATATGGAATAATTAAAAAAAAGTTTCAGCTTCCCAGTGCAGAAAGAAGCACTGAGTTAATATGACAGAAATGAGACCTAAGAAAACATCAGCTCAAAACTAGCAGCAGTCAGAAAAGCAACTGAGGAAAGAAAAATAGAAGCAGAAAATGCTCTTGTATCTTGAAAGCTTTTTAACACAGGACAATCTAAATGCAGCAGACAGGGATACATGGATGGACAAAAGGTTACAAGGGCCTCTCCATGTGACACAGTTAAATAGAATGTCCTCTTCTTTAAGCTGTACAGCCTGGAGGTGAGGGCAAGACTACAAATACCAGGATGCTTCAAAGCTATTTGCTGTTTCTTCCAGTTAAAAAACCCAAACAAACAAACAAAAAACCCACCACAAGCAAAAAAAGCAACTGAGAGGTATAAAAGAAAACTGCAATGTATAAGATAAAAAGGAATACATTTAATTCCACATGATGTGTAGGTAAGCTATAGAAATTCTTGACCCATGCTAAAAAGCTGTCAAGGATTCAAAAAGGGACTGGACAAACTCATGAAAGACTATCCACTGAGAACTTTAAATCTGGACATATCACTTCTGGCTCAAATCTGTGAGCTGGAATAAAAAAAAAAATAAAATCAGTGACAGCTAGGAAAGTATTCTGTGTAAACAGATGTTTGTGCCATCTTAATATTCCTCCCAAGGTACCAATGGTCAGAAAATACAATGGGCTAGATCCACTTTTGGTCTGATTCAGTGCAGCTCTTCCTACTGCTCAGCAATCTGCTAAACATCCATACCAGGAAAGTAGAATGGTTGGCTCAAATTGGCTCATTTTTATTATGATTTTAGTTAAATCGGGGAAGTGAAAGTTCATGTGGAAGTTTCTCAGTCATGGCCCACATGTGAGAATGTGAGCTGTATATACTGGACTGATGTAGTTTGTGGAGTATCTACTGGCAATGTCTGATGAGGAGCAAATGGATGACTGCAGGAGCCCTTCATGACAATCTGTACAAAATAGTCACTTCAGAGCATTAACATGAAATCTGTGTTTACAAATCCAAAGAAGTAACACACAGAAGAACAGGAAAAGTATATTTAATTTTCTATTAAACTTCCAACCAGAAAACATTTGCCCAAAACAGAAGTTAAAGCTTTTACATTACTGATAAGAATTTCATAATAAGCAACACCAGACTTTCTCAGGAGAAAACAGGTAAAATATTGGTTATGCTCCCTCTCTGCTCTCCTGGCAAACCTAATCTTTTTTCAAGGTGAAGTATTATGAAATCCTGTAAATCTCAAAGCAATGTTCCAGTTCCTACTTACTTCTGGATATTTTGTTTATTTTTCAATTCCAAAGTAGTATTAAGAAAAGTATTTTATAGCAAATTCCTAAAGCCTATTCTAAAAAAATGTTGTTAGAGATCCTCTTTGTAAGACCATTTTAAGTTATCAGCAGCAAATTTATTAGAATAGAAGCCTGAATGCATTCATAGGACCTGCTATTACAGCTTTTCAAAAAATGCAATTTAATTGATATGTCAAACTATTTATAACCTTCTTCACTCTCTTCCCAACTAATCTGATAAGCAGCTGCACTCAACATTAAGTTTTATAAAATTTTTCATATTGATTAAAACAAAAATTGTCACAAACAACCACCATATACCATTTGTAAGAGTTGGTGCCTCAAGCTTAGCCTAAAATTCTTTGTCATAGACAAACTGATGGAATTTGTTAAGAGAATTAAGGTCTCTAACCACAAAATTTAGGTGAGAGAGGTCCAATCAAACCAAGTCTGCGCCATATCATTGATAATGTCTAGTTTCATTCTACTTTTTTGTCAAGAATATCAAGTACTGACTGTTTACACTAAAGAGCTCAAAGTTTAGCTTTGCCTGGCTGAAGCTGTAGATTCTGAAGTTTCATTGCCATGCCCATGTTCCCAGAAACCTTCAATTTGCCTTGAAAGAATGCCTAAAAGGAAAGAAAGATTATATGAAACACAATACAACATATTACCCCGAATGCACTCCTCCCAAAAGTTATGGACTATTATGTACATAAAGGTCCTGGCCCAGTGTTTTAGAATTCCAGCAGTTCTAGCAGACATCTCACATTCACCAACAAATATATTTTCTGACACTAAAAGGTAGAACAGTAAACTGAGGAAGTTGTATGCTTCTGATATTTGTGATACCCAAGGAGAATAAACTTGGTATTGCATGTTTCTTGCATTATCATATGATGGATCTGTATACAAAGCAGGGCAGAATACTCAATGTTCCTGTGATGACAGTTCATAGAATAAAATCTCCCTATTTCAACTGAAGACAATAAAGCAATAGTGTAGAGTAGATGCCACAACTGATTTCTAATTCAAATCCCCCCAGTCATTACTGATTTTGTTATTGATTCAGTTTTACAAATCTAGTTTGTGCAGCAGACACACTGAAGATCTGTGTTTTTTCCTCCAGACCTTGCAAAAAGATGAACTGCGTGCACTAAAATATCCAAATTGCAGATGTAAAATTGTAATTGCTTCTGAATTTCCTCTCTGTACATTACAACATTTCTTAAATGTGTTTTACCCTCAAACTTCTCCTAGACACACTTTAGTTTGTGAAGATTCTTATTTACCCTGTGATTACCAAGAACTTAAAAGAATGTTACCCAAAGCATTTACAATTTAGAAGTATGGAACAGCAACTTAAAATTCACTTAAATGTCTGGTTTACTTGTACACTATGTCTGCTTTAGACACACTGAGGAATAAAAAAACCCCAAATAATTGTAGGAATTCAGTGGATGCTTACCTCAATTTCCATTTTTCAGCATCAAGATTAGCCCTTAAGCTAATGCCAGCTGTAGGTGTAAAGCCCTCCAAACAGAGGGCCAACGCTCCTCCTTTCTTAAGTCACACTGCAAACACAGTTTTCCCCTCTTCTCTGCAAACCAAGCACTAATATATCCCCTTCTGGATTGCCCACAGGATATCTGAGATAATATGCACCTGCTCAGAAGACTGGATACTGTCTTGCTTGATTAATCTTACTTTGGACAATTTGTTCAGACTTGTCATTTTTCAGATCAACCATGGCAGTGTTAGAGGAAGGGGTTTATTTAAATGATTTCAACTTAAACACATTCAAAACAGACAAACAAGTCAGTCCTCTTATCAACTCATCTTTGTTCTACTTACTGTCTGAGGATTCATTTTCCCAGTCATCAGAGCTAACAGATCAGCATCAGCCATGGTAATTGTACAATCCGCCTTCTTATCTGTAAGAGAAGAGTTGACTGTGAAGATTCAAACTGAGGTGAAACAGTAATAGAAGCTGCAACTCCATGAAGAATCTCTTGACACTACAGGTTAGCAAAGTGCTAACTGATGTACATACAAATAAGGGCCATTCTAAAAATATTAGCAAGAGATCATCCAATAGCCAACAGGCTTCTGTGCCAGCTTGTAGCACAGACCATCCCAACGCTGAGGAAAGAGGGACCTTTCCGAAAGGTGCTAAGCAAATCCATTCCTTGAAAAGAAACAATAATCTACTTGTAATCAGATAGAATGTTAATTGCAAGCACTGACAATCATCTCAAGTTTTATCAAGCTTACATTTGCTAGCATTAAGATCAACTCAGAATAAATGTATTTTCCCCTGCAACACTCTCTGAAGATACTCATCACTGAAATTTCAGGCATTTCCTGCCCTTTCCTTCAATGGGAACAACATGTGCATTCTAAAAGCACATATTTGGATTAACTCAAATCCAGAAGTTTTTAGGCTCTTCTCAACAGAAATAAGCTGAAATATTATTTTAATAATCTCTAATAGAAATATTCATGTAGGTACCAAAGGGGCTTAAAAACTGCACACATCTTTTCCTACACTCATTACTAAACTAAACTCTTTGATAAAATGTTAATAATAATGACAGATGATATGATTAGTAATAACTTAGATCAATGAATTCCAAATCAAATCCCCTGTCATTTTTTTTAACTAAAAGCTTTATGATGCAGGTTCACTGATATGAGAGATTCTGAGGACAGACTGTGGTCTTGGCTTTTTACTTACATTACTAGGATGCATGGCTTCAGATACAAGAAAGACATTTTCATGGCAAGGGTACAAATCCTGTTTCAAACATCTGTATGGGGTTCCCCACCACCACCCAGTCTGTGTCTTATTTATGTTTGCCTTTTTTAAAATGGAACTTGAAGTGTATGCCAGCTGGTACAGTATTGAAATAAGTCATGGTTTATTGCTTAACTAGCTGCAGAGAAGTTACTTGACAAGACAGACCAGTTTACCGCCTACCAGTGTCTCCAACAAAGCCACTGAAGAAACAGCTACAAGTTATATTTCTGGCCCAAATTTTAAGAGGTGAGAACAACAAAACCCCTGAGGTTTGAAATTTTTTTTTAAATTCTGATTCCTGTAAAAGTCATATGGCAGATCTGCCTGGAGCCTCTAAGAAAACATGCAATTACCTAGACAGAATTCAGAGTAGATGATGTTTAATTCTTGGTCCAAAACATCATGGATTAAAAGTGTCAGTAACAAGTAAAGTTTAAAATTAAGGTAGCTCTACACCACTTTTGCTCAAGGTCGCTATAGCTTAAACAGAATATGAATCTGTATTATTTTAATTAGTTACATGTTTTCTGCAATGACATAATAAAGTATCACTGACCTGAATTAACTGCCACAGAGCCTTTACCATTTTTCACATCTACTACCCAAGTTGCTTCTTTCCCATCAGGACCATCTTTTATTTTGAAGGCAAAGACTCCACCAATTTTCTTGACAAATTGCTCTCCTTCCTGGAATGACCATACAATGTGCAAATTATTATTTACTTCAAAATAATTTTAAAATAGTTTGAATTAAACAGAAAGTAATTTTAAAACCTTAACCCTTTCTACTAACACTGAAATATCTAATTACCTCTATTAGGCTTAATTTAAGCAACCATTTAAAAACCAACCAAACAAAAAAGCCAACCAAAACCACAACTATCTCTATTAAAATCTATCCACTAAGAAAAATGACCACTGTCCTAAGATTTTTGTCTTGATGTTAAGTCTGACAAAATGTGATGATTTCTTTTAATCACACTTACAAAGCAAGCAACAAAAAACAAACACAAACTTAAAAATTTCTTGTGTTAGTTAGCAAGCTTCTCACATACAATCTAAACTTGCCTTTACTGAAATACCCTTATACAGTTAGGAACTGTCTGAAAAAAACCCATAAAAATCTAAAATCACAGCACAGCATAGAAAGATTTCTGACACAGCAAAATTCAAAGCTGTAAGATTTGTTTCAGTGAGCAATACTGAAGAAGTGATTCATGCTTCTATACTCCCACCAGGTTTCACAAGTCATGTCATAAATTAAAATTCTGTTGCAGGTAAAAGAAGTAGACAAATACCTCTTGGAGCTTCTTTTCAATCTCTTTGAAGACCAAATGTGATTTAAATCCATCAACAGCTGCACTGAGAGGCACAGCCGCAATTCGGCTGGTTCTGAAATGAAAAACCCATTTATTTACACACCTTTAATCATGTTTTCAGCAGTTTAAGATTATCATGACTATGCCCAACACCAGCAAGAACAGCCACACTGAAACACTTTAGCAGTATACAGCAACTATAGGATATGAATGAAGCCTACTCTCTGATGGGCTTGACAGCTGGAATTACAATCACTTCAAGTATCTAGATGTTTTTGCATGTATGGACAGGACACTCATTTTATAATAAAAGTAAATCATTAATCTTGTTAAGATAAATCAGCAAACAGTAATGCCACACCTTGTGTGAAGAGAGAGCAGTACATGAACCACCTCAGATAAATACTTTTTTTTTGGCAATACAAATCCCCTTTTCTTTCTCAGTTCATGTGGGTCTCTTAACCGTCACAAGAGGGACTGGAGCCATCACCCTGCACGGCCTGACAGCAGCATGAAACCTAATTCTTCACTTCTGCAGAGGCACCCAGAGCTGAAGTAAGTAGAGATGCAGAATTCAAGCAGCAGGAAAAACAAGTTTACCATCTCTTGGCAGCAGAATTCAAAACTGTGGTCAGCACTGACAGTGTTAAAGTGACAGAATCACTTAAGAAATGTTGCTAGAACTTATTTGTGTGGCACTGACGCTACCCTACAGAGGTGTGCTAGGGCAGAAACAGTAGGGACTGTCTCATCTGGAGAAGACACACCAACTTTGCTAATAAACTACAGCTGTACTACCAGGATGCAAAATTCTAAGGTGTCAAAAAAAGCAGAACTATTTCAAAGACTAATCCAAAATGGATCAGGTTCTGCTGTCATTTACCTTGGTGTACATTTCTGGCAGCTACTACTAAAACCACCGATTTCCAGGCTACACCTGAATCCAGTGATTAAGACTACTTCCATTGCTGTGAAAAAATGGTGGAAGTATCTTTATAAACATGAAATGCCACCACCTTTCCCTCAATTGCACAACACATCACTCAGTTACATAAGCGCTGTCTGAACAGATTAGCCGCGCTGTTTCGTTCCAAAGTCTGATACACATCGGTGTAACTCCTTTTGTTAAGTATCTCCCACACACAAAGCCTTTGGAACAACTAGAAGGTTTTTAAGCTGCTTTGCTGTAAGATGAAGCTAGTATTGTTAAGATTTCTCTGTTTTGAGTTGTACCTAAGAAAGAATTTAAAAAATTCTCAACGCTGATGAAGGTGAAGTGAGCTGTGGTAAATCAGACTTCATTTCTTCAGGAGAAATGTTACCTCAACATGCAAATCTCTTCCTGACAGAAAGGCACTACTTCTAGCCATACCTCAAGGCTAGTGGTATACAAATAGCAACAGATTCCCTGTTCCATAAAATTACAGTATTTTTAGAGACAAAGCCCAAAGCAATGGAAAATAGGATATTCCCTGGAACAGTCTTTCCCCTCTGATTTAAAACTGTGTACCAACACCCACCGCCAATTTTTGTGAGCATGTTTGAAGAGAATCCATTAGAGACACGACTTCTGTATCACACCTGTCTTCTCATATGGTCTAACCTCTTACAGATGACAGAAGTGACTGGATTATCACTTCTGACACTGCACTACAAAAAGGTACTGCTGCAGCGCTTCAAAGGTCGGTTGCTTCTCTCATTCCCTCTTCCAAAGATTACACTGTCACCTCCCAGGAATTGTATGCACCTAGCTAAAACAGGCATTAAAAACCTGAGCTGGGAGGGGAATATTTCTTTCTGGAAGTCCTGTACATGATAAATTTCACTGTTCATATGTTTTTAGAGCAAATACGAAGTACTGGCATCAACCTTTGAAACCAAAACCATAAAACCCACAAAGAGCAGCTCAATCTTTCTAAGCAAAGTTCAAAGTGAAAAAGTAAAGGGAACTGTGTATTAATAATAGTCTCTCCTGAAATTTTGGCATATTTACAAATTTTAAGTATTTTCTCTCAATTCCGGTCCATCCTAGCATAGAACTATCGCAGATTTCAAGACAGCTTCATAGCAGTGCTCTCCTCTCATTCTGAAGTATGCTACAATGGCAAATACAAATTATTTACCCAGGACTGGACTAGTAACATGCCTGAATTCCAACCAGTACTTAGAATACCACATGTAACACACACATCTGAAAGCAACTCTTCATGAAACCAAACTAGTAACAATTTTAGCAGTGAAAGCAGTGGGTGTCTCTATTCCCATGGATGTCTTGCTTTTTTTGGCAAGCCTCTAGTTTCAATTATTTTATTTTATTTATTATTCAATTAATTTATGTTTTGCTCTTGGAAGGTTTGTTGTTGTTGCTGTCAGCTTTTTTTTTCCCCCTCCAAACATTAGACTTTTCCTCACAGGAAATCACGTGAGCCATTTTTATGGGGCAGTTTGCTCTATTCCATAACTTGTAACTCACAGTGTGTATTGTTCATTGGGAATGAGGCACTGTGTGAGTTACGATCTCTGTCCACCTGCGATGCTGCAGGTACACAACAGAACCAACTGCTGAGGAAGTTTTAGTTTACAATGCATTTTTTTTCCTTGCATAGAGGAAAATAATAATTATAAAAAGTAAATTGTGAAACACAAAGACACGGGAGCGCAGCCAACACGAAGCGAGGTTCATTCACAGCCCTGAGCCCAGAGAGAAACCTTCCAAGGACAGCGGAGCCGAGACCCGCACACGAGCGCTGGAGGAGCATTTCCTATGGGTTCCATAGCGCGTTTCCCTGCCCTGTGCTCACGCAGCTCCGGGTGGTGCCTATTCCGTAAGGTTTGTGCTTTTTGTTCCTGCTGGAGAATCCAGCCGCGGGCAGCGGGCAGCCCCTCCACGGCCCCACCGCTTCCTCTGCCCGAGCGGGACGGGCGCTCCCGTCCCAGCCCCGGTCCCTCACCTGGCGGCTCCGGGGACGCCCAGGCAGTACAGAGTGACCACCACGGCCCCACGGGCGGCACAGGCCCCGGCCCCGGCCCCTCACCTGGCGGCTCCGGGGACGCCCATGCCGTACAGAGTGACCGCCCCGGCCCCGGCCCCGGCCCCTCACCTGGCGGCTCCGGGGACGCCCATGCCGTACAGAGTGACCACCACGGCCCCGCCGAGGCCCAGGTTGTGCTGCAGCGCGACCTTTGCCCCCGGGACCTGCCTCCTCCCGGCCAGGCCGCGCAGCTGCCAGCAGAGCTCGGCGCACTGAGCCAGGCCTGAAAAATCGAGCACAGAGCTCAGCTGTGAAGTGAAGTGAAGTGAAGCGAAGTCAGATCCTGCAGGTACAGCCCATTAACGTGCTTCCCTAGTCAGATACCTGGGAATATCTGCAACGGGATGGAGAACGTTAATTCTTGGCAGCTCTGATCCCAAGGAAATATATTTTCTAGGTGAGTCCCAAACGAAGGTGAAGCCCCCTCCATTGCAGCCCTGACTTTCAGATGACACTTACCCTCAGTCTATTCCATCAGCTATTCCATAGAACCACAGACTGGTTTGGGTTGGAAAGGACCTTCAAAGCCCATCTAGTCCAACGCCCTTGCAGTGAGCAGGGACATCCTCACTACAGCAGGTTGCTCAGAGCCTCATCAAGCCTTGCCCCAACACAAGGAAGACCTGGAGCAGTTAGAAGAGTCCAGAGGAAGCCACCAGGATGATGAGAGGGCTGGAGCAGCTCTGCTGTGAGGACAGGCTGAGAGAGTTGGGGCTGTTCAGCCTGGAGGAGAGAAGGCTCCAGGGAGACCTTCTAGCGGCCTCCCAGTACCTGAAGGAGGCCTACAATGCCTATTTCTGCATTTTAGTGACTCTTCCCCTCCATCCCACGGCAATAGAGAGGCATGAACACCAGTAACGGCCTCCACATTTATCTCTCACTGACGAAAAGCTAACCCAAGCCTAGCGATGTCAGACTCTCGCCCTGCCACAGACACCCACTGTCTCATTCACCTGGAATGTTTTTCATCCAAAGTTTCCTAATACTTCCTCCTCTAGACTAACTGCAGATTATCTAGCTGTTACAGCTATTTAGATTAAAGTTTGTTATTTTACAAGGTTTCCTCTTCTCCAGCTTTCTGACAACTTCTCATTTCCAAACAAGGAAGGTGAATTATCTTCACAAATGCAAACACATTTTATCCAACAGCCATCTAATTTGGAAGCAAGCATAGCAGTTTTAAGAAAAGAAAAAACAAAAAAAGAGGAAAACCTATGCTGCTGGGAAACGGTGACTAACTCGGCTTCTGTTGTAAACACCAGCTGAATATTTTGACATTCAGGGCTTAACAGATATAGTTTTTATCACAGTTAACAAGGGTACAGGCTATTCAGATGCAGTAAAAATCTCAAAAATCTTAATTTTATAGGATGACAACATACAAAAATAGTTATTCAAACTACATTCAGCAGAAGTTGTACTATTGAACAATTACTTAGAAAAAAGTTAAGCTGTTTTGCAGGTTGCTCTAATAACAACAGAAAAAAGGCACTATAAAATTAAATAATTATTAAATTCACATTCCAACTTCCTTGGTCAGCCTGCCCTAATGCTTGCATTAGCTGGAAATAAGAATCAACTCATGAGCTTCTTTCTAGTCTTAGGAAGCCCTCATGTTTCACAGAGACAAACACAAGTGGGAAGCATCTGCCTGCTCAGGAGCTGTATCTTGCATCTAACTGGCACAACTACAAGAAATGTTTGTTTGCATACCTGTAGCACCAAGTGGATGTCCCTTTGAAATCAAGCCACCACTAGGATTAATAACCCATTTTCCTCCGTAAGTATTGTCTCCTCTGTCAATCAGCTCACATGCTTTTCCTATAAAACAGTATTTATAAGAGAAAAATGTTCCTCTTTTGTTTTTAAGTGATTTTTCAATTCTACTGTCACTTCCCAAAGATGCTGCATATCAGTCAAAACCTAGGAAATACTACACCACAGATTCTACAGAGAGCAGACTGAAATTAGACAAACTACATTAATAAGACTTGCTCATACCACTGGAGAAAGTGTAACATGGAAAAGAAGTAAAAAGGCTCATGTTTGATACAAAAGCTTTTTAAAATTTGCTGTTCAACTGTTTTGTTAATACACAGTTTTATGATATAATCAATATAATGAAGCTGTTCATTATTCTATTAAGGAAATAGCAGAGATAATTATATTTTTTCTAGAAGAGGGGTTAGTCATAATTTGTGACCCCCAGGACACGGCAGTCCTGGTGAACACCAAGTTGAACCTCAGCCAACAACGTGCCCGTGCCACAAAGGCAGCTAATGGCAGCAAATGAAGAGATTAATAAATAGTAAATAAAACCACTCCAAAGACTAATGCTTAGAATTGCTTCGTTTTCCAGACTATTGGTTCCCATGCCTTTAGCAGACAGTTCTCCCCTTTAACTAGTCCCTTACTCTTATTTTTGTACCAGCTTCTTCAGCCTACATTACCAATGTTGAAGTCTAAAAAAGATCTGCCACATTTCATAGAATCCCAGACTGGTTTGGGCTGGAAGGGACATTAAAGCTCATCCAGTTCCAACCCCCCTGCCATCAGCAGGGACACCTTCCACTAGACCAGGTTGCTCAAAGCCTCATTCAAGCTGGCCTTGAACACTTCCAGGGAGGAGCAGCCACAGCTTCTCTGGGCAACCTGGGCCAGTGTCTCACCACCCTCACAGCAAAGAATTTCTTCCTAATATCTAATCTAAACCTCCGCTCTTTCAGTTTAAAGCCATTTCCCCTTGTTCTATCTATTCCCTGTATTTGTAACTTACTTCTCCCATTAAATGAGAATATCAGATTAGTCTTGCACATCTAAATCCACAATGTGGTTTATGCCATCTCACTAACCTCTCTGTCTAATTAGTCTACTGTCCCAAGGTATGTTTCACATATTATAAAGGTCAGACTGACTGAAAGGTGCTGAGAATTGCACTATTAAACTACCATACACAAGGCACTGGTCAGACAAGTACCACCAGGATTCTTCTGTATCTCTAATTAAAGGAATAAAACTAAAAATCTCAATGTATCTATTTAAATAATGTTAAACATTTACCATTTTTACTGCAGATGACAGTAAAAAACAAGCATTCAAAAGCATTTGAAGGCAAATATTTGAAAACCTACAAACACGTAACGAGTCTTCCTGAAGATCTATGAACTTCTGTTTCAGTGAGAAAGCTTAGACAATACAATACACCATCTAGTGATGGAGCATGGTACTTTCTCAAAATTGGTTAAAAACACATCAGAGAAAGATTACATCACATGATTATTTATGCAAAGTAAGAATATATTTAGAGTTTAAATATATAAAATACTGAAGTACCAGTTCAATGCATTATTTATTTGAAATCAAACCTCTTCAGTAGATAACTGTAATGGTTTGACTTACATACACAGAACTAAACTCCACTGCCATTTAACCTGTTGTAAATCCACTCACTTCAGTGAAATTAAACTAATCTGTACAGATTGTGCATTGATACACAGTTGACTTTAGAGGCATGTTCACAACTTGCCATCAACTCTGTATTTTCAAAGGCAAAGATGTTTCAAGATTTAAAAAAAAAAAAAGTCCTATCAAAGTTAGAGAACTTGGTAAGTCCCTCTGTAGGTAATTCTTATCTGAATTTGATCTTCTTAAAATGCAATACAAGGAGGGATAGATAGATGATGGATGGATGGGTATCTTGGGGTAGGTAAGTATATACCCCTGAAAAAGAGGTAATACTCAGAGAGTCCTTAATTTCCTTTGCTGCTTCCTAAAAAGATTCACACTTGCTCAAGCTAGCCATATGACTTCATATAGTTGTAGAAGACTTTAATTTGCCTTGTATACTCTTCAGAAATCCCATAACATGCTCACTTCTTAAATTAATTCTAGAGTTTGCAGGTTGTCTTTATGTTGCTACAGTGGTAACTTGCTTTTCCCTCTTATGAGGTTCACTAATAAGACTTTTAAATATAGAAGATCTGTTCAGTAGACAACTCAAAGGTCTAATTATATGAACAGATTAAAAGATATTTTAAATGCTTTCCATTTTAATAAAACAGTGACCTCCACTGATGCTATTACCTTCTGGACAGAGTCCCAGAGCTTCGTAGGTAATGAACTCATTGACTGAGAAACAGTCGTGGAGTTCAATGACATCAACATCTGTAGGTTTTAGGCCTGCTTTTTCAAAACATTTTTCTGCAGCTTTTTTAGTCATATCATAGCCAACCTGCAACAAGAAAAATTGTATGTTAAAATATCACCGAAGAAGCGTAGCTAGAGATTTCATTTCCACACTTAATTTTAAATGTGCTTCTGTATACCCTGTAGGTGAAAGTAACCTGTAGGAGGTGGCATTCTAATTTATTTTAATGCATCACATACCAGAACCTTTAATATTCACACAGGATGAATTGTATAGAAAGAAATAACACATTCCAAGTCTCATTGTTGGCATGTTTTCTGAGGAATATCCTCTATTTTCTCAAGCTAGCTCACAAGCCAAATTGCTCCTTTGCATCACTTGGACCAACAGCTTGAAACAAATCCTCAAACTATTTTCCTTCCTTTTCCTACCAGCCATCTGACTAGGCTTGTATGTGAAACCCAAACAGGACGTGGCTAGAGTAGAAACTGTTCACCATTCTAATGGTTTGACTTACATCCAATTATTTTAGTCAGTTTGCAGAGGGACCAAAATTTTGCAGGTCCAATCTTTTCCTTCATTCTACTTAAGCAAATAATCATGACTATACCCAACAGGTTATTTCAGCTTCAGTATTACAGAGATATAAGTAAAATTGGTCTAAGTTTCATTACTCTTAAAACCAGAAAAATCAAAGAAACTTGTTTCTTGCTGTTCAAATTGTTTAAAAAGTAGCCTTTAAGTAATTTGTTAAAAAATAGGTTTTTGATAGCAGGTTTACAAATTTCTTACCGTTATTCCACAACCATATTCTTTGTTTTCTCCAGCTAACCCAAATGAAATTAATTCCACGTTCACTACAAGTACAATTTGTTTGCTTACTGACATGGAAATGTCTACAGTATCATTAGGACTTGGAGGTATTAAAAAAAACCAACAAAAAACAAAACTCACAACCCAAGGAATATCAGGGAACACAGAATTGTAAGCTTACCATCTTCATACAACTGTTCTCTTCAAATGTGCTTGGATAATCAGTAGCCATCACCTGAGCTAGAATTTCCACAGCTTTTGGCTGCAACTTATGCCTTTTCACAAACTCCTCACTAGCCAGAATTGCAGCTGCAGCACCATTTGATGTTGGACTGATTGAAAGAAAAAAAATAACATTATCATTCTAAATTATTAATGTCAATTTTCTATATAATTACCTTTTAAAACAAACAAAAAACAACCAAACAAACAAAAATGAAAAAAAAAAATTTCTTTGGCTGATGCCACTGCCACTGAAATGATAAATTCCATTAACACTTGCTGGTCACTTTCACTTTTTAATGCTGTCCATTTCAGTAACATTTATAGCAGACTTTTCAACAGCATGACATCAAAATAGAAGTGTATTATTAAAGGTTTTCAATTTAGAAAAATCAAAGACTTTCCTTGGCTGGAAACATTGTTAACAACAAGCCTTTCAGGAGTGTACAGGAAAGACTGAAGAGAAGAATTAACACTTAGCAGCAATGGATGCAAGTTGGAAAAAGATATAGAAAGACATGAGAGCCCAAAAAATACAAAAAGCATGTCAGCTTACTGTATTTACACTGTTAACAAGCACCTAGATAGTGGTTGGTCAAGACATAAATTCCACATTTGGTCTATTTGTAGGAAGCTTTACTTAAAATAATCTGTAACTTTTAATTTACAAGCAGACAGACTTTAATTTAAATAGATATCCTACCACAGTTGTCTTTACATCAAGATTTATTTCACAATGCTAAGCCCTCTCCTTACCAACACTGTAAGACAGTCAGGAAATCAAAAATTTTGCGAGAATGCAGAACTTCATCTAACGTGTACTCCTTCTGGAACTGGGAGTACCTGCAAAAAACACAGATGCCACCTCAGTCTTGGTACAGCCCTCAGCAATAAACATTCTAGTATTACACCATTAGGGAGCTATATAACTGTTTTTACTAAGCACAAGGCACTGGATATAGAATTTACACTGAGTGTAATTCTAGAAATAGCAGCCAGTTTTTAATGAATTTTGTAAAAGCAATGTATATTCAATATCAAGGCAGAGTACATTACTCACGGGTTGTTAGTTGAATGACTATGATTCTTCCATGCAATTTTTGCAAAGTATTCTGGATTTGTCCCTGGAAGGAGAAGGAAAACTATGTTGAAACACTTTGTTTACCCAAACAGTGCTAACATAACATTTTAAATATTGTGTCATAAGAATTTGACCTTTACAAACATCCTTACCAGAGAGTCATTGGTATCAAAACTCTATTTAGAACTCAACTTAGGTCTAAAAATTAGATAAAGGCTACTAAAACTGGTTGAGTTTTTGCTAACAGAACATCTTGTTTGCATATTTAATACTAACATAAAGAAAATAAGTGCATTTTATTTGAGATACTCCTATATTACTGAAACTTGAACTCTCATTTTCATATCAGTATAAAACAGCTGCAGCAAAATACTGGAGTCTAAAATTTTCCATATGCTAGTGTAGAACCAAGTGCAAACAAAAGATGCACAACAGGCTGGTGTACTACCTTGGAAAAAATTCCCTTGTCTGGTGAAGGAGTAAGAAACGTCAGTGGCAGCAGCCTAGTACTATTTATTGAATCAAATACCTGAAAGCTTTTGGCAAACAATTAAATCCCAAGTCTATCAACCCATCCAAAGACACAAGGGAAAAATGCAGGAAGTTATACAACCTTATCCCCCAGACCTTACAGAAGCCCAAACCACACCAGACATGCTGCATCACAGCCTTAGTTTTGACTCCTGATGGTTTTGTTTGCCCATACATCACCAACTTTTCTGCAGATAACACTTTATCCAAATGTATTCCCATATGCATTAGCTGTAGATGCTGCAATTGTAGTACTTGGATAAAAGAAAGGACACCAAATGCTATCTTTTTAAAAAAACAAAATCTTAATATATATAGTTTTAAATCACTTCATTGAAAGAGGACCATGACAAAATATATTCTTACATACCATATTTCTCCATATGTTCTTTGCCAGCATTTGCAAACATCTGAGGTGCTACTGGAGCACTTGCTAAGCCATATTTATTTATCATAATTTCCAAATGTTTGTCAATTGGATTAGTTCTGTCTGAAAACTAAAAAGATAAATAGTTATAAAGCAAGTCATAATTTCCTTTTCTTTACAAGATTGCCACAAAAGTGCTAGATTTCAAGCAAAATAGAGGTTATTCTGGTATCTCAACAACTCAACTGGGCAGTATGTTGCACTTCAGTGACATGTTTTGAAGCATTCATAATTTCCCAACTCTAAGAAAGAATAAATAAGCAGAAAATGCTTAACATCATAATCAGCATACTGATTCACGACACAGACCACCTCTATGTGGTTCCTACCTGAGTCACTCTTTTCAGCAGAAGACTTTGGGTATTTTTCACCTCAGCTTAAAATCCTATAGCTAGTATAGTTCAAAGTTATAAAATTAATACTGTATTACTATTTTTAATTAAGCTTAGATGAAGTATCACAAAGCATGTTCAATCAGCTGTTAAATTTAACATTTCTCACCCAAACCTCTGCATATATTATCAAATTTGTCAGTTCTGTAGTTAAACAACATATGGGCTCTAATATTGCTTGCCATAAGGCAAAATACAAACAAAACCCGCACACTTCTCCAGTAAAAGCAAAGAAGAGACAAGAAGAAAAGGTTTACAGAAGCCCTTAGTTTTTGGGAAAGTATGTTAATTGGTCAACTGAGTAAACATCAAGCCAAAAGCCAGAAGATCCAGATTCCTTCTTTGATTTGCTGTGTCATTTTTGAGAAAGACATTTCAATTGCTCAATGCTTCAGTATTCTACCTGAATAGAATTTTTGTTATTCCCATTATTCCCTATTAACCCTGCCTTTACTGTATTCTTGGCAAAATATTCAAAGCATGACACACTACATAAAATTAATTCTAAAACTTTCCATGCAAAATTTGTATATCACAGCTGCAATCAGAATCATAAAACTCATTAAAAGTTTTCATGGATGAATATAATGGTTTATTTTGTAATCATCTACAGCAACATCTTAAAACAACTGTTATTTACGGGAATATGTCTCAGAAAATGAGGAGATGTCATTTCATCTACAAATACAACAAAACATATAAAGAGTTTCAGACACTTACACCTGAAGAAAGGGATCCTTTTGCCATCCTCTCAAAGCCAAGTGCCAGAACACAATCTGCCAAACCTTAAAATAAAATTTGTGGCTATTTAAAACACAATGTAATTATAAATGATGTTATCCATAACGACCTACCAGCTGCTTTTCCTCCTTTTTTCATTTTTGAAAGAGTGTCAATATAGGGGGGAAATGGTATTGATATAAACTTATTGATACTGAAGAACAAGAGATCACTACAGAGTTTGGCTTTATTTTTAAACTGCTTGACAGCAATTATCTTAGACGAGCAAGCACGGATGTCTCTGCTACAAATACTAACATAATCATACAGAATGTTACTATAGTTTTCATTACAGAAACATCAGCATTTAAGTGCAAGAAAGTATCAAAGTCCACAAAGGAACTGCAGAAACAGAAGGAAACACTCATCTGTCAGTTTAAAGCATAGGCTCTCACAAGGCATTGCTCTCTTCCCCTCCCTTACAAAAATGTGTTAGTCAAACACTTCAAATTAAAAAAAAAGGAAAGAAAGAAAGAGAGGAAAAAAAAAGGAAAAAAGAAAGAGTTTAGCAGATTCTTCTCTCCTTTCATTCTGCAGAGTCTGGTGTCTTGCATGACCACAATGCAACTCGTTCTGCACTTCTCCAAACAATTCTTCCAGAAAAGACTTAACTGGCTTACTACTGGGTTCATACAGCTTATGGCACAGGAAAGGACATTTATATTTATATATACCACCTTACTACACCTACAGATGTAATCTCTTAGGTGTACACACAATGTTCATAGTGATAGTCTTACTCTTTTAAGTGCTTGGTCTTATATTTGTATATACAACTGAGCAACCTTTCCAGTTCAGTGAGGCAGGACACAATTTTGTGTAGGAGGATAGGACATTTACACACAATCACCAGTTCTGTTCTTCATTCAAGTTATATTTATAGAAATAAAGAATATATATTATCCAGCCCCAAGGCAAAACAACTCACCTCCTTCTACTAGCTGTCTGGCCATGAACAAAGCAGTTGATCCAGTAGCACAGTTGTTGTTCACATTAATGATGGGAATGCCAGTTAAACCCAAACCGTGATAGATAGCCCGTTGTCCACAGGTTGAGTCACCTTTAGACAGAGGCATGGCATTAAAATAAGGTACATACTCAAACTTCACTAACAAAAAGAAATCCCATCATGTGTGTGCAATGCTAGCACTTCAGCTGTAAACTTGAATTTTTGAACTGTCATCTTGAGTGTGTCTCTCAACTATTCACAGCACAAAAACCTTAGAAACATGATGAAAATAACCAGATTTTAAACCCAGAAGTTTATCCTGCTTCTGTGATAACAGGCTGTGAATCAGTGGAAGGTAACTGGGGTTAAACCACAAGGGTTTGGCTGGTAATGAAGGCAGGGCAGCGCTGTGTTGGTACATGAAAAACTCAGTTTTGTCTACATCAGCTGTGAAGCATTAATCTGGAACCATATTAAAGCATGTATTCTCAATAATCTTATACAGTATGTTAAACCATGATTATGTTCTTATATATGTCCATAGGATTAAAATAGTTATGAACTTCTCACAGAGTAGATATCATCTATCACTTAAAGTTGAGTCCAAGCAGATATCTTTTTTGTGCTCTTGGGCTGAAAGTGCAAGGACACGGTACATGTTCGACTCCCCGAAATACCCTAGCAAGTGTCTTCAACTCAAGAGCACTGGAGAAGCAAACACATCCATTCTAGTGCACACACAGCATCACACAGAGAATAAAAGAATTTTCAAGTCTATTGCCATAAACATTATGATATGTAAGTTTTGCACCACTTGAATAAATATAGCACCTGATCTTGCTGAAACAGCTACTTGTATAAAACACATTTGCAAGACACAATTTTATGGAGATCTTTCCATACCTGTGACTAGAATTCTAAACTCCACAAATAAACAGACACAGATCTGTTATCATTAAAATAATAATTTAAAAACCTTTGATACAGTTCTACAAATTCAATATCGACAAAATTAAACATCATAACTGGAAATTGATGGAATCCCTCATATTTTATCCACACAAATGTGGGCAAACTTTATCCACACAGATATCTGCAAATGTCACAGATGTCACATCCCAATCAAATGACATTACTTACCATAAACATAACCCACACACGCCTGCTCCACTGCTGAATAAGGAATCCCAGCATCAGCTAAAGCCTTCTGGCCTAAGAAAAAGTTTAAAAGTTGAAAGGAAAAAAAAGAATTAAAACAAAACAGCTCTCTCTCTCAATCATAACAAGCAAACCTAACTTAGTATGTATGATTCGGGCATTCACAAACAAGAAGAAGAAACAGCTATAAAAATGCCCTATGATAGGATGCTAATGGAAATACAGCCCTGCATCTGAATTCTCGTACGGACAGTTTTGCAGCATTTTGAGTTCTGAACAAGCTCCTTTATCAGGAAATTTCATGCAACTGAATCTGTTCATGCACAAAGGTTGTTTGTCCCAATGAAAGTATGCTGGAATAATGCAGGCAGCTATGAAATTATTTAAGCATCCAATTTGATTTTAAGCTATCTTTCTGACCTCAGTACTGGAAGGCAGTGAGTTGAAATGTTATGGATTTTGTGAAAGTGTTTTTATTTATGAGTTTTAGATTTGCTTTTTATATGTATCTATTTACTGAACAGGAGTGGTTCCTTCATATGTATAGCAACAAGATTAACTGTAAGACTTAAAATAAGTGTGAGCAATCAAACTAAATGCTTTCTTATCAAATTACCTGCCTCCTTAGCCATGTCAGGATAATCAGCACTGTTCTCATTAGGCTTTGCAAACTGACAGGAAAAAAAAATAAGAACAAATAGTGAGATTTAATACATTTTTTGATCAAACTGATACATTTTAAAACTTTATATTTATCTTAGAAACAGGTTTGTGAACAATCAGTTTTACGTAATGCAGATAATTTAATTTAATTGACCCAAAAGTGCATGCACAAAATCTGCACAATTTTCAAGTGCTACTGCCAGACCCTGTGATAGCTAGAAAGAGAAAATAGTCCAATTTTATGGAAGCTGAGGATCATTTTTGCTCAGTCTAAAAGCAGATCCATGACTTGTATGGAGATGGACAACAACCCTGTCCAAAGCCTGTGGGTGGGACAGAGAATAACTCACCTTCATTGATTCATTACAATGCATGACACAATCTCCACGAAGGCTTTGATAAATACTTCCACTTTATTTTGTTATAATCCTATTTGTAACAAGAAAATGCTTGTTCTCTGTATGGAACTTAATTCTACATAAGCCTCCCTTTCCCAAGCCTTACTCCACTTTGTTACAAATCATATCATACCTTACCCCTCGCTGTTGGAGATGGTGTTTCTATTTTCTTTGTAGTTCGACTCATTACGATTTACCAACAAATACAAGTGTTTTGTATTTTACATCACTAAGAAAAAGTGTTGCTGCTAAAAAAAAAAATCCTCTTACTAACTACTTGGAGTTCTTCAAATTATTTTATGTTCACTATTAGTATATAAAAGTTGACTTGCTGCCTCCTTATGCTTACCTACCTCCCTAACTCCAGCCTTTTGCAACACTTAGCTGTACTTTCTGTAGTGCCTCCTTTCCTTAATTTAGACAGAGAACCTTCATACAGAAGGTCACAGGAAAAATCAGTCAGTGAACTGATCATTGTAAAAGTCTCTCTGAGTGACTGGTGTTACCTGAGCTAACAGAGTTTCTCAGATCACACTGAACTGGTAACTGAGATAATCCACTTTTGAAAATGAAAGCCATGGTCTGTGGAACTGACAGTTACACACAGGGTATGTGGATTGTTGTTTTGAGAAGGTATACCAATTTTTAGCAGAAATTATATTAAGATTAAAAAAAGAGAAAGGCTACAACCCTAAAATACTTTATAAGAGAATGCTTAAGATGCAATGTGGTGCCTGGCAAGTTTTAGTTGTCTCTTCCACGATGGTGTTCCTTCCCTGAGCACATTCCATGTGAGCTTCAGGTGAGAGCCAATAACTTCCCAAATGACATTCTGTGATCCAGCCCAATAAACACAATTAACAGAATTAAGTCTTTTATCTTTTACTTTCTCTCATATGCCATCACATGCTGAAGAAACACCCATAGAGCAACAACAACAACAACAAAAGTTATTTAAAAAGTATTGGGCTGGGTTTTTTTCTGACTACTCTGGCAAGTACCAAAGTCATCTTACGTTCCATCAACCGAGATAAAACCAGGTTCCTTTAGCTTTGGCTCCTCTGGAAACGTGCACCAAAGCGAGGGGACGAGCCCTTGACCTGCGGCTGCTGTCACACGGAGACACGCTCTGGCCATTAGAAAGGTTTTATCGACCGGCTCAAGGGAGCTGCAGAACGTTTAACTTGGCCGGCAGGTCCGCTCATCCCGACACACCAACCGAAGGTGAACTTTGCACCGAGCCCGACCCGCCGGCTCAGGCTGGCACCTCACGGAACTCCCCCTGCACCTGCGCTCCTCAGGCGGCAGCCGCTGTCGTGAGGGGCCTCAGCCGCGGCTGGCGGGGGAGGAAGCGCACGGATCGCTCCGCGGGCCCCTCGGCCTCGGCGGGGGCGGCGCCAACAGGGGGGATGCCCATAGGGGAGGGGGCTCAAAACGAGGGACACACGCCCCAGGGGCGCCGCCAAGACCCGCTCGGGCCGATACTCCCCTCCCCTCCCACCCACCCACGCGAGCACCAAGCGTGGCTGCTCAGCACACAGGCGGTGCCGGGGCGGGCGCAGGCCGGCAGCGCGGCGGACAGCCCCGTACCTTGGTCATACCAACGCCCACCACGAACACCCGGCGCTGCATGATGATGGTGGCGGCGGGAGGCGCCTGCGCACCCCTTCCTCTTCGTCCTCCTCCTGCTGCTGCTGCTTCCCGGCGCTTCCCTCCGGCCGGGGCACCACCGAGAACCCCCCCCACGCCAGCAGCGGAGCGGGACGGAAGAACGAAGAAGCGCAGAAGCCAAGGGGCGGAGAGGGGCGGAGAGGGGCGGAGAGGGGCGGAGAGGGGCGGAGAGGGGCGGAGAGGGGCGGAGAGGGGCGGAGAGGGGCGGAGAGGGGCGGAGACATCGCCGCTCCTTTCCCCCCTCCTCCTTAAGGGCGCAGCGCCCCGCAGGCCACCTCCTCGCTGCCCGTTCGCGGAGGCAGCGAAGAGCGGCGCCATGATGCGGCTGAGGCGGGCGGGGCGGGAGCTGCTGCGCTGGGGTCGCGGCGGGTCCCTCGCTGCAGCCCCGCGGCGGGGCGCGGAGGTGCTGGCGGGCGCGGCCGGCGGGGAGAGCAGCGGTGAGTGCGGCGGCCCCGCCTGCAGCCCGGGGTGCGCGGGGACGCGGGGGCCGGGGTTAGGCCCCGGCGCTTGCTTAACGCCGGTTCTGAGGGGTTGGCGGAGCTGACGGGGCGCCAGCCGGTGCTGTGGTGCTGCAGGGCGGGGGCAGGAGCCGGCTCATCTGCTTCGTTTTAACGATTCCTGGGAAAAACACGGCAGCCCCCGAGCTGACGTGAGCGGGACGGTGCGTGTGCCCAGCCCCTGTCCTTCAGACAGGCCCCGCAGACGCTCGAGCTGTCCCCGCAGCTCTGCCCGCACAGCTGCTGCTGCCCCGTGGGGCGGGCTCCGGGGCGCCGAGCCTGCCCTTGCTCTGAGGCCTCGTCGCCCCGAAGGTGGCTGACCGCCTGGCAGAGTCCGCAGCAGGCTGCTCGTAGCCTCTAAGTGGTACCTTGACACTCTTCCCGAGAACGCGGCTGCCAACTCAGTGGCCAGATGCCTTTTTGTTATTATTTTATGTGTGCAGGAGGTCTCGGTGCAGGAAGTTCTGGCTTGCAAACCTTAGATTTTTCTGATATCCGTAATACACAGTGCTCAGGGTGGGACAGCACCAGGGCATGTCTGTGAGTGTTTATGCATGAGTCACTGAGCAATTTGAGTTTTGGCTCAGATTGACAATGAATTTACTTTCTGGTAACTATTGCAAGAACTTATAAACAATTCTTGGTAACTGTACCAGTTACATGTACATTAATATAGTTAGCTGAATTGTGAATTTCCACTGTTTGCTGGTGCCCGCTGTTACCTGTGTCCTTGTTCTTCCATGTGAATTCTCTTACTAACTGGCCACTGGCAGGCAGAGAAATAGACAGAGACCTTCCAGCAGGGCAGAAGGACCAGGCATGACACGCACAAGGTGCATCTGTGCACCTACAGCAGCAGCAACAGCATCTGACAGTGTTGAGGCCTGGGAAGTGAGCAGGAGTCCAGCCAAGGAAAGAGATTTTTTTTTCTCTCCAAAGCATACAGAAAGCATTGGATAATAATTTACAAAACACAAGTGCAAGGGAGAAGTAGGTAGATTTAGGTCTTACTTTTCTGCTTGGACTTAGGAACCTCGAGTGAAGTCCTTTCCAATTATGAGCTTATTAAATTTAAATTAAATGGCGCTGCAATTTCAACATGGTTCTGGAATGCAAACTGAGAGTGAGCAGTTTGTGCTATTCTCATGCAAACAGCAATCCCAAGAAGACAGTTTTCTTCATTAAGGAATATACTTGAACACAGTACAACTGTACAATAAAAACATTTGAAACAGAAACCTGAGATGGATCATTTGGGTTTTGGTTTTTTTTTTCCATTCTTGCAGTGATTCTAAGACATATATTCTTAGATGTCGTGTCTGCTTATTTACATTATTCGCAGTGCTACTGAATTTTAGCGTTGTCCTGCATAACTGGGTTTTGTAGACATGGTCTGCCACCTCCACTTTTAAAATAACTGATTGTTTTAGAATATACTTTATATGCATTTTCAGGAAAGAGAAGATGCAGCATATGCCGATATTGTTCCCAGTTGAATTACTGTGTCAGAGAATTAAATGAAGTATAACTGAAATTGTCTCCTATTACTAAGGTATTGCTGAAATCCTAATGAACCGACCCCACGCGAGAAATTCATTGGGAAAAGTATTTGTAAATGAAGTGAGTATGGGCCTGGCCTGTGAACATGTTTGGAATCATGATCAATAATTAAATGCAATAAGAATAGTTACGGGAAATCTGAAGCAAAAACTTAATCTCTTGCTGAAGGTGAGTGGGAGACTACATTGGGGTAGGGCAGGTTAGGCTGAAGAAAATGAGATCGTGGTATGTCTGTACTGCAGCACCTTCAGATGTGGACTGGACAGAGATATTGGAGTTATTTAAGTTAGCAGCTCAGATGCAAGTTAATTGCCTCACTTGCATAATTACAACAAAAATATCCTCATTGTCAGACCTTAGCAGATGATCTGTTCAAGACTGATACATTCTAGAGAAAGTCTGGCTCATGCCTGGACAGGAAGGGGAGTTTAAGGTACAGCAGAGGTTCATCTCTGAATGGAAGAAGAAAAAGAGAGATGGGGAAACGTCATTCAGAGGCTGTCATGGAAGGATCCTGCTGGGCTTCACATATATGATTTCCAGGAAATTCCTGGCACCTGCAGGGAAAAAAATAAACTTTTATCATAATTAGGAGCTTGTTATGGGTTAGCTATATACATCCATATGCTTAAAGCTTTTCTTCTCCTGTTTGTACTCCCTCCCTCATAGCTGTTCAGCGTTCTGGAACAACTCCGCTCTGATGAGAAGGTTCGCGTGGTGGTGTTCAAGAGCGAAGTGAAAGGTGTATTTTGTGCTGGTAGGTAACAAGGGCTCTGCAAACTGCTGTTAAAAGTTGATGGCTCTTAGGGCTGCGTGCTGATCAGATTGTGTAGAAAAGCAGTTGGAGTTGCATGCTAAAAGAAAAACAGGCAAATAACAAACACATTGTTCTCTCCTTCACCTCTCTGCCTCTTGGCTTCAGTGAGGAAGACGTGTGTGATGGAGTGAGCCGCACAGGCTGCATGGTAGTACTGTTTGTTTTCCATTTATAACCCTCTTCAAGCACATGTGCCTCTGGTATCGCAGTCCTTGGTTTCCAGCTTTATGGATTATCATCCTTACACACAGTGATTGGTGCTCCTCTGTGAAATCTATTTGAAGGGCACAGAGGAGCACCCTAGCCACTCCTCTAGCCCAGATGTTCACACTCCAAATTCCACTGACCTAACTTAACCAGCACATGGTGTTTCAAGACTTCTGAAATGCTCTGAGAGGGACAGGAGGGAACACAGTTCAGATGTCTTTTCCCTGTTCCTGGTTTCTAACCTTTTTCTCTTCTATTTAGGAGCGGACTTAAAGGAACGCGCAAAGATGGATGATGCAGAAGTTGGACACTTTGTTAAAAGGCTGAGAAATCTCATGGATGAAATAGGTAAATGATTGTCTCACTTGGGAAATTTTTGCTAGACTGCCTGTACTGAGACATTTAGAAGTGCTGCAGGAGGGGAAGGATGTTGGCCCTAGCAACTTACCCATGTAGGAGGAGCTTCCCAAATGGCTCCAGCTTATGCCTGAAACAAAGATCTGATTAGAATTAAATACCAGTTGTGATGGTGCCACTCTAAGGACAAGAAGCATTTCAGTACTGCCTTTTCCATGATGAAGAGCAGCACACACATGTGTATAGTAAATACCCAGTATAACAAAGTATTCCATATACAGTTCTGTAATCCGTGCTAGACAGAATGAGCTGGGCTGGTTGTCCCACTTTGCTCAGAAGCACTCATGATATGGCATGACCTAAGAACATGGATTTGGATCTCTGAATGGATTTGCTAAATTGATTTGTTGAATGTCAGGGGTTTGGTACCTAGAACCAAACCTTTAGTGAAAGGAATACAGATTTCTGCAACTGATTTTCTTCCCCTATTTATGAATTATTCTGCTCTCACTAGACAGGAATACCAAAGTGAAATCTGACTGAAATACAAAAAAAATTGCAGTAATTAAAAAACAAACAACAATGTAGAGAGAATGACCCTGTCTCACAAACTGTAGAAGCAGGTAGGGGTGGTTACAGCACAGAACTGACACATGTCTGAAGTCTGCCTCCAGCTCCCTGAGTAATTTAAAAAATATTTTATCAAGCAGTCAATCTCCAGGTACCTCAGGTTCCTCATCTATGAGGGGACAACAGTGTTCACCAAGTTCAGGAGCCTTGGATAACCAAAGCACCAGAAAAGCTAATCCCTGTAACAGTGACTAGGAATGGTGTCTTTGTTTTGACTATTTAACTGCAACAGCTGGGTATTCACATCATAAATTTGCAAGGAGACAATTAATCCTGTTTTGTGTTGCAGTGCTTTGTATTTGCATGCTTCTTTGCATGTAAGAAGAATGTTTTACATCCGTACAAAGAAGGGAAAGTGCAGAAAGACAGTTTCTAATGTTTAGAGAAAATCAGAAAATTTGTGGCAGAAAATGAATTCTTGGGCAATTTTGAATTTGAGAACTACTAAAAGCTTTAGAATTTAACTATTTAAATTCCAGGAACAGAACTTCTGGAAGAAAACCGTGTAACCTGTATTATCTTCTCTAGCTGCCCTGCCTGTACCCACAATTGCTGCAATAGATGGCTACGCGTTGGGTGGTGGACTAGAACTGGCGTTGGCTTGTGACCTTCGAGTAGCAGGTTTGTGTGTTGCTTAATATAGAATTCTTCTTGTAATTGCTGAATATATTTGAAAGAGAACTTACACACATGATAGCTGACTGTTACTGGAATCCAGGAGGCAAAGAGAGGAACTTACACAGTTGAGGAAATGAGTAGGCATTTGTCCAGAAACCGTGACATTTAGTTACTATTGGGAAAGCAGTTTCCTAGCTTAAAAAGTAATGCCTGTTTTTAGACTAGATTAGGATTCCTTCAGAAAACTATTTATTGGTGGAATTAAATAGTTATTAGCATGTAATACTGGATCAGCACTCTTATTTAGATCTAACCTTTCCCTACTTAAATCAGTTTGGATTGGAAGACTTCCTTCTTCTGTTTTCATTACACAGAATCACAGAATGTCAGGGATTGGAAGGGACCTCGAAAGATCATCCAGTCCAATCCCCCTGCTGGAGCAGGAACACCTAGATGAGATCACACAGGAAGGCGTCCAGGCGGGTCTTGAATGTCTCCAGAGAAGGAGACTCCATATCCATCTCAAGTCAGATGAAGACCCAGCAGCCATACTACACATCCCTCATCTGACTTGAGATGGATGTTGATTAAGCACTGTAGTATTCAGACTTTCTAGTTAGCAGCAGTTTGTAGTTTTATTAATCAGTTCAGAATGGAAAATGTGTAGTTACACAGCTCAAACCCTCCTTTTTTTTTTAAATAGCTTCATCGGCTAAAATGGGCCTTATTGAGACCACAAGAGGCCTTCTTCCTGGAGCAGGTAACCTTCATTACACCTTCAGTCTCTTACTTTCTCAGCTGTATAGTAAATATTTTGCCATTAGAGCACCTGAAGTGTTTTGAATGTAAATCAGAAGTAGCATTGTACAGTGACCCAAGAGAGCTGTGAATCGAGTTCTGTTCCAAGCCCTGTCTTGGACTCGCTGTGAATTTGGGAAAGTCCTTTCACAACATTTGCTGTTTATCAAAATACACAGGTTGCTGAAGCCTTTCAGATTACTAGCTGAGCATGTCAACATTTTGCAAGGTGTTATTGAAGAACTACATGGTCCCTTTCTTTTGCAAACCTCCTTGTTGTATAAGGAGACACAATATGATTGCTATGTTTGGGCAATTCTCAGAGATGGAAAATGGTGGTTTTGCTGTGTCATAAGGTGGAACCCAGCGCCTGCCCAGATGTGTTGGAATAGGTCTTGCAAAGGAACTCATTTTCACTGGCAGACAGATTGATGGACAACAAGCCTTCTCCATGGGATTAGTAAATCACACCGTGCCACAAAACAACGAGGGAGATGCAGCTTACCAGAGAGCACTGGCTTTGGCTAAAGAAATCCTTCCTCAGGTAAGGAAGTGCAGTATTCCTGGGGTCAATATAAAGAAGGCATTTCTGCTTCCCTTCAGAGAGAGCAAACAAATAATTTAAATGCCTTTCTATGAAATATTAAAGTCTTGGTTCCTGATGTTTAAGTCTCTTAGCTCTGTCCTGTTTTGCAAACACAGTTACATCCAGCTGCTCTAACCCGTGGGACAGTTTTCCCTCCTAGCTGGGGCTATGCAGCACTGTAGGACACGTTCAGACCTTGCCCTGTGTGCACCTCTTAACTGTAGATAACGCCAACTTGTTTTTTAAAAATACATGTTAACTTAATGCAAATTTCTATAGGCTAAAGGTCTTTTGGAGGTAGGATAATGATATAGCACGTATGCTACTGTGAACTGATGTGGCTTTATTTTAATGGTTGCTGTGGTTTGTGTGTGTTGTTTTTTGTTTTTTTAATAAAGGCTCCATTTGCTGTGAAAATGGGAAAACTGGCAATAAACAGAGGAATGGAGGTAACTTTTTTTTTAAAATACTGAGGTAACTGAAGCAGACAGGCAGTTTTTACAAATTACTACAGTAAAAGTGTTTAGAACAAATGAATTACAATCCTTGTTAAGGCATTTAAAACCATTTCAGGGGTTTTAAAGATTTTCTTTAAAGACAAAATTAATATTGCAGGAGTTTTTCCTACAGATGCTAACACTGTAGTTGTAATATAGAGTGATTATTTACTGATTTGAGGGTTATGAAGTAGTTTTGAGGTCAAAAAACTCACAAATCTCACTCCTTGGCTCTCATCCCCAGGTTGACATTGCGTCAGGGATGGCTATTGAGGGGATGTGCTACGCCCAGGTAGGTTACCTCCAGAATACATTCCCAAATGGAACCCCTGTACACTTTCTAAAGCCAGGGATTCACAGCAGTTGTCTTCTATTTTCCTCTCTATAAGGGAACAGACAGCTAAATCCAAAGCTTTGAGAACATACTCGAGTGCTGTTCCAGATTTCTATTTCAGAATATTAACTGGTGTGTCATGCATAGCTGCCTCCCTGAGCCTGCCTGAGACCAAAGTCCTTCCTTTGAATACCCTTCTGTCTAAAGTCATGGCATATTCTTAGTTTCAACAATATGTTAATTACAGGATGAGCTTTACAAAGGGTTTTGGTTCTAAAAAAATGGAAAACAGATTCCTCCTGCGGTCATTCTTTCTGACGGGTTTTGAGAGCACGTACCTTCCCCAGCTGATGGAACAGCACAACTGCTGTGCCTCTCAGTGTATTGTAAGATGGTAAAGCATTGAGTTTATGGAAAACTGTTTTCCCATATTGTTCTCTAGTCCCTGGTCTTTATCATAGACACATTGCTTGTGATTAATGCTACAACCCACCATTTTCCTAATTGCAAACCATGGAAGGTGGGACTGAAATGTATCCCTGAAAGTCTTATCTTGGACCACTGATGCCCAATTAGTACTGTAACATAATCAGCCTTGTCAATGAAAAAACATACTTTTTTTTTCACATGCAGAATATTCCCACAAGAGACCGGCAGGAAGGGATGGCAGCCTTCAGGGAGAAACGCCCGCCGCAGTTTATCGGCAAATAGCGCTTCTGAGCTTCCCCCTGATTCTTTGAATGTAAAGAAGGACGGAAGAGGACCCACACATTTCTGGGGATTATTTTTATGACTGCACTCTGTACTTAGCTCCTTGCCTCGGACTGCATTTCTGAATACTCCACTGGATCACTTTGCTGTTAAGAATTCCCAAATAAAGATTTAACTTTGTACAGCTGATCTTTTTAAAGAGCATACAGCGTAAGGCAGTGGTTATGGCTCTCAAACAGATGTCAAGTAAGGAATATGGCAAAGCTTTAGCTTGCCATAAGCAAATTAAAAAAAACCCAAACAAACCCAACCCCCAGAAACCACGCTGCATTATCAAGAAAAAAAAATTTACTCTGAAGAGAAAGTCACCTTACTTGCTTCCCATTATCAGTGCTCTTCCAGCTAATCAGACACAACTAGCAGTATGAGCACAGAGCAATGGTGTTTCACACCAGCTCTGCTGTGAATAGTGCAAACACTGAGCCATGGCTCCAGCCAACTCAGCTTACATCTCTTTGGTATCAGTGCTGGAGGAAACGCAGTGCTTGTATGTGCACATACACACAGCCCCTGTATCGGTCTGTGCTGGACATCTCGGGCCTGTCCCCTCTCACCCATTACCTGTCTGCTGTTGTCTGACTGGAAGTTGAACTGTTTTTTTTCTCCCTCTAGCTAGAGGTTCTCTAGCTCTGCTGGGGCTTTCAAGCAAAAGTGAATTAGTATATTTGGAGAAATGTATTTTTAGTAAATACTTTATAGGTAATCAAAGTATACTTACAAAACATGGCTTACCACGCTGGATCTGGGCATCACTTCATGCTGTGATAGTCTCAAAGCAAACCACAGTTTCACTTGTTAGCTGAACAATTCTGTGGGCGAGGTAACCTTACCAGAATATATATGTACAAGCTTCCTATGTAAAGATCTGCATAGGTAAAGTAGAGTCAAGATCTTCAGCCTTCACAAAAAATACAGCAAGTGTCACAGGTGAAATACAAGAGTTTAAAATTTGCTTCCAGAATTATTCTACCCTGCCAGGAACTCCTGAAGCTGCACAGGACTGTGAAGAGACCTTTTGTAACTGGCACACACAGTAAGTGTAGGGGATTTATACCTTGTAGGCATTCATGCTTTTCAGCTTAAGAGAGTTCTGCTCTGTTTGTTTGCCTGAAGCATGTGGGAACAAAGCAAGAATGGTATGGAAAATCATTTGCAATCTGTGTTTGCTGGCTGCAGAACTTAATGAAGTGACATCTTTACCATCTAGACCGGTGCCAGTATCACATTCATTTTGTGCTGCATGTAATAGATTACTTTTTTTCCCCCCTACAGTTTTAGTTAAGAAGCTTCAGCAAGTTCTCCTGTTATTAGGAAAAAACAGTACTGGGAGGAGAGTTGTCATGTTTATTTTAAAATCTTGTAGCAATTGATTTATATCCATTCTATTAACACAATTTTGACAAGTTTTGTGTTCCATTTCATATAACAGAAGTTTCATAGCTGAAGTCCCAGAGCAGACATCTCAGCAGGGTAGCTGGTAAGGGCTTGCAGGCCATTTTTTCATTTTTAAACCACTTTCATAATTCAAAGCTACAACAAATTTCATTTCTTTCCGAATCAAGAAAGCTGTATATAACCAGAAACAGCAAAATTACGCTAGCCAAATTATACCTTTGTACAAAAAGCCATTACACAACATCAATTAAATTACTAGATCAGTACCTTTTGAAGTTGCTGAAATACACAATAACTAGATTATTGAAGATTAGAGGCGATGTTTTTATTTGAAGGATGGGAGTTGGGAGAGGGAAGGAGTTAAAAATAGTAAAATATGGTCATCATGAAGAAGCCATCCCTGCTAGTAAGCTACCAAACATAAGTTTTCTTTTTAAACTCCATTACCAATATATTTACAGAAGTCTCTGAATATCAATCAGTTGCCATGGAAATATGGAGACTAACCAGATAAACAGAAACAATACCCAAAATAAAACTGAATTTGAACAGACATGCAGTTTGCTTCCGTCACTTGTATTTTATCAGGCATCGGTATGCTGTGCAATATGTTTCATTCAACACATCATTTGAAACCCATAAGTAGCCAAGAAAGAAAGAAGTTGTTACAATTAGCATCTTTATGTAAAATTTCACACTCCACAAAACAATGCAATTGACACACGCAGGGCTTACACAGAACAAAGAGTGATATTTTGAACTGTGATGACTTGGAAATATAATTCACTGCACAATACTGACAGAAGATTTACAGAAAACAGTAATCCTTAGTCTCTTATAAATAAGGTGACCAAATACTCTGTGACCTCTCAAGGCCCACAATCCCCTTCACCATGAAGGCAGGTCAGTATTTTGCTCTACTGAGCCTTCTCCTTTCCCTATCAGTGTTCTAAAAAGAAAGATATCACACACAACCAAAAGTAGTCAAACAACAAAAACCCCTTGTTATCAAGTTTAAAATCTCAAGCTTAGTTCATCCTTTTAGTATTGTGTCTCCTTTGAATCCTGTTTCTATTGCTTTACTCGAGCAGGTTTCCCCTTTCCCTGATGCAACACCGATCCCCACCTCACTAAGAGTAGGGAGGACTGAGGAGAGCTGAACTGCAAACAGGCATTGTTCCAGCAGTAAGGAAAACAAAAGGAACACAGCTTGCAGGCAAAAGGAAAAGGAAGTTGAAGACCCCACTTGTGTTTAGAAGGGTTATGAGACTGGACATTTTGGTCGCCTTAGTTACAAGTCTCATTGTAACCTGCATGCATGTACTTTTAATCTGGCAAAAGTGTTGAATCTCACAACCACACACAGTTCTATTCAAACACCAACCTGGTAAACAGTGTTGTGAAGAGCAGCCATAGGGATGAAAATTCTCTCCCAGAAGTCACAAAACAAGATATTCCCAGAAGTCTTTTTCAGATGTGCACATGGATCTGTACAAGTCCCATCTCCCTGTAGCCAGCAGTAACCCCGCGGGTGTGACCAGCTCAAGCAGCAGACGCGGTTCCCATTAAAGCTGATGTTCACCAAAGGTTACCGTACATGGTTCTGGGTACCACAGTTATTGGCAAATCACTTTAATGGTGACCACTATATTACAAGTTACTCCAACTACACACACATCAGAAAGGACTATTACAGAGATAATATTTTACACTCCTATACCTGCAGCTTTCAGTTTGGTTTACTTTGTTGCTGTTTTCTACATGGAGGTGGTCTCCCATGACGCATAATGTGTTTTTCCAGACTATCCAGGATGGCAATAGCAATCCTTTGGACATGTGGATCAGTCTGGACGTTTTCCTTGATGTTGTATAAGTGCTGTAAACCACCCTCTTCAATTAACATGCTGCAGTACCTGGCAGCTGCAATAAAATTTTAAAAAGGGAATTAAAAAAAATAAATTACCTAGAGTAAATGTAGCAGAGATTGTAAACACTGATTCAAAACCACTTTTGACTCCCAGACCAGGCAGCATTTAGGACAGTCTCTAAAGTGTCCACAGAGTGCAATTGTACTTTAACAAGTGACAACAACAGACTTGTTTGGACAGGACTCTGATTGTAATCCGGTCCGTTTCCACCTGTCTTAGCTGACTGGGAAGTGCCCTGTAACTCACACAGGATTCTCGCTCCCCCCCCACCTCCTCTACAGGCATTTTAAGTGTACATATATACATTTTAAGCAATGGGAATCAGAAGTACTATAGTATCTATGAGTACCCAGGTAAAAATATCACCTTTACCAAATACCTTGGTACAGAACAGTTACCAAAAAATGGTATCAGGTATATCATGTCATTTGCACAGGCCTGTAAAGTGAACAGCAACTAGTTCCCTCAAAACCAGTTGGCCAAATACTGTTGATGGTGGCTGATATAAGCTGCTACAAATGCCTCTGCAGGGATAAAATGATACTTTCCACTTTCATTGCCAATTTTTAAGAGTTGAAAGCACGCCTACACTAGCTCCAGCGTTATTACATGCAGGGACCATCTATAAAGAAGAGCCTTATGTTTGATGTGACACACTTCAGAAGCTGCTACAGCAAGGTCAGGGTGACCATCATGTGATCCACAGAGCACCACCTCAGATGGCCCCCATTTCACCATTCATCTTGGTGAAGCAACACCAGAGCTGTTTAAATGCTGACATCAAGCATTTCACTGAGGATCACATTTACTGCAGTGCGACTAATATTTTAGTTCTGTTAGCTCATGGAGGTGGATATGATCCAGAGAAACAGCAAAGGAGAGAAAAAAAACCCCAAGAAAAATCAATCCCATTAATTCCAGACTATTTTTCTCCTTCATCTGAAAAAGAAAGTCAAAGTAAAATGCCTCTCCTCTCCAAGACAAAAGCCTTCTTGGTGCCAAGCGCCAAAAGCTGAAGATCTTACCCCAAACAAATCTCCTTCTTTCTCAATTAAAGATGTTTTCCCTCAGAGTACGTTATTACATTTGCTACTAAACATTTGGTTTCTCTTCAGATTAGTCCAGAAGCTTCTGGCACCAACTAGCATCAGAACTAAACTTCAGGAATACTGTCTTGATCCTGACTCAGAAGTACACCATCCAAATGTTTCCAGCCTCTCCTCCATTCTACAGAGCAGTTACTCACTGTCAGTACAAACCTCTGTGGCATGCTGAAAGCCCAGAGGCTACGGCAGCCCAAAATAAATACTAAAAATAAATAGAACAAATAGGACCATACTAAGTTAACAGGGCTGAGGCACAAAGGAGGGGAGAAAATGCTTTAATTTCATTAACACAGAATTACAGGGTCTTAATTTAAAAATGTTATCTAGAACCTGACCAGTAAAAAAAAAAAAAATTCTGTCAGAACAGTCCTACTTCAACATGGTAAAAGTCCTCACAGATCTTTGGACAGTGCACCCTGGGAACAGTATCTCAGCACAGTCAGGAGCTCTGTAAAGAGCAGGAAAACAGTACTTTACATGCAGTTACATTTTATGCCATGTTATTGTTTGGTGCTGAATAGATGTCTTTTCACTGCAGAAACAGTGACTTATGGGACAGGGATAAACCAACATGGATACACTGCTGTCACGAAGATTAAAAAACTGGCACAGAAAATACTTTTAATACTTGAGAGGAAAGCTGCTTTATATCTGGCAGAGGTTAATGATGACACACATGTTCACATCACACAAATTTATATTAAAAAAAAAGATATTAAAAGCCAGTCTTACACTTAGGTGTGCTCAGGGGATTTACTTCCTTTCCCAGCACTTGGGCATTTCATCACATGGTCTCAAATCATTTTATAAATGAGACATTGGCATTCTCATTTTGCAGATGGGAAAGACAGATTAAGAAACTGAACCTCACGTCACAGCAAGTAATTGCAAAAAGGCGATTAGAGACAAGGATTACCTAAAACTTCTGTTCTAATATTAAGAGGTAGCTATCTGCTACAATCATTTTTCTTCACTTAAAATAAATTTGTTGCCCATTATTAATATTTACATTCTGAATAAAAACACCTATGTAAGACAAAAATGTAGTTCATCTTAATAAAAGTCCACATTTTGGAATGAATACTGTGCACTTAGCTGTAAAATTCCAGTAAATAAAAAGAGTATGAAGAACTTTATTATTAATCTCTTTCCCTGCCCCATTTAGTCAAAGCCTAAATGTAGTTTCCCCAGAGGATTAGGAGTGAATACCCTAGGAATTATTATTTTTCCCACTTCATGCTAGTGAATAATATGCCAAGAAATAAAGAGTTTTAAGGGTAATATTATCTTAATACATACGATTTTTGCTGCAGACGTGCTGCATGGCCCAAACTGCCCATAATTGAACACCAGGCGTCATGAAACATCCAAGTAGTGGAAAAAACGGATTGAAAGACCTATAAAAGAAGGGAATAGCAACTCTCTTTACTACTAGGTATTATTACTTCAGAGGTCAGTTTATTTTCCAATCTCAAGACAATAGTTACCTGTAAGCCACCATCTCGCATTCTGGGGTTGGCCAATTCAAAATGGCAGAATGCTGCAAAATACAGAACCAAGAACACTCACTGTTAAATACAAACATTGAAAAAATATAAGAGAGTATGATAAAATTCACCATCATTTCTGTACCAGCTGTTCAAGGAGAGATGTCCTCTGGCTGCGACTTAATGTCCAGGCCTGCTCTCCTCGAGATATCAAATGAGCAATAATCCCTGCTGCAAAGTAGCTAACTTCCACCTCCACACTGTGCAATAATTTACTGATGTGGTCTATAAAGTCCTTCCACATTAATTCAGAATGGAGTTCTTTAACTTCAGCTATGTTATTCTGGAGGGGGGGAGAAAAGAGAAAGTATCAACAGAAACAATACAATATGAAGGAGATAAACATATAAACTTGAACTACACTGCGTAAGCAAACACATATAAACATCAGGATAAGATTTTCATACATCCAGGTGACCACCAGGTATCAAAATATTACTTTTGCTTTTGAAAACTTTTCCAAGTCTAATGCAGGAATATGCCTCAAAACAAAGAGGTTTTCTCATAAGTAATTTTAGGCCACTAGCATGCAAATTACACAAAATTAAAGGCTAGTTCTAACATTCTCAAACACATTCAATTTCAGTAAGCTTCAGCAGTGCACAGTTCTGAATTCCATTGATCTGCAATTTACTTTTTCCATTTGGACTCATCTGAAACCTCACTCACTGCCCTTTCTTAAAAGCTCTTTTTGTTTACTGTAACCATCAATTTCAATATAACTAGTGCTTTTGGAGAATTGGTACAACAGCCTAAAACAATGTCTGTTGTGCATAATGCAGACTATAAAGATTAAAGAAGAATGCCAAAATATTAAGCAACTTTTCAGATTAACATGGAGTTAAAAATAAATAAATAAATAAATAAATAAATATGTATTTTGTTCATCTCACCAAAAGTCCAAGAACTTTCTGTTGGATGGATGATTCAGATGGAAAAGACTGTGGAAACAAGAAACAAACTATAAGTAACCATTTATGCTTATTATTGAAACAATGTTAATTGTAAACATACGTTGATAATCCACCACCAAAACTGTTATTCTCACCTCTAAGACTCTCATGAAAAGTTCTAGCCCTTGATTTTCAATGAAGTGCCGACATGTTGTTGGAGATTCATCAGTGAGGTTCCAAAGTGCACTCAGTGTGAACTTGAGAGTAGTATCTACAAGATTCTGATTTGTTTTTTGTTTAACTATTTGTAAAAGTTGCTGGAAATAAAAAAATAATTTAAAAATCCCAGTTATGATTGCATATAAAAAAAATTATTAGGTCCTCTGCTTCTTTCTGCATTGACTGGGGTAATGCATAGCTATCATCTATATGCAGAGTAAAGATCTACATGTTTAGGGTCAAACTTTACAAAATAAAATAGCTGTTAAACTTTTTACCTCCCCTTTGAACATAATTGCCTGCTAGAAGAATTCCTTTGTTTGCATCATAATTACACATGTGGTACTATTACGGATGGCACAAAGCCATCTGTAAAACTCTGGACCTCATGTGAACACTGACAGCACTAACCCTTTACTTCAAACATTCTTTTTTTTAGCATGTTTTTGTCTTACACAATGGATTTCAAATCAAGAGATCTCTTGCCATTTTACTTTGTATTAATTGTGTCAAGTTTTTTCACTTTGGCTTCTTTTCATCTATGCTATTATGTCTCACTGCCACTGTCTTGGATATTACCTCTAACAAGTTCTCTATGCTTTTCTGTTCTAAAGAACTTTCAAATGAATACAGGCTAACGTGTTCTTGGAACTCTACCTATTTATGTTTATTTTATATCTTTAGGAATACTGTTAGCATGAATAGCTGGAGAGGATGGTATTTCTGACTGTCAGGAAAGTATCTGACTTACCCTAACAATGAAGAGCTCTGCGCCAAGTTGAGCTGTTTGCTCTGTTGAAAGCTGTAAAGAAACAAAACCACATCAACAGTTTTTTTTAGACTTCAGAAACATTATCTGACCATCTCAAAGTTTAAATTTCATACCTTTGCAGCAAGAATGGAAATTATGGCTACAGCCATCCTTTGCATGTTTTGATCTTCATGATTACACAGCCACTGCATAACAAGTTTGGCTGCTTCAAACCTGGAAGTTAAAATAAATTTAGTTTTCAGAAGTCTCATAAGTCTTAGTCAAGATGTACACAGATGACACATCAGATACAAACACATGCAACACAAAAGAAACCAGGAGAAACACACCCAGTATAAAAAGGTACACAGTGAAATCACGAGTATCGCACGAGGCTCAGTCAGCTTCAAGCTGTTTCCTTAGGGTCTCTTACTTCTAATTATATATCAAAGTGCACAGGAATTGCTTTCAACGAAGGAAGAAAAAATTGGCACAGTCTGCTGAAACATCAGACCAACACACTTCAAAGCATTTGGACAAAACATGTAAGTAGAAAAAGCTCTGCAAAAAGCAACCCCAGAGTTCCCCAGAGAAATCCTGCCTTTGGTTACATGCAATTAGTGATAGAACCATCCAGGTGAAGCAAAAACCACTTCTATACCAAAGGATTTTTTTCAGACCTGAATTCAAAACAGTTGTGAATTACAGGCCCAAAATACTATAGGCCAGGCAGATTCAGTACATTGGAATGATTTAAACTGAGCAAAACTGAAACCCAAAACAAAACTTCTGAAGGATTATCAAGTCTGTAGGGTAGCCATGACTCTTCAAGGACCAAGAAGTCATAAGCAAATTTCAGTACTAAACAATAAAGAAAAGTATTCTGTAATGCTACTACTCATTTTAATTGACATATAAAACTTGCCTGTTAAATGGAACATCCTGAAGGATTCTGTCACTGCATAGTGAAAGAAGGCAATTCTTTTGCAGCTATAAGAAATGAAAAATAATTACTTCAGACACATACATATTTCAGAATACTTTCTTGCTATCAATCATTGACCATATTTCCATGAGCTGTCCTGAAAATAATCATAACAACAACAACAAAACATCTTTCCCTCCTGTATTAAAATTGATGCACCTCAAAATGAATTAAGCAGTTCTGAAAATGCCACAGGGTCAGCTGAATACTCAAGCCCCATTAAAGTTGAGTGTGAACACTGAAAAAATTAAAAACAAAATACTTTTAGAGATTGACCAAAACATTTGATAGAATAAGTATCTAGAACTGTAGCTGTAACTATAGACATGAATGGAAGAGATACCAAATGAGGGCTCATTGACCTCCTATTATTTAACCTTAAAAATGGATGTTTTCAATAGTGACAGTTGCCTAAATCACACTATGCCATTTAAGCACTGTCCAAGTAGATGAGACTTTTCCAAAAGCCAGTAATATCACATGCTGTATCATTAATCATACCATCATTACCAGTAGCTTGATCAATGATGAAACTCTCAAACTCCTACTGCAGTACTGATCATTCAGAAATGTGCTCAGTAATTAGAGACAAAGGATTTCCACACAGACTCTCTGAAGTATGCATGTTCCTTCCATGCATCAGTCATTCTTATCAAGCACAAATCTTCAAATAATCATAAGGAAGTAATTATTTGCATATCTAAAGTTTGTCAGGAGAGATTTGTTTAAGACAGGACAATATATGCACAGGACACTGTGCATTTCTACTTAATCCTGCCTGGATAATGGTTCCATCAGGATAAAAATCACCATTTTGTCAGATATCCATCAGCATCGCCTCTTGGTTTCCATCTTTCTTCTGTTTTGGCTAGAGGAATGAGATGTTTGACACTCTTCTCAGCAAGATCACCTCTAACTGCAACCAAGTCTACAAAAATATTTTCTACTTCATTCCTGAGTTTAATTGCATGGAATTCTTTTCAAGAAGCCACATTATGGAAACACTAGCTCTACTACCTACAGTCCTGTAAGGCAGGAAGTACAAAAGGAAACAGCATTTACTTAAAACCTGCACAAGCACATCTGTGTAAGTACTTGTTTACAGCTGCTCTTGAGGTCGTAAGATGTAGAGAAACCTTCTGTAAGCTCCACAAGACAGAGAAACCAATAGAAAATAAAGAAATGTCATCTTTTACCTGTTGATGATTTGGGAAGTGTTCCATGGCCTTCAGGAGCAAGTGAGTGACATCGGCCAGAAGCCGCACAGGCATTCCTGCTGCTAAATCTTGCTTGGTCAGGTTAAAGACACACGCACTTGCTGCTAACTGCACAGGCAAATTCAGGGGGTGATTTCTCATTCCAATCACCACAAGCTGAAATGCAAGAGTTTTGCCCCCATTAGTTACTTACATATTTGTGCACACACCCCAAGAGCAATTCCCTGTTGCTTAAGGCCACAAGAATGACTCACAGCACCCAATTTCTGCCTCCCTTTTACTTAAGTGAAAACCCCATCTGGTGTGATTTTAATTCTCAGGAAGAACATTTCCTTCTGCTCAGTGATTCAAAGCTGACAACTTCTATTTCTCCTTTTGCAGTGGTTTCAGCAGCCTCTCAAAGGAGATGCTGCATAGAATGCAAGAGACTCCTAGAAAGATCCAGGGTTTGCTTTATACACTGGGATAAAAAAAGAAAAAAATAAATCACCAAACCCTTTCAGAGATGAATGAGATAGGACAGAGTTTCTGCAGTGTAATATATGCTGACTGTGATCTTACCTAAGAAAAATATTTTTCTTGTTGATTATTGATTACTAAAGCCTTTTTGATATTGAAGACAATAAAATCAAGGTCGCTTGTTCAACTTCAAAGATGAGAGCAAAACCAAAAATCATCTGTCCTACTGATGCCTCTTTTTATGGTTACAATACAAAAATTAAACCTTCTCTGGTGTTCTAGACACAGAAATGGATTTCTAAGAAAGTTTCTAGGATTTTCCAAGTTAGAGCCCAATAGAGAACATTAATGATACTTATTCATTTGATATGATACTGAAAGGTGACAGTGGAGAGAAATATCACTGAATGCCTTCTTTATTATCACTGCTTTGTAACCATTAGCAGGAGGCACTGTTGTACCTGGGGAGTAAGACTAGCCAGATCTTTGATTTGACCCAGTACAGATATGTTCTAATGACACAATTCAGCACCTGAAGAAAACTTCGTATCATATTTAAAATTATATTTAAAAATTCATTTAGATACTACTAATTTTAGATGCATTAGTTTAGATCAATTTTACCTAACACAAAATGCTACAGAGCATGTTCTACAGTGCTATCGTTTAAATAGTTGCTAATTTTTATCCAACATTATAATTTTAATCTTAAAAATCAAAACTAAAAAATGTGAAAGCTTATAAAATATTTTAAACCAGGGTTTTGGGGATGGGCTCAGTTTAAGGAACAATGCACGACAATCATCAAAACTGTATTATTTTACCTTTAAAATTTCAGGCTTTGTTTTTTCCATTACATGTGTCAGGCTGAATAAATGAAAGAGTGCTTCCCTCACAAAGAACGCCCGTTCACTGTAACGCTTCAGTGCTTCAGAAATCTGAGTTTCATTTGCTTCTCCTGACACCTGTGAACAGAGAAATAGTCTTTAGTTCAAAGTGTCATCATTTTACTTTTAAAAGTTTCTGCAAAGCTGCAGTTTTAAAGGTGGTGATATTTTTAGCCAAATCCTTCAGTAAGCAAATGATTATCTTTTAGCCATACTTTCAGCCATTACTTTCCTTTATTAGCCATATTAATTTATAACTACACAATCTTCAAATATTCTTCATAAAGAAGAATCCACATTAACAGCCAAAATTAGGCTTCAGTCAAGTCTTGAAGCAGAACTGTATGAAACCACTAAGTGAAGGTAGTACTTCATAACAAAAAGCTGCTTATCATGCACCAAATGCCTAAAAGCACCATTTGTAACTGAATGTTCTGTCAAATGCAGCTGGCAAACTGATGATGATGGTATTTTGGCTGTAATTTTTTGGCTTTGGGTTCTAGCTCTGCCAATAAAAAAAACTATTTCATTCTTTGTCTACATCAAGTTTCCTGTAAGATATATCTGTAGCAATAGCTTTCCAACACCATATTAAAGAACTAACTCACACTCTCTGCAAAATAAGTTATTCTTATAACCAGACTTTAATTACACATGAAAACTAAACAGGTGAAGACTGCATTAGAAGCAATGAGCTGTTGACTAATACGAGCTTAAGGTCTGAATATTAAATCAGCAACCAGCTGCAAATTTTTCCACTTCCCAATCTGCTATATTTTCCATTTAACTATATTTTCTGTGATCTACTTCATAAAACTCTAAGTTGTATAACTGTAGCTGGTTTGTTCCTCAGTCCTACTATTTAATGAACCATTGCTACAATCACTGTTTTTTAAAGTTCTTAGGGAAGTACAGAGAACTTGTTCTACTTAAGGTGTCACACAAGGGAAAGCAAATGTTCAGAGGTCGAAGTGTCACATTCTGTGCATCCTGCCTTGTATAGAGACAAATTTTTCAAAACTTGCTAGATCAGGAATATGTTACAGCCTGGAGAGAACTGATACCATCTTGGATTTTGTTTTATATTCTCTACTGATTTGAACAGGGAAATCATATTTACTGAGATGTTTTGCAGCCAACTCTACGCCATATGAAGAATTTCCACTCGCCTTCAAGTTCTCAACTACAATGTCCACCTAGTGTTTAAGCTTGCAAGAATTTTCTATCATCAAATTTCACAGGACTGCTGTAAAGACAGTAATATTTTACTTCTGCTGTCTCCATGAGTGCTGTGTCCTGTTTATTCTTTAGCAGTATTTAGACTAAGCAGCTGAATATTTCAGTATAGTCACTAATTAATTTCAGGGTCACTGCTTTTCACTAACTTCACTGCTACAAGTCCATCATGATTTTCACATGACTAGAACCTTCTTATTCCTTGCCTTTGCACAGCACAGTCACTTGTATGAAGCATGTATTCTAAATACCAAGGATTATATTGAATTATTTTATACCACACATGAGGTATAATTTCCTGATGCTGCACATCAATCACGCCTGGGAACTTGCTTTCTCTGACAACACATTTCAACATTCATACATGTCACTATCAGTTGTGACAATTAAGTACTCAAGACTTGGCCACTAACAGCTGCTAAAAATTCCAGGAAAACAAACAAACAAAAACCCAACATTGCATACCTGTGTTACCTCATTTGCCTATAAAAAAAAGCATGCTGAATTTTAAAACTGAAGTGCAAAACTCAACTTGCACAGGAGACACTCTAAATGGACACATTATGCAAACTTTTCCTCATCTCTCTGCAGTTTCCATCATCCTCATGGCACAGTAGAAAACAAAACTCAAAGAGTTAAAGATGATATTCCACTGACATGTCCAAAACATCTCTTTTCCTTCTTTAATTCTGACCCCTTCATAGCAGGGACAGGATAGGCTCATTCTCCAGTAAGTGCATGCATACTCTACATAACAGGGAATGACATCTTGTTGCCTGGCACTAAAAGATAAATAAATGCACTTCAGCAAACATCACCTCATCCTAAGGGACTAAGTAATTTAGGATTTGTTCAAAAAAAGGAAGTTTTTCATCCTAAGTAAATCCAGAGAATACTATTCCAGTAAATGACTTCAGACTAGACAAAGTTCAGCTCTCTTAGATCCGAGATGTTAAATCAGGATCTAAGACTGACTGAAAAGGCACAGAAAACAGATGCTTCTTACAATAGTTCTATGTACATTTAGCAGTTTCTGTGCCAGAATTAAGTAGGAATTTGACATACAGGTCAGTAATTACAATTAACAGTTAAAAAAAAAAGAACCTACAGCCTCCTTCTGAAAAACTCACACACATTTGTTACAAATCATTAGTTCTATTTTTCCCACTGATTGTAATTTTCAGTAAAATTAATTCCCCCACTTAACCTTTAGGTTTCCTTCTCCTGTTAGGAATTCTGAGTAGCCAGCGTCAGTAGCTAGCAGTCCTACAAACTGCATGGTGGGCCGCTGCTGAATGAACGCTTCTACGGCTTTATCCGTTACGTGTTTTCTTCCAGAAATGTCCAAAGACACGAGGTTAGGTAAGATGTCTTTCTGTTCCAGTAAACGAAGTGCTATGTCTGATGTGAACTGTTTGTCATCTGAAATGTCAAGGTGATTCAGGTATTTTAGTTCTCTTATGACATCCAGAATCTGGGTTGTAGTCATTTTCAAGCATTTCAGGTGGTGCATGGTCAAAGACTTGAGTCGGTCTTTGCAGGTGAGGAGTGCTGTTATGTCAGTGACAGAGGTGTTCGATATATCCAGACTTTCTAATCTTGGAAGTGAAGCAACATCTGCCAAGTCCTCATTGTAGAACAGAACGTTGGTAATACTCAAAGCACGAAGCCCAGACAGCTGACTGAAGCACCTCTCGTATGGGTCTTCCAAAGAAAGAGTTAGCGAGTTCAGCACGAGGCACTGCAGATTTTGTTGGATCCACTTATTGCTGCCAAGTCCACTTATAATGTCTGTGATTGTTATATCAGCATTCACCCCAGTAGCATCAAGTTCTACCAGCTTGTGATGGCAGAACGCTTTCCGGAAAGCCACAGCAGAGATCTTCGCTTTCCGGATACAAGCGCGTTTCAAACGCATCTGGTTGCCTCGGAAGATGCCCACAGTCCCATCGTTCAGAAGCCCTGGTGGAAAACAGCATTAGTGTTTGGCTCCAGCGTGTTGTAGAACACCACTTGTATATTAAGAACCCAAAGTGTTACCAAAGAAAATTAATTGCAAAGTAGTTTGTCTTGGATCATTATACCACTGACCTCAAAATTTTATATTTGAGATTCCACTTCTAAGATTATGATCTCACTGAGTTTAAGAATAGGACAGCTAAATTCAGATGTAGTAATACACATTACCTGGTTGGATCAGAACATGGAACATGCAATAAACAAAATGTGGATATGATCCAAAAAAATTCAGACCACTACCTGTATTTTCTGGATTTTCACGCTGAATTGGCTAGAAATGTGCTAAAAACAGAATTTCAAAGTTCTGAAAGTTTTTCTTCCTGGGTCACAGTTCCATTAACCTCAAGACAGCATCAGCAAGCAATGCCTAGTTCTCGTCCTGCCTTAACTCAATTGAATAATTAAGCATTTGATTGAATTCATAAGTAGAATCAATACACTAATCTAAACTAATTAAATTGTTCTAGATATCCCTCATTAAGAAGGTAGGAGTGTTGCTCAGAAACAAGCTGACTATGAGAAAGAAACCTAAAAAGTAATTCAAAGAGGAGAAAGAAGAGGACAAGGAAAGGGTGGGAAGGAGACAGAGACAGCAATGAAAAAAGGAAATGCAACAATCTTTTTTGAGATTACGATCTTTTTGCCCTGTAGCAACAAGACCACAGAAGTAGCCTTCTCTTGCAGCAGACTGGCAACTCCTAGCTGAAATAATGCATTTCATTCCATGCACAGGATTATCCAAAATGTACTGAAAACACCAAGATTTCTTATTTATTCTTATCAACAGAAGGAATACTGCTTTACAGAAAGCTGTATGAGAAGGGTATGGTTGCACAAGCATGCAAAAAAAAGGATTAGGAAGAACATGTCCTTCTAGTTTCACTCTAGAGGGTTATAAATGTCAACACTCACTTTTTTATCTCCTATCTTCAAGCATACTGAAGACAGAAAAGAAACTGGAAATGCGGTATGTTTGAATAGAATCCATCATTGCAACTACAGTTTGGATTTAAGTCATGAGTGATTAATTGCCTCTGTGACAAGAATCAAATTAAGATTTGCAGACCTTTCTAAAGAGCAATCAGTTTAGGCATTTCTGACCAAGGAGATTCCTCTTTCACAGAGAGAGCAAAAACATGGGGCGAAACAACTGGTACACAGCAGAAAAATTAAACGTGATAAATAATTAGGATTTGGTTCAAGTATTGCTAAATTACTTCTTAATTGTTGCTAATCTTTAATTTAAGGAGCAAGGTAGGCTTTCTCACTGGCCTACCTTTGCCACACCCCTGGCATGCACTTTTTTGACATCCTGCGCTCTGACACAGTCTTTGTGATGGTTCAGTGTGTGGAACTGCCTTCATCACTTACAGCACTAGTAATAAGTTTCTGGTAACTCAATTTCCTTGAATTACTCTAAATAATTATTTATCAGAAAGTGATGTATGTTGAAAATTAAGAGGTTTTTTATGTTTTCTTTTACTTTTTTTTTTTTAGGACCATTCTTTCTGTTATATCTGACTAGAACAACTTGAGAAAACTAGAACACCAGTATTTGCATAAGACTAAATCAAATCAGCACCTATAGGATAGGATGCTTAGTCTGTTTAAAGTATTTTTTCTAGTGTAATGCCTCATCTCTAAATAAAAGTTTCCAGGATCTCCACGAATGGGTCTCCTGCCTTTTCTCCAGAACAATCTATATATTCATTCTTTTCATGCTAAGAAGCTTTTATTGACACAGCATTTTCCTTTGTCATGCTCAAGAGCAGGAAAGGAAAGGGAAGCCCTCTCCTCAAAGATGTCCTGGCAGGCAACACGATAGGCCAGTACCTAAAATGTAAGAACACTGCAATGTGGTTTTCACAGATGTTTATACTACGCTTGAAACTGACTGCTTTTGAGCAAATAATTCCACTTCAACAAAAGTGCTAAAAGAGGTGAGAAACTATTGTAATTAAAATAGTAAGATTGTTTCCTAGTGTAATCACAAGGACACACAGTAAATAAAATTCAATTAATTACTCTGTGGGAAATACTGAAATATTTGAGTGCTGCTAGAAGTAGTGGAATCAAATAAATCTCTTTTTTTTTTTTAAAGTGATTTAAAGAAGATTACAGAATATTCAATTAAAAGAACATTAAATTAAAATAATAAACCCAAGACAAAGGACTTTCCTATTTAGAACCATCTATATGGCAATTCAACATTCAGCTCAAGATGTGGAAAAGCCAAACTAACAGAAATTCTCTATGAAGAGATTAAGGAAGAAAGTTTTAACAGCTGTGACAGCAGATCCCACTGGAAAATACACCAGAATAGCAGTGACACATTCCAGCAGAATTTTTTCACTGAAGACCCACAAATAATTGTTTTTACCATGAAATGCCATTGTCTGCAGCAATCGATCAGCCACTTCTTGAGGAAACATTCCTGGCTCCTGCAAGCACAGCGTTCCATCTTGCCTTTCTGTGCAAAACTTCTCTAGATTGGCAGTCAGGAAATTCAAACAGATATCAAGTAAAGAATAAGGAGAAGCTTCCTCCTGTCATGCACAAAACACAATGAAACAAAAGAGATTTAGTAAAATCAATCTCTCCATCTATGAATCTTCCATTCCTCTATAATGTTTTCAGGCAAATCATTCTTTTTTGTTAGTCTAATTCTCATTGGAACAGGCAAATACCACAACAGGAGACATCCCCCTTAGAGCCACACACAATAAACAACTGGTCAAACTGATGGGCAGCCTCCTCCCGCAGTCACCTCCAGAACCTCATCCAGTCTGGTCTGTTGTGCTTCAGCCCTGCTTGGTTCACAGAGAAAGAAAAGTAATTGCTGATAAGTTTATTTGAATTTATGAGGTCTACTGGGAATTAATCAATCAAGATAGACTGGAAGAAGAGGTGACTCACATTTTACTTCTTGATTTAAACTATTTATTTTAATCTTTAACTTAAGTCAACCCATGTTTGAAGTCTACTACCAAGCTACATGAGAAATGTAGATAATTTTCATATATTGTTCTGAGCAATTTTTGATAGTGAAAAGGGCAGGTAGAGCTTCAAATAATAAAAAAAAAGAAACTCAAAAAGATTATATTGCTGCACAAAATTTGGAATTAAAGTTAACAACTATTACAGCATTCCTTCTGATTATGGACACCAATTTCCTCCTTTTTATGCTAAGCACCTGGAAATCATCTATACTCTGGGTTCAAAGGAAAAGGCAGAATATAAACTTGAACTTTTCCTTCAGAGTTTAAGATTGTAGATTGATATATGAAAATCTCCAAGGGCTTTTTTATTCAATGTCTAATAATAGCCTACTGTTTTCAGTCACACAGATTAATCAACATAAAGAATGACTCGTAGCACTGTGAATCATCCCCAGCACTACACAAAAGAAGGCCAAGTGACTGGTACATACTCCCCCAGACAATTTTGAAAATAACAGCATCAACTGTTGCCAGATCTCATCTGTTGAAAAAAATTGTAGCTTGCCTTTTATACTGAAAGTTCTGGATAATTTCACCTTTCTTTCCTAGCTCACTGAACTTCTGCTGCTTCACTTGCGTAACACGCTCATCACAGAAGTACAGAAATACAGAAAAGGTTATACAGAGGAAATATACAGAAAACGACAGAAATGAGTCTTCTAAAACAAGGTGCACTTGTTTGAAGACTGGGAGGTAGCAAGATGGAATGGAGCTTATCTTTAATGAATCATGTATTGATAACAACGAGACACTGCAGTTTAATAGCTCCTGAAGACTTAAGTACAGGTTTGAGAACCAGAAACTCCAAATTATTCAGATATAGGCTCTTTCTGCAGCTTTTAAGATGCAACTTTCAACTCCTTTGACTTGATTTTGCTAGGTATCTGATTTTTTTTTTAACCTCGATTATTACATTTTATTGTTGAAGAAACAAGAGTTATTTTGTGATACAACTTGCTTACATTACCAGAAAACAGCAATTTTGTCTGCCTCCAATCTTAAGCTGATATGAAAAGGAAGGACAGAATTTGGAACTGTTAACATCTTTTGTTTCTTTATAATGTGAAACAATGCCTGAAATACTTCTAAAGAGAAAAAACAACTAATTATTTTAAAATAGAACATTTTTTGAAGGGGAAAATTTTATTTTTAGCCTGAAATTAATACATGTGCCCAGGACTTATATGACAGCTGCTGACTGAAACAAAAATCAGAATCCTTACTCAAAGGCATATGAAAATTATTCCCACCGCAGCAAAGACATCCTTATATCCATTAGATCTTGTGCTTCTAATTTGATGCTTAAATATGACAAAAACAGAATACTGGATCTCTTCATTCCTTCTGGCACTGTTCCATAATTTCTGCCAGAAAGCCTAAACACTTTTATATATCAGTGAGCAAACTCCAAGGAGAATTTTTAGCTTTGCAGATTGGCTGCTAGCATATGATTCAGAAAACTATTTTTTCAGCCAGCACCTCTAACTGTCCAATTTATAACTTGCACATAGTTTTATTTTTTTTTTATAAAATAATCACTTCAGAAGTCCATACAGGACATCTCCAATAAAGGAACAAAATCCACATGCAGGGATCAATTACACTTGCAAAGAGCACAGTACCATTTTAATTAGCTCCACTTACACCAGTTATAGAGGAGACAATTGGAATGTTTCTTCAACTTGCTGCAAAAAGGCTGAAGAAACATCTAACAAAGGTTCCTGAGATCGCCTGGGCAGATAGGCAGAAGATTTTTATCTATCTCTAATAAAGTCCCTTGACAAGCACTATAAATAAAATTTCCTAGACTGTCTGCTACTGAAATAGAACAGCTCAAATGCAGCCTGAGAACCTTTTATGTGAGCCACTGGCATTCCTCTTCTCAACTTCTCTTTACTTAAGAAGAATATTGCCCAGTTAAAGACACTGCCCAGGAAAAGACCTCACAGTAAAAGTCTTCAGTTGCATTTAAGCTCTTACAGGGATAGGATTTAAGTGGTTCCTTTCTCTAGCTATGCTTTTCAATGTCAACCTGAAACAAACCTGGTATTTGTTTTCAGCTCATTTCACTTTCTGGTTCCAATACTCTAAGGAGACACCGCAAATGTGTGTCAGCCACAAGGCAAGATTTTTTTATTATTATTATCATTCAGAATATTTGAGTAGACCTTTTATTATGTATATTTGACTTTTTCATAGCCATCTTAACTATCTGATACTTCCATGTAACCTCACGGTTTCTTTCATTCTATGAAACTAATTCAATGGTCACAAAATAAATGTAATATAAATTCCCCAAAACACAAAATTATACATTACATGAAGCAAGACTAGGTGTCTTCATTAGCTAAAACACATATTAATAAGAGCAATGTAACATATCTAAAATCAACTAGCTTAGGTAATAGTAAAAAAAGTAGAATAATTTCATTTAGATGGGCTTTTCAAGGCTTATTTTAATTAATTAGTTTAAGAAAATATAACTTCATAAGTGCTTAATATAACCAAGGCAAACAAACAAACAAAAAAAGTGTCTGGAGGGGTGAGGGAGAAGCAAACTGCATCGCTACTGGCATCTACCAGTAACCCAATACAGCAGCAGACTGAAAGGCAATACCAGCTTCAGTATGATGTTACCCAGTCCAGCTCCCACACTAGCGCAGTTGGAAAGGTTCTGACAAAGAACATGATCCTCCACATCTTCTTCTAAAATCTTCCTGAATCAACTTTAAATATTGCTAGAATATGTTCGCCCTACATATTCAAACGTAGTTGAAAAGAAAAAAAGAGCCTCAGGTGACATCTTAAAGTACCTGGAATAAGTCAGAGAATCTTAAATCCAGCATTATGCTTAGATTAACTGGTTAAGTGTGAGCATAAAAACAAAATCCTGTTCCTTTGGGGAAGCATCACCGTGCAACCAGCTGCTTATACAACAAGAACTAAAGAAGACACAGGTTTACCTGATGTTTTCCATCAGTAACTGCAATCTAACTTTGCACAAAAAGTAAATTCCACTGCTATATGGGTCTTTTTCACTATAGGTATTGTGATCCTACCAGCTCTAGCCCAAAAGATTTCAGTTCCTTTTGACTTTCTCATTAAGAAAAAAAAAAAAGGTTGTTTTTTTTTTTTTTCCCCATAGGTAGGTTTTTATTATTTTCCCTCCCTCAATAAAACAGTGTAAAACAGTGGAAGAAGTTGGACTCAGTCATCCTTATGGGTCCCTTCCAACTTCAGATACTCTATCATTGTAAGACAAATACCAAATTCAACTCTAACAGAACCAGTTCTATGATGGATTCCCCAATTTTTATACCCAATTGCAGACTCTGCATGACAGAACCCAAATGTGTAAGGACTCTGTATGCCAGGCATTTCCCTTTGAAATCTCAAAGAAGGAGATGGCATACAGGATAAGGGGGTTTTCAAATTGTGGCTGTTACTTCTCTCAGAAAGTTAGCAGGAAGTAAAAGGTCATTTACAGCATTAATCTTTGGTCTTGGATATACCATGTTTCTCACTGTTTTTCACCTCTCCACAGCCCAAACACTTACATTCTTAAAATGAACATTCTTAAAGAGTTCAAGAAATAGCAACTCAAGTAATGGTCATCAAAATTTTTCTGAGTGCTAATAAAAGAAGGGAAAGGCAGTGAAAAATAAACAGTTCAGTGATTGATATTAGGAAGAAAGCTTTATGATTATCCTACTTAATTTAAATGGAATTAAACAGAAGCATGCAATTTATTAAACAGACTCAAGGAAGGATGACACCCCAAACTTAAATCTGATATTAACTATTTTGGCACAACAAGTGGGAACATACTGATTAAAGCTGCCAGTGATACAAAGTTGGCAGAGATCACAAGAGGTCTAAAATTAAGTGTTGCCACATTAAAACTACATAGTAAGGCCACATATTTCAAGATTAGTATCAAGAACTTCAGATATGTGTTGATCAATTAGAAATGACTGGAGAGAAGAAGCTGAATGGTTTGCTTAACCACAAGAAAACAATGTGAGGCAGACAAAGACGGTATCAGGACAAGCACCAAGCAAAAATAAGGAAGTGTTATGTCATTTTTAAGATACTTGGATATCTCATGAGGCTACTTATGTTAAGAGATACCTGCACCATTTCAATTTGAACATAGTAGCTATGAGAATGCTCTAGGGAAAAAAACACATTGGGAGTAGGAAACAAAACCAGCTTTTCTTAGCCTAGATCAAAAGGCAAGAGATATGAATGCTGCAGTACAGTGAATAAAAACTACAGAAATAAAAGAGCTATTAAGGGGAAGCACAGTGCCAGCACAGCAACAGAGGTGTGCAAAAATGCCATGAATTCTTGCCATAAATTCACATGTCAGTACATAAAAACATCTACCCTAGTTCACTGAACAGAACAGCAGGCACAAAAGGTACCTACTTTTAAAATAAAGACCAAAAACTTATTAGGGGTTTAAATTAAATTATTAATTAATTATGCTTTTAATAACAAGGGATGAGACCAGAGAACCCAGGAAGTTCCTGCTAGTCCTTTAAAAGCAAATATGCACACTCATCTCTCCAAGAGAGGAGCAGTCCAGACAGCACCCATATGTTCTGCTCCGAGGCCTGTCTTCACAGAGAAAGGCCGTTCCTCCATCGCCAGCTGTGCCCAGCTCCCCGCTCTCAGACCGCACTGCTGCACGGTACTCGGATCAGCAAGGCCCACGCACTGTGCACACCACAAACCCCGTGCTGTCCGTGGCGCGGCTTTTTCCACACAGCCCCTGGACAAAGCAAGCCACAGTGGGGAAAGTGCTGTTCGGGAGCTGGACTGCACCCGGCCCGGGGCGGGCAGGGGCTGGAGGAGGCAGAGGCGGCTGCCCTGCCCTGTCCTGTCCTTTATGCCGACCGGCTGAAGAGCTCTGCCCGCTGGCCTGACCCCGCAGCCGATTGTCCTCAGCCCCACAAGGCGCTGTGAGAGGAGCTGGTCAGCGGCAGCAAGGCCGGGCCGGCCATCAACGCCGGGCCGGCCATCAACGCCGCGGTGCTGTGGAGGTGCCGGGGCGCACCGAGCAGGGCAGCCGCTGCCCCTTCGCATCGCGCCGGGTTTGAAGCTCCTCTCTGTCGGGTCTCGACCGCCCGTTTATATAATCGGTAGGGCGGCAGCCGCAGCGGTTACACAACAGCGAGGGGAGCGAGGGGAGCGAGGGCTGCGGGCCGGGCTCGGGGGGACGGACGCGTGTGTGTCCGTGAGGGGAAGGAGCCGCCGCGGCCCCGCCGGGTCGCTCCCGGATCTGCCCCTCAGGGACAGCCGGGGTGGGGGGGGGGGAAGGGAGAGGGAAGGCGCGTGCCCGGCGTCCGCCTCGCGCCCGCTCCGGCCAAGGGCTTCACCTGCCCGGGCGCGAGGCAGCCCCGCCGCCGCCGCCTGACAGAGCGGGGCTCGCGGCGCCGCCATAACGGCCCCTTCCCCGGGGCGCTTCACCCCAGCTCCCCTCCGCCGGCTCTGTCACCCTAGGGCCAGGGGCAGCCTGCCCGCCCCCGCCGCAGCGACGGCGACCCACACCCATCCCCTCAGCAGCCCCGCGCCACTCGCTCACTCACTCACCATCGCGGCGCTGGGTGCCGGAGGCGAGCGCCCAGCCAGCCGGGTCCCGGAGCTCGGCTCCCTGTTCTTTTTTTTTCCCTCCCCCCGTTTTTTACCCGCTCGACCTGGAAGTGAATCTGCCTCAGCCGGCCGAGAAGCAGCTCCCGGCCCGCCTCCCTTAAAGGGGCCGAGCCAGGCTCACGCTGCCGGCTCTGGGTGAGGGAGAGCCGTGCGTGGCAGGTGTCGGGCTGCCTAGAGGAGAGTGGCAGCTGAAGGTCTATGGCGCAGCAGAGCGCACCGGCCCGGGCGTTACGGAGTGTGTGAGGCCTCTCCTCACGCCGAGCTGCTTCCCGTTCGGGGCAAGGGTGGAGGAACACCGGTGGGCCGGGGAGGCTGTCCGGGCAGCGGCTGCTTTGGGCAGCAGCAGTCCCAGAGCAGTTCCTTGTCTTTGGGAAACCTTTCACCTCCAGGGATTTAACGTCAGCTCCGTGGGTGTTGCTCACAGAGTAACCTCTGTAATTTAACCCTCTTTCCTGCCCAAACTTTCCTGCCCTCTTTCCAGTTTCTTCTGGAAATAATCTCCGGTACCATAGGTTTTGCCACCTGCCCTGAAGTTGGAGAGGAACTTTGCCATAAGCTTTTATACAAATAATTTAAGGTTTCAAAGACAGCAGTAGTGATGAAAACCTCTTCCCACAAATACATACTATAATGTATTTTTGGTAAAGAGAATACAGTTATTTTTTGTTTCAGGCTACAGAGTGATACAATTACCCTGTCCAAGTGAAATAATGAAGAGTTTACAGTTAAACCTTTTCAGGAATTGCTGATTTTACATACAGCAGCTTTAAATAATATTTGTTTGCAAACCAGTAAAACACATAAATAAACATTAAGGAAAAAATGCTAAAATTATTTATGTTTCTGTCATTAGAAGATGACAAAATTTTCTACAAATGTTTTCCAACACAATTTTTCCTGTTTAGGCAATACATAACATTACAAGTCACTTATAGTCTCAGTTCTTTAAATTAGGATGTTGCCATAGTGAAAACAAGTGACATGCTCAGGATCTGTCAAGAACAGAATCAGAAGTCCTTGTGTTATTAATTTAACCACTTAAAAATCTAATCTGCTTAGAAGAAATAATTTATATGATTATGGATAGATAAGTAAAGGGAGGAGCTAGTACTGTTATTCTCAGTCCATTACATGTTTCTTCCACCTCCTAATGTCTTTTGAAGCTTCCTGTCTGTTCTTTCCATACCTATTAACAGATTCACTCCTTCACTTCAACCTGAGTCTTGTCTTTACCTTCTTCTTCTTATTCCATCTGGATTTATGATAGGAACAATCTTCCTTTCTCCTATCTGGGCTCAGACAGTGGAAGCTTTCAAGCAACAGACTGATGATCCCCTGCTCTTGGCCTGTCCTGGGATACTCAAGAGCGGCAGCAGCAAGGGAAGCCTTGCTGCACCACTTCGCTCCTAGTATGGAGAGGCTGTATGGTTGAGTTGGCACCGATTCAATATCAGCATCAGAAAATGCAAAGAGAAAATCCCAGCAAGGAGAGACTTTCCAGGGGTTTAAACAAGAAAACTCCAAGAATTTCTACTGAGCCTGTGCAAACTGAAATTTTTCAAAGCTGGATTTTCAGAGAAACAGTATTGCTGGTACAAAAGCTGTTCATCTTCCAAAGGCCTTCTCCAGAACAGAGGACTTGACACAAAAATTTGCAGATAGCAGTCAGCATGGGTCAAACTGCGTATCTTCTTACTTGCTTTCTCACAGACATGTCAGTGGTTTTGGTCGATTAATTTTGGAAACTAGATTTTAGCTTTATGTGGACAATGTGTGTTAACTGCAACCCAAATATAGAAAAAGCCTGAAAAGTTTTAAGGAAATACTGTGGCAATAAAGTTAACAGGAGTTGTAACTGGCATTTTGGCAGCACCTCCGGCAGGTGGTGCCATCAGTCCAACTGGCAATGGTTCTCAAAATTAGCTCTAGCTGTTAATTATAGAATCATGGAATGGTTTGGGTTGGAAAGGACCTTTAAAAGTCACCTTAAAAGTGAGCAGGGACATCTTCAACCAGGTCCGGTTGCTCAGAGCCTCCTCCAACCTGACCTTGTATGTCTCCAGGGATGGGGCTTCTACCACTTCTCTGGGCAACCCGGGCCAGTGTTTCACCACCCTCACAGTAAAAAATTTCTTCCTTATATCTAGTCTGAATCTCCCCTCTTTTAGTTTATTACCCCTTGTCCTATCCCTACAGACCCTGCTAAAAAGTTTGTCCTCATTTTTGTTACAGGCCTCCTTTAAGTACTGAAATGCTGCAGTAAGGTCTCCCCGGAGCCACCTCTTCTCCAGGCTGAACAGCCCCAACTCTCTCTGCCTTTCTTAGCAGGAGAGGCATTCCATCCCTCCGATCATTTCTGTGGCCTCCTCTGGACCCACTCTGGGAGGTCCATGTCTTTCCTGTGCTGAGGGCTCCAGAGCTGGAGGCAGCACTGCAGGTGGGGTCTCAGCAGGTCAGAGCAGAGGGACAAAATCCCCTCCCTCGACCATGGGGGCCATGCCTGTCTTGATGCAGCCCAGGATACGGTTATTGGCCTTCTGGGCTGCAAGTGCACTTTGCCACCTCATGTCCAGCTTTTCATCCACCAGTGCCCCCAAGTCCTTCTCCACAGGGCTGCTCTCAATGCCTTCATCCCCCAGCCTGTACTGATACTGGAGATTGCCCCAACCCCAGTGCAGGACCTCGCACTTGGCCTTGTTGAAGCTCATGAGGCTCACAAAGGGCCACTTTTTGAGTTTGTTGAGGTCCCTCTGGATGGCACCCTGTCCCTCAGGCGTGTCAGCTGCACCACTCAGCTTGCTGTTGTCTGCAAACTCGCTGAAGGTGCACTCGATCCCACTGTGTATGTCGTTGATGAAGATATTAAACAGTACTGGTCCCAGTAAGGATCCCCGAGGGACACCACTTGTCACCGATTTCCATCTGGACATTGAGCCATTGACCACTACCCTCTGGATGTGACCATCCAATTCCTCATCCACCCATCAAATCCATATCTCTCCAATTTAGAGAGAAGGATGTTGTGATGGTGTCAAAGGCCTAACGGTGCAAAACTCAGAAAGTAAAATACTAAAAATGTATTCTTGTTTAAAACTTGTGGATTGTCAGGCTCTGCTGATCCCGAGGGGGAGAGAAGAGGCAGAGCAGGCGAACACGGGGACCATCACCGCCCAGCCGTCCCCGAGCCGTGCCGGGAGCGCTGCCGGACGGTCCCTCAGGGGTGGCGGTGTCGGAGGGGACCGAGGAGGAAGCGGGGAAGGTGCGGCCCCGCCGCAGCGGGCTCTGGGCTCCGGCACGGCGGACGGTGCCGCATCGATTGCTCGGCGCGCACGGAAGGCGCCGTATCGATGTCTCGGCGGTTGCGGGCGACCCTGTCAGCGCCGGCATGGCCGGGCTCGTCAACTTCGAGGACGAGGAAGAGGTGCGGGGCTATCTGGAGACCCTGCACGCCGAGTATAGCTATCACTGCTTCAGGGAGAGGGACCCGGACGGTAAGCGGCCCCAGCGGGGCACCCTGCCCGCCGCTCCGGGGCCGGCGGGAGCCTCAACCCCCTCCCCGGTGCCTTGCAGGCTGCCAGCGCCTGGCCGACTACCTGGAGGCCGTGAAGAAGGACTTCGTGGGGGCGGCGCGGGTGCTGCGCGACAACTGCGAGGAGCACGGGCACAGCGAGAGCTGCTACAAGCTGGGGGCCTACCAGGCCATCGGCAAAGGTGAGCCGGGGGTGGGCGGCCCTGGCGCTCGGGTCGCTGCCTCCGTTGTCCCGCTGTCCCGGTGCCTCGCCGGGCGCTCCCTCTCCTGCTCTTAGGCCTTCAGCTGCCTCTAACCCGCTCCTCTCCGCTGCCCCTCGCACTCGTGCCCGAGCCGCTGGTGGACTGGCCTGGCCCAGAGGTGGGCGTGTGGTGGGTCCTTCCCCTGCAGCGCAGAGGACTCTGGTCTGCGGGGCAGGAGGCAGTGGGGCGGGGAGTGTGCTGGTGGCTCTGGGGAAACACAGCTCCTGCGTTTCCTCCTGGCCTTGAAACTGCCTGTCCTGCCTCTTTTATGGTCACATAATGAAAGCTGGGGAAGGGTGGAAAACATTAAATTGCTTCCTTCTGAAGAATTAATCTTAGGTTAAACACATGTGGTATTTTTTCATAATTATGTCTGTATAAATGGTAAGTATATCCACTGCTGAATCTTGCTGTGTGTCCTGTTCTTTAAATTTGGATTTCTTCTCATCTCACTGCTCCTTTTTAGAGAAAGTAAGGAAGAATCATAGAATTTTTTGGTTGGAAAAGACCTTTGAGATCAAGCCCAGCTGTACCTGTCCACTATTAAACCATATCTCTGAGCTCCTCATCTGCCCATCTTTTAAATACCTCCAGGGTTGGTGACTCAACCACCTCCCTGGGCAGCCCGTTCCTGTGCCTGAGAACCCTGCCAGTGAAGAAATTTTTCCTGACATTCAATCTGTACCTCCCTTGGTGCAACTTGAGGCCATTGCCTCTTGTTCTATCACTTGTTACCTGAGAGAAAAGACACACACCCACCTCGCTACACCCTCCTTTCAGGTAGCTGTAGACAGAGGTAAGGTCTCCCCTCAGCCTCCTTTTCTCCAGGCTAAACAACCCCAGTTTCCTCAGCCGTTCCTCATCAGACTTATTCTCCAGCCCCTTCACCAGCTCTGCTGCCCTTCTGTAAATAACCTGACAGACTGTAGCACTGCTTACAGACCCATAAGTAGGCCCCAAGTCTGCTCAACATGTATTTGCTGTATGGGGATTGGAAGCAGTTAAACTAGTGAGTCTTCTTCCAAGTGACAACACTAGGAAGGAAGATGATATTTTTACTGTAGTTAAAAACTAGTAGCAGTCTCAGTGTACCTACAGGTATACTGGCAAAAGAATACTTTGCCTAGTGTAAGCTGTTAGGAAATTAATAGATGTAGTAGCAGAAAGAGTGTTTTGGGTTGGTTTTTTTTTTGTTGGCCTAAGCTGTTATGATTACCAGGGAGTGGAGGAGGGATTCCTAGCTTGAAGACATTAGCAGAACCTTTGTAATTGAGACAATTACAGTGTCTGTCAAGTCCTAAATTTTGTAAGTAGCATCTGAAATGAGGGATGCTGTATTTCCCAAAGAGCACTGGGAAGCATCTGCAAAGCAGAGAGCTCCCATCTGTTTTAGCATGTCCTTCCAGTAATCTTTTGGTTTCTTGGCTGACAGGTGGACTCGACCCAGATTTGAAAGCTGCCTACAACTCTTTTATGAAGTCATGTGAGAAAGGTGGGAAGAAGTCGGTAAATGCGTGTCACAACATCGGGCTCTTGGCCCACGATGGGAGAGTGAACGATGATAAACCTGATCCCCTTGTCGCTAGGGACTACTACACAAAAGCCTGTGATGGCAATTTTGCTCCGAGCTGCTTCAACCTCAGTGTAATCTACCTCCAGGGAGCACCGGGGGTCCCTAAGGACATGAACCATGCTTTGAAGTACTCGCTGAAAGGGTGTGAGCTGGGTCACATCTGGGCTTGTGCCAATGCCAGTCGAATGTACAAACTGGGAGATGGCATTGAGAAGAATGATGCTAAGGCAGAGGATTTGAAAAACAGGGCAAAACAGTTGCATAAAGAACAGAAAGAAGCCTCAAGTTCTTTAACATTTGGAGAGTAAAATTGTCAGTTGCAGTTACTAAGACTGCAGTTTTAAATGGCAAGTGAACTTGTTATTTAAATTGTGAGCAAAGTTTTCACTTAAAAAAATATCTTGTATTTGCATATGCAAATAAACTTTTATTTTTGTGGATGCAACAAATTGCTAACACTGCTGTTCCTTTCTGTGTTTCTGAATACACAGGTTCTTATGTGTATTGCTTAGATCCCTCCTCTTCTTTAAGAAAGTCAAAAACTTCTGGCCTTTTGGAAGTTTGTCCCCATGGTTTCAAGTCTGAAAGGGTCTCTCTCGTGTCTAGCACTTCAGTATCGAGGCTTGTGCTTGGACCGGTTCTAACACACACACACAAAATCACAGTTGCAAGGTAATCCAAGCTGGGGACATTCAGAACTGTGCCATCTCTCTGACAAGCAATTGTGGAACTTTGATAATGTGCACACTTGGCTGATCTGCTCTAAGGCTGCTTTGTACCAGGATGGCTTGAGAAACTTGAGGTTTATTTGCAAAGTACATGCATTTGCGTGCTTCTCGGCGTGCCAGCACTTCAGCTTGCACACAGCCATAGCAACGGCAAGGAGGAATAGTGAACTAAGTATGCTAGCACATTTTCTGCTACCTACTGCTTAAAAAATTCAGAACATGCCAGGCTTGCACAAACAGCAGCTGGCTCTTTTTTCCTCCTCTTAGGCTGTGGCTCAAGAGTCAAAGCCCAGAGGTTACTAATATGTGCAGAAGTCACTCTGTTGAGTGCAGTGAGATGGTTCCTTTGTGAGAGTTGGTGGCTAGATATTTACACTCACAGATTTCTAAATGCTCTAGATATGTTCTGTTGAAGTACCTGAGCCAAATGGTTATTGCTTAAAAGTTCCCTCTTAGTTCTTTCAAAGCTGGTCTTAAATATCTGTGTCACTGAAGCTTCACTATACTGAGAAGGCTCAAAATTGTGTCGATTTATGCAACTCTAGTCACTTCAAGGCAGCGTGAACAAAGCGTACTACAAGTGTCTTGGAAGGAAATAATTTTCTTTTAAACTGGTTTAATATTTCTAGATCCAAAATTTAAATGGCAGTATGTACACAGGGACATCTCTGTCTATAGATCTTGCAAATGAAGTAAGCAGGAGAGACAGAGGCAGGAGAGAAAGGAACTTAATTAGCTCTGCTGGGCAGCTGAGCTACAGGGGCAGAGCTTGAGAGAGCTGCCCCAGATTGCGGAGGAAATGAGAGCACTAGGAATTGGCCTAGATCTACTGAATTACAGATGAATATCCAAGGCCAGAGCTTCCCTTTCAGACAAGGCGTGCACACAGGTTTTAAATACCTTCAGCCTGAATATTTTTAGCACCTTGCCAGCCCATTTGTTGCTGTGTATCTAACTGCATGTGTGCCTGACTGCTTTAGGATTGCTCTCCAGTGCACAGTGATCACCCCTTATTCAATTACACACACATTGTTTTACTTTCCTGCCAGCTTCTGAAACATAATGTTCTGTTTTTTATAATAGCTTACATATATGCAAACCATAACTAAACATATATAGTCTGAAACAGCTGTCTAAATAAATGGGACAGTATATGTAAATGTATTGATGCACTGACACGATCCTTTATAATTTTGGTGTGTATAAATATAAGCAAAGTTTGCGAATGATTGGCTGTAAATGTACTGCTAATAAGGAACATGAATGCTCTGGTTATGGTCTGAATAAAGATACAAACTTACTATTGAAGTAAATTAAGTGAGAGAAAAAACACCACTAATTTGGCTATTGCCACAACTGAAAGCAGAACTGTTAGAATCTCACTGCATGCTGTGTCAGGCAGAGCATGTATGAATTAAAGCAGCTCTTCCAACTTAACTACACTTTTAACAGACTTCTGGGAAGGGATGTGCTTACTGCTGGAATAAAAGCCAGCAGCACAGTGCAGTGGTGAAACAGGCACGCTGTAACCACAGAGGGCAGTCTATGAAAGGCATTCTTGCATACCGTGGGTGGAAGGCCCATGGCTCTTGATTTCAGCAGCCCGCAAAAGAAATAGCAGTGGTGACAAAATAGATTAATTTTTCTGTTAACACAATTAATATTTTATGGCATTTAAGAAGGCAAGGCTCTTTTAGAGGAGCACACTTTGCCTGATTCCTTGCTAGGTACTATTTTGGGCATTTTTTTCACTTGGGAAAGGTAAGTAAATGCTACCTCTGCAGAGTGTAACAGTCTACTAATAGAACAGTTTGGAAGCCATGTGTACAGAGTAAGCGAGTACAGGTGGCTCAAGGCATTGGAGAATTGGGTGACATTTTAAGCCCTGATCTTTTTTTTTTGAGCTTGTAATGCTCACTGCTTCTGAGTGGCTTGTTCAGATCCTCAGTGCAAACAAACCTGCCACACTAGAGCAGGCTTTCTTCCACCAGGACTAAGGATTGTCGGTGATCCCTCTGGGGAACTCCCAGTCAACACAGCAGTGAGCACCTGGGAATGTCCTCAGTGGAAGTGACACAGGTTGCAGATAAGGAAAGCCACGTATAAAGTGCACATTGCAGGGAGTTTTTCAATAGCACCTGAGAACTCAGAAATTTGCAGAGTTTAAATATTATAAAATTAACTGTTTTCATAAAAGCTGCCAAGTGTACAGGTAACTTTATGAAGTGTCATCCAATTTTGTAGCACTAGTTGAAAACACAAACCCAAATTAGGCAAAGCTCCTTTGTTACACTGAAACACCACCAAAACCAGTTTAAAGTGTTTTCAGGCTGTCTGTGAACAGTTTGCTGCCTGTTCTGGACACACCTGTATCTTTTTTAAACAAGTATCGATGATGCTGTAACAGATGCATTAGGGGAAGGCCCTCTCCTATTTGACTATTTTCGCTCCAAAGTAACAAGGCATAAAAAAAAAATCAGCCAGTCTCATTTCAGCATATTATAAATTATATGTGGTTAATGCAGTCTATAGCAGATTACAGACTCTTCTAATAGCAGTCTATTCTCAGTCTAGAGATTATGTTCAGCAGATGTAATCAAAATCCATTAAGAGGTGAAAATTGTACTGCAAATCTTGCCTTATAACCATCTCGCTGTGATATTATGAAGGTATTACCAAAAGGCCAGTATCTTCCTGCTCTTTCTTTTTACTTGATGTTACAAAGGCTAAATTTTATGTCCTCTTGGGAAGAAAATCATTCCTCCAAGGCCTCCGAGGTCATAAAGAAAGAGTGATAGATATGCGATCATAATAGTGTGCTCGGAAATATGGAAGACCTGTTGATGTCTTCAGGATCAGTAGATTGTCTAAGAAATAAAGGAGTTTATTTCAGCTTCACGACTCCTAAACCACTGTGTGCTTGCTCTTTCATTTGTTTGTATTGATCTAAGCACACAGCCGACCTCCTTTCATAAAGCAGCAATATACTTCAGAAGCAATGGTGACGAACTCTAATTAATTAAATAGACTTATGAATACATGGCTTTAAATGATGAAAGCATTCACTGCAGGATGCTTCCTGCAGCTGTGAAAAGATCGCCAGTGGAGTACTGGTTTTGTACCGAGATGTTAAAAACACCGGAGCCACATCATGTTGTGTCGTTAAGTGTCATTTAGATTAATTCTGGACAAAAGATGCTGTTGGGTAAAGAAGCTGCACGATGTTGTAGAAACAGAAAAACAAACAACTTCTGGTGGTTCTGCTTCTGTGTTGTGTTGTTAATAAAAGCAGTTTTGCAGCTTGCTTACCTTCCATTCGGCTGTCAGTAACAACTCCTCCCTGCAGTGTATGTGCGAAGGTACTTCTCGTAGCTGTATGCCCCGACCCAGATGGAAGGTCTGGGAGACTTTGTATGTGTAATTGCCACACCAAGAAAGCAAAATAATAGTATTCCTTGTTACAGTACAAACTTCTGGTTCACTGTGGGAAGAAACTCAATTTGTTGGCAGTTTTTCACTTCATCATGTGAGAGAGAAACGCCCCCAGGTAGCTCTTCTCCTCCTTTGATAGATGAAGAAAGAATTCCTCCTTCCTTTGCGCTTCCCAGCATCTCATCCACTAGACCTCAGAATGATACAGTTCTGCTCAGGGTTGGGCTTTTTCTGGGGTGAAGCAAGAAGGCAGAGGGAGGAAAAGGAGTCATGGCACAGCAAGAAACAGATTAGAAAATAAGCAATATATCCAGTTGTATTATTACTGCAATAATTTGTGCTGGGGTAACACCCAAGGGTTCAATTCACGTCCTGATATTAGGTCATTTGTGTGCACCCATCACGACACCCCCGATCCAGAGACCCACAATCTAAGCTCCAGGATTGTACAAAGCCCCTAGTATGTATTTCAGTATCAAACACTAGTATCTTGCTCTGATTTTCCAGACACTGTATCAATAGTATCCACACAAAAGAGAATCCACACAAAACAGATTTCTCCAAGACTCTTAAGACTTTAATGATCAAATTTTCTATGTCTCATTTCGTATACCATATCTGTAGCCTCCCAGGGCTTTTATTTTTCAGTATCTACACTTGAAGCAAACACAATAACCACTAATTACACTAATTTCAGACTACGTAACCTACTTCTAATTTGTTGTTACTGCCTTCTACTCTTAACACTAGTTACAACTACCAGTGGTGTATTTGTTCCAGATGTTTTATACTTCTTCCACACTTTGTTTTACAGTCTTGTTTGTAATATGGTAATGTGGTTTTTTTGTAATCTTTTTTTTTTTCCCCTAGATCAACTAGTAAGAAATCTGTGTGATATGGAATTATAAAATTAAGGCCACTTTGGAGTGGTGATTTCAGATGGGAATTTGTGAACAGCATAATCGTAATGCATACATACGGTCCAATTCATGAGTATGGTGGGAGTTCTTTGTAAGATCTCATTCTGTCTTTGCAAAACTAAACCACAGTGCTTTAAACATACCCTGGAGAGTTTTTCTTAGTAACTGAGAGGTTTCTGGTAAAACAGAAGAAAGAAGATGAAAGCACCGCACATTTATACAGCAGTTGTCACCCGCAGCATTCTCATGCACTTCACTCAGTGAATCACAAGAAATGAGTTGCTTTTCATCTCAGAGAGCCATTACATACGGAGTTGGGATAATAAAGCCATCAAAGAAAAATGTTAATTACTTGGCCATGATGTAATTTCATAACTTGAAGATGAGGCTAACCTGAAATGATGTTAGAAGTTCCTTATTCTGACAGTCTTTGTTTGACTGGCCTGGTCTGAGTATTTAATTGTCTCACCAAAACACTGAGAAGAAGTGAGCTGATTTCCTTCCAGCACTCCTGTGACATGCCATGTTCCTATAGAACTTCCTGCCCAGGAAACTCTCATTGGTTTGCAACAACATTTTCTGCAAACTCCTGAGAAGGAAACCTGTACAGGAAAGGAGGACAAGGCATTGAACAGCTACTGACTTATTTTGGGTCACGCAATGTCAGCAGGGGCCCAAACGGATTATTCCCCAAACAATATTTAGCATGGCAAGGACTTGTCAATTCTTTACAAGCCAAGAAACACTAAGATGGGAAACTGGCCTTTGAATGTTATTCTGATACTACTTTTGGAGCATTATTCCAGAAAGATGCAATAGCCACCTCAGCACAAGTGTTATTAATAGCTACTGAAGAGAAAATAAGAAGCTGTGACACTGTCAACACTGCAAGCAGTCTTGCTGCGTTACCGTCAGGGGTCACTTTGTTTGCCTTCTTAAGTGGAACCTTTTCTCTAGGGTATTGTTTTGCTTATTTGTTCTGCAGTTGGTACAAAGGAAATATCTTGTATCTTGTCAGGTAGGCTGAGGTAGAGTGATGTTAGCTGTCACAGGGACCCAAACCTGCCTCAGACTGGCAGCTCACACACCGTGGTATTTATAATGAACAGACACTGGCCCTCAGAGAGATTATATATAATTTGAGGTAAAAAGCTTTAGATCTTTTTGAAACTCTGAGCTTACTCTAAGTTCTTTTCTGCTGGGTTTTGTGAGTTTTAAATGTTCTTCAGAACCCAGGGGATGATACCGGAGGATGCCAGGGACTGACATTCTTACAAAAGCCACAGAACGTGTGAACAAATTCAATACAAGTGATGGTTTCTATAGAAGCAGCACAAAGGTTTTGTTACAGTGAACAGTAAAAACTTCCCACACCATTTAACAGTTAACCAAAATGTCTCTGCAGTGTACTTGGCTTTGTAATTTCTGTTTTCAGTGTATTACAGCGTGGAATACCTCAGTGAGGTGTTTGCTGTTCTGTTCATTGCTCCCATAACAGACTACAGACATTTCCAGATCACGCTGATCCACTGATGGCTTGAGCTGCAACACAAATTAAAAGCTAGTTAATATAGTTCTATAAAAGGAGATAGATGATACCCAGTGATCAGTTCTAATTCTCTATGAACTTTCTTTCCTAATCTAATGCCATCCTAATATGTCTGTTACACTAAAGCCTTTGGTCAGAATGTATTTTCTTATGCAGTACTTGGATGTGTCCCTAGTGATCTTCAGGTAAGAATGTAAAATATTCAGTCCTTTTAAACGCAGGATGATTTTGCTTTAGACATTGTGCAGTTACAAGTTGCAACCTAAGACTATATTTACAGCATAGCACAGCCCTGGAAACATTTTATATATGTTATTTTTCCCATTATAAAGGGATTTGATCTATGATTTGAATAAATAAATAACCTCCACTTGATTTCAGTGAATATTTTCCCCCAGCATTTTGCAGCACTGAGCCAGAATACTTGCTGTCATCCCACAAGCAGATACATTGCAACAACCATGAGTACTTTGAGCCAAATTGTGGACAAGTTTTGTATGTTAGAAGCACCAGTCCAAACATTGCTCTCTGGAGAGCCGAAGGTGAGGTGCTTTGCCAGAGTGCAATGCCAGCAGCGTACACACCTGCTGCTCAGGAGCCTACTGCTAACACTGCTGAAGAGCAGCAAGATCCAGGCTGCTCACACTTCCCTTAGTGCTCCCCAAAGGCAGCAACATTGCCTGGGCACATACATAAGGTGACAGGAAGAAAGTTAGTAACAGCTTTTGATGTGTAAGTGTGAAAGAACAAAACTTTTTGATTCAGTTCCTGTTCACTACACTGAATCAGAGATATTGTGAGACTGAGAAACAGATACAACCTTGAAAACTAATTGCATTGCACCTTAATACTGGAAAATTTTCTTTCAGAAAGGTCGTTGTGCAGTCTGGGATATGGGATATTACTCTGCTTTTGTCATGACACTGCAAATTGATCAGATGAATGTGTGGAGAGGAACTGATTGAGTACTCTCTGTGCTTGGAGGCTTGAACTAATAAGTGACAAACATAAATGCTGTTTCTTTTTAGAAATTGCTATGTGCAATATTGCTCAGCCTATGAATACAGTTAAAACCAAAGGGACTCCGCACACTTTCTGCAGCACATCAAGCATCAGCTGGGACCTATTCAATGATTGTTTTAAAAGCCTTGCGGGAGTATAACTTAGTTTGGCCCAAACACTCCAAGAAGACAGTTCGTAGCAGAGCTGTTGAGGAAAAAAGAGGATCAAAATACTAGAGAGCCTCAAAAGAAGGGCAAGTTTACAACAAAAATGAGCCAGAATGAGTTGCATAGCAGAAGAATTATTTCTAGCTAGAACTTACTTGTCCTTATACAAAATGAGATCAACTGATAAATTAATTCAAAGTGAATCCTACTTTTTCTCATTGCTCAATCAGTAAAAGAAAAGGACAAGTAATTCACTTTGGCCCTTGAAGCATCTCTTGATCCCAGGAAAGCATGGTATCAACCTGCTTTCTTCCCTAATGTCTCTGGAATGCAGCAAGAGCTGCAATAACACTGTGTGCAAGAGAAAGCCTGCTCGGACTCCTTATAGATGCCAGACTACCTTGTTTAGCTCTGGAGTTAAAACAGAGGACAATTTCCAGACCTTGGTTCCAAGTATGTGTGTTCCTAAATGAAATCATCACAATCCAAAGCCTATTTTCCTAATTTAACAAAGGAACCAGATCCAGATCATGGCATATTCAGGTAAGGTCTTTCCTGGAATATAATCCCAAATCAGATCAAGTTAGCTCTCAGATACCTGCAAAGCATCTGGACAACCTGAAACAGATATCATTCACAAGTTCAAGATCTCCTCTGTTCATTCCCCTACAATCCATATAGGGTGAAATTCCTACTGGGAACATGCCCCTACAGCACCAGCACATGGCTGTTAATGTGCATTTATCAAATAACAGCCTGCACAGACTTTAAACCTCTGTGGGGCTGAGGAGGTGAGGGCTGGGACAGAAATGTGATCTTCCATCATGGGCTTCTTCACATTCTCTCTGTAGCCAGGGCAGAACCAGTAGGTAGGTGCACACAGACACACAGAGGTCTGAATGTTGGAAACTGAGCAAGTTTTTTAGTTCAGATGCAGCTGAGGATTTATTTGATGGGATTGCAACTGCTGTTTGAAGCGTTCCCAGAACCCACTAAAGGCTGAAGAGTGCCCCAGCACTTTAGGCTGCAGGCAGTCTAAGCACTCGGAATGGATAAAAAATTAGAGCTAGCCTTCTATATTAAAAAAAATCCAAACCTAACCCCAGAACAAAACCCAAATGTTCTTACAATCTGGCAAGCCTTTTGTGTGCTGTCCTCTCTCCATGCTGTTCAGCTGTGTTTTTCTTATTTTCCTGTGGGAGGACTGTTCCCTTGGCTACCACTGCTGGCCTCTTGTAGGTGGCATTTCGGCACTCGGAGCTAACAGGATGAAAACATTGTTCTTTCTTTTCTTGCATTCCTGCAGGAGTGTGGGCAACATAACTGGAAAGGTTTCTGGTAGGCAACATCTCCAGGTGATTGCACTGCATTGAGTTAGGAGGTTTTACCCTGCCGCACCCTTCCCTTCTGGGTGCTGCTCCAGTAAATCTCTGTATTTCTGCTGGCCACTGCCTTGTCATAGAGGTGCTAATGGGAGATGAGCTTTGGGGCTTGTTTCTCTGCCCTCCTGCAGAGCAGATAGCAAACACTGCCTTCAGCTGCTCCACCCAGATGATATTTCTTTTTACCCACATGCATCATCATCATCATCATCATCAGTACACCATGAGGAACAACACACACAGCCAGTCTCGTGCTAGCAGGAGGGGCAGGTCACAGCAGACACAGCTCATGTCTGGGAGCTATAATCAGCATCTCCTAATCTTTCTGGCTTTCTGTATTAAGGACATGGTTGCTTTTGCATTAGAGGAATGAGAATAGTCTTGTCTCCTCGCAAGACCTCAAAGTTCTGCCTTCATTTGCCATCAAGTGCTCCACAAAACTCTGTTTCATTAAAGCCTCTGCGCAGTGACCTTTGCACAATAACCTGCTCTCCGAGTCCCTCCATAGTCTGAGGCTGCTCTCATTTAAATCACTGTTATGCTGATGGAATCAAATGCATCTTTTTCTTCTACCGAAGTGCCTGGAGCAAACCAATGTCCTTCTGCACTCATGGAACACAACAAAGGGACCCTGATTTAGAGGGGCAAGTTGAAGCTTGCTGTCTCTATGGAAACTAAAGACCAGTCTAATGACAGGACAGAAGAGGAAGCAAGAACACAGGTCCATCAGGCGAACAGAAACCATCGGATCTCAGAAAAAAGTTTAGAAAACAAGGCAATTAAAGTGGTGAGTGGATGAAGAATTGAATGCTAGGTAGCTGGGAACCTGGTAAGGACTCGTAATTTGTAATTATCAAATCCTGTGGCACAGCAAAAGCAAATACTGAGACCACTAATCTGTTTTGGGAGAAAAAGAGGAAAAGTAATAAATACAGAAAGACTATACTGCTTTTATATTTTTCCCCCATTTTTTCTGTTGTGGCTATATGAGACGAAAATGTGAACAAACCTGATAACTCAGGGACATGCCTGGTGCACATGCTAAACAATCCTATCTTTGTAAGCAGGGCTGCTGGCTTTGCCCACCAGAAAGGTTCAGAGGATAGAGAAGGCACCTTGGATAGGAGGAACATGGGAGGCATTGGTGCAGGAGCTGCATTCAGAGTTTATCTGTTTTCCAGGAATTTGCACCATTCCTGCATAGTTCAAGAACAGAAGGAAGGTGATTAGCAGGTTGGTTTGCTGAGCCTGCACGATTTGCGTTGCATTTGTTGTTGGGAAGATGTGAGGGCTGTAACCTCTCTTTTCAGAGGCCAAAGGGGTTAAACCATAGGGTCTTGCTGCACAAAAAGTGTTAAGAGTTCTTCACTTTGGCACCCAGGAGCCATAACCAAAGAACTGCCCTGAATCCAAGAGCATGGAAGTGCTGGGGGTCCAGTGAGCGGGTCCATCAGGTTAGGCAACCAGCCCAGACTGTAACAGCTCGTACCTTCCTATTAAGCACATCAAACTCTCCATTTTATTTCTACAAAGCCTCTCTCTGTTTGGCAAATGCAGCTGTTCCCCAGCAGTCCAATCCTTTGTGATCTCCCCATGACCTGGGACTCTGCTTTTCCTATTTTGTCCAAGAGACACCATTTTCAAGCATGCCACAGCCTGTTCAAGGCACAGCAATGCACACTCACACACCCTTCAGCGTACCTGCCACTGTTCACCAGTGTTCTGTCACGAGAACATCATTGTATTTAGATGCAAAAGTCATACTCTCACCATTCTTGCAGATGGCACAAGGTAATGTTGTATGAATGTTCTCCTGGGGACATAAAATTTTATTGCAGTATGAGTGATATTAAAATGCACCACACTGGGACACTAATATGCATATTAATAATGTATGTGCTATATAGAAACCTAAGCAAATTGACCTAGAAGGGGCCTTACAGTTATGCAGTCTGTTTTTCTGTCACAAGACACAATTATCTCTATTTATCATATCAGACAGCTATCTGCCCTGTCTAACCTCTACTGGAGGCTTCACGATCACTGCAGGCAATTTTTTCCTGTGCTTACTGATCTTTCCAGCAGAAAGCTCATTATTTCCTCAACCACCATGAATACAATGAATGAATGTAGTAAAAGCAGCAAGAACAACCCCATGCCAACAGCAGCACAGATGCAGAAGTCTTGTCAAAGGGAAGCCGTACTTGGTTCGAGTGCTTATTTAGCTCAAGTTGACTACAATAGGGCATTGTCTACAACCAGGTGAAGAACAACAGTCCTTTCAGCATGCTGGGAAGTACAGACAAGATATGATTCCTCAGCATCAGAAAGATAACTAGCAAAGGGTCAATGTAAAAATGCAGTTCATTGCAATAAATGAGTAGCCTCTTATAGTAGTGATAAGAATTAAGTAGCACAGATTTATTTTGCAACTGTGTCAAAGTGTAACTGCTCTTCATTTTATTGTTAAGTGCTGTCATTGCAATAACATGCTAGAAATTAACTGCTTTATTTATTTATTGGTAAGAAAAGAGATTTACCTGCCACATGATATGCTGCTCTTTTCACATCAGTACAAAGATTGCATCAGAAATCCCAGCCAGCTGACTAATACCTGTAATGAGAGGAAAGGCAAATAGTGCAAGCCTGCTGCTCCCAGTTGCTGTCCTAGGAGAGGTGCACTGCATCCTGATTTTATTTAAAATATTTTTATTTGAAAAAGAATGCTCTCCAGTAGCTGTGGTCCAGTTCCCCAGAAGAGAGAGCTCATGGCAGTGCCCTTTGCTGGCACAGCACAGACAAGGGGCCAAAGCTGTTCATTGACTAAGCAGCCTGAGATGGTTTTCCAGCCCTACTCTGGTAAACATGCCTCTAAAGGTTTGTTTGATGAGATGGAATAGGGAAGAATTCATTTTCCTCTGCAAAGATGGCTTAGTATATATTTTTTTCAGCCCAAAACCTTCCATTTCAGACAAATTAAATTGGAGGAAGCCCAGGACTGTATGAAAACAGAACTCACACACTCATCCAGCTCAGTAAAAAGGCTCTTGGTGCAACCTGAGGACTCAGCCCATTTCCTTTCAAGCACCTCATTTAGAAGAAGGCCTCAGAACCCTTTCACTGACACAATTCTCTTAGTTTTTCAAGGGATAAACCACCAGATTCCATTTGTATATCCTCCCATTTCTTCTTTGCTTTAGAACTCTAAACTGCCCTTGTCAAGTCAGTGCTGCCTTATCACCCTCCCCAGAAGGGCTTCAGTCATGTACATAACTGAATTAATATCCACTTCATCCCTCATCTCCCAGAGTTCACAATTTAAAATCCCAAGTGCTAGCTTTGTAGCTCCAGCAAACACTAGGAGGAATTGCCAGACTCTATAAATCCCAGACCCTTTGGTTTGAGCCTCCCAGCTCCAGGCAGGCTCCCAGGGAGCAGCTCTGACCGCAGGCTGCTCTCCTTGGACCTAACAGACTGATGGCCCCAGTCAGAGAGCCAGGGGAAACAGACCATAGTTTCCATTTAGCTCAACATCATGATTTATTGATGTAAGCAATAAATGCATTCTAATGAAAAGAAAAGCTACAGAAACCCATTTTATCATTGACTCAAAAGAGAAATCAATACGTCTGTACATAGTAGAGGGAGAAATCTCCATTAAAAAGCAAAGGGATGAGATAACTATGTTCTTCTTACTTGCCAGGATCCCATGGCTTTTAACATGTTTTAGTCTCTGCCTTAAGCTTCTCTCTCAAAAGCTGATGGGCTCATACAAGAGATCAGCCCCATCCACCTGCCCTTACTGACCTCTGGAAACCCACAGGCAATTCCCAGATCCTGCTGAGGAGGCACCTTTCCAAAAAGTATGTGAGAGAACTGCAAGGAAGAGAAAGATTTAGAAAGATTTTTGCCTGTGAACGGTCCAGAGTGACTAGAAGACGCAGTGAGGTTCAATTTGTCCACACTGATGCAGTACATACTTACATTTGCTCACTTAAGAAAATAAAATTACATTGATGCAATTTGTGGTTCCTCTGTCAGGAGATTGAATGGGGCCAGTTCAGACCAAATGAACAATTTTGAGTGCAGTATTTTATCCAGGGGTTCTTGTTAAAATAAAATAAAATAAATTTTTTAAAAAAGTAACAATGTGAGTCATTAGCAGCCTTTTTGCCTTGTAATTACTTATGGTTTATTTTACTGAAATGAAAATTTATTGGAACATCACTGCAAGTAATTTTCACTTTTTTCCTTCTGAAACCAAAAAATACAAAGCATTAAGGTGGTGTGAGCAAAAACTCCATCAAGGAAGGCAGCAGATATTGCAGGAGTCCACAAATGGCACACACTACCCTGGCTCTAGGAGGCCAATGAGTGCAGAATTGCATGACTGCAGTCTCCCCCAAACTGCTGCTCATTATAGAGCCTTTTTCTATGTCAAAATCCACTAGAAAAATTGAGCAGTGGCATTTACTGCAACAGCTACATGAGAAAATGGAAAATTTTTTCTACTGAAAACAAGGAACTCTCAAGGAACACTGAAAACAAGTGACCCTGCTGTCATACATTGCGTTCTGCACGTTAAAAGGCTGTGGTGTCAGGACTGTGGTGCTAATAGTAAGCATGGTGGAGAGAACATTAACTGAGAAAAAGTACCTACCTAATACAGGCAGCAAAATCACCAGCAGAGACTCATGGCCAAGTTCACAACGAGCTGGAAGCCACAGCTCCACAAAGGTGTAAGTACAACCCCTGTGTCTCATGGTGCGTGATCAATAAAGCGTCATAGCAGCCCTGATAATACAAGAAGTAGCAAAGGATTAATTAAGGAATGCAAGGTGTACACTAAGGGAAGCCTTGCAGAAGGCAGGTCTACCTACAATGTCAAAGTAACACTCGTACATCTGCTAATATCTCAGAGAAAAGACTCTGGGGAGGGAAATCTTCTGTACTCAAGTAGCTTCTCCAACAAACCTGGAGTACAAACATGGATCGATGATCACAGCAGAGGGCAGGGTCCTCAGCACCACTTTCAGCTTTGGAAATGCACACTAGAATCTGCCCTCAACTCCAAGCGACTTATAGCTTGTGGTACTTTGGTTGAAAAACTGAAAAACTTGTTGAAACCAGATTTGACTAACTAGAGATGATGTGCTTTGTTTTCTTTAGCTGTGGTTCCTATACACCAAAGACATTTTTAACCCTTCACTTTGACAAGACACACCAGACTCATCCTTGCACTGGTGTGCTGACAAAGCAGCTGGAGAACTGAGGTGTGCACTGGCTTGTCATCCAGGGACTCACAAAGTTTCTCCTGCTTGGCATGTGCCAGGCAGTCCCCGAGAGCAGGGGCACAGGCTGCCCAGGGTGTGCACTAAAGCATGCCAGGACCACACGTGGTGTCAATACAGGATGCTCATGGCAAGCAGGAGGGAGGACTTAACTCAGAACTTACCTAACTCCATTGCCCTGCTGAAACACTTTCTATTTTAGCATTACTGCCTCAAAACTCTTATCAGGGTCTCTCCTTTCACCCACCAGTAAATGCTGTCTTGGGAAATCAGTTGTGGCAATGTCTTTGCTGTGTGTTTGGCCCCAAATACAGCTGTGCTATCCACAAGCTAAAGCACAAGACACTGCAGCACCACTCTTCACAGAGAGAGGAGGCAAAGTGACATGTCCACACTCATACCATAACTTGCAGAGTAGACATCTCTAAGTATATAAACACATTTTTCGTTATATACTCTATATAAAAACACTGCATCTAATTGAACATGCTCTATCTAAAATCAATTTTTACTCACTCGAATTCAATGGAAGTCAAGATAAGCCCATCCATTTTAACCCCTGAGACTAATGTTGCTTCATTAACATGAGTTTAGCACAATTTCCCTTGAAGAGGAAATGCATTAGCTCTGAAGTTTGACTAGTGGTAAACAGAAAACATTCACACCTGTATGTAGGCAGTGGGATGATTTTCAATTAAAAATGGATGTTAAGAACATAGTATCTCTGTTTTGAAAGGCCAAATGCATCTTTCAAGGAATCTGAGATATAAAATTCATTTATGCATTGTGTTTCTTCAAGGATAGTAATGCTACCAGAAAATGGAGTATCTTATATGTTGAAGGGATTCATTTCTGCTCTTTAGAACTAAATCTATTCAACATCACTAAAGAAGTGGTGGAGAGTTTTTCAAAGGCTGGATGACAGAACAGCCAGTGCTTATCATCTTTCCAAAATCAGGTCTCTTTTTTCTTGCTCAGTTTAGGTTTAAAACACAGGTTCAGGGACTGTGGCGTGGGGACCTGCAGCCCAGAAAGACTGAAGCAGGGCTGTGCACGGAGGAGCAGGATGATTAGTTCTGAAGAAAGCAGAGCAGCAAGGAAGCAGAGTCTAACTGAGATAAGTTATTTTTATTCATTCTGTTTCCAAGTCTTTACTATCTTTAATGCCCATTGAAATAAAACATTTGGAAGAAAAATCCTCCCTGATGGTTTAAGTTTCTCACTTTTTGGTTAAATTCTAAGGATGGTTCTTCTCCTTATTTGTCAACTTCCCAGTAAAGCCAGAGGAAGGCAAGATTTAATATTCTTGTTGCACCTAAACGTAAACTGTAAGCAGAATTATAAAAAAAATCAACAAGCCTCTTTCATATGCTATAAAAAAGCTTAGACAAGTACATCTGTGCACTTCTGTTTCCTTTTCATATTGTCTTTCACATCTCTTTCTATTTCCCTACATAGAAAGATAATTGTATTAATCTTATTCCTCGGGGCTCTTGTGAAGATTCATCAGTTAGTATTTATGCAGCAAAATGGAATAAGCACTGTATAAGTGCTGAGCATCATTACTGTTCTCTCCCTCTTTATTAGCACATCATGTACATCCCAAGTAAACCAGATAAACACAGAAATTAACTGTCCTCAATGTAAGGCAAGTGAGAAAGGTAACATGACTGCTAGAGAGCCACTAATTTAAAATGTTTGCTGTGGGTGATGTCTGTGTCTAACAGAACAACTCAGTAAGTCTTAAAGAATTAAATGTATTTCTTTATTCATTTGAGCAAGTTCTGTCTGCAGCAAAGAAGCTCTGAGGCAACTCTGAGACTATGTCTAAATCAAATACTCCTCATGTTGCCATGTGAGTTGTGCTTTGGAAATGACACATACAGTAATAAACACAGGAAATAATCACTGAAGAGGCTTCCAGATTTTAGAATGCAAAACCTACTTGCTGGTTCAGTTGGATTTCTGTTTAAGAAGCAGCCGCTGTGGGAGGGGACAGCCATGGAGGAGCACAGGGACAGCTCTGCTCTAAAACTCTGTGCTGGGGAACACCCTGTGCTGGAAGAGGTAAAACACAAAGACAAATTAAAAGCAGAACAAAGACAAATTCCAGAAAAGAAGCCCAGTGAATGGCATCTTAGCTGTGGGTGGAAGAGCAGAAGGTGAGCAGCCCACAGCAAAGCCAAGGTGTGCAGCACCCACAGCACGTGGCTCCCAGCAAAAAGAGGAGGCCCAGGAACCCCCTGCACTGGAAAAGCCACTCTCTGTTCTCTCTATCCCACCTCCACTTAAATGCTGGCTCCCTCCCTTTTTTCTTTTTTTTCATTGCCATTGAAAACAACTCTGCATTGTTTCAGGCTCTCCACACCATATAACCATTTACCTCTTCACCACGGATCTGCAAAATGCAGCATCCTGATCTGGCAGTGTTTTACACTGTAGCTCACAAAGCTGATGTAGTGCAAAGTAGCTTAAAGACATACTCTGTCTTGGAGTTTTGTCCTGAGCTGCAAAACTCTGACCCTGATTTGCAAGCAGAATTTCCTGCTTCCTCCATCAGCTGGGGGAGAGCCACACACCCTGCTCGAGCTAAACTGGGGCACGCGCAGCAGTGGCAGGTGCTGCACAGCACTGGGGTTTGCAACTGGCTCCATTTTTGCAACTACTTTAGTGACTAATCCCCATTTCCATGGGTTTTTTGGTGCAGGAAATTTAGACATCCTAGAAATTTAGATATATAGATAGATAGTCCCAGTATCATTGGGACTTCTCATTTGTCCATCTCAAAATCTTTTAATTTGGTCCATCTCAAAGCAGAGCTGGTGGCTGTGTTTTTACAGCTGTCCAGAATACCATGAGTTTGGCTTTTGGAACAGCTTTCCTTCACTTAGAGATTTTTCATGATGCAGCATGGTGTTATTTTCCAGCTGAGTCTGGCATGAACAGTGCACAAGTACTTAAGCTGAAATAGCCTAGCAGAAAAAGGCTTTTTATACTGCATCACAGTCTGACATAGAAAATTGCTGCACTTCTCTTATCAAAACGTTGCAGGGCCGTAATCACGGCCACTGTCTGCTCAACCGTGCATCAGCGCCCAGCTGGGTATGTCAGCAAAGGTGCAAGGGGAAAAAGAATGTCATGCAAAGGTTCTTGCAATTTAAATCCCTAGCTCAGGAAATTAAAAACACTTATGGGACTAAAACCAGGCTGTGAAACCTGATTCTTTTTTTTTTCCCCCCCCAGAAATAACAACTTCATAATAGCATTCTGGTTTGCTGAGTTACAGCGTTTTAATTATCACTGTAGTAAAGCCTAAGACTCCTTCTTACCTTTAACCTGTGGTTCTGGCTACTGCACAGGCTCAGTGAAGAGCTCATCCTGCATAAAGCTTTTGTCCTGTGGGCAAATCAAGATGGGACAGCTCATGCATCATGGTTAATGCTAAGGAAAGATGTGTCAGTAAGAGAGAGCTTGAAATGCAGTGTGCCGGTACATGCACACATCAGCTCTCCAGGAAGGCTTTAAATAATACTGTTTCTCATGCACAGCATTCTCTAACAATAGATAATAAGAATGATCATTACCTTTGGTAAGGAAAAAATGAAAGGGATGCAAAAGTCTGCTTCCTGGCATAAACCAGTTCCTGGAAAGTACTGATGTCCTCCGAGTCTCCCAGGACTGTCTTCTGTGTAAGTCCTGTTGGAAGGAGCTCATCCCACCTACTTCCAAAGCCAGACCTCTGGAGCACATGGAGTACTTACTGATCTGAGAGAACACAGCAACTCCTGTGTCCCTGCTGAGAAGAAATAATGGCAAGCTCTCTGCTGCAGCAATATGGTGTAGGAATTCTGCTTTTTAAAAAAAAATATTAAAATCTCTGTAAGGAGATTAAGTTTGGAGAAGTTTGGCTTTGTCTCTCCTCTGTGGAGCTGCCAGATGGCAGCTGTGAGTGGTTGAACTGCTGAAAACCTGCCTGCTCCATGCCAGCACTGGCAGGTAAGCCATCCTAACAGGCAATCTGTAAGTCACTGGAATCCTGGAGGAAGAAAAACACCCTTCACAGTGTAAATTGTATTAAAGTGGACCAAGAGAAATATGAGCTTTTCACATTTGCAGAAGCCTGACAGCCAGGATATGTGGTGTTTGTTTCCCACATCTGCTACAGGTGTCTTACAGGATTACTTTCTTTGTAGTTCTATCTCCTGTCCTAGATGGAAAATGTACCTCCTTCTCTCACAGTGGAGAAGAGAAGGTTAAGAAAGGCTGAGCACTGCCAAGATGCCTTCCCAGGACTGCTCTTGCTCGAGTCCCTTGGGCAGCACCACATTAACTGCTCTCTGCTTCAAACTGATACCCCTGCTGCTTCCTCCTGCCTGCAATTGTCCTGTTACACAATGTCAGGATTTAGGATTATGATGGAATTCCACCATCTGGGAGGAGGAGATGCTGCACTGCAGCATTGCCCTTCAGAGCAATCAGGTTTTACAGTGACAACCTGTTCCATTGGTTCAGATTTCACTGCAACACCATTACCCTTGTTCATGAAGCGCTGCCTGTTTTAGACTAGGCTTTATGTTAAACCCATAACCCATTTCATTCTGAGACTTTAGAAAATAATTTGCACGCTTCAAATTTTGAATTATTGAAGATAAATTGATAGTTTAAGTAAGAGTCCATAAACTGTATTTATACAGAGGATGCTGAACCCTTCCTTCTCATTGAAATCCAGTCTCTGATGTAAGGGAATCTGGCTCACAGGTTGTGCTTCAGGTCAGAATTCAGCCTTCAGAAAAGACAAACTCAATGCATTTTAAATGCAAAAGTCAAATCTGGCTTGGAAGAAAGCCCATGTCAGCTACCAATCTTTTATTCTGTCATAGTACCAGACTGTGCTACAGAATCCAAGCCAGGTGTGTTTACTAATAACCAAGATTTTCTCTCTAGGAATATGTGGTTACCCGATGGTATCTAATTAACCCTGGCACAGGCAGCTGTCATAAAGAGTATTGATTCATTTCTTGTTCTCATAATTCACATTTCAGGAATGTCCTAAAGGAAAGGAGGAAGGATTCATGGTGAATGGTATCCATTAATTTGCCTAATCTTTTCCTTTCAAGAAGAATAATCACCAATGAGAAGCTGTGAAAACTGCAGATGGCAGGTAAAAATAAGCGTAATGTACATCTACAAAATAAAATGTCCATTTGCCATGGACAAGAGCAAGGAAAAGAAACTCAGTGAAGCAGGCCAATTTCACTCAAAGGTTTTGCTCTGATCAATGTGCTCTGTCTGTCTGACTGACTGTCAGAAGACAAAACGTTCTTTCTTCAGGGCAGACCCTTACATTGCTTTTTACATGCTCTTTGCATTTCAGAACCTCTCCTTAAAGCAGCCTAAACTTCTGGGGTATTCAAAACATTTCCAGGGAAGTAGAGAGGTGCTGCTCAGGTAAAGGACAATAGCAATTTTCAAAAACCAAGTTTGCCTTGACTTTTCATGTTTCGAGTAAATTAACTGGTTTCTTTTTATTTTTTCTTTTTTTTTTTACGTGTTTCAGTAATGAATAAATGGCTTAGTGCATTTCTTCCATTCAGACTAGGCAAAAAACACTTCATCCATGCAATGTCTGGATCGTATTCCACTAAAATAGCCATCTACAGTTTGTAAGAACATTTCAAGTTTTCTGAGCCTGAGGCACCTCCTTATGCAACACATTTTCATTCTAATCTAACATGCAGTGATGCCATCCCACAGCTCTGGTAGGATGTCACATACTGCTTGCAGTTGAGATCTTAAATGCCTCCCCCACTTGCTACTCTCTGCTAGAGGTGTGCCCATGTACCAGAGCCACCTCCCTCCTGCACATGTTTGATGGCTTTGTTGGAGAGTAGTAGGAGTAAGGAGAGCATCATGAGGCAAAGTTACCAGCAGCTTTCATGATGGGCAGTTTTGGATCTGTGATTACTCATATCAGTACCAATGGATGTTTGCTTGATTGTTTTTCTGCTGATTTCAGTGATGTAGGATCAATACAGTATATTTATAAAAGTGTGAGTTGATCTGCATTTGGTATCTTCCATAAACATTTGTGGGAACTGCGACAGATGGAAAAAATCTTCATGCATCTCTGCTTTTCGGTGTTTACCTATTGTTAATGGTAAGCACATTGTAGTCTTGCCATTTGGGATTCATCTGACCTACCTATATAACCTATGAAAGGCAGGCCTAGGCCCCAAGGCAACCACCTGGGTCCCTTCCAACAGCAAATGGCAGGAACACATGTTGCTACAGAGGAAAATCTCTCTCCTGGGCCAGGATGAATTGCCAAGTGCTAGTTGCTGTCTATTATTTCCATTGGCTACAGGAGAAATGTGAACAGCTGGAACCAGCTAATTTTTATAGTTAAAATAAGGTGAGACAGCTCTACCATTTGCAGCTGTATCTGTTTTGCTTTGCTTTTAAAAGATCTGCTTGGCTTTACAAAACATAAGCAAGATTCTTGCTTTCAGAACAAAGTCAAGAAAATTAAAGAAGAAACTTCCTTCCCTCACTGGCACATTGTTATTCTTCCCTAGCTATCTACTACTGATTTTTTCAACCTCCTTCCTGCAAAGCACCTGGTAGCGGACACTCTGCGGTAGCTGCTGGATTGAAATGAACCTCAACACAGGTTCAAGATGGAAATTCAGTTCAGCAATTCTGATGTGTGAAATGAATACTGAATCATGCACAGGCACACGGCTGAAATGTTTACATTCATGAAGTTTACATCCCTTGCCCTTCCTCAATTACTAGTTTGAAAGAACAACTTCTGCTCCACTAGTCTACACAGCAGGGAACCAGTGTAAAACTTGTGTTAGGCTGTTTTTCCTTTAATTGGCTTTTGCTTTTAACAAGAGAAGCATATGCAAAGCCAAGAGGAACTACAGGGAATCAAAAGACCACTGAGGCTGACAGCTTGACCAGGCCAACTCATGGAAATGATTACAAAAACTGAATCAACAAGTCTATGGAGAAACATGGTTGAGCAGGAGACTGTCGGTGGAGCTCTTGTAGAGAAAATGCTCTCCCAGATCTGTACTAGCTCCTGGGAGACAAACCATGGCAAAGCATTTAGTGACCATCTTACCTAACCTCATTGCTAACAAGAAAAACAGTCCAATATGCTTCAGGACCAGGGAGGAGCACAGCAGGTAAGTGGTGCTAGAAACCAACAGACTGTGGTGGAAGGGAGGGAGGACACACTGCCCAAGTACTGTGACTGGTGCAAGCCTGGTGTCAAAGGCAAGACTTCCCAGAAGAGACTGGGAGCAGGATTGTATAATGAGGACACGATGAAATAATTAAAAGTCACAGCCTCTTAATGTGATCTTAACTATCCCAGTATCACTGATGCTCATATGCATAGAAGGATGCTTTTATTTCATAGCAATAAATGATTTATAGCCTAGCCTCCTCATCTGCTCCCTGGTAATTTAGATTAATGGCATTTATGTCTTTTCTTTAAATAAATTTAAATAAGCTTTCCCATGATGCCAAAAGAAATATGTCTATTGTTCTTCATGCTAATACTATAATTTTTAAAAGTCTAAGCCGTTTTTGTATTCACTTGAACAGGGAACAGGAATAGCAAAAGTGAATTGCATTTGCATTGCATAAAATAAAGATGAAATAACTTTTTGTGGAGTCTTGATATACATTTAGCAAGCATTTCTAAAATTCCATATTATCAAAATGTACATATACACACTGAGGATCACCAGCTTGTTCAAAGGATAACTTACTTCATTATTATTTATACTCTTTGGCTACTGCAATGATATGCTTTCTTCTCCTTCCAATAAGATTCTGGGCTATCTGAAAGGATCGTAGTCAGACGTTAGCTCCTGTGGATGTGGCACCAGTACTATAAGCTTCCTTGTGCCTTTCCCCTAGAGGGTAAGAATTTTATGCCTAACATTAAAGATGGCCACATTTTTAATACAACTTGCAACAGCTCAGTCTTTATCTTTGGAGGGTGCTGGTTCAGTCCCATAGGAGGAACTGCACATGGTCCTTTACATAATCTGTCAGATGCAAAAAAATCCCGTTAATTAGAGATAATTTTACACGTTCAGGAAAGCAGCCTACTGCCTGATTGGCCCAGCAATACTATGTACAGTATCTTACCCATAATCTGTGCTTCAAGTTCTTTATTTCATTCTGGTGATGGAGTCCACTATGGTGATCAGAAATCCCAGCAAACCCTGACAATTTAGGTACCAAGAGCCAGTGGCCTGGTGTATTCGAGGAGGTAACTGGAGAGCGGCTGTCAGCGGTAAGTGCACACGAGGCAAAGGCAGTACCCAGGCTCTACACCTGGAAGCCTTCTCTTGCAGTATCAGAATGGGACTTTGTCAGCTTTTTTCATCAGTGGTGAAATGGAGAGATGATCTGGTTTGTTAACTGTCTGGAAAGAGGAAAAAAATACATTTTACAATTTTGTTGAACAAATTCGTTTTCATCATTACATATTAATATTGCTAATTAATTCACATTCCAAGCTGTCCTTCACATTCCCTGTGAATTTACTTCACTCTAATAATACAGTATCTTTTAAAATTTGATTTGAATGAAGCATTTTTTTCCCTCATCTAATTCTGGTTGTTTCTAATTTGGAAGCCAGATATGACTTAGCACATCACTAATATCCCTCAACCCTCTTCAGTTTTTTATTTGGCCACTGAGAAATTCTTTAGTGACAGAGTGTCAGGTTTTAACTACATGGCTTCGTTGGAAAAGCTGTTTTATTTCAGTGTTTTACCCTTCTAAGCCACATAAACAAAACTGGAAAACTGAACTGCTATATGAAAAAATGAATATTGGAAGACAACATGCATACAATGGCAGTTCACATACTTTTTATATCATTTAAAAATCACATGGTGCCCAAACTTGCATCATTGTACTGTTGAAAACACCAAATCATTAGGATCACATTCTGGAATTGTGATGAGGGAATTATGATGCAGTTTCTCTGATAATTGGTATGTATAATTAGGTTATATTTCATTTAAAGAAAGCATCTAGCAAGATGAATTCTGACTCCAGTCACATTAATTCACATTAAATAAGATTTTTAATTACATTCAGGTATCTGGAGTTGCAGCAAAGTGCTTAATTCACGTGGTTTGGTGGAGAAGTAGGCTACAGTCTGTTTTATAAACCTCACTTCAACATCCTTAAGACTGGTCTGTCTTTCTTTTCTCCAGCTCTCTCCTCAGCTCTTCCAGCCTGTGTTTCAGGCTGTCTGTGAGCCATACAGCTATGATAGCACAGCCCTGAGGCTGAGCAAACGCAGATTATCAGCACAGAGTCAGGGCTTTGCTAACCCATTGTCTGGAGATGGTACTTACCCAGCAGGTACAGAGCGAGACCATGTCTGCTCATAAAAACATGTAGGCAGACCACTAGATATCAAGGTAATGTCAATTATTCCTCCAAATTGCTGGCACATAGGGCAAAGCAGAAATGAAAAGCAGATCTGGCCTTAACGCTCTGTTTATGTGTTGTGCTGTTCAGGGCTTGGCAAATGTTCTCAGCAAACCCACGGGGAATCTACTTAAGTCTGGCTATCAGGCCCAGGACCATAAATCACTGTACTAGAAATAAGTAGCAGTGAAAAACATCATCATTATTTAACATTGTAGAGCTCTATCTCCAGAGAAAATACAGTTGCTACAGGGATGAAACACAGTTTATGGATTTGGGATTTATTTGTGTCATGGCAAACAGGACCTGGGCCACCAAGTACATACGGAAGATTTTAGTGAGACGACTCAGTGGGAGCTTCCTGTTGTTTTCTTAGGCTGCTGTGCTGACTCCAGCCTCCAGCTATGGATTGTACTTATGTACTTCTCTGGAGTTCCTGAAGAACACTTCTGAACATGGAAGCTCAGTGGGAAGCAGGGCCTTGATTCCCATTGATCCTCCATCTACACCTGCATCCTGGCCAGATGAAAGCACCCCGTGCTAGTGGTACCCCGGGGAATTTTCCAGTGCTGGTCTTGCACTGGAGAGCACAGACAGAGCAGAAAATGCCATCCATCCTTCCTAGTACAAAACAAGGACAAAATGTTTTCCAGCTTACTTATTCAAACAGCACAGCACCTTGGCAATTAGTAGTTTGGGGATTTCTCATTCTGCCAGGTTTAATTAACATAGCGATGTTGAGGAATACTGCTGTGAACAGCCAAGCTGCTGTACTTGTTTATCAATGATAATTTTCAATCTAGGTCAGGCATAGTGGATTAAAAAAAAACAGTTTATGAAGCAGTACTGGGTAAAATACAAGTCTTGCTTAAAAACCAAAAGCAACCCAGGGGAAAGCTATTACACAAGATAGTAACTTTAAAAATTTGCTCTTTAGACATCATTCAATGTCTTTGTGAGGCATTCTATAACATCTGAGTACTGTTAATGCCACAGTATTTGATTAGTTTGCACAGTAACAATCATACATTAACACAGCAAACAGTTTCGCCCTGTAATGTTTTTTCCTAAGATTTTCCCCTAAATCTATATTCACATAGGTACCTTCTTTAGAGTCCTTAGACAGGAAAGTAACAGCAGCATAGTGGATTATCCACTATCCACCAGTTTGGATTCATCCCAAATGAAACCAAGTCCATCCCAGTTTTTACATGGATTCAAGCCTTTTCCCAGGTCCTGGTATTTTGCATTTTTGTCTACACCAAGCTACCAATCACAACTAAAAAGCAGTCCTAAGCCACTCCTGACAATACAATGAGATGTTTACAAAAATAATGAGATTTTTATGTCCTTGGGCTTTGGCAGGGGAAAAAACCCTACCATGCAGATTTGCAAGCCCTCTCCACCAAAGAGCAAGCAATTATCTGGTCTTTTTTCGTTTCCAGAAAGATGTTTGTTATAAATCTGGGATTAAGGCCAGATGTGGTCAAATCTGGGAAGGTGAAGTAATTGTTATTTGCTGAAAGTAATTGCTTCCTTTTATGATTACCATAGCAATTAATGTAATTCTCCATAAAACTCTTGGGAATAATAGAATTACTGGAGAAGAACAGCAAACAAATACCTTTGTCTGCTCTAGAAAACAGATCAGTACCAAACCTTGTTTGTTACATGGACAGCAGGAGAGCTGCATTATCCTTAGCACTTCACTTTCTTGCTTTTAAATGCTTGGCTTAGTCAAAGTTATGAGAGTCAATTAGGTTGTTGTCACTTAGCAACCATAACTGGGTTCAGGAGCAGACAGCACTTGACTACTAAACACTACCACTACAGCATACCTAGGACCACTCACTGCTGTTTAGAAATGGGGAGACTGGGGCACAGGAAAAAAAACAAAGTACCTTTTAAAATTGTTCACATCCCATTTTTCAAGCTACTAGAGGAATTCTAGTAGCTTGAAAAATGCTTGAAAAATTCAATCTTCCCCTAATTTACCACTATCCCATCACCCATAAACATGAGTTTTTGAAGACATGGTTGAGACAATTAAGGACACCGGTAAGCACCAGCGAGGTGCTGATGTCACCAAACTCAACTGCAGGGAAACACCTACGTACTGCAGACGTCCCAGTGGACCTCTGTATGTTCACATGTATCACTTAGGTGCTTTTGAGTTTCAAGTAGGTACTCAGGATGTTCTTGGAAGAATAGGAATTTCTGAATGAAAAGATTATTACTGTAATTTCAAATTTCCTGTAAATTATGGGACTTTGGTACTTCAACAGTGGTAGACTCATCAAACATTGGTGACAAAATATTATTCCTTTGTATAAAAGTACTTCAAGTAATTCCTTTTTACCTCTCCCCAAAAAATCCTAACTCAGTGGATTTATAATAATCCCACAGTTCTTTGTCTAGTCTTATAACACGCTGGAAGGGCTGGGGAATGGAGTGGAACTGTACAGCTCTGAGGACAACAGAGTGGACATTCTGGCCCAGACCTTGATACATCCCCAGAGTGCAAATAATTAAATATGTACTAAGGGCTATTTGAGAAAATAAAGCATAGAAGACAGAAAAATGACTAACTTAGAAGGATCACAATACTAATTCTGATATTGTTTAGAGCCATTCATACCAGGGGCTCTGAAAGAATCAACTTACACCAGTGTATATGAGAGCAGCATCAAGTCCTTTCTGCTTACAGTTGTGACTGGACAAAAGCACTCTCGAACCACAGATGCAGAGCAGGAGGCTCAGGGCCACAGAGTATCATCCAAGAGTGAATCAAATGTGGTTTTTTGTAGGAGTTTAAAAACAGACTTGAAAAATATTTGACAGATATTACAGGAGCTCCCAATGGAAACAGCTCAGTATCTGGTTGCAGAACATGAATGGATGAGGAGGCTTTTGCTCTGACTAGCATCTAGCTAAACCATCCAGTTCTGGAAGACTGAATAGATGGAGCTGAAAATACCAGTAGCCAAGTATTTCTCATTACTTTTTGCTGCTTAAAAATGCAAGGGGAATTTGAAATGAAAAGGGAGGAAATTAATTTGGCTGGGGCATGCGATGCTTGCCTGGTAGTCCTGAAGTATTTTGTTCAGCCCCAGTACACAGGAAAGAAAAATGCCTGAATACATTCAGCGAGGGTCTAACCTCTGCTTGTCGCACCAGGCAGCAAAGTCGTGACTGGCTGGAGCGTGCTGCTGCTGTCTGGGGAAGAGCAACTTCCTCTCGCTACGTCACCTTGCCCAGTCTGTGGCACCAGTGACCTGCTTCTTGAGCATTCCCCAGAGCTTTACAGACATCACTGCCACGGATACAGGTACGCAGCAGAAAGGGAGTCAACAGATATGAAGTGGAACCTGCAGCTATGGGACCTTGGCAGCTGAAGAGCAATTGCCTTCCCCCAAAGCAGCTCAAAGCAGTAAGCAGAAACGCTCCATAGGAAAAGCCAGATTCCTTCCACTGTGATAGCAATATCCCAAAAGTCTACATTTACCTGAATCCCACATTGTATCCCTCTATCCAGCCAACTTCCTGCTATGTGCATCTTGTGTGTATTTTTCTTCTTTACTACCCATCCATAGCTATTGTACCAAGCTCTCATGTACTGTTGGGGATCCTCCTCCACACTGAGAGGCCTGTGTGCTTCCAATAGCCTTGAAGCTCAGTGTCTCTTCATGGAGCAAAGGATTTTGAAGTGTGGGAAAGGGCACAGAATCAATATAGACAGCTGAAGTAAAAGCTTACAGTCCTGTCTAATAACACTCTTAGGCTTCAGAATATGATCAGAGTTCCTGGGAACCACAGTCACAGCAGAAGCAGTGAGGTGAGAAGTGATCATTTCAATGGAAAGAAGCAATGTTCTGTAAAACTGCTAACACTAGGAGCCAGTGGCTACTTAGAGTTTAAAGGTTTCTATGTCTAAATATCTGGTGTTTTGACAATCAAATCCGTATAAGATCTAACAACATTTTTGGTATATTAGATGTATTAATTATGTTCTACAGAGAAATAAGATGACATTCAAATTGCTTCTAATAATGTCATTACATTATTAAACTGCTATGTTTCCTTATGCTAAAATAAGAAACAATGATTGTGATGATATTTTTGCTTCATTAAGAGATACTATTGTTTTTAAACTTATGCTCCTCATTAGCACAAAATAATGGATAAGCACTGATCTAATTCTCAGGCTCAATTTATGCTTAACAATATGTTAAGTCTGCTCCTTAACTGCCAGAGATATGTGTGCTTCTGGGTGTTTTCTTACAGTTCCTTTCTTAAGCATGTGCAGCGCTCCTGCCTCCTAAAAATTTGTTCTACAAAAGGCTGTTAAGTATCTTTGATATTTGGGATCCTACTCTTCCTAGTCATTAGACTGGAAAGCCTGTGTGTTACCCAAAAACTTGTTAAAATATTCATATTCCAAATAGGTTTCAAGATGTACTTTAAGAAGATCTTAGATTATGAAAGTTAGCAGGGATTAGCCTAGCATTTTCCAGACAAACCCCAGAGTTTTAGGTACCGAACTGAACGTTGTGTTCCTGAAAGAGAAGGACAAATTGGAAAAGTGTAAATGTTAGGGGAGGTATGAGCCAGAAGCCAAAACTCCAGATACTTTCCCTTGAATCTTAGCTGTGAGACTTGAAATCTGTATGAACATTGTTCCCTTCTGAGGCAGAAACAAGGAAGAATTTGAACTCTGTAAGGCTGAAAAAAACTTCGCCAAAAATCTTTCGCATTTCTGCTGCCATGTTATACACTGCAGAAAATATGGAAGTGTGTGAACGTTCAGATGTGAACACTCAACATCGTCTCATGCTGTCGTGTGACCTGCCACTAAAAGCAAGTCACAAGGGTGACTCCAGTGCAAGCATCACCGAGTACAATAATGAACTTTGGCAGCTGCACAATGATAACATGAAAGCAACATGCACTGAATTCTTTTGCTACAGTGGCACATCTGCATCCCCTCTGAATAAATAAGACCTGGTTGGAGAATCTTTTTGTCTGCCTGGTCCTTCTTTTCCTCTTTCTTTTCATGCTTTTCAAACAACAAACTCAAAACTTGAAGGAAATCACTTGCATGTTACTCACCAGTAAGGCTGGCACAGATTTGCTGTAACTGTTATAATCTTTTTGGTTATTCTTCACAGAGCAGATGACATTTATGTGAGAGGTATTTTCCACACTGACTGGGTACTTTAAGTCCATACACAGAAGAAAGAATAAAGAGACAATGGTGAATCACAACTCATGAATGAAAAGTGGAGTCACAGGGGAAGGAAGTGTAAGAATTAGATTTCCCCAGTCCCAGAATGCCAGCTCCATCCTCTCCTACCTCCTTTTCACTTCCCTCCCCCCACGAAGGCCAAATTACTGTCAGTAATTAATCCAAACTTTCACACTTCTTTCCTGTGATTTAGACTCCCCCCCTCCCAAGTGATCTGATCTCTCCATCTTCAAAATATGCAGCTAATACATTTTAAAATAGCCCATGATCACCTACCACGCAGAGCATGCCAGCACCATCCCTCTCTACAGGCCCTTGCTGGCTGGATGCATTCCCAAATACCTGCCTTCTTCCAAGCTCCAAGGTCTGCCAAGGCAGCATGTATATCTGAGCTGGCCAAACACTAGGTCACATCACCAAGACTCCTGGTTGCTTGAAGGTTTATAGCAACTTATTTTCCTCACAGTCTCATCCTTTCTACTTACTGCCTTAACATTGGAGGTGGGGCGTTGCTGCAGGTTTGGGATTCATATTCACATGGGAGAGGGAAAGGCTTCTGTATCTGAAGCAGTACTTCAGCTCCTCAGAGGTGGAAGATTAAGCTTTGAGAGAGGATTTGGTTTACAATGAGAATTTCTTCCAGTCCCAGGTTTGCTGCTATCAAAAGGGACAGACGTGCTTGCTGGTATTCAGCGTGTTGCTTTATTTTGTCTCCTGTAATTGGGTTGTGCTGGTTTGACATTTTGATTCAGCAACGTAAAAAGAGCAGACTCAATTTACTGAAATTTCTGTGGTTGATGGATTTAGGAAAAAACACTGATTCCATTTTGCACTGCATTCATTAAGGGAAACATACTTACCTTACATTTGTTTGCAGAACCAAGCAGTCATTCATCAGGAGCAAGAGGAGTACCTCGCTGTCCTCCCTGGGGTAAGCCACAGCTTTGGGCAGGGACGGTTCTGACCAGAGGCCTGGTTTCCACAAGGTTTTCCTGGCTTCCTGGATGGAGTCCAGTCCCATGGCTATTTGAAAGCTATCTGCAGAGCCATTTTGATATTCTCTTGACCCTACGTGAACATCTGAAGGGTTTCCATCTACTACACACTATGTGAAAGAAGGAGGAGGACAAAGCAGCTGAGACAGTGGCAAAGGACCATGTCATTGCAAGGTGTTACCTGTGGAATCAGGTTGCCCTGATTTACAGGGTGCCCAGAGAAGCTGTGGATGCCCTCTCCCTGGAAGTGTTCAAAGCCAGGTTGGATGAGGCTTTGAGCAACCTGGTCTAGTGGAAGGTGTCCCTGCTGATGGCAGGGGGGTGGAACTGGATGAGCTTTAAGGTCCCTTCCAACCCAAACCATTCTATGATTCTATGATTTCATGAATCCAGATTATTACAGTAAACGTGAGAATTGACAACATGTAATACTCATCAACCAGCTACCTGCTCTCCCCTGCTGTTTCCCTCTATTTCTGGGGACAAACCCTGGGTCTTGCCTCTGCACACCCTTTTGGAATTGATACAGATTTTGCCTGAATGAGGGCTCAGGGGGCTCAGGATGCTGTCCCATCACCACCCCCATGCCCCTGTGCAGAAGTCCATCCATAGCCAACAAAGCCTGAACAACACATTTTCTCCCCAAACCTCTAGGGGAAACTGCTTGTTCCAGCTGGTGTAATGCTCAGCACAGCTGATGGAGCAGCAGAAAAAAGCATGGTCTTACCATTAAAAATAGTCACATAGACACCCTATTGCCATCAACTTCTTTTTAACAAGGGGGAAAGGGCAGCTGTGGTTTCATAAGATACTCTTCAGGCAGAGTATCCTGAAATATCAGCTGCAAAAAAGGTGCTTATATGCAGCTCATTGTACTTGCACTGTTTCCACTAATCAGTTTCAACACTTTGTGCTGCTGTTGCCATCAGAATGTACTCTTCTGTACATACAGAAAGGCTCTACAGGCTCAACAGGTTTTTTTAATGCTTCGTGTTGCTGTTGCCATCAAAATGCACGCTCCTGTATGTAAAGCAAGGCTCTTCAACAGTTTTTCTAAAGGATAGAGATTGCAAAAAGCACAGGAATAATGGAGAAGACTAAAAAGATGTTTTTAAGTAGGAAGTATATAACATACCTAAAATCTAAATTTTAGTATATTGGTCAGAGACTTAGGGATTTAGAGATACCTGGGTAGATTCTTCCCATACAAAGGCATTTCATACAAATGTGCTATATAGATACACACACACATATATATTTAAATCAATTATCTCTACCTGCAGACCATGCTCTCATGCTCACTAAGGAACAGCAGAATGACAGAAAAGGGAAGCTAAGTGCTATAATCCTGTTAACCACTAGCACCTTTTTTCCAAAGATCTATTCCAGAAATAAATGGTGGTTGGGAACTTTGACAGATCCTGGTGTTGGTGGTTGTTCAGTTTTTCTTTATTTTTTTTCAGTTTCTCAGTGTAGCAGAGATTCCTTTTTTGAACTAGAAATGATTTCATACGGCTAGGAACTGACTTTTCAAAAACTTATCCATTGCAGAATTCTCTCATCCTCTGCTTTTAATGCAATATATCACTGGATCTTTATCAACCATTCAGTATCTGTTAGAATATGAAGTCTGTTTATACTTTTTTCTTAATTTTTGAAACTTTTAAGCAAATGGCTAAGAATAAAACAAGCAGAACTTCCATAGCTACCTACTAATTTACCACTCCTCTGATCTTAAAGCTATAAGCACTTCTAAATCTATTGACAAAAGTGTAAAGTCCTTACCTCAAATTAAGAAAGACAGGATTCCTGTGAACTTCAGGCTAACAGATGAAAAGTTAAAAGCTTCTCATTTGCACTCCTATGAAGTAGCTGAATCTGTATGCTTTTCCTGCCTCATGTTTTCCAAAACTTGAAGGACGGAGCAATCTTGAGGATCTCTAGCATTTCTCATGTTAGGAAAACAATTAAAACAGACATTACAGGAATTATACTCAAATAAGGTGATTAACTATGCAAGTCATTAAGTGCTTGATTGATATTGTGGGACCATTGATTCGGTATTTTCTACTTAGACCCAAAGTCAGATTGAAGAGCACAAATGAACAGCCAGTTATTAATACTGAGATATCTAGAGGATGACAGGGATGAGAAGGGTAGATCACTTGGGAGTGAGCTGCCACTTCTGCCAGTGGGACTCCAAAGAAAGACACAGGCAGTCCCAGAACCACCAGTAGGACCCAGCCTGGTCCCAGGGAAATCAATCAGGGGCTGCTCCTTGTGCTGCTCTGCTGGTGTCTATAAATGCACAGAGACAACGCACACTTTCTGTGTCCCACGATCTGTAAAGCTTATTGCATACTGTCACACAATTCTTCTCCCATTTTTATTTTGCCCTTATGATTGCAAAAGTTCCTCAACTTTGGAAAACAATAAAAAATATTCATAGCAACTCCAGGGAGTTTTGTCAGCTTTTGTATGGCTGATGGTAGCAGAACAGCCCTCAGTTTGCTTGACTACGGTCATTTAAACAATTTAAGCTTAAAATGTTCCCAGGGCAAAAATTAGGGCAATGTCTAACAAGTACATTAAGCCTTATTATGTCTGTGAAGCACAGGGAGTCACCCTTGCTGCAACTACACATTATGTTTGAAAGCAGTTATGGGCAGCACACTGAATTCCCCAATCAAACCAGCGTGGGAGGCACTTTTTTGTGACATTTAGAAGCCCTCGATTACAAAATAACTGGCTAAAAGGGCAAATAAATGGATTTTTCTAACACAATACCAGAAAAGATAAACAGGCACTGGACATAGGCAAAAAGCTGAAAACATTTTTTTGCATTCTGGTTTTATTTTTCTTCTGTTTCTTGGGTATCTTAAGACACTCAAAATGAAAAAAAAAGCTCAATATCTGAGGGAAAAAAAACCTCGTCACTTGAGGAATGAAACATTTAGAAATTGCCCAAAAGACAAAAATCAAAGATATTTTTATCTGCAACATTCAAAATAGAATAGAATATAGTATCTTCTATTACTTGGCAATTTTAAAATTACAAAAGTGCTGGTTCAATTTTGTATGAAGTTGAAATAACTCAAATTCTGGTTTTTTTTCATGTTCTGTAAGTCTTTTATCAGTGATTTAAAGTGAAGTCTATTTTTCTAGAATGTGTATCTCAGGGCTGGGAACCTCAAAGGAAACCAGATGGCAAAAATCACAGAACTTTTTCCCTTCTGCTCTTTGACAGTCCCAAGCAAGAAAGTTACAAGGTTGGAAAATCAGGTTTATGTTCTATTGTTACAAAAATATTTTCTTCATGCATTCAGTGTGGTTTTAATTTTCTAGAAGGCCACAGTAGCAAATGCCAGTTTAGTGAGATAGTATATGCAAACAGGTACAGAAAGGACATATACCACACTCTATTTCTTCAGAGGCACTGGTGTATTATTTCACACAAGTAAATATGACTTCAGAGTAGCGCAGACTGGAAACACTTTGGGTTTTTTGATGCATAATACTGAATAGCTGTAAAGAAGTTTAAATTTCAAGCACTATCAAGCACAAAGATATCACTCCCAAACAGCAGCCAAGGATCTGGTCTTAAAAAGGTGAAGTATAAACAGCCAAAACTGACCTGGGAGGTAAGTATTTTAAGCTTCATGTGCAAATGGAAGAGATAGTCTGTCTACTGCCTTCACAAACACAGCATGGTTAAATATTTTAGACATTCTTTTGAGCACTGATCTAAAAGAACTCTCACAAGAGAAAAAAAAAAAATCATTACCATTAATGTTCATGATTTGGAGCCTGAAAGCTTGAAAGTTCAAATGTGACAGTTAAGACCATGTTGGTTGTTCCTAAGACTTCTGGGAAAATAAAATGTGCAATTAGAGCTTATTGATTACCTGAAGGAAGTTCTACACTTCATAAATTAGTGCTCCGACCTGGAACAGTACTAGAGAATTTTTAATGTATGCTTCAAAATAAATATTCCAACATATTTTGATGTAGAATCTGAAAAACATTTGTGGATGTCTATATAAATTAATTTCAGTGTTTACTGCTTCCTATGACAACAGCTACTGAAATCAAAACTTCCCTAAAAAAATTCGCTTTTTACTAACTTTTTGTTTACTTTTCACTTTTTGTTGGAAAATTCTCCCATCAAAGTAATTTTAAGATCTGTGAGAATCTTCTGAGGAAACAAAGGTAGGGGAAAATGATAAATTAAGAAAAGTACAACACAAACAAATGCCAGATTTTATTGAGGTACTGCATTCACATATGTTTGTGCACTGAACAATCACATTTGGCTAAAGACAACCATATTCATGACGTGAAGACACCACTTAAGATGGCACACAGGGAAAGCTTAAAAGAAAGCTTGGTCAACATGGTGTGGCAAATTCTGCTCTGACTGACAACTGTGTTATCTCACTGGAATTGCACAGGGTAAAGACATCAATTTGCATGAAAATTACTAGCAGCAGTGGCTGGTATGTGCAAATGAAAACACACTACTTCTCAGTACAGTAACCATACACAAACACATAACCCTGGCACAGCTTCAGATTGGCCTCTGGTTATTGACAGTGGTTGTAACAACCAGGAAACATCTCTGGAAGAGTGAGTCAAGTTCTTGTGGCTCACAGTCACAGTTCATCCTTGTGGCTCAGGAAACCTCTTGAAGCCACTTGGTTTTGTCAACAGCTTGTTTCGGTGGGGACCTTGTGAAGGATGCAGCTCTGTATCTGCAAAATACCAATCACAGTTAAGAATTACACTGAACAGGGGAAGATTTTTTTCCTCTGCTGTACAGCAGATAAGGAGACACTCCAAACAAATCCAGAACAAACCACAAGCTACTTCTTTCCATGCAACTAATTATATCCCTAACCTTCCTCATGTGAAGATTACATCTCTGAAGGGCAGCCCTACAGCTATGAAACACTAAATGCCTCCTCTGGGGATGCATGTAGATGGGTAGATCTGCTGTTATTCCTCTGCTGTGCAAGTGAGGATTTAACCTTGCATGTGATAAAAGCTCAAGGCACAATGGTGATAAAACAAAAGAAAAAAGGCTTAGCAGATAAAAAGAGTCGTTCATCTAACATTTATATGCAGTGCCTGTTGGAAAATGCACCACTAATATTTACATTAAACCACTCATTTCATTTTTTTTTCTGATAGACATACTCACAATATGTGACTTTAATTCTGAAGGATACCAAAATATATTCCAAACTACACCTGAATAACTTCTATACAAAGAAATTACTGCTCATTAAAACAGGATTTCTTCTGAGGTGAAGCACAATAGCTGTTGGTACAACAGGGTTTGGAAGCAGATATTTGTCTGGATATGCAAAAACCAATGGACACACACAGAAGTCTGGACAGAAAATCTCAGCTAATTTAGCTACTGACAGAAGTTCCGAAGTGTGAAATCCTTGTATTTCAGAGCAGATGGCAACTAGCAGCAAAGAGCATCCTAGCCAGCAAAGAACATCACTGGTTCATTGAAAGGAATGACACTTACCTGAGTTATCAGTGATACAGCATTTCTGATTTAATATTAAATCAAAAGGGAGTTTCAATGTTCCTATCATGACCATCACTTTTTCTCCAGAGTAGGGGCAGACACACTAACAGCCTGACACAGCTTCCAAGATGTTTCTTCCCAGACCTGGACACAGTCCAGGAAAAGCCAGGGGCTGCTAGTGTGGCCTAAGGAATGCCTGGAGCTAAGACACAGCCCCACGCACACTAAGGCTGTAGAGATCCTTCATCTGTCTCACTTTTGAGAAGTGTGAGTCTAGCCTGTTCAAGATGCCCTTGGAAGAAAGTCCCACAGGTTGCCTCATTGGCTGGTCCAGCACTACTTCTATAGTTTGGAAGATTTTCTGTTACTAAATCTGGAGCTACTTCAATGTGAAATTCAGTATATTACTTACCCTGCCTGCCACAGACATGGAAAATAATCACTGTCCTCTATTTTACATAATTGAACACTGTCACTCATCTAGGCTTAAGGCAGCTTAAGCCTGTCCTGCTGTTCCAAAACCTTTATAATTTTCTCAGTTTTCGCTGTTCCCCAGTATCTCAACACCTAAGAGCATTACTGTAACGGAGGCACTGCCAGCATTAATTGGAGCCAGAGTTCCCCTCTTTAGTATGTCAGACTAAAAGAGCCCCAAACATCAATCCTCTGTTTATGGCATACTGTAAATCCCCAGATATTTTTTCCCCACATTACTTAGTCAGTTATTCTCCTTTAGGTATATTTGAGGATTTGATTTCTTCTTTTTAAGTACAGTACTTTGCTTTTATCTTTATGGTATTTCACGTTTTTGATTTCAGACCTTTTCTCCAGGGCACTGAGATAATTTTGAAATGTAGTTTTATCTTCCAGAATCTTGCAATCCTTCCCAGGGTGGTGTCATCCAGAAATTTTATACATATGCTCTTTACTCCCTCAACCAAATTCTTACTACTCAACTGGAACAGAGTATTAAGATATCCTTCCCTCCAAAAATGTGTTTGAGCCTGAGCTACTGAAAACTTCTCTTTGACTGCATTTTCATAAGGACCTGTAAGTCATAGCCACTTGTTCTTAATTTATCTATCTGACAGGCAAAATTACCTTGACAAAGAGAGAAATTAGACTGGTTTGTCATGATTTGTCTTCATTAAATCCGTGTCACATTTTTCTTGTGTGTAACTCGATTGTTTAATAATTTAATATATTACCACTCCAAGTTAGAAGCGATGCCTCCAGCTGCCTCGTTCCTGTCCCTTTATAAAGCTGTGTTTGCCCTTTTGCTGGAAAAGAGCATGCAAACAAGCTTGAATTGCATGCTGAACTACATCAGTTGCAAAGGTGTAGGGAGTCCTGTTCCTAATTAAAACCCAGATAATTTGGCAGAGGAAGTATACATGCTAAATCAAATCTAATTGCTACATGGAGCTTTCTCACAGCAGTGGAAGGTTTGCAGCCACTGGTGGGACTCTCTGGCTTACCACTGCACTGTGAAGTGGCTCTTCACAACAGGGGAGGGCACGAAATTTGCAACAAGCAGACAACATGAAAAGCAGGGGACAAAAAACAATTAGAGACAGTTGGAATTTCTACCAACACTTAACTGAATTATCTGTTGAAGTTCAGAAAAGATCCTTGCCTCCCTTTTCATTTTCACAGAAAGTTCCCAGCTGCTCTGTTCTGGATCTGGAAGCAAAAAGGCTCACAGGCTAAGGGCACAGTTTCCCTGCTTTTAACCCAAAAAGAGTGCTCAAGTATTTTGAGTCTTCATGATAATGCCAGTCTCATTTTGACAACAAAAAAGAACTGGATAATTAACCCACAAAAAAAAGCTTCTAAATTTTTGGTCTTTATATAATGCATGCATTCAAACCCTACAAAAAAAGTTCCTTGCAGCTGGCCTTTCAATTCTCCCCCTGCTCCTCTCCTCCTGTAAGCAACAGTGGTTAGCAGGCTACACTTCAAAGCACTCCATAAACATTAGTCTCTATAACAGGGTGGAAGGCAGACAAACAGAAGCATGAGGAAATGAGAGGCTCATGGCCTCCAGAATGCAATGCCACATCCACAGACCTGAACTGAGGTCTCATCTCAGTACTTAGCGCCTGCCTCAGATATTTTTGGATTTTCTCACTACAGATGGCTTCCTGACTGCAGGATCCTTTTTAGTCTTCCCATGCCATTTTTCTCCCACAAGCCACTCCATTTGCAACATCAGAAAATAAATAAAATAAAATAAAATAAAATAAAATAAAATAAAATAAAATAAAATAAAATAAAATAAAATAAAATAAAATAAAATAAAATAAAATAAAAAATATATATATGTGGAGGTGGTTAGGAGTTTTGAAATGAGTTTTGTTACACTTAAGTATTTTCAGGAGGGCAAGCAGCCCAAACCAACCTGTTATGCTGATAATAAAGAATGCTGAGAAAGATGCATTTGCACTCATGATGCACAAGATGGCTTTTTTTTTTTAAAGGGTACAAGAGAAAACACATGAAGCAGGGAACTCTGACACATTTACTTTCCTTCTGATCTACAAACAGGACCACTTTTTTTTCTTGTAACAGACATTGCTGATCTACAGCTATTCCCACATTCTGTGGCTGTTTAGCCATGAGCTTTCACCCCCTGCAGAAAACAAAATGCATGTTTCATGCCCTCTGAAGTGTTTTGCATTATTCATAAATTCCTCTTAAACCTGAAGTACAATTCATCTGTACTGGTGTACATTTTAAACACTATTTTGCATGGTCTGTGTCATAGGCAGTTTGACTTTTTAACATGATTTCAGCATAAAAATCAAGTCAGCATACGAAACTTCCTTTTTTGCAAGATAACATTTTCAGTTCTCCATCAGACTTGACTCAGCACTTGCAGGTAGCATCCCCAAGAAGCAGAATATGACTAAACCACCCACTAGGTACTTCACTGTTCTTACCCTTTGTCACAGAGGAACCTTTCTAGCAGTTTATAACTAAATAATTTATTTTGAATGATAAGTTAACAGTGGCTGCCTCCTTAGTAAGCTCTTGTGCATCCCAGACAGTATCAAGGAAAGGACAAAGACAACATAAGGGGAATGTAATCTTCTCTGGCACACAACCATAAGGAATATTCACGTACAAGTAAATCAAGAAGAAATTTCACTGTGGAAGGCCTCTGTTCAAGTCCCTGCAGATACTTCCCTGTGCAAGGACAGCATCATGACAACACATACGCAAATCAAATAGACATTTTGCTAGTGCTTTTCAGAAAGCTAAAAACCCACATAAAAAATCATGTCATTTTGAAAAATGCTTATTTTATCTGCATCACCACATATAAAACAGAGCAGAGGGTACACAAATACAGAGTAAGATGAAAAGAAGTGTTCTCACCATACCTATTTTCATTACAGCATTGGTAGAATCCATTCAGTGCCTCTGTTTTTTAACATATTGAACTCCCTCTAGTCTCATTCTCTGTAAAACAAAAGCATTTTTAGTAAAACTAACAGCATTATTCTCCTGTAGTTGCAAGTACTAATACACAGATGCGCCCACTGTTCCTGGAATCTTCCTCTACAATCTTTAGAGGGTGGGATACACCAGAGCCATCTACCTGCCATTCCTGAGCCTGTGGGACACTGCAATTATTAACTCACTTGTGCTAAAAAGGAATAAACATCAAGATGAAGAACAGTTTAAGGTAGCAGCACTGTGGTATAAGTACGACTTATAGCAGGAAATCAGAGAGTTTCCTAAAAGAAATGGCAGAAAAATTTCCCGTATTCAAGAAAACAGATCAGAAATCCCACTTTCAGCCCTCTCCAAACATCATCAGTCACTACTGCCTACTCCCAAAGTACCACACTGGGGGAGGCTCACAATACTTCTTTGCACGAAAGAAGTGTCACCCTTGTGTTTCAGAAAGATTGAAGGGATGTCAGGAATAAAAAAAAGCAATTTTTAGTCAGGCATTTCACCAATTACCCAGAAAATCCTAAGTTCTGGCATCTCCTGTCTTCTGAGTGCTTGGTTTTGAAGCTTAGTAGCATTTGAATATTGTTTTTCAGAGCACAACTTCATAGGTTAAAATAAGTAGTTCATTAAAATTCCACCAGGTAACTGATACAGACACCTGCTTGGAGCAGAAGAGCTGGAATCTTTAGATTCAGTGAAGACAACTTGAGTTTGCCCAACTCATCAGAATAACCAAAGCAAAAGCAGTTTGTAGCGGGTCACTGTCAGGACGAGAGAAGACAGACACTCTGCCAGTGGTTTTCACTGATACCTGCTGACAGCAAAGCAAGCAAAGCTCTAGAAGGAAAGACTTTTCTGATCACACTTTGAACTTAATTTATTTTATGTCTTAGCTTATATTCACTCTTTCATTCCCTTCCTGCTTTCCTCACTGTTTCCAGTCCTAATTTGCTGCTAGTCCCCTTCTCCATGAACAATCAGCTCAGTTCATACTCTGAGTCCCTCCCATCTCTGCCCTAAATCTCCAGTTGTTCCAGCCCTGTGCCTGCCTCCCATCTCCAAGGCTCCCTCATCGTAACCCTCCCCAAGCACATCGCCTCTGCTCTCCAGCACACCCACAGCCATCATCCCACTCCCTGGCCCTCTCAGGAGTTTCTCCATCCCCTCTGGAATTGTCACCTCCCTGCTCTGCTGCTCTCAACCCCGTTAGCCCTGTCCCTCTTCCACATGCTCCCAGGAACACCCAGGTCCTTGTTCAGTTGCAGTTTCTCCTTTATGTACTGGCTTCAAAACCCCTTCCTGCTCCATCTTCTCATCTAAGTCTCCTTATGGAGCTCATCAGTCTTCCTCCCAGGCAGAGTTTCTCTGTATTTCCCCCTAGTCTCTAATCCAGCACTGGTTTTGACCTAATTTTCCACTTTCCCACTGCTTGGGCCAACATAGAGAACAAAGATAAAAGAAGAGATGAGTCTAACTGAGCAGGGTATTTCTGTCAAAGGAAGTGTGTGAGGAAGGGATTAAAAATGGTACACTATATCCAATAGGGATGAAAAGTTTAGAATTCTAATATTTTCATTTTTAAAAAATGAAACAAAGAAAATTAGGCAAAGGAATTATTTGGTTTTGAAATGTTCTGAAAGTTGCATTTTATTTTGTTTGAATTGAAAAAAACCTACAGTTGGTTTCAAAATATCAAAATGAGATTTGATAGTTCAACACTTCAAAAATCTGCACAAAAATATTTAACCCAAGATCTTAGTTGAAACCAAGTCTTTCCAGTGAGTTTTTTCACCTGTGATCAATAAAAACCCCCAAAAAGTAAAACACACTCCTAATCAGTTATAGAGGAAGGCACCCTGTTTTTGAAGCCTGTCTAGATTTCATATCTAAAGCAGCTTAGAGCATCTATAAGTATCTTTGCAGGAATAAAAATTACTCTTAACAAGCTGCAAAAAACTCACTGCTATAGACAACAGAGTCAGATAATTCTGTTGCACTAAAGTGGAGAAAATGTGAGAGTTTGGTGCTTTTTCATCAAAATATCTGAATGTTTCATATATTTGAATAGTGTCCCATGAAGGATCTTTAATTAAGGAGACAAATAGGGACAGGAAGGTCATCTGACTATTTCTCAAGTTGAGTTTTTCCTTATTATGAAATGAAACCATGAACTTTTGCATATTATCAGGTCACTGATTTGTAAGAATAAGGAATTATTCTCTTCTATTAAAGCCCTTTTTTCCAGCACTTGTGAGTAATTTACAAGGCCACAGGTCTCTTCACAATCCAACCCAAGGTCCCTGCTGTCTGACTCTGAATGTATTACAGAGGTCTTCCTACACTAAGGTTTAAAGGAAAATGTTAGTTGCCATAAGAAAATGCAATTTGCTAGTCTCACTATGCAGTGGTATAGTACAACTTGCTCCAGAGGTCTTCCCAGATTAACACTGGCAGAAATACAAGGGCAACTCAGAAAATGTGTTTACAAATTGTTTGGGTCACTGAGATGGAGAGTTTCTATCTATCTTTTTACCTCTGATGGCAAAACCCACTCTAAGGGGCCAGCAGAAACGACCACTCCTCTGCCATCAACTGCCTGTTCAAGTGAAGCATATGTGCACCTTCTCCCAGAGCTGAGCAGCAGACAGGACTCTGATTCCTCCTTTCCTGCCTGGTTCCCACTCCTCTCCTGATATTTACGCAATTTTTACTCAGTCCCCACCTCCCCTAGATGCTCCAGCATTGTTCACTCAGCCTGAACAAAACACTTGCAATCTTGTGACTCCCCAGTACCCTACATTTGGAAGGAGTTAAACTGTTTGCACAAAGAGAAGTTTTTTGGTCAGAAAAAGTATATAACCAAAAAAAAAAGTATATAACCAAATTCCCTTTCATCTTGGGAAAATCCATAACGTTTGCATTCTCAGTGCTTGGATTTCTTTGGAGCCTTTGTTTACCAAGAAGAAAGACATTTATAGTTCTCCAGCCTTCAAATGGGAGAAATAGAAACACCTGCAATGAGTTGAGAAATGCTAAGAAAAAGTATGCTTGTAATTTGAATATTCAGCTTGGTCTCAAAAAGCATGGCTCAATTCTCTCATTCACCACAGAATTCCTGTGTCAAGCTAGTCCTAGAGCTGTGTTTTTAGAGGTATTGTAAGCAAAATGTTCTGGTTAGTGATGTCCTTGCAAAATTCCACTGGGCATTAATGTCTAAACTGACACAAAAAGCATTAAAAATATGACACTTTCCTGCAGTTCTCTCCTTGTGAGATGGGGCTAATAGAGTCTCCCTGCTTCAGAAAGGTAGCTGTGAGGATAAATAGAGGAAAAACTATGAAGCACTTTGACACTTCAGTAAGGCAGACCATTAACCCACAAGTCAGATCCCGGGTGAACCTTGCATTCTGAGGCAGAGTGCAAACAATAGGATAGAAATGCATAAAGGGCTGAGATTTGGCCTGTAAAAGGAGAGGATTTCATTGAAAGTGTTAAATAAAGTATATTGCTGCTTTTTATTGATAAACACTAGATTGGGTAAGAAAGTTGAATCTAAACTCCTTGAGATATGGGATCTTCTTGTTTGCCTGTAAACACTGTCTGGCATATGAGCAATCTACTCTGCATTCTACACGATGATACTACAAATAGAAATTAGTATAACTCCATTAACAATTAAGTGGTTATTCCTGGTCTCCACCAGTGACTGAGTTTGTTTTCCCTGAAATTCAGTTCTCAGGTTAAAACACTAATTTTTGCTAGGGTTAATAACACACCTAGCTAAAGTGTAATATCTGTGTTGGTGCTATTGAAGACCACTTGTCCAAGACTAAGTAGAGACAAATTCCAGCTGATCTGCCTTTTGCAGAATCAGAAACTTTAACAAAGGCCACACACCAGTTTATTGTTAGATTTATGATTGATTTTGAAATTATTTCTGTAAAAGTTCAACAATTCCACTTCTATATTTAGGAGATCTTGGATGAGCACACAGAACAACGACCAACTTTGACTATTACATGAGGGAGGAAAAGACATACAATAATCAATTGTATGCTTAACAAAACACAAAACTCCCACTGAGCTGATATATTATGGGTGAAGTTGTATATAATAAAAATACTGCTTTCATAACTGAGTGCTCTCTGAATGTCTGAAGGGTACAGATGTTGCACAACACCTAATACGTGACTCAACCTTCATCTAAAGGCAAGATTATGCTAGTTCAGAAAAAGCAGGGCTGAACTGAGGGCCAACAACAGGGCTAAAACTCACAGTCCTCAGGCTTAAAATTTTTTGAAGTTTCTAAAAACTTTTTTATCTTTTAAAATTAATTTTTATTGCCTATATATGTTTACACTCAAATCTCAGAAAAGCTGAAAGAGGAGGAGAGAGGCTGCTTTTATTGTTCCCCAGGCCTGAAAGCAGCTAACTGGCCATCTCAAGATATTCAGACCTTGCATGACTCCCATGCAAAAGAAACCAAAGCACTATGAAGATAAGCACTCAAGCTTGTCAGTGAAATCCTTCAACATTTTCAAAGATCTCTGAACCTTGGCAAAGCAATTGGCTTTCAATTTCTGGCAACCCACCTCACCAACAGATAAAGCTATCAGAATTTAGATGTGAAATAATTCACTCATTCAGAGCAGCCAAAGAAGCAGAATAATGAAAGTGAAAAACACCAGGTGAGAGCAAAGTCAAAACAATGTTTAAAGACAAAGCAATGCAGTCTATATAAAACTCAAAACAACACAGGAGATGGCTAAGAAAAAGCAAAGATCTCAGCTTCCTGGTCTTAACACATGGAACCATGAGAGACAAGATGCCTTTGTGAATGCTGGGTCATCAGTGGGGGAGCTTGGGGTGCTGTTCACCTCAGGACAGGAAAAGAGGAATGATCTCTAATGCCAAAGCAGGATGTGGTTTTGCAGCAGGGTTTGAGTCTGTAGAGAAAGACTGGAATCACTTGGCAGCAGCGGTGCAATAGCACCTGCCTCCTTCCCAGCTCCCCATATGCCAATCATGTCTGGCACAAAAATACAAAGCATGAGAAAACCAGCACTGCTGTCCTCACAATGGATTAAGAGCTGATGCCATAGCAGGAAAACCTGAGGGAAGAAGTTAAACAGCAACACGTTCAAAAACATAATGCCAGTTTATAATTAGAACACAACCATCTTGTAAAAGATCACTAGGCATTTTGTTCATCCTACCCAAGAGTTTATTTAGGCTGTTCTGGGCAGCAGGTCTTATTTCCACTCTCTCACTCCATGACAGGTGTCAAGTTTTCAATTTGCAGATTAGTAGCAGTTTGCTGAATGTGTGACTTTCACTGTGGCAGCCTGCTCAGCTTATGGAGCTCCAAAGGAAGGCTTTGCACTTCCCAACAGCCCTATAAACCACTTTTAGACCAAAGCCTGCATTCTCTGGAGAACAAAACAAGAGGTAGGAAGTTTTTTATGAAGTGGACTGAGTTACCCAGACACTCAGGAGAGGGCTTACTGCTGTATAAGAGGCTACAATTCCAATAACTCATTGGTCATTTATTGCTATGCAGGTGTGGAAGCATTTTAAAAACTAGTTTAAAAAAAAAAGTAATTTGAGGTGAAAGTGGTCTTTTTTTCCAAGAATTATTATCCTCCTTCAATTTGTTCAACTTACAAGGCCTAGATAAGTACAACAATGAGACATCAAGCACAATATTGCCTTTACTTCCTACAACTTTACCAGTTCAACTACTGAAGCCACATTTAAACATTTAGGAAGTCCAAGGCAAAGGGTGAAACTTATCACAGCCCATCCTTCCACCAAAACTTGCCCTCACATTTCACAAATGTAGAGAAATGTAGCAGCAGCCATAGGTTTTCCCATGCTATGTGCACTGCTGCTGCAGGCATCTGCTGAAGCAGTTTGAGCACAAAGGTTTGGACTGCTGGGACTGAAGCAAGGAGTCTTAGATTTCAAAGACTGGATCCCTATGTCAGGAAGAAAGAAAAAAAGAATAATCTCTCCCTGGCACAAGTAAATACACTTCAAATCTCTTTTGAGATTCTTACTCCTGGAATGAAATTACTACTATATGTTTATGTACTCGACAGGAAATCTAGAGCAACTAACTCATTAAGCCTCTTCCTGATAAAGGGACTTATTTCTTACACCCTTACTCAGTATTTTTAGGTTTTACACTCTTCCTACAATGAAATATACTGAGCTTGTGCTAATTTTTTTCATTTGAGTTTGGTACAGGTTTCCTTCAGAAAGTAAAACAGCAGGATAGCTTGACTGCATCTCAAGGTTCCCATCAGAAAGAAAACACATGCTGTTTGATTCCTCCACACTCATTTCAGGACAGAATAAGGCTTTTCCTCTGCAGGAGATAATGCACATCATTAACAAGTGGTCTTACCTGTCATCTGTAAGCTCAAACCAGTATCCAGTTTGTTGCGTGGCTTCGTACTGATAAACAAATAACAGAGAACACACACAGTGATGATAAATGCAAAGAGGACCACTGCTGCTATCGACAGGCCCACAAGTGCTCCAACACTAAGAAGAGAGAAAAACAAAGAAATTAAGTGTACAAACAGCCTGGCATACCCATTAAAACAATGGTCAGGATGATGTCTGGAGGTTACTTGTATTCAGGCAGGGTAGTGACTGTGTATTTTACTGTAAACAAAAGTTTGGAGCTCAATACTTAAGTTGCATAAACTGGAATTATTGCATCGCTCTCAGAAGGGTTAAGGTCACAGTTAACACAGCAGTTGAATACCTGGCTCTCAGTGACATTTCATGTCTACTTCTGAGTCGGATTTAAGCTGTGTTTACGAAAATCAGAAATAACCTCATGCAGTAACTGGCACCAGTGGGATCAAAAACTTCCCCAACGCAGTGCACATTCCCAGATAAGCACAGTATCCCATAAACATCCCATACACACACAAAAAGAGATTCCAGAGCTTCAGGCAGTCCATGCAAACTCCTTTTTCTCAAACAACATGGTTATTAGAGCTCCATTTTCAGTCTGAAACACCACTTTTACTGCAAGAAAAGCTTATAAGAGCACTTTAAGCAAAGTACACGTATGTCATGGACTTTTCACCAAAGATGACATGCCCATAAAAATGGGATAAAAACCATGCAAGCCACGTTACTCAATTCCATCAGCAGCTCTGTAGAGTAGAGTACTGTGATCACTGTTGTGTGTTTGTGTTAATGCAATAAATCTCCAGTCAAGATTGAAGAAGCTCTTCCATGATCTTTGTCAGGGTGAAATGAAAACTAAAGATTAATTAATTTACACACAATATCTAAGGCATCAAAAGAGCAGAAACTGAATATTCAGAAGGCCAAACATACAGTAGTATAAGCAGATCTTATCAAGATGCTACCTCTAAGGATAGCAGCTACTTTATACTTCTTCCATAGACATCAGCGAGACAGTGTATCTGTGCACAGAAATCTCTTCAGTGGTTTCCTTATTTCCAAACCTTCTTTCCAAGTCTTTTCCTAATATAAAATTCTCATTATGAAATAAAGGCTCAATTGCAATACAGTCTAGCTATCATTTACTATCCTCTCATGGGCCACTTGATGCCTCCAGTGTTCCAGTCCAAGCCAAAGACACTGACTTCTGGTGAAATTAAACAGCAGCCTTTTGGTCACAGATGAAGAGTCTGAGGATTGAAAATTCTCATATTACTACTCTGGTATATTTACAATTTTGACAGTTGTAAAAAGGACAGAAGAGAGATGAATGTCTTAAATTCTATGAACTCCATCCTCTAGTGATAAAAATGCCTTTATATATCACCACTTTAGTGAGAAGTCACTTCTAGTGTGGCCTTGCAGAGAGATGAGAATAATTGTGCCTCGGGATGTTTTTATGAATTTTACATTCAAGCTACTGCAACACTTCTCTACAAGCTCCATAACACCAGCAGACAGATACGTCCACAGGAGAAACTCTTAAGATCAGCAGGATGAGAACAGCAGATATCAGTATGACTTTAAGATGCAGTTCTCATTAGTTATCAGCCAGATCCATTAATGGAGTTTGTGCAATGCTTAGCTCCACACACAAGTAAAATAATTTGTTATCAGCAAAAGCACTTGTTCTGGGAAGAACAGCTTTGCCCTTATGAAGATTTTTCATGGTATTAATCATCTGCACGAACAAGAGTCTCCTCATGTGTTTGTGTATAATGCGTATATCGACCAACTTTCTCCTTAGTGTCTTTTGGGTCAAATAAAACTTACAGGCAAGCAATATTCTGCTTAATTTGAACTTGAATATGTCCTTACAGTTGGAGATGTCACCTGGATTCCAGCCTTGTTTTTGCATGTTCACTTGGAACACCCTGACCCAAATGGACAAAACAGCAAAAATACACTACAGGAGCCTGAGGTGAACAGCCATCAAACAGGAATGAGCTCCACAGCTGAATCTCTCTGAGGAAGTAATACAAACCCAAAGGCTCTTCAGAAACAGGTATTTGTGCTCTTTTGTCACAGCAGTATTAGCCCTATTTTGAGATCCCTTTTAAATAACAGTCTGCAGGGCAGGACAAAGGAGGCTGCTCACCATTATTCAAACATTAAGCAGAGTCAGCTGGCCTAAAGCTGAACCTATCAAGTACATATTAATGACTATATTTTTTTTCTATTCAGACATCTATTACTTGTCAGTTGTAGCTCTCATCCATGCATTTGTACAAGGTGACATTAACAATACAGTTGTGTATTGTGCAGCACAATGCTTCATCAGTATCACTACACAACTGGTGTAAGATGCTTTGTGAGTTACCAATGGCCAAGTTAAGAAAAGCAGTTCCTGGGGAACTCTCCAGTATTTCCTCCTACAGGTCAACGACTTATCATAGGTTATATGCCACTACAAATGTTTCTTATGCTCCAGCAGCAATGTGAAAAGATCTCACTCAAAACATGGTGATCAGCATCACAAAAACAAATTTCCTAAATCAATCAGTAATTAAGATTCAGTCTGTACTTACTCTTATTAAATCTTATGATTTAATACCAGATTGTTCTCAATGTGCTGAAGCCATCAACCCTCTTAGAATGTATTACTAATTTATTTAAGGATAATTTTGCGTTAAACTTTGGGAGTGGGGAGTTGTTTCTGAATTTATTCAATCAATTCAGAGGAATTTAGTATGCCTTTCACAGCTCTGAAGTGTCTTAACCAGAGCATAATCCTTTCTTTCTTTTTTTAATAGTTAAAACAGTTACCAGAAACAAAATACCAAAATAACTGTGATCATTGATCATTTCAATGATCACTCGTCTCTGAAAATAAAGATGCTCCTTCAGCATATTCTCTGCATTCTACAGCAATTACTGTGGCACTGCATAACCACCTAGAAGAGCCCTTGTGAAGAACATTTTGCCATCTTCTCATCCTTATCTTAAACACTAGGTGTTTGAAGTCTACCCAGCAGTCCACATGAACAGTTTACAGACCTCAGAGTGTGTCTTCAAGGCCAGTCTCCTAACAGCATAGACATTAAACAAGCAAACTAAAAAGTCACTCTTGCCCACAGCTGTGGCCTCACCAGCAAGCAAACACCTCTGCATTAACAACTCATCCATCCCCAAAACAATGATCTAGCATAAGAGTCACAATGAAGGGCTACGGGTAACCCTGGCAGCATTTACACCATTCTTCAAACATGAGCACCGCCAAGTTTGGTGGAAGATCCACAGATCAAACAGAACTCTACCAAGTTACTTTCTACACAGAGTAAAGATACAGCCACACCAGGCCTTTCAGGGATGCTCCCACTGCTGTTACACCGAGTGCCATGTGCTTGCAGCACCGCCACACATCTCTGCACAGCCAAAGGCTTCCTGGGCAGAGGGGTTCCACTTTGTCAGGAGGCTCCCCAGGGCTCCCCACACTGCTGCCCAGAGAGCTGCTTAGTGGGTCACCAACATTTCTGTCACAGGATGCTCAGCATCACACACCTTCAGTTATTTTAAATCCACAAAACGAGTCCATCCACACCAGCAACAGATAGGAAAAATGTCCATATTGGCTAAGCAGATGCAGTACATCCACTTGTAGATTAAAAGGAAGCTCATGAGTCATCTGGATCTGAGTGAATCAAATGTTCCCAATGCCACTGCTGCAGTGATGTGTTGTATGTAGTATTTGCAAAGCAAAGAGATAAGTATTCCCAGGGGTCTGGAAGAACGGGCATACGGGAACACAAGACTTGCCATTTTGGAAAGCCAAAACATACTCTTGGAGATCTGTTCAGCTAAGCAAAGATTGGCTGCAGCATTAGGCCACTATGGTTCTATGGCTGTTAATTAATAAAGCATTTTGAATAAAACCTATACTTGGTCTGCCAGAGTTTTAATCAAATGCGTAATATTACATTAAACTTATAAAAGATACTGATTTAGAATGGATACTGTAATTCTGATATTGAAAGAAGCCATTAAATTTGCAAAACAAAACTTAAGTGAAGAGTGACAAATATAATTTTAAGATATTTTAAACAATGAGAAACCAAAAAGGTGCTGACCAAACCTGAGTGCACCACAGTTCAGTATGAATACTGCATGTCCAGCATTTCTCCCCTTCCACTCGGCTTTGGAGGTAAAGTAGGTGTTACACACAGCACACGGCTCGGAAGGGTGAGCTCTTCAGGGTTTTGCTGACTAGTGTTTTATAGCACCTTGTTTTGGGGCTTCAAAAGCTGCATAACCTTCTGGCAAATTTTGTGCACCCCTGCTTTTTACTAATGTTCCCTTCCCTGTTCCATGGGCTCCTGACTGCTGTAAGAGACAGAAAAAACACATTCTTCACTCTTCTCTGCTGAGGTCAGCTTTTCAAGAAATGTGGAAAAGGAACCTGGGCTGCTCTAATTAAAAAAAAAAAAAAGATACTGTACTATTTGATTTTAAGTACCAGCAAAAAAAAGAAAGGATAAGTGAGAAATTAATATTAATTACAGATAATAAATTCAGGGGTAAGCATGAAATGTGTCAGAGTTGCTCAACTCCAAGTATTTACGATTGTCCAGCAGCTCCTAGTACAGTTGGTGTTAGGATGCACTTGTCAAATACTGCAGCTGTTCTGCAGGAGTGAGTGGGGAAAAGATGGTTCAGTTTTGCTAAGGGGCAGTGCAGTACACAGCTCTAAACATAGTACAGGCAGTAGTGATTTGGGAAAAAAAGAACAGCCTAGGCCTGCAAGCAACTATTGTTTCAGGTTGCCTAGGCTGCTGGATTCTCCATGAACTGCTTCTGCCAGTCAGAGCTGGCTGCCAAGTGGTCTGGCAACACGTCTCCCACAGCAGGAAAAACACAAGAGAAACATGCAATGGCTTCCTGAATTCCTGGCTGGTGTGCCACCAAACAGAAGTAATCCCTGAGATACCACCAACCACTTGGTGAAGCATTTAGACACTGCTTTCAAATTAATGGGAGGAGTCAAGCAAATAAAGATTTAGGATGAGAAACTTAAAGCTCCAGAGTAAAGCAAAACCTACAACTATTCTCCCATCTGAGCTTCCAACTCCTTTCCCTTCCTCAGTACATTCAATCTCCAGACTTACCTTGGCTAGTTTGGCTAAATCTGGAATAGTTTTAGTCTTAAGGGTTTCAAGTCTTAAAAATGTGTCTCCAAAAGCTGTAAGAAGCATTTGAAGGATTATTTTAACATGTGGTTGTTACATATTTATATAAGTAACAGTCTGAGACAAAGTCAAGCACGGCAGCAATCATCAGAACACTCTGAGAGACCAGAAAATTATTTTTATAATTTTTATGTTTTCCTTAAACTCCTAATGGAAATATCATGTCCAAATGTATACGGTATCCAAAATGCTGTAACACCGTAGGGTTTCTAGTGTGTTAGTAACTAAAAGTTGTGATTTGTCACTGGAAAACACTTCTGAAAACAAAAATTTCAATTCTAATCACTCAGTAACTTTGCTTAGAGAGGTAAATTGTATTTATTCACCTCTTCTTCACGATGGATATAGACAGCTATAGCAGAAATTACGCACAACCAAAACCCCACCAATTGCAATTTCCTCAGATCCTTTCAGGAAAAAAAAAAAAAAAGGTGGTAGCTAAGCAGTCACCCTTCTCAGACCCCAGAAAATCTCTGTAAAGGAAAATCCTTCATAGAGGTGCTTCATTAAAGCCTCTCATGGGATCCAGTTCTTGGAGGTGCTTTCTGAAAAGATCAAGCTCTAACAGTCTTTACTACAACATCTCATCCAGATGCAAGAACGAAACTTTTTTATCTTAATCTTTCAGTAGTTCTGCTGTCTTGAGAAGGCTTCCTGTGACCAAAACAGTCAAAGACTATGTAAAAAACAACAACAACAAAAACTTTAAAATAGTATGGGTATTTGATGAGAAAAGTGTAAAAAAGGACATTGGGGATGTCTTCTCACATCAGAGAAGCTGAGTAACTCTGTGTCAGTCACAGCTGCGGATGACTGGGAGATTCCCACATCCAACTCGCTATTTCTACCAAACTAGATTTTAAATAATTATACACTAAATATTAGACAAGATAAATCCAATTACAGTAATCCCACAGTACTGGGTAGCATTCGCCCAGGAGTCCTGAAGGAATTCATATGGGAAACTGCAAAACTGCAAAACTGCTGGCCAAGGTGTGCAACCCGTCATTACGTAAGACCACATTGCCTGCGAGGGTAACTCCAACCCAAAACCGGGCTCTAGAGGGGAACCCAGGAACTACAGACTAGTAAATCTGATTCCCACCCCTGGCAAGACAGAAAGGTCTGTAAAAAAAAGAATAACATCACTAAGTCAAGAGATAAACACAACATCAAGATGCTGAGTGCATCTGGGTTGCACCTGACCTTGGCTATGATCCCCAAGCCACAATGCCCAGACCTGCCCTGCTCCCTTTGCCTGGACACAAGGGACAAGTCCTTTGACAGTGAAGGCACTGCCCCCATCCACCTCTTTACCATGCTCTGCCCTCAGGAAACTGCTGGCACTTGCTGATTCCTGACACAAAATCTTCCACTAAAGAGTCAGCGTTACTATAAGGGCAAAATACTGCCTTGTTAACCCGCTGGAGTCTATGAAATGTCAATAAGCAGATGGATAAAGGAGCCCACTGAACAGAGATAGGTTTTTCAAAAAGCCTTTGAACAAGCCCTGCACTGAAGGTGGGACTAAAAAGACTGAACTGACACTGGATTAGGAAAAAGGTTCTGTTACAGATTCAAGGGTGCTTAAAACAATAAGGAGCAAAGCAGAGGGGTTAAGTGGTCACTTTTCAGTACAAAGAAAAGTCAAAGATCAGTGCCAAGACTGATTCTACTCTATGTCTTCATCTAGGACCTGGAGAAGAATGAAATCTGACTAGAATGATCCTAAACCTACAAGTGATCAAATGCTATGAGGGCAAGGAATGCTACAAGACTTGCAGAAAAATTAGTGAGTTGGCAAAAGTCATGTAAACGAGCTTCAGTGTACATAATGTAATGCATAAATAAAGAAAAACAAGCCTACATGACAATGAACTCAGAACTGGCAGTCCTGAACTCAGGAAAAGTTTGAAAGTCATCAAAGAGTCAGTGTGCACCAGCAGCCAAAGACATCAACAACACGTTGGCCATCAACAGGGAGGATTTTGAGAGCAAGACTGAAGGCAGCGTTTCGCCACTGTGTAAAACCTTGCCATACCCTCACCTTGAGCACGCAGCTCCAGACTGCACACCTCTAGGAGCAGTGCTGTGGAGTGAAAAGTGGTATGGATGAGAGGCAACTAAAATGATCAGTGGGACACAGCATCTGCCTCAATGATAACGAAAAAGGACTAAAACTGGAGAGGTGAAAGCTGAGAACTGATGCACCAAATGCTTACAAAATTTGGAATACTGTACATAAACTGAACATGCAATTGTTGTTCACCAAACCTCACATATACCAAACCTCTCATAATACTAAACCTAGAGAATACTAACACTCCAGAAAACTAGTAGAAAACAAGATAAAACAGATAAAAGGATGTATTCTCAAATAGCAGGTAGTGACTGCTGCCACTGGGGCTGCAGAAGCAGACAGCAGAAGCAAGTCCAGAAAGGGATTAGACAAGATCAGGGATAACAAATCTATAAAAAGATAAAGAAAGCACCACGCAGAGGTGTACTCACATCCTGACAGAGCCGGCGTGGATGCTGAGGAGCCTGAGGGGAACCAGGCACAGAAAGCAGCCAGGCTGCCTGTGTGCAGCTCTCACTGACTGATGGAGATCCAGAGCCAGATGGACCCTCGCACTGACCCAGGAGAGCACCAGTCTCATTATTTGCCATCTCCAAATGGAAAGTTATGTAGTGCTTCACCTTACTACGCACAAAAGAGTAGCTAAAGTCATGGGGAACTTTATGTACACGGCATCTCACATACTCAGGCCCCGAGACAGCCGTTCCCCTCACCGTGAAAGGACAGAGGGATGCTCTGAGTGCTCTGTACACGGGCACTGAGCATTTCCCGGCGCTTCCTTACAAAGATCACGAGTTAATTCTTTCAGAAGCCACCCTGGCAGAAGCAGAAGCCTCTGGGCAGCCGCTGCAGCTCTGCCGCTACTCTCCGCGGGACAAAGATAACCTGAAAGCTCCCGGCTACAAGTACCTCAGAAACAGAAACCCGCAGGCAAGCTCGGGCATCACGGGTCTCTCGCCCCCCGGGGCCGCCGAGCCTCGCCCGCCCGGAGCCTCCTCACCACCCGCCATGCGGGACCGGGAGACACCGCCGTGCCGGTGCAGGGCGGGTGCGGCCGCTCCCCTACCTGAGCCACCACATGTAGCTGTGCTCGTAGGGGAAGAAGCTGTGAGGGTCATCGCAGCAGTACTTGACGTCCTGGAAGCCGCAGCAGTACACGGCGCGGACGTCGCCGCCCGTCCGCGGGCAGCTGAACCCGCTCACCAGCACCTTGTCGGCGTTGAGGTAACTGCTGCACTCGGCGCTCATGGTGCGGCGGCAGCCCGCCCGGCCGCCGGGCTGCCCGGCACCTCGACTCCGGCGGCACCGGGGCGGGAGGTGAGGGCGGTGAGCGGGCGGAGCTCGGGCGGGCAGGGCGCTGCGCTGGCGGCGGCCAAGAGCGGGGCAGGCGGCGGGCGGGAACCGCGTTCCCCCACCCCAAGGGTCGCCGCAAGGCGGGACCGGCAGGAACCGCCCGCGCCGGGAGGTGAGGGGGGGATAGCGGAGCGCTTCCCGCCCTTCAGGAGGGAAGGGAAAGGGCTCTGTGGGGCTGCCCACCCCCAGGGTTACTCACCCCAAAAGCAGCAGCTCAGCTTCTCTCGCAGGGACTTGGTTTTCCCTCAGCGCTCGGTCCCACGTCGAGGAGACACTCGGGGGTCTGCCCCCACTGTGAGGCTCGGTGGGATCTCAGGACAGCCAAAGCAAGGAGGTCATTGAGAGGGATCACACCTCACTTGGGCTCAGGACCCCTTGGCTTTCTGAGGGGTAAAAACTCCACATAATATTTAACGTTTCTGAGAGGCCAGTCTCTGACTCCTCAGATGGCATTGCCTTTCAGTATTTTAGACCACTTTAAAAAAAATTAAAAAAAAAAAAGTGGTGCCCAGGCAGTCATTCTGTTACCTGTATGAAAGAGCCTCTCCTGAGGGAAAGGTTGGTAGATCTCAGCTCAGGATAGCACAGGTGCATGTCAGGTGTACCTCTGCGTGTGATTTGGCTCATGGAAAGAAGGATAATAAAAAGTCTTCAGGAGAGCAATGGGTAGATGTTGCCCCCTCCAAGGACCTGGTCCTCAAACCTGCTGAGGTCTATCTCTCTAGATTATAAGAGAGCCTGGATCAAGTGCTTTGCCACACAAGTGACATCCACAAGGAAAAGTTCAGGTTTTAGAGAGAAAGGGCAGTTGTACAATATCAATAGAGCTTGACTTGAATTAATAAGATTACATTAATTCAACTAACACTTTACATTTTAATTTCAGGTCTTGCCTTGAGATGAACTCCAGACAAGTAGAAGTTTCATGTCTTCTAGCTAACTGTCAGGCAGCAGCAAGAGCCAGGAGTGATGACAGCTTAGGGAGGGACAGTGTCCTCACTGACCAGGGCACAGTCCTGCAGCATCCAAACAGGGCCAGGCTGGCAACAATGACAGGTCCCGTCAGCAGTCCCAAGCAAGGTAAGATACTGAGTCAAGTTCAAGACCATCCAGGAGACAGGATAGGAATTGGGTTACTTACAGCATAGGTTTAGAGTTCATCCAGGATGACCATCAAGCAATCCAGGCTAGCAGGAGACAGCACTGAGCACAGGCATGCCTCTGGCATAGCTTAGGGAAGGTCATGAGCTTAAATATGGCTCCTGTACCAATGAGCAGAGGGTGTGGGTGTGATGAGGACCCAGGTTATGCTGGTCGCAGCATTTTATCATGGTCACCTAGAGCCCTGACACTGATGTCTTCCAATACTACACACAGTCCCCCTACATTAGGGTGTTTGACTGTTCTTGCTAAGACGTATAAATATGCTTCAGTTGCTTAGTTGGTTTTATTTTGTGAAATCAGCCCTGACTTAGCACCAATTGAAATGAATGCAGAAATTCAGTCAGAGTCTGTCTGCTGAATTACAGATTTGCCTTCCTAATATTTAGTTTTATATGTGAATAGCCAGGGAAGATTCAAATTATTCAACTGCTGGGTGCCTTAAACTTGAGCAATTTGAGAATTTGACTGAAGAGACCTCAAAAATAGGCTCAACACTTGATGTTGCACTACACAAAGTGAGAGGAAGGATGACAGTGATGTGGCTGGAGCAAAGACTCCAGAAAAGGGGACATCAGGAGGAATCAATGAGTACTGAACATTAACGAAGTGTGATAGTTGGTTGAAACTGAGCAGCATAGTCAAAATTTATTACTGAAGGATTGACAGACCCACAGACAGCATAGCAATGTAGACCTTGTTCTCTAATATAGTTAGGTTTAAGCAGAAGACATGCAAGAAAAACAAAAAAATAACATCAAACCAAATACAGTGGTAAATGTCATGGTTTCAGAGACTGAATCAAGACTTTGTGAGGTTGCCCTTGCTGTGTTGAAAAGGGAGACCTCATGTAAATCCTCCAGCTTCCCAGGATGGAGAAGCATCTAATTCCAGTCTAATAGGTATTTGTCTTTTGAAATGTCTTTATCACCTTCTTCAGTTGCTAACAGATGTTCTCTTCCAAAACCTCAATTCCCATCCTTGTTTTTCTTTTTTAATTTCTTTATCCCTCTGGGTTTTTTTTTTTTCCCCCATCTTATTTTTCCTTTATCAGTTTCCACTGAGGTTCTGCTCATACCAGAATTCAGCAATCATGACAAAAAGCACTTTATCAGAGAATTGAATCCAGGAATGGTTCAATTCACCTTTTTGACAGAGTATTCCCAAAACCAGTGGTTAAGATATGTTTAGGACATTCTCACTTATTTTTGTATTTGTGGTGGTTTGAACCACAGTGGGCCATGCAGTCCTGCATTCCCTCCTCCCAACCCAGTGAGATGGGATGGGAGACACAACAAAGGGGGCACGGGATAAGGAATGAAGGACAGGGATGGCTCCCTCACCAGTTATGGTCATGGGCAAAACAGACTTAAACTTGGGGAGGAAAAATCAATTTAATTCATTGCCATTTCATCTAAGTAATGCAATGAGACATAAAACCCACATCTTACAACCCCTTCCCCCCACCCCTCTCTTTTTCCCAGGCTCAAATCACTTTGCTCCCGATTTCCCTCCCCTCCCAGCAGCACAGAGGTTCAGTTTGTTCACCTCTGCTGCTCTTCCCAGCATGGAAGTCCAGGAACAAGATGTTCCAAAGCTTCCCATGGAGTCACGGACCTCTTCGGGCTCAGCTCCCAGCTCTGGCATGGGGACATCCACGGGCTGCAGATTCACCCCCCACCCTGGGGGTCCACCCTCACTCTGGCAGCGAGTGACTCTCAGGGTCACAATTCCATCACACTTGCCTCAGGCTCAACTTCTCTGCTCCAGTGTGGAGTCCTCCATGGCCTACACGTGGGTCTCTGCTCCGCCGTTGAACTTCCATGGGCTGCAGGGGACTTCATTTGCCCTCTCCTACTCCATCCAGTGAACTGGGTGTCTGAGGTCCTCTGTCTTTCCCCCTCCTCCTCTTTCCTTCTGGCAATGAAGCTCTCTCTCTGTCTGTCTGTCCTTTGTTTTGCCCAACGGTCGTCTTTTGTTCAGGTCAACGGTCTCTCTTCCAGGTACCACACTTACTTCTTCTCAGGACAGTCCTTCCCCTCACAAATATGGATTCTCAGAGGTGTTTCTCTAGTGCTCATTGGCCCAGCCTGGGCTGGGGGGTCTCTGCCTTGGAGCCAGGGGAGCTTTTCGCTCTCACAAGGTGGCCCTTCCTCCACTACCAAAAAAACGCCCCCCACCACCACACACACACACATACCCCCTCACACACCCCCACACAAACCCAACACAGTATTTCATATTGTCATTTTATTTTTGGAGATTTTTATTTTATTATTCAGAATTTAGATAACAATTTTCTGCTCAGAATTATTACTACACTGATTTGGAACAAGTAAAATCACTTATCAGAGTTTTATGCTCAGTCTTATGCAATCTTCCACTCATACTTACTGAGTACAAGGCAGATCTGAGTTGGAGTTGGAGCAAGGGTGGATTCTTTCTCTGAACTTAATGTAATTTATCTTTAAAGAAGGCTGAAATGTTATGAATTAGCAAAATTCTTTTTTTAACAAGGAGTATATTAATTAAAATCATGCAAATAATTTATACTTGCCATGATTTTGGGGTGATAATAATTAGCACACTTTGTTGTTCCAATTATTTGGAATGATTTATATGAGACATTAGAAATGAACTTTGAGTTATTTACCTCACTGACTGAATTAACTGTAATCGCTGGAGGATTTAATTAGAAAACATTCTCTTTTGAGGAGATGTTCACCTGAAGTGGGAGTGGATCACTGACCAGTGGATCATGTGTATCATATTTTATGTCAGAAGAAAACCACATCATCTTGTTTTCCCATTCCAGTTACAAAACACAGACCTCTTCCAGTAAGCACTAGTGGTTTGCACCTCATAAAATAAGTTTCCCTCTCTCTCTCCACTATTGCCAATATCAGTTTAAGTTACTACACTTTGCTTTACAGAGCTTTATAACAAAGAATGAGAAAGTAATTTTGTGCATCAGGAAGCAATGAGAGCTTTCAGTCAAAATTTAGAGGAAGAGGGAGAATCAGTGGAACAGTGAAGTAGGAGGATTTACTTGAAGTGTTGACACTGGTAATTGTGAGGTAAGGGTGGAGCTCTGATAAGTAGTTGCTGTTTGTATGCGTAACGGCCTCAGTATCTACAGCTTTTTATATCCTGTTATTGGTAAATATTACAAAATAATGGCTCACTTAAGGAAATTTTACCCTTTTACACTTACTTGTCTATCTAGAAATAGAATAATAAGATAGGTAATATAGTTTCCAACAGTGAACCTAGCCAAATAGTCTTGACTGCAGTTTGTCTTTGCAAAGTGGCTTTCACTTCTTGTTCCTTTTGAGAAGGGAAAACTGTTTTTACTGAGCTGAGCTTTAGGCACAGAAATGGCATGCTCCTTAAACTATCCAGACATTTACAGTGTGACACTGGCTCAATAATTTAACTTTGCTTTTATTTACCCTGCTTGTAAAATACAATTATTTGTGATTTTAGAGATACAATTATATGTTGTAATGCAATTTCTACTTTAATAGGAGGATACAAATTTTAAAGGACTCCAGTAAGTACGTAGTTTCTGCATGTAGGGAATGATTACAGGGGTAATTCTGAAACTGAGTTACTCCATTGCAAGGAAGTTAAAAATGATGGGTCTATTTCAGACTATTTAAGCAAGATATCCATCAGAGGTAGCACTTGTAAAACATATAAGTGGTTTGATCTTTTCAGCATTGATTGTACATTAATACACAAAATAGAAAATTATAGATTAATAAGCTTATAATGAATTGTCACTTTCTATCAGAGTTTGAATTTAGCCCGTCTGAAACTGAAGATTAAAGAAAAAGACCTTAAGAAAATAGGTATGAAGCACTGACTTCTAGATATCAGTGAACAAATAATACAATAAAATCTCTTCCCACCATTTTCACTATAAACTTGAGCTGAAGCTTATTAATTTTCTTCATTTAGTTAAACCTCTTAGGCCAATAATTCAGATTTAGTCCTATTAAGAGTATTTTTTAAAAATCAAATGCTGATTTGTTATACAATTATATACAATTACAGTTATTTAATTAATTCAGGTGGCAAAGTTCTGTATGATAGTTTGAAATATTTCAGATGACTCATGTGGTTGACAATATGAAATTCCACTCGTGTTTTCTCTATTTGTTTTCAAACATAAGAAATTACATGTACAAAATTACATTCAAAGAATATTAGGTTACTCAGAATTTAGAAATGCCAGACTTACAGCTAATATTTTAAGAGATTCCATCTCATTTGGCAATGGATTATTTAAGGATTTTATTTTCTTACTCTTTTCTAATGCATGGTCAACAAAGTTTATCAACTGCATGTTAACCATACCTACTGTGAATACAGATTTATTTTAGCTGTGTTTTTTTTGGTAATAGTTGTGACTGCTTCACAGATTCTAATTCATTTTTCCAGTGCCCTGTGAGATGAGGTGATGGGAAATTTAATCTATTTTGCAGATATAATATTGCATTACCTACCTATCTGCCACACCTGATTCCAGAGGCACAGATGTCTGTTGCATGTCTCAATAGTTTTTCTTATGGTAGGAAAGCTGAGGAGACATTATTTGTAAAATGCATGAGATCCTTCAGCAGAAAATTATAGAAAAGTTCAAAGTATTGCTTCTAATTACTACAATAACATGCAAAAAAATTATTACTAACCCTGGAAAGGGGACTTTTCCATCTCTTATTTGGCTGACATCCGGAATGCATTTTTCCTCTGCACTAAAAAAATGCATTTTAAAAGTGTTCTCATTAAAAAACAGGTCAAGCTACTGCAAAATTCTAGAAGCAATCAGAATCATAATAGAAGTGTCAGTTCAACCTCATTATTGATGGCAGTGCTCTAAATTTGATGGGGAGGAAGTCACATAGTGTATTCCTTCTTGGTTCATGTATTATATGTGTTTGCAGGAAGATGGGAATTTGGACTTTTCACTTCTGATATTGTTGTGTTAGTCACAAGTAAGGACATGCCTTTCTTAACAACTGTTTTCTTGACAGAGCTTCAGTTTTGTTTTCTAGCTGCAAAAGCTCATTTTTATTCCTCTTTTCTGGTGCTGCAGGTGAGTTTGTTTTCCATCTTTGAACGCTACTTGATTTGGGGATGCTGTAAAGAGAATGAGTTTCCATAACCTTTCTGCCTTTGGCCTTACTCGGTTTCAAATCCCTTTTCACTTCAGCAGTGAGACAAGGAGCAGTTGTCCAACATAAACTGATAATCCAAAGGAAAGATAAATAGTATATTCTTATTATGAATGCCAAACATAACCTATGATTTGATAAGATGGTTCATAACATTAAACAAATATAGGCTAATAATAACTAGTGCTTAAATGGTTTTGTATATCTTCAAGACACTACAAGTCTTTCAACTCAATTACATTTGCACAATAGTTATTAAAATGCAACTGAGGTGTGTGGTTGTTATCTCTTAATCTTATATGTCCCTCATTATCAGAGCCCCTGATTACCACACGGTCTGTGATGGATGGAATTACTCTTGGTGATAAACTAGGCCTTTTGAAGATAGGCCAGGTGAGCTGTTGGTTAGGCCTCCACCTCATCAGGCCTGGTTTGGTGAAGTAGTCGTCAGTTACATCTCAGATGAACGACTAATTTGATCCGTGTTAGTCTTGGTCAGTAGTCAGATGTTCTCTTGGAAGTTGGATGAAATAATCTATTATATCCATTCATCCTAACCATCCTCTGGCTATTCCTGTCCACAGAACATGCTTCAGCACTGTCTCAGTACACAACTTGCCCTCTTAATTCAAACAGCTGAAGAAGGCTTTTTAAAATGTTGTGTGGCTTTGTGTTGGTTTGGATGAGGAGTGCTCACGTGCCTTCATATGGAGTGCTTTGCTCTCTCTCAAATGACTTCATTGCCTTGTACTTTCCACTTCAACTGCTGCCAAATCAATCAGCTTTTACGGACATAACATGCTTTCTCTTGTTTCTTTAACTATAGGTGACAGATACATCTGTACAGACTTGGAATCAGAAGATTAAGTTCTGTTCTTGTTCTTTGCTTTTCATTTACTTGTTACATGCTTTTGGAAAAGTGGTGTCACTCACATGCTTAGTTGCTTAATCTGTAAGATCAATATGAAGCCCTTTTTCTTGATGCAGTGAAGTTTCTATGAGTCTCAGTAACAAAATACAGTCATTATCATCCTCGACGAAAAATGTTCCATTTTACTATTCCTTATTATTACAATAATTCTTCCACCAGTAACATTGTTGTGGTTTTTTGTCTCCCTAAAAATATTCATGTTTTGAACCTCATTACAATTCAGTATGGAATAAATTTATGATAAGGCACATCATACCATTTCTCAAAAAAAGTGAAAAAACTGTGTTCTAAAATGTAAAAGGACAACTGTTTGGGTTGGGGTTTTTTTGTTTTTCATTTACCATAACTGGGAATGGATTTGGAGGTTAACAGATCTGCTGAGAACCTGCTTTTTTATTGGCGTAATAATAATCCATCCTCCTGCACTGAGTCACGTCTTAATTGTTCACAGAACACTATCCAAACAGTGGAAATTCATGAAGGCAAGGCAACCAAGGCCTGGTTGGTGTTAAGCAATAATTACATACTCTGAATTGTAAAGAACAAGGGATCCTCAGGTGAGGGCAGGACTCCAAGACTTGTCTTGAGCTGTGAATTCTGGATTGATTCGTAAAAGCTAGAGCCTATGAAGAGAGTTGTGTGTAGCCAATTAAGTCATATAGTCAGCAGAAAAAAGTTGCAAAAATATCACTTTTGATCATGGATGTTTGCTAGCAGTCTGTGTTGATTCACTTCCTATCAACAAGTAGCACACACATGTTTTTCCCCATTAGCTGGTTTAGTTATTGGGAAATGCTTCCATCACGCATATATACAACTTTGTAAACAAATATATGACACAAAGCCTCTTTGCTTCAGAGCCAGTGCAGTAACTGTTAGCTGTGAGTGCACGTATATGAATGTGATGAAATCATGCAGTTTGAGTGATTCTGCTGCTTCTTTTTACTGTTGTTTTTAAATCAGCATTTGTACCAAAGTAAAGAAAGATAAGAATAAAGAGGGTGGAATTTCAATTTTCTTTTTATTCCTATTTTGTAACTGAATTGCATTTCAAATTTCATATTCAAAAGGTTCAGTCTGAGACACAAGCACTGATCTCCCTATTCCAAAGGAAATTTGAATTTTTATCTCATTATAGGTCTAAAATTCAGAATTCTGATCACACTAGACGTTTTTACATCAGAAGCTCCCAGTCGAAACTGTAATCTAATTTCTGCTTCAGAATACTGCCTATAGGAACTCTGCAATGTTTTTATATTACTGCAATTTATTCTCAGAAGGTCTGAAAACTTCTTGTTTTAAAAAAACCCCAAAAAAACAGACATGCAGGATTTGTGGTTGTAGAAACAATTAAAACCAGAATCCTATATAAGGGCAAACATAAATGGTAATCCTCTTAACCTTTAAGGCTTTCCACAGTATCTCGTGGGTATAGAAACACTGAAAGCCTGACTATACTACAAAAGTAGCCCTTAGGTCTGGAAATTGTCCAGGTTTTAGGGCAGAATGTCAATGAGATCATATCATCAGTATGGAAATACATGCCTTTAGGTGTTGAGCTTCATGGGCTTTCTTTTGAAATAATGCAGGGTCATTTCATTGCTTGTGTTTAGGTCTTGGACCAATTATTATAATAACTTTAAAAGTAGTCATATTCCACATGAGAATGTAAAATGAAGAGAAATAACAAGCGTACAGGTTCACTGCTGCAAGCCTATGCCAGAAGCCTGACAGTGAGGAGACTGCTGAGTATTCATTAGTTTTCTGGAAATAACGGATGTTTTACTGCTGCCAGTCTGTTCCTTTTAGAAAGCAAACCATGCAGCTCATGAATCAAGAGCTGAAATTTATTTAGAATAATGGCAACAAAGTCAGTCCCTCACCATGAAGTCACTTTTTGATGAGTCACTATCTAGTCCCAGAGACGTCATCCTGCTATTCACAACAGGTAATTAATGCAAACAGGGAAGAGGACCAGTAAGTGGAACATTAATTATAAGAGTCTGTGTATACACTGAGGTTTTTTTAACTTAGGTTGGAAGCTACTGAAGTGTGCAAACTAAGACTGCTAACCAAACTATATTGACCATGAGGTGCTAGAAACACAACTGTTTTTTCATTATTCCCTAATTGCTGTGGATCAAGATGATTTTGGTTCCCAAGTACAGTTGATTTACTACAATTCTGCCATTCAGGCTGAATGTGAGTTTATAATTGATTGTTAGTCATGTAATACACAAAAAAGGCCAAATCTGTGTAGATGCTAAGGCACTCAGCCCTCCCAACACATCTGTGTAGCTATTGCTAATACAGCTTTGTTTGTTTCTTGGTTTATGACTTCTGTTCATATTATATTGTAATTTTTGCACCAGTATCTATGTAGGATGTTATTTCATGCACTCATTAATTAACTCACAAATATTTTGTGCAGTATTATCAAGCCTATTAAAAGAGTGGAAAATAAGATTATAGACTGATTAATTCACATGCTTAGTATCAGAAAGGAGACATTTACAATGCAAGAAGCAAAGTCCAGCACTGATAGTACCTGGCCTGAACATCACATGATACGGAAATCTGCAGCAGCTTTTTCACATGCAGTGCTTTAGTGCATACATAATGCTTTCAGAAGGAAGAAGAAATTATGTGTATCTTTGACAAAGCACTGAGTCTCCAACAAGAACTTCAGAGTATATCTTATTTGGAAGGATCAGGTGCATTTCAGCCTAGTAGATATTATTTTAAACAAGGATTCTTCAGGGGGATTTTAAATCAATACTAAAGTGCTTAGAAATTATATTTTGAATATAAAATAGAGACAAATATTCAGTGTAAGATTGGGATGTACAGGTCATTTTTGTTCCCTGATACTGTAATCAGTAGCAATTACGGAGCTCACGTATCTGGTTGTGGCGAGTTGACCCTGGCTAGACCCCACCAAAGCTGCTCTATCACACCGCCTCCTCAGCTGGACAGGAGAGAGAAAATATAACAAAAGGCTTATGGGTCAAGATAAAGACAGGGAGATCACTCACCAATTACCATCATGGGCAAAACAGACTCAACCTGAGGAAATTAGTTACATTTATTACTAATTACATGAGAGTAGGATAAAGAGAAAGAAAAACAAAATCTTAAAACACATTCCCCCTACCCCTTCCTTCTTCCTGGGCTTAACACCCCAGTTCTCTACTTCCTCTCCCCCAGCAGCACAGGAGGACAGGGAATGGGGGTTGGGGTCAGTTCATCACACATTGTCTCTGCTACTCCTTCCTCCTCAGGGGGAGGACTCCTCACACTCTTCCCCCACTCCAGCATGGGATCCCTCCCATGGGAGACTAATTCTTCACTAATTGCTGCAGCCTGGGTCCTCTCCACAGGGTGCAGTCCTTCAGGAACAGGCTGCTCCAGTGCAGGTCCCACATGGGGTCAAGTCCTGCCAGCAAACATGCTCCATCATGGGCTCCTCTCTCCATGGGGCCACAGGTCCTGACAGGAACCTGCTCCAGCACAGGCTTCCCACGGGGTCACTACCTGCAGGATATCTGTTGCTTGAAAACTTGAGATATTTATACTCTGCCTGGATTTGGAAGAGGAGACTTCAAACACAAAATGCTTATATGACAGGAAAACATTTCCCTATGATAGGGAGAGAACACTAAAGTACTAGTAATGAAATAACTAGTATTTTGAATATAGAAGTCATGACAAATCAGAATGAGTGGTGTGACTCTAATTAAGGGTTAGAGAAACTGATTTATAATTTAAACTGGGAATTCAGCAAGCTTTTTGATTACAAGAATAGTGTGACTATTGTGCCCTTTTTTAAAGGATGGATGAACAGTCTGTGAGTTATGGACATTTTCCTTGGCAGCTGTTCTTTATTTATCATTGTCAGATTTACTTGCTTCCTAAATAAAAATATAATGGCTTATCATATAATTCAAATGAAAGCACTAATTATGATGAAAGAGCAACGCCTTTAGGGAAAGGGAGACAAAAAAAGAGAGAGGACTATTTTATATAATGCAACAAGAGCTTTTTTACTGCATTTTTCATTTAAGGAAACTAAAACTACAGCTCCCTGAAGCTAGGATTTCAGAAATTTCTCTCTGATGAGGAAGTGTTTCACAGAACTGCATTTATAGATCAGGTGTTACAGAATTTTGTTCTTCATGAATCTCTACTTCAGTCTTTTCTCCTCTTCTAGAATACTATTATTTCCTTTTACCGTCTTTGGTCCATCACTTAGTGCTTAGGAAGGAATATTTCCATGACTCTGTGGATACTGTTATTTCTGTATAAGTGAAGAAAAAGAATCTACATCAGCAGAATTGCCTCAAGAACTTCCATGTCTATGCTTACCTTCCAGAATATGTCTGCTTACTTGAAATGCAATGATCCTTCAACATTTCTCATTTTCTGGAATTAGTTTAGAATATCTTCTTCTTGAGCAGGTGTCTTGCAATGCTTTGAGGTAAAACAGCATGCCTTATCTCTTAGGCCAGTAGATTGACAGCTTGGATCAGGTTTTCTAGGCCAAGAATGGAAAATGACTCGGGGCTGACTTCAGCTCCTGTGTAGAGGCAGCTGGAAAAAGTCAACCATTATCACTAGACAGGCCCCCACTGTTGCCTATGTCTATGTGCTGCAGAGTTGGCATAAAAGATGTAGCTGAGTTTTGTTGTTTCTCATCCTACATGTGGGCATCACTGTGTTTGTGATCTGGCTAGCTAGGTGAGCTAGCTATGTAGCATTAAATCAGAGTCACCTCTGTGGTGATGTGCAGGTACAGCTCAGTTATTTCCTTCTGCTCTGTGTATGTCTCTGGTATGGAGCTTTAATATGGTTCCAAATTAGTTCTTAAATCTCTTGGTCCTTTCAGTATCTCATCCATCAAAGGGTTTGTAAACTCCTTTGTGTTTCGTCAGTGATGTTTTCACTCCAGGATCTGTTAATCAAGTCACAGAAAATACCTGATTTCTTTGCTTACTTGACTTTTTTGGTGAATGAGTCAGAGGTAAGCTTGTAAAGTTTCACTTGGCTGTCCAAGAAGCTGCAGTATATATTTACGTGTGTATAGGATGTAGTTGGTTGATCCAATAATTGAAGGTAGCATAAAATTTGTTTTGTTTCATCAAAGGGACGTCCAGTCTTCTGAAAGTACTGACTGTGATCAGCTGTTTATTGAACCAGATGATGATGTGTTTGAAATGATAATCTGGGCACTATCGAGTAGAGAAAAATTGTGTCTGATTTGCTACTGAGATTTCAGATCACAATAGAAACCTGAGTGAAATGTACCTAGCATATAACTAAAATATCAGAGGTAGCTATTTGGTTTTTTTCTCCTTACAATGCAAAAATAGGGAGTTAAACCTCTCTCTATTGCTCCACTCAATTGCTCTATTTCAATGTAGCATATTGCATTTCAAAACTGAGCTTTGGATATATGTAGGTCTGATTCTACATTCTTTATGAGACAAAATTTTGAAAGACTAAAAGTGTCCTGTCTGATTTTAAACTTACAGTTAGGCTTTAAAATTATTTCTTTTCCCTCTGTCATGCCACAGGGCACATGATTCCATACAATCATGTATCTAGGTGCTTAGTTTACCATCATTTAGATCAACATGCCAAGTGTTTACACCTTTAAAGTTGCAAACTGTAAGAGATCAAGTTTTAGATGATCAAAAGAATCACTCTGCATGCATAAATGTGTTCATCTGTTAATGCACACTGATACTTTCTCTGCAAAGGAAATAAGTCTCATGCTGTGTATTCAGAGCTGTTTTACAGTTTTCAGGACTTGCTGTAAGGAAGATCTCTGTCAGATTAAAACAGTGTTGGAACTCATGTGCCAAAAAAAGTAATTTCTAATTTCTGCATGACCTCTGTATAACCAGAACAGACAAATTCAACTCAGTGCAATTTGCTTTGCAATTTTTCTGAGCAGGAAGTAATGAAGTACTTATAACATGACTAGATATGAATTAATTGACAACAAAGAATATTTACTTTTACTTTGATTAGAAGACCAAAGCATTTGTTCTACAAACTGATTCTAATGCAACAAAGGACCGGAATATGTGCCACATGCTTAATTTAATCAGGAAAATGCTTCTGTAACTTCAGAGAGAGAAGTTATGTGCTTAAAATAATGTCCTTCTTCAAATATGTTGTTGTTTCAAAGCTTGCATATGTAATACTTACGTTACTTCCCTTTAAATTGCCAAACTGCTAAGAACACCAACTCTAACAGTCATCAGTATTAAGTTATTCACAGCACTCAGGCATCTGCTCAGACTTCAGACTGCAGAACTTCTTAGCTCATACTAAAATAATAACACTAACAGTTACAGCCTCACTGTTCTTTGACAGAAATCCTTTGACAAATTATCAGTAAGAACTCTTTTTATCTCAACAAAAACACAATGTACAGGTCCCCTGCCCTTAACCCCGGGATGCTTTAAGGAGAATCTAGTCTTGTCCAGTTGCAGCGTTATTGACTCATGAAAGCTTTTTTGTGCTTCATAATGCCTTTAAAAGCAGCACAAGCAATATTTGTCCATATAGTTAGAACCCTTTCCAACTGATCATTGCCATTATGTCTCTTTAGACTTCGAGAACTTGTCTAATAGAGAATACAAGATCATATCTACGTAAATCCAGAGTTCTGTTTGAAGTTGGACGCCCAAAATTGAAATAGAGAGGGTTTAAAATGTCTTTCAAAGCATGATCTGGGCTCATCCAGGCTTCAGTTATAAAATAGAAACATACTTTCTAAGGAGATAATTTTAAGCCCTGCAGGACTTGCTAACAGCCTGCTGGGGCATTGTATTAGTATTAATGGATACAGAAAAGAGAAATAGTCTATAGAGTAATAAAAGACCTCCTTTTCTAGTAGTTGGATTGTCTATCCCAGCACAGTATCAGCTGGGCCTGATTTTCCTTTCTTTGTGGTATCTTTAGTAACCATTGTCTTAGAGTGATTCAGACTAAATGACTGAATGGACTGTAGAGTTCACTTTTCTCAACATCAGAGGAGGAAAATACACAGATATTCACTGCCATGAGCATCAATTTCCTGCACTAAGTTATGCTCCGAGTGAGAAGGAGCTGATACAGCTTGGAATATTCTCATTTTTATCTCTATGACCTGAACATTCCCATCCCCTGCTTGCGCCGAAGATTCTTTGGCCACAGACTGTCTTTTTGTTTCCTTCTCACTTCTCCCTTCTCTCTTTTTGCTCAGGTACTTCTGTTACTTCTTCCTTTTATTTTCTCTTCCACCACCCTCCCCCCTCTTTTTTTTTTTTTACTAAAAATGCTTGCTCTCACCCTCTTTCAGGCAAATTGTTTTGTGTGGTGTAATCTCTGCCCTTCAGGGTGTTTCTGCAAATCCTAAAGTACTTCTAGCTCTTACTTCCTTAGAGCACTTCATAGAACAAGTCCAAGACCTCAGGAGACAGCAGCTGTTCAAGCATGGGATCTATAATGTACTCTAGGATCTACCCTTTTATTTCCGATAGTTTTTTCTGTACTCTTATTTCCCTTCTTGTTCTACAAGCCAGTGCACACCATAACACTTGCCTTTGATTTCAGCTAGAGCCTGTTTGGATACTTGTCCTGGTTTTTTGGACTTACTATCACAATACTGATGAACTATAATGTCAGTGATGACTTGGAAAAAGTTTTTACCATAGTCAGGTCAATTAAGGCTTATTTGTGTACTTGAGTGCTGACAACTATATGGACCAATATTGTTTGTGCTACTTCAAAAAGCATTACAAAGAAAAAAAAGAAAAGAAAAAAAAGCTTTCACTGATCAATAATAGTGCAATTGGACAAAACTAGATTTTTCTTAAAGCATCCTGGGGTTAAGAGCAGGGGACCTGTACATTGTGTTTTGTTGAGATAAAAAGAATTCTTGCTGACAAGATTCTCAAAGGGTTTCTGTCAAAGAACAGTGAGGCTGTAACTGTCAGTGTTATTATTTAGTATGAGCTAAGAAGTTCTGCAGTCTGCAGTCTGCAGTCTGAAGTCTGAGCAGATGCCCGAGTGCTACATTTGAAAAAGGTACCATTAAACATTTGTTACATTAATGTGCTATTAAACAGTGTAAAATTAAACACTTGAAAAATTATTTCAGTGGAAAAATGTTGGTTCTCTAATGTTTATCTATACATGGAGCAAAATCAGATGGTGTTATAAATTGAAAAATAAATTTAACATCAATTGTATGACACAAGAGTAATTCTTGGAAGGCGAAGTGCTAACAGAAGAAAGAAACAGCCATTTTGTATAGGCTCTGGTCCTACAGATGTTTAAATGGCTATTTAAATATAATCTGATAATCTTTACTGGGTGAAAAAATGCAGAAATACTTCTCATGGCTTCTGGAGAATTTTTACAGAGACTTTGTCTTCTTATTTCTTTCATTTTATAGATGTATTTTCCCCATGACCTTCTTAACTGACATTCTAGGTAGATGAAATTAAATGTATTTAGTCTTGGTAACTAGAAGGACATATATCTGTGTAAGTCTGCCTGCTTTGAAGGTATTTGTTTTGGCCCTCTTCCTATCACAAGCCTTAATTCAGTCATGCACTTTTTACTCTTTATTTTTTCATTCAGTTTCTGATGAAAGAATGACAACAGAATTGTAGATGTCAGTGAGATCCCAATCACAAAATTCTCATTATTCTGAGCCTGCTTCCTACAGGTACATGAACTGACTTCCTATAGTGTCACCAACAAATAATAATTTTAATTACAAAAGAAACAATTGCTGATTTCCCAGAAAGGTCAAATCAAATTCAGTTGGAGAAAAAATTTAAATTACTTTGACCATGATAACTTTTTTTTTTTTTACATCCTTAGGATGATAAATATAGATCCCACTGGTCATGAATTCTCTTCCCTATATACTCTCTTTTGGAATGTGAAAAAACAAACTCCAGCTCAAATTCTTAATAAAGATGTAATTGGCATGCTGGAATTTTTGAAAGTCATAATTCATCTTTCTTCTTCAGGATGATTTTCCTTACAAGTTCTGTAACATAAGGTCTTATTTCTTCGACAGAGACAGTAGAGTCCCAGGCCTTTACTACTTTCCCATTGGGGTCCACCAGGTATTTCCAGAAGTTCCAGGTTGGTTCTTCTCCTGTAGAATCTACAGGCAGAAAAAAAGTGGAAACTTAGAAAAGAAAACCATGTTAGCTAATTCCTGTCGTTTGTTCATGACAATTTGATGATTACCCTCTCAGAGGAAGAAGGAATGTAAAATTAAGAGGGAGTTCAGACTGAATAATAAGATTAATTTTTTGACAGACAAGGAGCTCTAACTAGACAGTAGCCCCCTGGAGACTAATGGAAACAGTCAAGCTTGAGACAGACAGACAGACAAGAAAAGGCACTATAATTGCTGTTAAAGTGTGTGTGTGCATGTGTGTGTCTCTGCTATCTAGGTAATCTGCAACAGTGGAACACTGATAGGAAAATGGAATTTGGCATAACAGTATAGCTGTACCAGGACTGATTATTTTCTTGCTTATCCAGAATTTTTCCACCCAGTATCATGTGCTTTAGAAGAATGTTTCAAGAAATGCTACATGAAGAAATAACAAAGTAAATTGTTCCAGGAGGTTTCTTCCTAATCCTCATGTACTTCAGTTTTTCCCTCCATGACCACATACTGATTTTACATGAGTTGCATTCATATCCTTTACTGTTCTGCTATGTGACTTAACAAAATCTTTGGGATTCTCAATCTGACCAGGAGCCTCACCCCACTAATAGCACAAGTACAGATGCTACAGACAAATTAGCATCTTTTCCCATTGATTACACATTGGGTAGAATCTCATAAGGAAGCAGAATATGTTTCACAGTATCAATACACAGCCAGAGCTACACTGTTGACTATCTTGTCATGCTGCCTCCAGCAGCCTCCCTTTGCACGTGGACCAACAGGGAAACAGAGGTTCTGCAAGTCTCACGTGACATGTCTGCAGTAACAACCCCGCTGGGCAAAACAGAGATGGAAGAATGTGAAGATGACTAAAGGGAAGTTTGGTGAGTAGCAAAATCCATTACAGACACCTGGAAGGAGGTGTGCTTGGGGTAGTCCAAAACGATTCTACCAACACTCCTTTAAATTCAGTGGTATGTGGGAGAACACTCTGGTGCTAGAGAGAAGTGATACAGTCCTTGCAGAATGGAGCTCAGGTGATACCATGTCATATTGGGCTTTACTATATCATTGCTGGAAGACATTTATTTCACATTGGATAAAACCTGACATTTTAGTTTTGGATTTAAATGGTATTTAGAGCATTTGTTCAATGCAAGAAAAGTAGTGCCTTGATAGAGAAAATAGTGCCTCGAGAGAGAATGTCCTGATCTACAGTGTATTTTGTCAGCTATCTGCTAAGAACCAGCAAAACCTCTTCAGGTCTCAGTGCTAGCTATAATGCAGATTAGAACTGGAGGAACTGTCCGGTATGGCTATTCAAATGCTTGGCAAGGAATGAGGAAGAGACTATTATTCAAAGACATCTCTTAGTGCCTGGTTTCACTTTTTGATTGTTGAAGTAAATTATGTAGGTGCTTTGCTTCCACTTATCCTACAGCTCTTGAGATGAATCCTATAAATCCAACCTGCAGCAGTCGTGTCATGGAAGAAGCACTTACAAGACTGCAAAGTGGAAAAAGGAAGATCCAGATGGTATATGCATACAGGAGAGTATTTCAGGACCTGTATTCCATGTAGCAGTTTATTAGACCAGCTTTTACAGGGCATCTGTTTTCATAGTGTCTTCAGCCCTGGAGATCTTTTTAGAAGGTCAGACAAAGCTGTTGGGGGTGACATAGAGAAAACTCCTGCCTTGTGCAAGAGAAGGGGCTACATGACTTCTGACCTCTTTGAGCCTGACAAATCTGCACTGTGATTCTGTGAACACATAGATATCTTTTTTCTGTTGGATAGTATTTTTTGTGAGAGGAATTCTACACTGGGGAAACAACCCTCCAATGTTCCAGATTACTCACCAATTAAGTACTTGAAGGCAGGAATTGCAGCGGCTCCACTGACTGCAACTTTGCTGAACATAGGAAAGGAGGCACCGTAAGTCTTTCGTGCAAAACTCTCGATTTCTTTGTTAGTGTCTGGTTCTTGCTGCCCAAACTGGTTGCACGGGAACGCCAGCACATTGAAATGATATGGGCCGAGGTCTCTCTGTAACTGCTGCAAGGCCTTGTAGTGGCTATCTGTGTACCCACAATCACTCGCGACGTTGACAACTAGTGACACCTGAAGACAAGAGAGATCAAAAAATGTGCAGCACATGTCAGGTTTCCAACACATTGCCTGGGATACAGATTATCTTAAAAAAATCAGAATGTCTAGAGAACTATTACGTTTGAAACTACATCGAGATCTGTTCACAATAAGAAGATTTAATATTTCTTTTATGTATTCCAATTTCGCAACCATGAAGATAATCAGTAAACTGCTAGTAATCTTAATTCTCAGGTTACAGAGAATCTATGATTTTCCATTCTGCCTTTTGGATAGTTTCTAAGCATATTTAAGAGGTTACCATCTAGCTAGGATATACCAAGTTGCATGAAAGAATCTGGCAAATTTATGTATTTTTGGTAGTTTATTTCTCTGTTTTGAAGCATCTGTTCTGCAGCATCTTTCCCTGTACAGAATTTAGTACTCATAGAGAACTCACTGATCCATTTATCATTGCTAGTGAGCACTACTGGAAAATAGAGGCGTGTGTAAGGAGAATACGTGGTGGAACAGATTCTGCCCATAATTTGCTGGTGAAATTGAGTGATCTAACCCTGAGCTGACACATACTGCAGTTTCTCAAAGCCTTGAAGAGCTTTCCATTGGTTTTTTTGAGATATTTTATCCTTAATAACTTCTAGAATTTATTTTTAGACTTACAGTTTTTATTATTCTTACAAATTTTGTAAGTGTGAGTTGCCACTTGTTCTACATAAATTGAGTCCATTCTAATATTTTCTTGAGAGTGGATTAAAGCTGAACATCATAGATCTTTTAGATACAATATATTTTTATTAATAAAAATAGCATTATGCACTTTATAGTGATGTTTCTTTTACATATAACTACACTCTATTTCTTTTGTCGGTCTCATACTCTTGAGTTTATGATAATTTGCTTTGCTCAATTTAAACTTTGTATTCCTGTGTTACTATTTTTCCATATTCCTATGTGTATATTTTATACAAAATATAAGAGTACATAGGTAATAGGAACAGAGTGCATAAAATAAATTATCATATATGAAAATAAATGACTACATGTGTATAGTGTTTTTAGGGACAGAAAAAAAACTGGCATATAAAAGTCCATAATCTGGGTAAGATATGGTATCACAAGATGAAATCCCCAGACAGGGTGGGAATAAGCAAAGAAAAGCAAAGGGGATGTTGATGTTTATAATTTCTTACATTAAACATTAACACTTTGTGTATTTTGGACCTTGTAAAGGTATATGGCTGTATTTTAAGTGGTTTCGGAGCAGCACTGTTTTCCCTGGAAGACAGCTCATCTTATAAAGCACAAGTTGATGTAAACTTTGTGATATAGTGAGTCAATAGGATACAATCTAAGCAATCCCTGTACACTTGCATATGAAATGTGATCTGGAGCCATCTAGCTAACTTCCAAAGCATCACATTCATTCATTCAGACACTTTTACAAACTATCTAAAACTTTAAATTCAGTCTCCTAAAACACCCAAAGATATGGCATATAACGAAATAACTTTTCTTCAGATAAGAGGTAGTAATTTTATGATGCATTCCTGTTGCAGACTGTCAGCATTTCAAATAGAACTTACATATTAGACATAAAAAATAACTATTGGCAGTTCTGTTCCTTTCAAATAATCTGTATTACCAAGCAGAGTGATAACAGTAGTTTAGTATTATTGAAGTAAAGATAAATTGTACTACTAAGAGTTGTAGTTCTTTCATATTAAATTCTAGAGGATTTTTAAAATATAGTTGAAGACTCAGCATTCCCATGATGCAGAAGCATTCATGTACCTTACTGTGTTCACCTCTGTTGGTACTTTATCCCAAATAAAATGGCAATGTGACAATTTATCGTCGGGTGTTTGGGGTTGTGTAGGTATTATGTTCATTTTATAACAGATATGAAAGATGACTTTCCAATGAAAACAATCAAGCTTTTATAACTTTTACTTGGTTCTGAAGTTAGGAGGGCTTGAAAAAATGCACTGAAAAAGAAACAACAATTTTAATTTATAGCTGTTTAAAACTAGTAATTACTTGGTACAGTGGTGAGAGGTGTGAGAGCTCACACTGCAAATGGTGCAAACTTCCAAACGTTCTCCTGCAACACAGGAGGAAACTACATGCAGCATTTCTTAGAATGGCAGACACATTCTGCTTCTCTTTTTTCCTTAGAAAAATGCATTCTATTACTAAACTTCATAATTTAGTAGTGCAAACCTCCTAAAAGTATAACTAACAGATAATAAAAAACTTTCAGGATTAATTAGGATTTCATAAGGAATGTTTAAAATGATTAAAAATCTTTACCAACTTGTCTTTCAAGTGTGTGGTACCAGAAGTGATTAAATGTGGTGATTTTTTTTGTCCATATTTTATTTTTAATCAATAACAGTCATTCTTTTTGTTCTCATGAGGAGGCTGTACTTTGACTTCTTACAAATATTAATGATTTAAATTAAGTTCAATATGCTTCTTGACTGACTTTAGGCTCTGAGAGTGCAAGTCAAGTACACCACCTAGTGCGCAATGCCAACAATTCATCCTGCACCTCACAAAAACTATTTCATTTAAGCTGAATTCTGTATTAGCTGTTGTCTGAGCCCTTAATACTATCCTTTCCTTCCTGTTGCTTAGAAAACCAATGCATTCTAGTAATGAACTAATTTATTTAACATTGCAAAAGTATTTCTTGTTTTACTTAGTTTACACCAGTGTACCTCCTTGAGGAAAAGATCCCTGGACACATTTATGAATGTGCCATCAGCTTCAAGTAACCCTTTGTGGATCTTTTAGCAGAGACAGTAGATACTTAGGTTTTTATACCTGGAGATTCTTAACTGGCTCCATCTGACTGATGGAAGAACCAGCCACAAGCCTCAGACTACACCAGCTCACAGAGCTGTTACCTTCATGGAAAAAAATAGCAATACTTTGTAGCATAATTAAGTAGCTATACTCTGTATTGATGCACATTCAGGAATATTACATTCTCGGATTGCAGAGAGCTGGGATGCAAAGTGCCTAGCATCACTTTCAATAGTAAAATAATACTTTACATTGTTATAGTGCCTAATGCTTTTACATTATTATAGTGCCTTTGGTTCAAGATTTCCAAAGCACTGCACTGACACTGCTTAATTACACCTCAGCACACTGTACTTAGCTGTGTGGCAGGTAGGCACTACTATATCTAGATAGGTATAAACACAGCAGGGAATAGTGGATGCTTCAGAATTCTGACTCTCAAATAGATACTGGTTTTGGTAAGAATACTGTTTTTTATAGCATATCTGATAGAGATCATAAAATAAAATATAAGCTTTATTGAATTAGACAGCTAGATAGAAAACTAATCTTATTTGGATCCTGTTAGTTCTGTTCCAACCACACATTACTGCCCTTTTTTTTTAAATATAGATAGGTCAGCATCAGTATGGTAGCCTGGAAAAAGCACAGGAGGATGGCTTTCTTGCACAACACAGTAAAACAGACAGCTTTTTGATCTATTTCACTTCTGCTCTTTTTTTTTTCAGTCGTAATAGTCCTCCCTTTCTCTACTTTCAGGTAGATGTAATATTACACCTGATTTTGTAGCATGTCTGCCAAATTTTTAGCATTCTGGTAATATAATTTCTCATGCTCCCATAAAAAGGGAGTACTCCCTCACATAATTTGATATTTTTATTAAAGTAGAGGATAGCTTATGTCTGTGCACATTTATTTCAGAAAAAAAATCTTGCTTAATTTTTTTCATTTTTGTTACTTCAGTATTGTTAGTACATTTCTTATTTAATATATAAGGGAGAGTACTTGTGATTTGTATCAAGATGCACTTGAATGGAAAATGAAATAATATCAATCAGTCTTACTTTCTTCTTACTAAGAAAAATTATCTTAATAATCTGAATACACAATAATTTATATTAATAGCAGTTATTGAAAAAAGGTTCTGCAAGTCATGAATTGCACTGATTGTTTCTACTTAGCATGGCTCTTGTATTTTAAGAACTAGCAGACTTCTTTTTTTTTAATACTCTGGAAGCTTTTTGATTTTTTTTCAATTCCCAGTTATTTTCTTGGCTACAAATTAAGTAGTTATTTAACTAAATTAGTTGAGTGACTGAATTGAAGAAAATGTTTTCTCTACATCTGCCAGAAAGCTTAAGGCAGTTAAAAGCTGGTTTAGCAATTAGCAGACTATTGTTCCAGGATCTAACCAGTGACTCACTGTCTTTAAAACGTCAGCAGCACATATGTAGTACATATATATTATTTGCTTTAATAGCTTTAAAATATTATTATAAACTTACATCTTAACATTACTTATCTAAATGCAGATTTAAGTGGGCTTATTTTTAAAAATAAATGGGAGTTTTAATTAACCTTTGTCTTGCTTGATATTGAGCTCTGACAACATAATGACAGAAAGGGAAGTGTTTTATTGCTATAATGTTAGTTTAAATTCTACATATGCATTCTCAAACATGCAGTTAGCCTGAGCATTAACAGGTTTTCTGAATGCAACATCTTTTTGTTCCATGCAGATGCTGGTCACCAGTTTTTTGGAATCAACTACTCCCTATGGCCTCGCAGTGATCAAGGAATACCAGTCACCTATGGCATTACATTTTCCAAGGTATGGCCCTAGAGCTCTCCGTGATGAAACCAGTCACGCCTCGAGGATGGCCTGGTATCATAGCACCACTGGAGATACAGGAACACACCCTTAACCTGGCATGCTCATGGGATTTCAGATCAGGCTCTGCAGCTCATTCCAGGGGGGATGAACACCCACAGCTCTCTGCAGGGTGGCTGTAAGGAATTCCTCTGAGTTGCCCCCTTTACTCCTTTCCACGTGGATTCTGGCCCAGAGGTAGAGAAGCTACAGGTGATATTTGCTTATTTAGACAGAGTTGCACATGACCTGCAGACAAAACATGCCCCAGTAACAGGATTTATTGACAGACCCTTTGGAAGGAACTCCTGAAAAAAAGCAAATATTGCTTAATATTAAGTAAGTTCCATGTTTTTTCCAATATAGATATGAGTGTGCATTGGACCAGTTCTGCTCTATCTGAAGGGTGAATGGAGCGGGAGGAGGACTTTGATCAGATAAGATTTAGACCTCTCATTTGGTCCAAATCTTCTAGTATCTTTTTCTACTGGGCTCAGGAAAATGTACATCTCCTGTGGGCCTTTTCTGCCTACCTGCTAATGTTTTAGTGACCTGCTGCTGTGGATTAGTGAGCTCAGACATCTCAGTGAAGTACCTGAGGAAGGGCAAAAGGAAAGTGGAAACACAAAGTTGGAGAAAAAGAGTGAAAGTGAGAAGTAGTGCCTGCCTTTTTGGGCAGCAGCTAAGCTGTTGGACTGCCTAGCTGTATCACAGATGTATCTTAAGGGCTAAGGGTGACATTTGTGAGCTTTACGTTGATTTTGGCTCCTGTAATTTGTAAATGTGGCTGAGAGCTTATAGTATTATGCACCTCGTGTGCTAATTTCCCTTTTCATTCTTCCACAGGTACTGACCATCTTTCCTAGACGGTCAAACCACTAAAAAAACATTTTAAAATCAGGTTACATTCAAAGAAATTGTTCTTAAAATGGGAAAGAAAGCTCTGCCTAGAACTCCTGAACTTAATATGTAAATGAAATTTAGAAGACATCATAAAAGTATATGTGTGTCTACATGCCCTTCTTCATATTGCTCGGTCACACTAAATGTGACAACTGGAATAGGGTGATGTTGCTACAATTTCACTACACACTGATATTAAAATAACTACTTTATAATATCTCTTGCTTTTTTACTATTTATGATGAAATCTGTTAACTCCCTTAGCCATTGATGAAATCCCATGTTTGTTTTTTTTAATATAGAACATTAAAAAAGAATGGGATTTAGATAAAAAAATACTACAAGTCATGCAGTTAAAAGGCAGAAATAAGCTCCAAGAGTAAGCTCTACAAAGGTACAAACTTCCTAAGCTTCAAATTTAATAGGCACAAGGCAGTGCAATTCAGGCTGCTGGATGAAAGGCAGACAGGCATCCCCATTCCCATTCCCTGCCACGTCTACAGGCAGCAGCCTGCACCAGGGACGGACGCAGACAGACACACAGAGGTTAGACTGCAAACTTTTTATTAAAAGAGTGCAAAGACCAAGGGAGCACTATCAAAAGAAGCATGCAGGCAACACTCCAGATGGGTTAAAGAGTCATAAACCCGAATCTATCTGCATGCGTGCGAGTTAATGTACAATCTCTCCCCCCCGCAGTGGGTTTCGCGGACGTGCGAGGACTGGCTGGTTAGTGTCTGCGGGCGAGAGCTGCCCACCCCCGCGCTCACTTACCGCGCCCCTGTATTTCTCCAGAGAGACTAGTTTCCCCCTGATATTTACCACTTTGAAAGTGTAAAAATCAGGCGCTTTCTGCTGCGTAGCGGAAAACGCTAAGAGCAGGAGTGCTGCAATGGCAAGGAGCATGGCTAGAGGGAGGAGGACAACTCTGGGGAAGGAAGAGGAAGGTTTGTGCTCCACACTGCCCTCAGGATCCAGCATGCTGCACGGCCGCGCTGCACAGGCACTTGCCACTGGGATGGGATGGGAAAGCGCTGCCGCAAAGAAAGGACTGCTGCAAACCGGGCTTTTGCAACAGTCTGCCTTCTGTGAGGGGCTGGGTGCTGTGTCCATGGCGGACCTCAGGAAGATGTCTTTATAGAGGATTAAAATACTCTGGAATGGAGCAATTTCGTGGTGGTGTATTAAGTAGGGCCATTTATGGGTACAAGATGAATGAAAGTGGTGGTTGGCTCAAGAATAGTCATACTGTGTCTGTGGGCTACCAGGCAGATTGAGACATCTGCTTTAACTATGTCCTAGGAAAATAAAGCATAGACTTATTGTGATTTTTGATGGATTTGCAAGTGCCTTGTTTTTCATTTTACTAACCATAGCATCTAGTAACTATGGTGTAATGTCAAAGGGTACCAGTGGTTTGGTTGCTAGTGGTTACTGATGCAAGCGCTCTGAACAGGAGTCGCAGCACACAGCCAGCAAAACCAGAGTGACAAACCTGCCGTGCACAGCAGCGTGTGAAACGGGGCAGAATTAGCCAGGCCTTTGGGAAATTGTCTGTACGTGCCTGCTTGGCGACAAGTGAGTGACCACACCACTGGCCTTGACCAGTGTGATCTGGGAGAAACCGCATTACCAAAGAGTTTTTAAGCATTGCACATCAGGAACCGCATTACCAAAGGGTTTTTAAGCAAGAAAGAGGCATTAAGCATCAGGAGCTGAATTTGGTAGCAATGCTTTCAGATATACGGAGCCAAACCACTGATTCAGTGCAATGGCGCCGTTCTTGGGTTCTCTGCAAGAAAAATAGCTATTTGTACCATTTGCTACTAAGCCTGCTGGAAGAAAAGGATTCCTATATATATAGTAACAACAATAGAAAGCATTTGATGGTCATTGATTTCTTCTTGGACTGAGAAACTGGTCCTCCATGCCTATGAATCTAATAGCTCTTGGCAAAGAAAAGCAAAATGTAGTGATTTACAGAAAACAATTAAGTAGCACATCCAAGGTGTATAGGAAATCTATCTTTTGAAGAGCAAATTATATTTTGTAATCTCACTTTGACTTTTTTTTTTTTAACTGAGTTTTGGTAAATCTTTGACTTCTTGATTAAATTTGGTTAGGTAATTCAAGTGGCATTACTGTAAGTGAAGAAGCTATGTGTAACTAGTTGAAAAATTTAATTATAGTTTTTAAACATTTCAGATTTTTAATGGTTTTATGTATTTCAGCTTAGGTAGACATCCAGTATCAAGAAATAATGCAACATGCTACAAAAATATGTAGATGGAATATCTTCTACCATGCTGTCTGTGGGGAAGATAACACTGTGCTAAGAATCTGAAGTTCTAATCTTCACAGATAAGTGCTGTCTTTCTGTGTACTTGCTTGGCTGTAGTATTGACCAAGAACCTTTTCTTTAGAAGACAGCCAAGTATGATTTCCTCATTTTATAAATAAATTATCTCAGAAGCTTTAGTTTCTTAGACACAGCTGGAGACAGAGAATAGGGCTTTAATATAGTACATACATTCAAATAAATTTTAAAAACCTAGTAAATCCTAAAAATATTTTAAAAAAATCATTCCAACAATGAAAATAATTCAACATAAGCATTTTTTAGCCAAAAAATTTAAAAATAAAACTACAATACACTTTTACATTTTCTGAGACATATCATGATACAGTAGTTTGGGTATGGGACTAAAAGTGAGGCATCATATTGCACCATGAGAGAAGCAAGGTTTTGCTCTGGAAAGGGACTTTATACAATCTGCTTCCTATAGCTTTATGGTTATTGTCTCTGATTTCTAGATAAAATTTAGTTGCTTTCAAATTTTCTCCTACAAACTGAGCCCAGAATCTGAAAGTTTTTGATCACTGGCACTGAATTCGGAATTCTCTAAATAATGGCCAGCTGGCAGTAGAATTCAGCTTCCTTTTACTGCCATGTTTCTATATTGCTCCCCGCAATAAAACATGCCCTAACATCAGCAAAGGAAGAATTGTTTCTAAATACACACAGAGAGAGACTATGTCAAAGACTGTTGGCTTTATAATGAGTCAAGTTTTCAGAGCCAAACTGCACAAACATTTCATATTAAACTCTATCCAACTAATTGAATTAGATCTGATATATTCAAATAAATTTCAGCTTGTAGGAAAAATGCCAGTCAGGTTTGCAAACTGGTGTGTGTTTTGCTTGCTAGCATGTCTGAATGTTGATCGAGGAGGATTGTATCCAGTAGCAAGTATAATTTAGTTACTTTTGCAATTTACTCTTTGGCATACTAAACCTAATAAAAATCCTTGTCAAATAGGACTGGACTAAAACCACCACCCAGCTCACCCCAGCTGTCCCACAGCATTGCAGCACTCCAGTTTCTGTCACTGCTGACCTGGACTGGGTTGGCCCATGTTCCTACAGGTGAAAGCTCTGTGCTTTGGCCCATTAGCAATACCCTCAGCTACCCAATCCTCATCTGGTAAAATGTGAACTTCAGGTGAACCACAAAAAAGCAGATTAGCACTAAGGATTGCACCGACTTCACAATATATCCAGAAATAAGTCTTGCCAGTATTTATAGAATCCAGTATTACAGATTTTGCAATTTTTGTTTACCTACATGGACTCTCTGGGGCAGTGTTTCCAGCACTACTATTAACACTATTTTGAATACTTTTATTTGAACCCCTTTAGTAGTTTGACATTACTCTTTTATGTGCCTTGTTTTTTCTGGAAAGGCCTCCTTAGCCTGGGCTAAGGAAGTGCCAACAACATGACATTTCACTGCCAAGAAGGGGTAGTACTGTACTGGATCACCGAGAGATTTGCCTTACACAACCACTTGCCAGTTTCTTTAGGTCACCCTCCAGCACTGCCAAGAGCCAGGCGGGCCGGCCCTTCTCCCCCGAGACCTGCAAAACTGCCAGCAAACACGCTGGCCAAGATGCTGTCCCTGGCTGCAGCCGGGGCCAGCTTCATAGCCAAGGTCAGGGAGCCAGGAGCCATCTCCCCCCGGGCTCCCTGTTTGTCACAGGCTGCTTTGTGTGCAGCTCACCCGCCCCTCACCAAACGGCAACGGCGGGAGCAGAGGAAGGCGGGGTAGGGGGAAGCCCTGGGGATCGGGGGAACGAGGCCCACGCTGCGGCGTGGGACCGGCCCTCCAGGCGGGCCCTAACCCTGCTCCACAGGGCCTGGTGCTGAGCGTGCGGGGGGAGAAGACGGGGATAAAAAAATAGGGAAAAAATGGGAAAAAAAAGGGTGGCTGTGGGCGGTGGTGGTGAAGGACAAAACGAAGCTGCTTACTGCCTCATCCCCCTTTCCCGCTGCGGGGCTGGGGGAGGAAGGCCCTGAACACCCGGGGAGATGGGAGGGGGAGTGCTGAGGCGCAGGGGGAGCTCCCCCGCCGACCAGGGCCGATCCGGGCACGGGAAGGCCGGGCACAGCCATCAGCCATCCGCCCGCCGCCGCCCCGCGCCCCGGCAGCGCCGCCCGCCCTCGAGGTTCTCCCTCCCGCCCTCGCCCCACAATGCATCGCGCGGCGCGGCTGACATGGCGGCCGGGCCGGACTGAGGCGCTGGCGTCGGGGCCTCCAGCAGCTGGAGCCGGGCATGGCGGGGGCGCAGCCCCGGCACCCCTAGCGCCGCAGCCAGGTACCGGGCTCCAGGGGCCGGGGGGGTCCCGCCCAGCTCCGTGGGCCTCCCCCGAGGGGTGGGGGTGGCTGGGCGCGCTCTGCCCTCTCCCCGCGAGCGGGGCGGGGGGAGGCGGGCTCGGGGTGGGGGGTCTGTCCGCGCCGGCGCCCCCCGCTCAGCTCGCGGCGCCCCAGCTCCGCCCTGCCCCGGCCGTCCTGCCCGCGCCCCGCCTCGGTGGCCCATCGCGGCCTCTCGACCCCGCGCCCGGGCAGGGTGGAGGCGAGGGGGCTGCCCCGCACACCCGGCCGGGGGCGCCGGTCACGGCCCGGGGAGGTGGCGGGGAGCCGACCCCAAGGTCAGCGGGGAGCCGGGGCCGGCCCCGTGGCCGAAGCCAGGCGGGCGGCCGTGCTGAGGGCAGTGCCCGGCTGCGCGCCCGCCGGGGTCTGCCAGGCTGGAGCTGGGTGCGTGCAGCTTGTTGTTCTCCCGCTCAGTGGAATTAAATATTGGCGGGGAGAGCCCAGTGCAGTTGGTGAGGCCCCCCGGGAAGATGCCCCCTGTCCCGGGCCGCCCTCACAAGCTGTGCCCCTTCTGCCGTTTCTGGCCGAAGCGAAAGGTTCCCCTTTCAGTGGGTGAGGATGTGCCTGGAATGACACGGGCATCCACCCCTTCGCCTGTGTGCTTGTGCTCTTTTGTTGGCTCGTCTTGTGTACAAATACAGCTGAACGGCTTCCCTGCTTTTGCAATATGTTGTAATTTGCCAGTTGGCTGAATGTGTCACATTACCTGAGGCCTTCTTGCTTTTTAGATTATTTCTGGGTATATCAAAGGAGGATGAGCTCATAACATGCAGAAAAACAATATAATTGGGTTTAGGCTAAGGTAGGGATTAGCATGTTAAAAAGATAGTTGTATCTAAGCATGGATCTCATAGGTTTTTTTATATTCATGCCACCTCCATGTCACTTGGCTTCCTGAGCACTGTGCCTTGGATTTGAGAGTCATTGTGTTTGTTTGGAAACAAGGCTATGTGTTGTTTCTGGTTTTGTTTGACTTGTGCTCCCAGTTTCAGTAGGTGGTTTTTGGATAGTCTGACCCCAGATAGTTATGACATAATTATTTCTATGACAAGAAAAGTAAACCAGCCATGGAAGTATGACTTAATTACAGTATCTGGCAGAAGGTGCTATATTAGGAGTGAGATGTCTCCTTTCCAAACATCAGTTTTGCAGTGAGCTTTTTTAATCAGTTTCCTACTTTAGTGAAAATCTCTTCATAAAATGTATTTTGGGATGAAATTAACATTTCCCAGAACATATGTGTTGGGATATGTTCCCAGAAGATAGGTATGGAGGGATCAGAAAGTTCCTTCTGTGTTCTGTTCTGCCACAGAAGACGACTGGGACTTTTCTCTCATACCTCAACTATCAGAGGAAAAGAAACTGCCAGATGCCACAGAAGGCATTTACCTGGTTCTTCCTCTGAAGGGAACTGCTGCTATAGGGAGAAAGGAGAGAAGGATTTCCCTGTGTTCTACTTGAAAGCAAGATATCCCTGGGGAGCACCTCTGAAATATCTTCTGGATCTGTTTGTCAGAGTAATGGTTTTGGATTGTGTATTTGATACTGAAAACCAGGACACACATTGATACCATAAGGCAGTTCAGAGTTTTGCCCAGCTGAGAGTATATCCTGTTTTCTAGTTGTAATGCTTGCTTTTTAAATTTTACAAAGTGTTTCTACTAAATTAGCTTTGGTTTTGTCCCTATCCTAATGAAATGATGTAGTACTGGTGCTGACTTGTACTGAGGGCTCATAGAAAGAAAGATGTTGCAATTTGCTTAGTGGATTCATTTGCAGAATGGAAGCAATCCAGGGGAAGTCAACATTTCTGATGCTTTTGGCACATTAAGACTATATTGTGTATTCTTTGATAAATTGTTTAATTGTACATAAATGATAGATCAATAACTTTTTAACTTAGAAGTACTAAAAACCTATTAACTAAATTTAGTAACAAAGCATATGAATATCATTTTTACTTTTTTTTTACCCAAGATGCATACGTACATGTATATGTACTCATACTGTATCCTTCGTTCATAATTTTGTTTCTGATGTTTTAGCAAATCTTTGGAAAAAAGCCAATTTATCAAATGTTGTTAGATTTTATTTTTTATTTCTGATATATGAAATGGTATTTCCAGCAAGAAGTAACTTTCAGATTTTAGTTTTTGGTGCCAGCAAGCTTGACTTGGGAGTCTGCAATTAGTTTTGTGTTACAGACTGTTGTGACTCAGTCTGTGTACTGTATTTTTATTTAGCACAAACACCAAGTATAAATGGAGGTTTAAGAATAAAATGGATAAATTGAGTTTAAATGTATAGCTGCCATTTAAGCCGGTTTCATGATCAGTTGTTCAGGCCTGTGGAAACTAATTTAGCTTCTGAAAGGCTTTTTAAACCTATGCAGTGCTGTACTGGTTTTTTCCAGCCTCCTCTCCTGTATTGGTACAAACATTGTGTTTGTTTGTTTTTAAAGTTAGAGCTACCTTGGATCGGTTTCCTGATCTCATTACAGCACGTATCTTACAGCATACAGCGACATTTGAGGCAGGTGGTACCCTCTTCTGACTTCAGTGCTTGCTTAAGTTGATTGTGAAATGTTTAAAGGACTATTACAGTAAAACCTAGGATCAGAACCAAAATGTACTAAAGCATTAGGAATCTTTCTATGAAATACAGAGGTAAGGAGAACCATTGTCACTTGGTTACACAGCTGGCCTGACTGAGAGGATGGCTTTCCTGAGTGTGTAACAGGAGTCAGCAGCAGCAGTAGGTTCAGAAAGTGGTAGTTCTTGGCGTTGTGTGGCCTGGCCCCTTTCTTACCTTCTCAGCGAGTCATACGGTGTTGTAGAAAAGCCAGTGGGTGTCAATGCAGAGAGAAAATAACCTGTAACAAGCACATCTTGGACAGATTTCCTCTCCAGCATATTCTGCTCATTTCAGAATGTCATTGTAAGGTATTTGCACTTACATGTTACTAAGTTTTGTGTCAGGCAAAGCCTTTCCTGTTACTTCAGTTACTCAGCAGTACTTTTGTAATTCAGATATAGCCCTGTTACAGTTTTATATATGTATATATTTGTTTATCTAATGATCACTCCTTAGAAATTTTTAGTCCCTCACCTTGTAAATACAACATCAGAGCTTCCTACAGGGTTACGTATCTTCACTAAGCCCAGTGTGCTGGTTTTGTTGCACCCCTGTTTTATGTGTTAAATTTTGTGTGCACTGCACTGGCTTCCTTCTAGATAGATTTTAGTATTATTATACTTACTAGCCTAAATTCAATAGCCTGTAAGAAACAGGAAGATCTGAAGCACTGTATAGCATTTATATTTGTTGCTGAGAATACCTATGGGATTTATTGCTGGCAGAGCCTGAGGTGCTTTAGTGGCCAGTAATCTCTGATAGTTTTAGTTTTAAGTAGTTTGGAAAAACATCAGGGATTGATAATAGTTTGTAGTAAATTACATCTGGTTGTTCATAAAACAAACATAGATGTGTGATAACTTTTTTTCAACTACTGGCATAGAACATGGGAGAGTTTGAATGATTTGTAGAAGTTCTTAGACACAAAAATAGGTCTAAGGCTGTAAACAGGCCAGAAAAGAGACACCTCCCCTCCCACATTAGGACTGTCTGTAGACATTACCTGTGCTGCAATCTGAGCAGAATACAACCTTTCCTTTTGTTCCTCTGTGGCCAAACCTTTGTTTGCTTAATTTCCTTTTATTTCTGTTGAGGAAGTTCAGCTGGGCTATATTGGTCATCAGCTGCGGGGGGGAAATGAGGTTAATCACCCCACTTACAGTTGGAAGGCTGGCTGGGGAGATTGGAGCTTAAGGGACAGTCATAATGGGACAGATAAAAGCAGGCCTCAGATAAAATACAGGTCTCCCTATCTCAAAGGAGGGAGTGCTTTATAGAAAGAGGGTGATAACAATTATGTTTGTAGTACTTTCGCTGTTTATGTTTAATCTAGTACTCTCTGGGGAAACGAAACTCATGAGACTGTTCTCTTTCCCTTTACTTTCTCTTCTACACTCATTCCTTTTGGACATTTCATCCAGCTGGGACCAAATTTTAGAACATATTTGAAGTAATGTCAAAAGATTGTTGAGTTTCTGTATATTTTCTGGAAAAATCATGCCTCAGTAAAGGAAGGGTCTCTGGTGAGGGGAAAGCAGAAGGAAGTGGCATTTCCTCTTAGGGAACAGCTAAGAACCATCAGTGTGAATGTTCCTTCAGCTACAGCATGTCTCCTCTGCTTGCCCAGTGGGCTGTGATGACAGAGGAGCGCAGAATGAATATATAGCAAACCACGTGTATTCAGTTCTGCTGTTGATGAAATGATTAAAAAAGAAATGCTTTGCAGAAGAGCAACTCAGAATGGAAGAGCTCACAGTTCAAGTTGGCCTTCATCTTTGAGGAGGCCCTGTTATGGCAGTCTGATGAGAAATACGTGCTTTGGAAGGAGTTAAATACAGTTGAACAACTTGAGAGGAAGGGCAAATGGGTCAAAATACCTTCTTGAAAGTGGTTTGTGTTTCTCCTTTTTGGAAGTAAGTTACCCTGAGTTTTTGCAATTAAAATACAGAATCTTCTAATGCTAGTCTGAGAGAAGGAGGAAACAAAGGAAACTGGCAGAAATGAAAGTGAAACAATCTTGTTCCTTCATTTCATGAACCTAAAATGAATTCTGCAGTAGTGAAATCAAAGCTGATTTTAAACATTTTTAATTTGATTGTTGTAGGTATATATAGGCTTAATAATTTTCTGGAGTTTGACAAGGTCAGATGGTATCTCATCTGACCTCAAGCTGTTGTATTTCAGCCAGATTATTTTTCTACAAAGTGCCAGGAGTTGAGCTAGATTTCAGGGGAGTAACTGGCACTGTACATTCAGAAAGCAGAAACCAAGTCCCCTGTAACACCAGGGTCGTGAGTAAATGAAATATGCTGAAATGACTTAAACAGGTGAATCATGCCACATTTTGCAGACAGAGGTGAATAACTGATTTTGTTGCTAGTCTGCCTGGAAGAAAACTCCTCTGTGGTTCCAGGCCTGTCAATTTGGTATGAGCCTGAGCTTGTGGATAAGACATGCCATCCAGGTTTCTAGAAAGATGCCGTCTCAGCTCTGATTCACGCCACTCGTGTTTTGTTTACAGCTATGTTATTCTTTCCGGAGCCACTCCTTTCCCTCCTCCCATTTCTCTCACTGCCCTGTCTCACCTGTGGATGTCCAATATCTGGCAGAGGAGGAAGGATCGTTTTGAGAGTGTCTTGTGTTTAGTCGTGGTCTCTTTCTTTTGTTTTTAGCATTAAGTTTCATTAGTTGGTTTACTTTGCAGTTCTTTGTGAGATGGTAATGCGGTTACTATTAAGTTACAGCAGTTGAGATTATTTTTTGTTTGCTAAATCATTTCAGTATTAAAGAGCAAAATGGAAAAAAGAAAAAAAAAATAACCCCAAAGTACAACATTATTATTGCACTTGCATTTCAGATTCTGAATTTAATTTTGGAACTTTTTTTTTTTTTGTACAAAATATTCTTGTCTTAGGAAATTTTATGACCTATCTTTATTCATATTTCTCAGGAATAAAGAATCTATCTGTGCTTTTTAACCTTAACTACTTGCATTTGATTACACTCATTCACTTAATATGTAATGTTGTTACTACTCAATTTATTAGTTGGGTTATAAAGATAGTTTCTATTAGCAGTTTCCTTAGTTGTTTTTTCCCCTATCACATTTGTACGTTTGGTTAAAGCATATATATTCTCTTTGAATATATAACTGTGTATTTTATTGAATGGATGAGATTAAATAATTTGAGCCTACAGTAGAATTTTTGTGGATTTTTTAAAAACCTTCTTGTGAGATATGAATCTAACATTTTGACACTTAAAAAACCAGAGCAAAATGAAGCCCCACTTTTCCTCCAATGCCAGAATTTCATGGTAGCTTTAAGCTGGAAGTGGTGCCAAGAGAAGTTGTCCCCACCCTACTAGTTGTTTGTTATTACCAGCTCCTGCTCCTCCCTTGTGCCAGCTTTATGTTAAGCTGGGTTGGTTTTCTGCCTTTGTTCGGTGCAGAGCTGCACAGGGGAGGGAGCAGCCGAGGAGCGGGAGTGAGTACCCGGGCTGGGGAGGGGGAGGTTCTGCGCCTGGCGGGGCTGGTGCCGACCGACGCTGCTTTCAGTGAGTGTGGAAGTGTGGCCTTGGTGTGCTCCAGCCCGGATTTGAGGGGTGCCATGGATGTCAGAAATGAACCAGAAATGAAAGTGGAACTGATGTGTGGGGGGGGTGGTGATTTTTTTTTTTTTTGGGGTTGTTGGTTTGTATTTTTTCCCCCTTCTCTTCAGATTGAGCAACTAAAACATCAAGAATAGTTTAGAATTTGAAAAATTCTACTTTCTCTTTTGCTTACATAAAATAACTTCACAGCAGAGTACAGTTTAAAGACAGTGACCTTCTGTACGTGGCTGTAACATCTCACTGGTCTGTGGAGCGGGGCTTTGTACTGGTGGTCAGGCACTGGAATAATTTCACCAGCCTAAGTGTGGGGACCTGGGACTGTCCCAGCACACCGAGGCTCGGGCAGCGCTGGCACAGGTGGGCAGCAGGGCTGCTCCCCAGCTAACAAGAGTTGCTGTGGGAAGGACGGACTGCAGTCCAAAGGCAAATACTCTTTAATCTTTTGGATTTTTGGTCTTTGACTTTTGGTCTAGAAGTAAGAGCCAGGTGTAATCAGTGTTTAATAGAAAATAGTTGTGATATTAACTAAGTGTATTTGTGAGATAAAATACTTAGCTGTTGGAATTAATTTAGTAATACAGATTTTCTTTTCTATTTTACTGAAGACTGTGATGCTGACATTAAACTCATGAAAATTCTTGTGGGTTTTGTTTGTTCATTTTTTGAAAGCTAAGATGTATTTTCAATTATGTCAGTAGAACCTTAAGATAACCATTTTTAGTATGTGCTCTGTGTCCTGAAGTATTTTCTGATTTGTCTCTTTAAAGTGAGAGAGTAACTACTTTATATAGCCTGAAAAAAAATTAGTCTTTTATGCTGATAATATTCAGAAAGTTTGGTTGGTTTTTTTTAACTAGACATTTTAATCTGATCCTTCTTGTTCCTGTTAAGTACAAAAGTCCTTTGTTACTTCTAATAGTTGTAATTCATTGACTTTTCTATTATTCCTTTTCTTTACTAAATGATATGCTACTTATTTTGGTGGCCTCTCTAAAACACAGAAATTGCCATGGATCATGCTTTTACCTACCAAATATGTTGTTGGACAGGAAAAAGAGAAATTCTGTATTCCCGAGTGCTGTATCTTGCTATAGCTTTATAAAACTTGTTTTCTTCTATGTCTAATAATTCATTCTCATAATTTTTTTATTGCTATCTCAAGGTTATTTAAAAAAAAAAAAGAATACAAGTTCTTGGTACAGATTCCTCCTTCATTTTCTATATTAGTAAGAGTAATTCCTTACGAACTCATTTATTGAAGCTGAGTTTCCCATTGGAAAAGCTATCTTTTGAGTTGTCTCCAGCATAAAGCTCAGATGATATTCCACCTAAAGGACTTAGGTTTAGATAAGTAAAGTTAATCTGTAGCTTGGAAAAAAAAAAATACTATTTGTGTCTTTTTTGGCTAGGCAAAATCTTATTTAATTGATGTCAGTTAACTTATATGAGAGTGTGTCAGAAATATACTTAAGTATCTGTGGGTACAGGTAATAGGTCAGGTTTATTATTAATACTTTGAGCTATATCTCAATACTTTTTTTAATCAGTTAATAAAATGGAGCTTGCTTGCTAGAAACTGAATTAATTTTCTCTAGTGGCTAATTTGAGCAGTATGCTTATTGAGTGGTATTTTAGATGTGTTAATTTTTTTTTTTTCTCCAGTGTAGTTGCAGACATTTTGGTTCTTGTTTTTTTTTCAGAAAGCCAAAAATAGGGAGGAAGGAAAAAAGCAAGCTGTTGGCAGGTTTATCACTGAGTGTTTTTTACCATGTTCTACCATTTTTCATCTCTTCACATCCCCTCCTCTTTTAAAGAGAAGTCCAGATGATCAGAATTTTTGTGAGTTTTACTTTAATACAGAATGTATTATGAAAATTAACTTATGCCTGTGGGGGGAAACATCCTTCCTATAATTCTTTAGAGAGGTTTGTTTTAATGTGTTGTCTACATAGAGCTTTGATATTTTTCCTTAAGTTTAAAAATGTCTGTCATTATTTCTGCAGTAGACAATCAGCTACGATCTTTGCCTGCACAGTGGATTTAAAATCAACTGCAAGTTGCTGAAGAATTGCACTTCAAGTGGTCTCAAGAGGCAGGAGAAGCAGGTCTTCACTATAATGGAAGAGGCCAAGAGCTCAAAGAATGGAAATCACGACCCAAGGAAGTCTGTCCGTCTTGTCTGTGAGGAAGGCAAAGCAGTCAAAGTTACAAATAATCAAAATTATAAACATAATAGAAATGACAAATCTGTGAAGGAAGTTGGGAGAAGTTCTCCAAGTGGGAATAGTAGCAAAAAAAGTAAACAAAATGATGTTTGTTCTGAAAAACAAGGAGAAAACAAATCATGCAAAGTAAATAGTTGTATTCCTGGAACTAAAGATATGGGGTCAAACGGTCAGGATCGAAGTCATGGAAAAGCAAAAAAACTTTCTAATTTATCATCAGTGGTGGAAAACCTGAAACAGACAAAAGCTCAACCAGTGGGAGAAAACTTTCCAGGCTCCCATGTTTCAGGGAATGGGGTCAGTACGGAAAGCTTAACAGCTACACAGAAAGGGAAACTGCCGTTGGAAAACCCGCTGGGAGTTCCTACTTTGAAGACCAGTGTTGATCAGACTGGTGATCCTGGTAAGATGGCTTCAGGTCAAAGGAAAATGGAACATAAGCCTGATGACTTCAGTGAGTATTATTCAACACTACTTTATTCAGTTTTCTTCTGGTAAAATTGTTAACAATCTGAAACAGGCTTTGAAATGTTTTTGTGGGGTTTTTTTTGCATATAGTAAGTTGCTGGTTGCGTTTAGAGAGAACATACTATTAATAGAAGCATATTACTTAGAGAATAAGAGATTATGATAATAGCTGTGCTTTTTTATCATTCCTAAGACCTAAACATCTCTGTAAGATACTTGGTGTATGTGGGTTTCAGGCAATTTGTGAATATAGTGTGTTGGGTGGGGGGAGCCCTTAAAAATATCGTGCCACTTACAGACATGCCAGCTATTACTGCTTTTCAGAAAGATGAGGGGAAATACCTGCAAGAAAATGTGTTTTTCATAGGTGAGGGAAAATATTTAATTTTTTTTTTCTGTGATTGTTGTGCTCTTTTTGTTACTAAAAACATTTAAAATATGTTTTGGCAGATGGCTTTTCAATTTAGGGAGTTCTGGAATACATAGCATCCATCAATGGTTACCCTTAGGAGTGTTCAATTCTTACACATATTTTCCAATTTCAGAATTAAACACATAGATCAGGCTTTGTCTCACTTCATTTTAACTCCTTAGTTCAGTTGCACTTTTTCAGAATGCAATTTTTTTCTAATAAAAATGCTGTTTTAAGATGGCATGCGAGTGCAGACCTTCTATTTGAAGTATTTCCCACTATTGCAACAGCTACAGCAGCTGCTTGTATGGAAATACTAGGAAAATATTAAAGTGCTTGGTTTTTTAGCTATCTTAGTAAAATTTAACAGGAAAAACAAGTTGAAATGGCAGCATCCTGCGATCAGTCAGCTCTTTGTTGACCACCATTGTGTACTGTAGGAACCATCTGTCACTGAGAAACCAGGACTTGAAGACTTGCTCAGTTTTGATTCCTGGTGAATCTAGGGGCACAGATCTCATTTGAAAGGAAAGAAAAAAGAAAAAAAAAAATCCAAACCACAAATAGCCCTCACTTTTGGTGATGTAAAAACTGCTGGAATAATTTAAGATGAAGGTGTTTGTATGTATGAGTGGAGTGTGAACAATTCCTAGGCATCTGGAGGAACTGGCCTTTCAGAATTGACCTCTGTGTGTGTTGTGTGTGTAGCAGCGTTCCAGAGCTCTGTGGTTGCTAGCCGTGGGTGGCAAGGTGTCATGATGTGTTCAGATGCAACTCCAGCAGCCTTCTAAATTGAGGGCTTGAAATGCCTGATGACTGACTGTGTAAGATCACTTGGGTAAATGTCTTTAAGGCAGTTCTGTGACTGTTTCCTTAATGAAATGTATTGTGTGGAAAATTTTAATCCTAATATTTCTTATTTCTGTTATATTAGAGCATCAGGATCTTGGGTACTCTGTTCTGCATAACAAAAAAAAAAACCCCAAACCTTTTTGGCCTTGAAGAACTTTATAATAGAGACTGTGAAGTTATGACTGAAACATGAAACAAATCTACCTTTTTTTTTCCTCTTTGTGATAGCACTCTTAGTAGCAGACTAGCCTCTGAAGTCTCCAAAATGCTGGTTAACATGCTGGAAACATTCTAATGTCTAAGGTGATTTTGGCCAGCCTTTGGACAAAAAACTGAAATGGAGCTCTACTTTGTGTCTGGCTCCTTAATAAGATGCTCTCAACTGCTCTCTACTTCCACTTTTCCTCTCCCTGAGTTACTGTAAAGAAAATAACTGTTTCTTTCTGTAGGTAAAATAAAGAATTCAGAATCAACTAAAGAACATACTTTGGAAGCTGATTATTTAGAAACCACCACTGTTATTGATGAATCTGATCTGACAGCTGAACAGCAACTAGGATTGAAACAAGCTGAAGAACGTCTGGAAAGAGATTATATCTCACGACTTGAAAAAGTAGGTTGAGTTATTTATCAGATAAAAAGGAAAATGAGTGTCTTCTTTCATTATCATCACCAGATTTCTGGTTGGGTGGTATTTGTACTAGAGCCTGTTGCCTTTGTTTCTTTCTTCTTTGTAATGAATCCCTTTAGTGATCTAAGATATTATCCCTAGTAGTTGACTAGTCATTCATCGTGGCAGATGATGTGGATTGAAAACTTAGCATTCCTTTTGTAGCCTTTGTAAACCAGTATTTTTCAGTTCTACAGGCCTAAAGGTTTACTGTTCCATTGCTTCCCTTCTGGTTACCTTGAAACTCAGAATACAGGACCAAAAGGAGCCTTGCACTATCTGCAGTGTCCTAGCCTTCCACCAGTCCGAGTCACCTATGGTGAAGACGACCCCATAAAAATGTTCATCTAAACTGTTTTTGATATAATCTCCAGTGAAACAAATTTGAAAGTCGGTGTAACTCACCCAGAAGTTTTTATTAGTGTCTAACATAAATATCTCTTGCAGTATCTTAGTGCCTTGTATGTTGTCCTAGGAGAATAAACATAAGTTTGTAACTTTTTTCAGCAACATTTTACACATTTGAAGATCATTACCATTCCTGCAGTCTTGTCTTATCTTTAGACTCAGCCTTTGTTCTTTGATCTTAGGGGTTTTTTTGGTTACTGGTTCATTCTTGTTGCTTTTCTGTAGGCATCCACCATGTAACTGGTATCCAAAATTGGACATGCCATTTCAGCTGAGGTCTTACATATAAAGAGGAAAGCTGACTTCATCTGTCTGAAATACAGCATCTGTGTTTAGCATATCTGCTTTTTTAGCAGTAATAGGATGTTGGCTTGTCTTTTGACCAGCAATGAGCCCCATATTCTCTTCTTAAGAAATGCCCAGTCAGGTGTTCCCAGCCTTGTATTTTTTTACAGTTGATAATACCTAAGGAGGGAAGGATACTTTGCTTTGATATTATTTAATTGCAACTTATTTATTCCATTTCTCTTAATTTGTTGTGATCACTGAATTTTTGTCATCTTACATCTTCTGTAACCTTTCCCAACTTGGTATCTTTTGCAGTTCTAGTCAGCACACCCTCTGTTGCATTTCCTAACTCTTCAACAAAAATATGAATGTTTCTGAACCCAGAAGGACCCCTGTTGAAAAATACTTGGCACATGCTTTTAGACTGGTAGTGAACCAATCTAGGTATGTGTGCTCTGATGACAGTTTTCTGAGCAGTTTTGCTCCCACCTTACTGTTCTTTATTTAGATAGTATTTATGGTCTCCTTTTGAGACTGATACTATGACAAGTGACAGAAACTTTGTAAAATTCAAGATGCAACATCTGCTGCTGCTTCTTCAAGCCTCATGATTTTATGTTTAAAAAAGCAACCCTAAAATTGGTTTAGTGCAATTTGTTTATAGCAGATCAGTTTGTCACCTATGACCTGGTTTTATATGCTTATTAATAACTTCATTTTTTACAGTATTTTTCTGGGTGCTAATTCTGACATCTTCAATTCCTTGGATCATCTTCCTTAGCCTTTTTCTTTCCTAGTGATCTGGAACATTCCCATTCTCTGTGAGTTCTTTAAAATACAACTAGCTTTGAGATGGATTAGCTCCCTGAATATCCAAGCACAAATGTAATGAGGCCTGTCTTCTTTGGATGCATCTTTCTTAACTCAAGTAGTAGTCTGTACCTTTTTTTGATCTCACTGTTTTGAGTTCTTGCCCCTTTTATTGGTGTTAAGCATAACTAGGTGATCACAAAAGGCTTTACGATAAAGGCAGATAAAAGGTGTTACCTGATTCAACCTTTCTGGCAACATCTGTTGACATAATACTGCAGATCAGTACTGTAAAGAAATACCCAATTTTATAAAATACTGTTATTGCTGATATTCATTCAGTTTTAGAAGAGTGGTAGAATATTTATCTACTTCAATCATCAGGTATCAAATGCTCGAATCTCTGAGCTAGCCAAGTGTGACTATCTATAAGTTGTTTTCCAAATAGATGTTTTATTTCATCTTACTAGGTATCTGTCTCATAGGAAATAAGGATGAAGAAAATTAGTAATAAAAGCATCATGACCTTGTTATTTTGAAGTGGTATTTAGCCTGCAGTTGGAGGATATAAGACTTTTTTTTTTTTCCCCCCAAAACCAAAAGGTGAGACTCAGTAAGTGGAAAAACTTGCCCAAATTTAGCAGTGGTTTAGATTTCCATATAGTAAGTCAAATTTGTTTAACTAATCTATAGTCCACTATAGTGTCTTAAAATGGTGTTCTCTGTTCATTCGTTGTTATGTCACTGTTTAAACATCTGGTGTTTTCAGTATACTTTTTGGTTTTAGTAAATAGAGATGTATTAGAATTAGGATGGTAATGTTAAATAGAATTTTTTTCTCTCCCAGTTTAACTGATAGCAGTTATTGTAAAAATGCTAACAAGTCTGGAGGAAGACTGAGGCTTTTTGTTGAGGTCCTTTTGTCTTTGCAGTGAGCATAGGGAGGTTTCAGATGTCTATAGCTGTATTTTACTAAAGCAAGAAAATACAACTGCGGGATGAGACAGATTAAAGTGGAGTATTTGCGATCAACCCCTCATCTTTGCAGAGGTGTTTCTTTCTGCCTTTTAGTCTAGTAGTTCTTGGTGGTTTTCTCATTGAATAAACTCCACAGTATCCCCTCTTGGACCCTAGGAAAATATTGATCCCCCCCATCACCTCCTGAAGCTTGGCTGCTTCTTGCAGGCTCTCAAGGGTCTCCCAGGTAGCAGCTCTCCATTTGTGTACTCCATCTCTCCCACCCTGTCTGTAAAAAATGATGCTTGTTCTGCATTCTTCTCCAATTCTGAGCATCCAAAATTATTCATCAGAGTGGAATAATCTTACCTCTTGTCAGAGGATCCCACCTTATCCAGATTATAGTCATTAGTAAGTCAGAAACTGGCCATCTTCCTCCTTGTTGGCCAGCCACACCCTTTTTAACAGAACAAAAAATGCAGTACTTGCACAGTGCGCTGTGAATATGCTAGCCAAACAACAACACCATCTGTCATAACATGGGTAGTAGATAATATGCTGAATACTTCTCATTTCTCATCAGAGAAAGGAAGATAGAGCTGAGATTTAATAAATCCATAGTTATTAAAGGCTTGAGTTGACAAGGGAATGGCTTACTAGCCTTTAGGTCAACCTTAAGAGGCATAAACTCTTCAGTCTTAATCTTACCTCACTAAAATTTATTAGTAAGTGTAATATTCAAGTAATCTCACTTCCTTTCCTCGCTTTCCCCACTTGTCATATGGGTAAAAATGAATTTCCACTGTGTTTTTTGAAGATTACTTAATGTTTGCAAAACATCTTGAAATTACAAGTGTTACATAATTGTTAAATACAATTTATTATTCAAAGAATTGAATTTTTCAGACACTATTGGCAGAAACATTTTCTTTTAATCTGTGGCCATTTTTCCTCAGCGCTCCCCAGAATACACCAACTGTCAGTATCTATGCAAGCTCTGCTTAGTTCACATTGAAAATATCCAGGGAGCTCACAAGCATATTAAAGAAAAACGTCATAAGAAAAATATAATGGTAAGTCAAAAAATAAAATTTTGACTGATTTTTTTTCTTTTCTTTTTTTTTTTTTCCTTTTGTGATTTAAGAAAAAAAAGATTATTTTTTTTTTATTATGTGGTATGTTTTCTTTGGTCATCTTCATTTAGGTGAAAGTTTGTGTGCTGAGCAGAGATCCACAAATTTCTGTTGCTCATTTTCTGTTTGAGAGGAAGGGCTGGACGATCTGTCCAGGCAGAGAGTAAAGAACATTTTTGGTCATTGGTTCTGAATTAGTGTCTCTGAGTAGTGGGCAGTTCATCATACTTTTAGTAACAGAATACAGGGTAACTTAGGTGAGAAACATACTTAGTTTTTCTCTTTCTTACAAAAATAATATCGTTGGTAGCAAGACCTGCAGGGACTGGAGGTGGGTTTGGGATGTTGTTTTTTTCTGTTTTTTCTTGTTTGTCTGACTTGTGATGTTTTTATCTGCATCCTTTCTGTGATGGGTAAGCGGACAGGATAGTATGTCTAGACTAAAAAGGGAGTTAGAATAGGGAGAGAGTCAGTTCCTGAGTCACTCATCATCTCCCTGGGTTTATTTATGTGTTTAATATGAAAAACAGTTCTAAGGCTTTCAAAAAGAAAATCGGTTTTCTTATCAGATACCGTGGTGTTACTGTTTCCTTTGCTTTAAAGAACGGTTACGTGCATGAAATCCACTACAAGGTGTGTAGATTTTTTTGCCAACTTGTTTTTGTAGATGCTGCTGAAGAGCTACAAATTCCCAAATATGTAGGGTTTTGTGATTCAGATGGTTAAAATTACTCTTCCTACAACCATTCCCCAAAATTCAATCAATTACTCCTGTTCCCATGTATTTGTTACCATACTTCTGTTTGTAATTAATGCTCTAATTCTATCGTATATGCAAGCCATCACCTGGAAAACTCTTCCATTATATCTCAGAAAGTAACATTTTTGTATTATGTTTGGTTATTATTTGTAAAGGATTCTGGTTCTCTTGCTGTCTGCTAAATTGTGTCATGGGGAAAAAAAAAGAAAGACTAAAATGGCAACAAACCATCCCCATGTTTGATGTGGGAGCATTTTTGTACCATGCTTTTCATCTGGGTATGGAGCTGAGAACTGGGGAATGAGGTTTCTTTAGCACTGAATGGAAATGCTAGAGCACAGGGAGCAGTTTCAGTTTTTAACTCTTGTCTTCAAGGAGCTTTATGTTGTGTGCCACATTACACTGATAAGTGGTATGTAACTGTCTAAATGTTACTTCATAAAATATACCTATTTATAGCTCTAACTATGAGATATATGACTGTCAAATAAGCTTAACAGCAGCTGTGGCTTCCCTGCTCAATAAGAACCCTAAAGTAGTGACATTGAAAAAATCACAGGCCTTTAAAAATGCATATGCTTTCTTACACTAAATTTGTTCAGGTAAGAATAGAAGACTTGAGAGATGCAGCCTAGAACTAATGAAACTAATGGTTATTTGCTGGTTATTATTTATTTCTGTTGTCAGTCACATATTTCATTTAGTTGATGAATTTGTGAAACAAGTGATTGCAATGCTCTCAAATGACTGCATGCATCTGACATATTTCTTACTGTTGGATTAAATTGATTATGATATGATGCACTAAAAATAGCACTTTCTATCACCAGCTGTTTAGGCAGCAGTGAGACTCAACTTATAAAAAACTCTTGGAGCTAGGAGTACTTTTTCTGCCTCTGAGATCTCTCCTTCAAGTACAATCCACTGTGAAAAAAGTCTGTATGACTCTAGAAAAACTTTTTCAGCTCATTTACTTTTATTATGTAGGAACAATTACAGCTTTTCATTTCCTTGGATGAATTCTGTTTCAGAACTGTCAGAAAATGTGGTTCAGGAATGTAGCACAGCAGATTTCCTCCCCAGTTACCAGCTGTGAAACAACATGTTCTGTTTTAAACACTGAGCGTCTACTGTCATTTCTGTGAGCCACGCTGGTCCGTCTGCCAGTTAGGCCGGGCAGAGTTCCTACCTTTGAGAGTGTTTGGTCAGGACACCATGTAAATAGAAGAACACAAACAGCAAACAGTACATTCTAATATCATGGAATAGTATGAGGTAACCTCTTTCTCTTAAAATATCAGGTTTTTTTCTCTTTAAAATATTACTTTTATCATCCAACAATTATTCAGGAAAAACAAGAAGAAAATGAGCTGCGTGCCCTCCCACCTCCCTCTTCTGCACAGTTGGCTGCTCTGAGTTTTACACTCATTGAGGCAGCAAATGAACAAGGCATATCAGATGATGACTTCAGAATTCGTCAAGAAATTGTAAATGAGATGGAGAAAATTATTCAACAGCCCTTACCAGGTATTCATAGTATTCTCCATTTTCTTTAGGTGAAAATTTTTCTTCTTCTTTATTTTTACACAGGTTTTGATAACTTCATTAATGGTGAATTAGTGCATTTGGGGTTAAATTATAATATACAATATTGATATATACAGGCATTTTAATACAGACTGCCAGTTGATCTAAAAGGAGCTAACAGACTCTACAAAAAGAGGAAAATATGATTGTGCTTGTTTTTGACTGGAAATCTCCAGCACACAAAATATTTCCTTCTGGTCATGTGTAAAACCCCAGCCACTGAGGATCTCACTCAGGCTCTAGTCCTACAAACCTTTCTGCCTATACCTTACCTAGAATTACTGAGTATCTGTGGCTGTTACAGTAGAGATTCTGCCCCCCCCAAGTGCATTTAGTTAAACTAATATAAATGTAGCAGGAGGGGGAAAATGAGAAGGAGTTTGAAATGTGGGGTTTTTTTCCTATTGGTCCTTCAGTTGTTTGTAGCATCTTTCAAGGCAGATAAAAATTGCATGAGGCAATTTTTTTTTAAAGCATAGTTTTAAGAAAAAAAGAAAATTAGACCTCAGCTATGAGTGATTTCAGTAAGTGTATGAGACATTTTCAGTACTTAATTTTGATATGAAATATGTGCAGATACTAATCAGTAACTGTTCATTAAAACAAGTCATTAAAATCAACAAGGGTTATTGTTTAACAGATATTTCTTCTCATGTATATTTATGCCTGAAGGGTCCTAAAATGAGCAGAGGTGTATTTTGAGATCAGCTATTGCTTCTGAAAGTCTCTAGAATTGTCTTAACTAAATAGGTCAAAATATTACATTTACTTAACCACATATAAATATCATACATCATCTGCCTTTTTCTTGATTGAGTGCTTTATGTTGATTCAAAATAAGAATAATTTTTTTTGGGGGAAAAAAAGTTTGAGTAGGTTAAATGCTTAGTCTCTTTTTTTTTTTTTTTTCTTTCGTGGGTCAATAAAGTTCAGTGTCTTAATAAAATTGGTAAAAATTGTCTGGATAAGTTGAATGGTAGTTTTCCCTCTCCTCCCCCTTTGGAAGTACAGTATGTTACTTCAATAGGACATGTTAAACATTCAAATCCAATTTATACAACTATTGGAAACTAAAATAATATAACAGTAAAATAATCTTTGACATTTGCTTCTTTGCATTGATTTCTCTTTTACAGACTGTTCCCTGAGGATGTATGGCTCCTGTTTAACTAGATTTGCTTTTAAGACCAGCGATGTTAACATTGATATCAAATTCCCCCCTAAGGTGTGTAGATATTATCTTGTGTAAAATAAGAATTTTTAAAATCAAGGCAATCAACATTGATTTCTACTCCATTGCCTTCATCTTCTGTTGGGGCATACGGTGTCAGAATAACACAAAGCATATAATCTTTGATTTAGTGTCAGGTGCCCCATGAATCAAGTGGATAAAGTTTTCATTGCTTACTAGGTAACTTTAATTCTGGGGTTTTTTACAGTCTTATGCTGGTATTGAAGTAATATGAAAATCATTGGCTCTGCTTTTATGTGCTCATGATTCAGACAGTAAAATCTTGTAGGTCTGTGTTCCCCTCCCTCTGCCTTTTAAAGGTGGGGCTAAAAGTGACAATTTTCCTTTTACATTTTAGTCACTTGCAAGTTGATGTCACATTCCAGTTCACAATTTACTGTGGTATACAGTATAACTTACCTTTAAACACTGAAGTTGTTGGTTCATGATTAGTATGTGGTATTAGCAGCATGTTCTTGCTAGAGGCACAGCTGCTCTGTTTTTCACTGTGTATGTTGCAGTGGAATTCAAGATAGCTGTTTTGGGTGCATACTCACACACAGCATTTTGAAATGATGCTGCAGTTAGAAAGTAAAACTGAGCCCTTTTGTAAACAGTTGCCTGTGGAGTGTACCATGCCACTTTTTCACAAAGGCTCAAAGGTGGGGCTAATTTCTAGCTTTTCCTTGAACTCTTTACAGCTCATATTTGGAACACTACTTAAGTTGATTTCTGGGGAGAAAAGAAAACACATTTAAAAATTATAACCTTTCAAAACCCTTGTGAAAGTACTGACATTAAATTATTTCCTGTTGTGCATTTCTAGTGCCATATGTTGACATTGAAACTGTTGAATATATGGCAAGTATTTTGTTGTAACTTTGCAGAATTGTTAATATGGAACGAGAACAGAAGTATTAACTAAAAAAGCTGTAGGCTGAAAGAAAGCTGGCTGATATGTTTACTAGTACCTGTTTTCATGGTGCAGACAGATACAGCTAGCTTTTTCATTAATACTGACACATGATTTTGCTTTTGTGAAAGAACATAGTGTTACTAGTTGTGCAACCTAAGTAGTTTTAAACAAAGTGTAAAATAAAATAGGTTAGTCTGAATAATGTAACCTGCTCTACTTCTGTCATTTTAGATGAGTCAACCAGATGTTCTGATACAGGTGCTTGAAATCTTGAAGAACAGTGGTGAGTTTTAGTTGCATCTTATTTCTATTTAATTAACAGTCCAACTGTTGTTCACTTGTTTTTATGCTTAATTTTTCTGTAAACTTAGAAATCTGGATTAGTTTTCAAAATCTGGATTAGTTTTCAACCAGAGTGTCTGAGCTGGTTTTATGAATGTGATTTTTATGAATACCAGTGCTTGTGTAAGTGAGAGATGAGAACTTGCAGCGAGAGAATGGCAGCCCAGGTAACCCAGTTCAGATTGCCAGGGTTTATGGTAATAGTGGTAGATGCCAGGTCAAAAAGTATTTAACTGTGTGGGAGAAATTCTCAGCAGTAAACCCAGAAGCCACTTTCCACTTGCATATGAACATCAGTGAGGACTATTACAAGACTTCTGAAACTGTAGCCTCCTTGTTTTGTCAGGAAGTTGTCTAACCCTGTAATCCACACATCTTGAACCAAGTGACACAAATGACATTACATTTTCGATCCTTCAGGAAGTTTTGATAGGTCAGCTCCATAAATGCTGCTCAGACTATCCTGAGGGTTTGTCAGAGATTCAGCCTTCTGTCTTTCAACTGTTGTAAAGACAAAAAGATTCTAGAAGAGATACCAGCCCAGTTTCCTGACAAGGGGTTTTGTTTTTGTTTTTGGTTTTTCCTGCTAACTGTGTGATATTGCTGGTGAGCATCAAAAGTAACCAGAAAATATTGCTTACTTGTTAGCTATGCAGCACTTAATTGGAGTTGTTCTGTAAAAACATGGTATAAATGTAATAGTTTTAAAAACACAATTGGGAAACTGTGGAAGACTTTAATATATAATGTTTTTTTCCTCCTTGCTTAGCTGTCTACTCAGATGTGGAGTCAGATTTCCATGCCAAAGTTCCTGTTGTCTTTTGCAAAGATGTTAAAAGGTACATGTCATTAAGAAGGATTTTTAATGAGATACCAATTTTTACTACACTTGCTGGTAGCAGCTGCTTGCCTGCACTCCTGACATTAAGTGTTACTGTAACATTTGGCTAACATTCATGTTAAAGGGGAATTGCTCATACACAAAAATACAGTCTAGAAAGAAAGCTTAGCTTTGTTTATGTGCCTCATAGAGCTTGTTAGTTGTAGGAGTCTGAAAATACCAGTTCTAATTTAGTTAAATAGGGGAAAAGTGGAATGATTTTTAGTTGATATTTAAAATTTCTGCCAGCAGTTTAATACATGGCTTTAAAAACATTTTATAAGATACACATTACCAATAAGGATCCATCATCTGACAGTTTCAGTAAATTCCTAAGAAGTAGCAACCTCCAAAATGAAACGTGGTTGCTGTGTGATGTCCACATTGCTTTGACAGGCTGGAGGTGTGTGATTTAAACTCTGGGAAAGTAAATCCAGCAAGGGGGGGCATATCTCTTCCTGTGTTTGTAGATTATGCAAATGCCTTGTAAGTACTGAGAGAATAGAAATAACTATTCTGAGAAGCAAACAAAAAGTTTTTAGAGCAGCTGTTTTGTGGATTTATCAATTCTCAGTATGCAGCAGGCCTGGGGCTTGGTTTGATCGATTTATTCATTTATTAATTTGTTGTCTGGAAGATACACATGGAGTTTGAGCTGTATAAGATTGCACAATGAAGTAATCGCAGAATTTAGAGCAAATTCTTAATGCTGTTTTATATTTTTAGCTGTAATGAAATTTGTAAGTTCTAGATCCCACTGATGAGCTAATAATAAAGAAAATATGATTGTATTCTGTAGCGTGGCTTTTGTTTCAGAAGTTCAGGTTCTCACACAGGGAGACACTGATGCATGTTTTTACTGTGGTAGATGTGATGCCCCACCTCCCCTCTGCCCCAAGCACCATCTCTATCACAGGATGGTAACTCTTTTTATCTGTTTTACATTTGTAATTACAGTGGTTTGACGTGTAAAGTAAGTGCTAGAAATGATGTGGCTTGCCTTACAACTGACCTGCTGGCTGCACTTGGTAAACTGGAACCTGTCCTTACTCCCTTGGTTTTGGCTTTCCGCTACTGGGCTAGAGTAAGTTTATTAATATTGAGCATAATTAAGTATGTTTATTTCCTCTTTTTAAGTACCACATACAATGTAATGTATAATATACCATGAATATGTTTGTAGAAAAGAACTTCATGCCACTAGTTCACCTCTTACCTTAACAGGCCAGAATGAGACTGAAGATTTTGGTTTGAAACTGTAAATATATATGAAGCTTCCATTATTCTGTTAGCAAGCTATTATGCTAATTCCTTAAAAGTAGTTAATTGATCCTTGAAAACCAGCTCAACAGAGCAATTTGGTCTTGCAAACTTCCTGCTGTTGAGGTCACATTGGAAAAAGTTAACTTGCTCAAAAAGGGTCTGTCATCATACCCTGCTGTACTTCTTACCAGACATCAACGATGATCACAGGAACCAAGTTATAACGCTCACAGCTAGCATTTAAGTGTCTTGTAATTCAGTCCTGAAGTTACTGCCAGGCCATACTTGACTTATAATGTCTTTGCTTTATTGAAAAATCAGTTTCATGATTTTATTATTGCTTGATTTAGCAAGGTGTTTTTACAAAAATTCCTATTTTACAACATAGAAGTAGCAGCAGTAGAAACTGCAACGAACTCTTCAAAATCTAAGTGTATTACATCTCTCTTGAGTTCCCATGGAAGAGATCAGTGTCAGGTTAGAGCCAGATGCATAGAATCTCCATCTCCATACATGAAATATCTAAAAAAACTTGATAGTTGACTGAAATACCAGGTAAGAACACAAGTGTGTCACGTAATCATGAAATGTGATGAAACTGAAGAGAATAACATATAATAAAATAGTATAACTTAGGGCACTGTACGAATTACTATAATTTGCATTTTGTCTGTACATGGCATGATGACATCAGTTTCTGAGATAAAGGATTTTCTGTTTCACTCTAGTATGTCTCTCACATGTCTTTAATATTAGTCCTTTTATAATAGATTTTAAATTAAAATGCTGATGTTACATCAGAAAAGTAATGATTTATTCTCTTACAGCTCTGTCACATTGACTGTCAGGCTGAAGGTGGGATCCCCTCATATTCCTTTGCCTTAATGGTGATATTTTTTCTTCAACAAAGGAAACCACGTATTTTACCGTCCTATTTGGGCAACTGGGTAGGTGCTTTGGTAATATAGTAACCTTATTGTTAAATTGGTGACGGTATTTCTGTGTTCTGCAAGGTCATAAAATGTGCAGAATTTGATTGCCAGAGAAATTTGTAAATAAAATGCATCGGTGCTTAATCCTCACACAGTTAATGCCTGATGATTCTGATGACTCTTTTAAAAATGCAGCTGTTACAGCCTGCACCATTGTGTCATGCTGTATTTTGGAGAAAACACAAATAGTTTCTTCTACAGTTCTGTGAATTTATTTCTCTGACATCACTTGTTCTTGAAGGGGATAAATAACATAATTGTCAGTGTTACCTTTAGTGAAAACTTTTGTTTGTATGTATTACATGGAGTTGTGTTTCAGAGCTACTTTAATTGTTTTTAGATTGAAGGCTTTGATTCAAAGAGGCCAGATGACCACCAGCTGAAGGGTATAGAAGAAGAGGAGTTTGTACGGTGGGAGTACAAACCACCAACAAATGGTGCAGCAAAAAACTCAGCTGGAGCGGAAAATAAAACTAAAGCTGAACAACAAAAAGCTGGTGGTAAAAAGGTAACGAGCTCAGAAGTGGACAACCAAAGTAATGCAAAGGAGAAACAGGGCAAAGTAAGTCATAACTTTATATCACTGAAAACCATATTCTCTTATCTCCGTTTTTTATCTTTAAACGTTAATATTGGATGGAACCAAGAAAAAAAATGGGAATTTTCATTTCTTATTGCAGTTGAGCATTCTTGTCCATGTGTTTCAGTCTCTCTTAGCATTCAGAACCCCTCACCAAGTCTCACTGGGGCAACTGTGGTTGGAACTGTTGAAGTTTTACACACTGGAATTTGCTTTGGAGGAATACGTCATCAGCATACGGGTACAAGAGCTCTTAACCAGAGAGAATAAAAACTGGCCTAAAAGGCGAATAGCCATTGAAGGTAGGATAATATCCTTTTCTAGTTCTGTAGTCATCCTGTGTTATTACCTTTATTTACCTAGTAGTTACAAGTCTGTCACAAGAAGTCTGGACAATAAATTATATCAATAATTGGAGGAGAAAGTAATTTTTTTTTCATACATGTTTTGTCAGCTGTTTAATCTGTTTAAAGTCTTAATTTTCTGTGTGGTACTACTTTTTGCAACTCTGGTCCTTGAAGTATAAAGTGTAAATTTGTCTTATTGTTTCTTACCATTCTCTTTTTATCTCTTATTAATTTATTTCTTTCTATAAAGTATTATTTATTACTTTTTAATAATTCTGATATTATGAATTTTCAGCACTTCTAGCTGCATTTCCAAAAACCCCAGTATATTTTGAGCATTACCAGCTATCAGTTTGTTTCCTCTGACTCTAAAGCAGACTGAGTGGAGAGTTTACCTCTAATCAGAGTGAACTGGAGCAAACCCATCAAAGTAACACACACACAGAGCACCCTCTATTGTCCCTGTTCCCTGTTGGTTCCATACTGTGAAACTGGCATGCCATAGGCTCTGCTTCAGGCCCTCAATATCCCGCTAAGGGAGGTGCTTCTTTCAGGGAGTGAGACCATATTAATTTGATGATAATACATACCCTGAGTTATATATGTTGGGGAGAGAAAGAAACAAAATTACTTTGTCTATTTCTTATTACTGGAAGACATCTTTATTTCTGTTCCTCAACTCAGAAAAATAAGTAAACAATAATTAACAGGAAAGGTCAGAGAGCAGTGCATGACATTTTGAATTGGGCTTAAGAATAGAGAAATTGGGTATTAGAGGAAGGTTAAGAAAACATTTAAAGTGATATTTTTATAAAAGTATGAATAATGGACACTTTCTAGGGATGTTGATGAAGTAGCTTTTCTGTAACACAGGTGATAGAGATGACAAGAAGTAGGTCAGAGAATCATAAAGACAGAGAATGAGTTAAAGGTATATTGAAGGACAAGTCAGTAAGGTACAAGAAGAGCAAAAAGGAAAAGTAAAAAGGAGAAAAATAAGCAGTGAATTATTGAGGCACATAGTGAGTCTTGACATCACTCCTGTGGCTTTTATTTCCTCTCCCAACTTCTTTCTTCAATAATTTTTAGGTACAGTGTTTTAAAACTAAATTAGGGTTTATTCAGCAAGTGAGACACTAAAACCTGTAAGATGAAGGGGCAAATTATTGGGGAAGAAACAGGAAATTATTTCAAAAGACAGATTGCATTCTGTTGTTGGTCTTTGTTGTGTTTGTTTGCTTTATGTTTTTTTGTTTTTCATCTGTACCTTTATTTTACTGTTAAGTTTGTAAATTAAATTATGAAGTAACAGAATCTCAGTTTGATACTATCTTCCCAGGCAAACTTATAGCAACTATGCAAGTGCTCTTTTTACTTGGAAAACATGTTTGATCTAGAAATCGCTAGGAAGGACTAAGAATGAAACCTGGTGAGATTGGTTCATATAATCCTTATAAACCTTAATGTTACTCTTACAGAAATTAATTTCTTAAGGGAAATTTAAATCCTTCTTCAGTGAAGGAAAAATGTTCAGGCAGGCTTACGTTTATTTTGCCTTTGTATGTTTATTTTCATTTCTAGTTTAGAAATTGACCATAATATAATGGTACAATATACCTGTGGTTTTATTTTTAAATAAAACTATTTAGTCTGATTTATGACAGCCAACCATTCATGGCCACATGTGTTGTGTTTTGTATGGAAGAAGTCCAAAAACCCTTGTGGGCCTTAGATTTTCTAAATGTATCCAAATACAATTCTGGATTATAAGAATCTCTTTTTAACTGCTGTATCATAACTTAGGTATCTCAGCTTCTTTAGTGAGATGTAGAAATTAAAGATTACTAATGAAATTGTTATTTTTCTTCCTAGATCCTTTTGCACTAAAGAGGAATGTTGCACGAAGTCTAAATAGCCAGATGGTATTTGAGTACATCCTGGAGCGATTTAGGACAGCGTATAAATATTTTGCATGTCCACAAAGTAAAGATGGGATTAAATCCAAGCCAGATACCAAGAAAAAAGAAAAAGGGAAAATGAATAATAAGAAATCCACAAGATCTGAAGAGCCAGTAGCCAACTGTTGCCTTCCACAAGGGGAAAAAGTTGTAGATAAACAAAATGTTGGAAGTGGCTGTAACATCTCAGAGAATGAACTTGAATGTAATGAAGTGGGAGAAGCTGTAGCCAAAAGATGTACTTCCAAGAACACAGACTCTTTGCTACTTTCAACATTGGACTCTAGTTATGATGAAGACAAAGAAGAAGCTTTATCCCTTATTTCTAATGAATGCTGTGAATTAAAGCAAAAATCACATAAAGTAAGAGATGATTTAGAAATTTCAGTTTGTGAAGGTGAGCTAAGGCACCGTTGTAACTGCAGTGAACATCAGCCCTATGACACAAATTCTAGTAATGAGTTTTCTGATGGTGAAAGTAGACAGAGTTTGGTGACAGAGTCTTCTCAGAAGAATAAGTGCACTGGCACACCAGCTACCTCGCCCAACTGCAAAGCAATGGTGGAAGCTCATGATCTCAAAGATGAAGGCAGACTCTCTACAGAAGAAATGCATTATGTGTTTGATAAGTTTATTTTGACTTCAGGAAAGGTAAGCAGTGATGGTCATCTATCAGTGGGCTGTTACTTTTAAATCACTAAAACTAAGGATGGATGGATGGCAGGATTCTGCCAGTGATTGTTTCAGTCTGTTATGAATGGTAGCTCTAGTCTTTTTAGAGTACCTGTTATTCAGGTACTGGAAAGCACCAAACGAGTATGCCATTTGGGTGAGATGGTCTGTTGCTCCCATCTTATGCAAAGCTTTCTGATTTCCACAAAAAAAATTGAAATCTTGGGTTTTGGTTTTGATTGGGTTTTTTTTTTGTTGTTTTCCTCCCCTTCCTCTCCTCCTTTCTTGTAGAATTTACAGGTGCTCTTATGCAATAAGAGAACTAAAATGCAGCCTGTTGAGAGGTGTTCTTCTGTTCTTTGTAGAGACTGTGTTGCTGTTCAGATGTTAAATGTTCTTGGTTGCATGACCTGCATGGTAATGTTAGGGCTATTGAACTATCTTAAAAGTAAAATTGCATTTATGCAGCTTTTTTTTTTGGTCCCCCCTCCCCCTTTTTTTCTTCCCCCAAAAGCCACCGACTATAGTATGCAGCATCTGCAAACGGGATGGACATTCCAAAAATGACTGCCCAGAGGATTTCAAGAAAATTGATCTTAAACCACTACCACCAATGACAGACAGATTTCGGGAAATACTTGATATAGTGTGTAAAAGGTGTTTTGGTAAGTTGGAAAATTGTTTGTACTCCAATGTAAACTGTGAAATGTAATCTGGAAAAAATAAAACCTTTAGGGTTAAATTATTTATTTCAGTAAATTTCAGTGGGAAGAAGCTCTTCTAGGTACCCTAGGCTACAAATTCACCAGTATTTTTTTTCATATAACTCATGGTTGTGATATCAAATTCTTACAACACATTTGAGAAACTAATACTGTACAGGATTTTTCACTCAATTTGTAAAAAATTACTAATGTTCCTCTGGGCAAAACTAGTTTTTGTGTTTGTCAGATTCTGTGGCTTCTTTTGGAAAAAAACCCTTTTGGGTGCTGTGGTGAGTTAAGCTTGGTTGGATGCCAAGTGCTCTCCAAGCCACTCTGTGTTTGAATAATTGCAGAAAAATCAGATGTCTGAAATAAAAAGCTAACAACTCTGATGATGTAATAAAAAAGAAAACCACATATTCAATGAATATAAATGTAATAAAAGAAAAAATTCCGACACTTCTAATTAGCTGAAAAAGATTTTTGAGGTAACTGAATGTCACATCTGACTGTGTTTTAACTTGTTTTTACTTAGATGAATTATCCCCTCCTTTATCTGAGCAACAAAACAGAGAACAAATTTTGGCAAGTTTGGAAAGATTTATTCGAAAAGAGTATAATGGTATGTAACCATAGGTAGTGATTCTTGATAATGCTTTCTTCATTCATGTTGTCCAGAGCATGAAGATGTAAATTGTCTCACTATGGCTCATTTTCCTTGCTTAAAGCAGTGGCATCTCTTTCCCTCTGTACATAAAGCTGTCTTGCAGACTTCTAAACTGAACATCCCTCAGTGCTGTTCCATGGAAATGTCCCTAGAGTGGTGGAAGAGCTGCAACAGTAATAGTAATAATAATAATAATAATGATGATGATGACACAGATACAGGACTGTTGCAGTCAGGACAAAAAGAAAGTTTGAATGAGCCCTGGATAGTTGGGTTTAGTGCTGTCTGGGTCATGGGCCAAGTACTTTTCTTACCTAGTCACCAGTCTCTACCTTAGAAATCTTAACGAGTTTATCTTCACATCCCTTTTATAAAATAAGCAAAAGTATCTTACTGCAATGATGGAAGTCAAGGCACTGTGATGCAAACTGATTTTTTGGTAGGTGTTGTAAATCAGTGCTAGAGCTAGGTACCAAACCCAGGTCTCCTGAATTCCAGCCCGTTGCTTTGCACAGGAGGCCATCCGTTCTGCTGGAGCTGGCCTGTGCTCAAGGAACTGTGAATTGCACTTCCATCCGCTGGCTCTGCCCTCCGCTTGCTGGCAGCAGCTGAGGGTTGAGACCTGTTACAGAACCTTAAAAGGCTTAAGATTTCCAATTCTATTGAAGGTTAGGAACAAAGTTGTGAATAGGCATTTTGTATTTTTTCGTAGCATTGGTTTCATTTGAACAGATAAGTGTATTCTCAGGAAGAAAGTGCTTCCTCTCAGGTACATAATTTTGCTTTCCTTTACAAGAATGAAAACACATTATAATGTGTTTCAAACAAAAATGTAGACAAAACAATTGGGAAAGAGTGTTCCATAAAGTATATTGATTTTACTGCTTGTATCTTCTTGCCCAGTGTGTTATGCTTACAGAAACTTACTGACTGACCAAATTTACCTAGTCACAGGAAAAATATGGAACCTGTATAAAGTATGAGTGTAACCAGAAATATTACTTGTACTACCTTAAGAGTAGCTCTGTCTCATCTGTGGGGTAAAGCTGGACTTGTGACTGTGTTTGCACATTATTTTGATTTATTTAAAACAGTTGCATACTACAAAACATAGCACCACATTTAATGGTTATAGTGACTCTGTAACATACCTCACTCATAAACATTACCTGGGCTTTATCCTGCCTTGCTTTCTGTAAATAATTTTTGAAGTATTGTGCTTCCTCCTTTATCAAAGGTGAAGTCTTAGAAGTGACATTGTAAGCTCTCTCTTAAAGCTCATTTTTTGTGGACACCTACAATCTTAGTTAAGCAGTATTCCATATTAAGCACCATTCAACTGTAAAAGAATTTTTTGTTTGTTTGTTTACTCTTTTGATCAGACAAAGCCAGACTTTGCTTGTTTGGCTCTTCAAAGAATGGATTTGGATTTCGGGACAGTGACCTAGATATCTGCATGACGTTGGAAGGCCATGAAAATGCAGAGGTAAGAGTTTTGAAATGGATAAAGTTTACTATTTTAAAGTCAAGAATTCTTTAAGGTTTTTTAAATTCAGTTAAGATTTCTATACACAGAAAAGGTAGGATTTTGCTAGTAGCAAATTGTCCTGTTGCACTCTGCACCACTGAAGCAAGATATATCCTATTTTACTTTTAATACCCTATAGGCACACACTATTTAGTGTAGTGTAGATGCCCACACAGAGAATGCGAGTCACCGGTTTATGTAAATTCATGTGCTACCTTATTGCTTATTTCTTTTGGTACATGGACTTTTCCTCTGTGAAATATGTGTTTGATAATAGATGTGCTTGTTAGGATAGGATCCATGTTTTAACCTCTGAAGCCGTGATCTTTGTTTTTCCTAGAAATTAAACTGTAAAGAAATAATAGAAGGTTTGGCAAAAGTTCTTAAGAAGCATCCAGGTAGGTATTTTAAAGTATTATTTGTTTTGTAATTACATTTACTGTATTTGTAGTTAATGGAAATGTTTTATGTACTAAAGTTTTGCTTCCCCAGGTTTGAGAAACATCTTGCCTATAACAACAGCCAAAGTGCCTATAGTAAAATTTGAACACAGACGGAGTGGGTTAGAAGGAGATATCAGTTTATACAATACACTGGTAAGCATCTATTTGTGTTTGGTTTTGTGTTCAAAGAAAGGTTTTTAATTCATTGTAACTCGCTCAAATAATCATATGAGGGAATAATTTTGAAACCAGAATTAAAATGCTTTTGTGTGTTTGGGTTTTTTTTCCTTACATTATTTAAATTCAGTGGCCGACGCTCTCAGCCCAGCCCCAGTAGCTGTATAACCTGATAGCAGAGCAGTGTCGTGGCACACAAAGTGTTTTTGTGAATGCTCCTGAAAAGCTGTTAGTGCCACGTTCACCATGGCCTTTCTGACATCATGAATAGAATATCTTATCCCAGCTTACATCTAGCACAGTGAAATAGCATGATTTTTTATGTAATGGGTTCACATTCCGCTGTGAAGAAGATGCAATTTGTGGAATTTGTTCCAGTGTGAGTCATATTACAGACTTACTTATTTGCTGGTGTTTCCCAAGGTTCTTACTGTTGTTGCTGCATTAATACTGTCCTGGTTACATCTTCCAGTTATATTTATGTAGGAAATTTTGCATGAATTTTATGGTATACTGAGATTTCATTTTTTTTTTTCCTCCAATTGTATTATGCATCTCCTGTGCCTGAACTGCAGACTATACTATAATTAACCATAAATTACAATGAAACACCTGTTTGATTTTTTTTTTTCTTCCCTTTTGCCAGGCACAGCACAACACGAGAATGCTGGCTACTTATGCAGCTATTGATCCTCGAGTGCAATACCTGGGCTATACAATGAAAGTTTTTGCGAAGGTAATATGAAAAGAAGGTGCTTGTCTGTATAATACAGTGTTTTCTGAAACAGCCACAGAGTTTACCTTTTGCTCATACTAACTAGAAAGGAGACAGTGGAATGCTGTTAATATAAGGCATTCTTGCTTAAGCTGGCTATGCTCCATCTGATTGTGTGTGTGTCAGAATCAGGTTTTTTAGTCCTGGTATCTTCTGCTGTCTGTTGAAAGATTACTGTCTAAGAGGAAGCTGATGAAAGGAAAACTTTCATTTTTTTCAATTTCAAACCAGATACAATACAAAAAACCCCCAAACAAACAAATCTGAAAAAAATGTTAACTGCAAGATATAGGTGCACGTGGCTATGCATGGGATTCCCAAGTTCCTGTATCTAGAACCAGCCCAGAGATTACTGCAGCTTTCTTCTGGCCTGCTTGCCTTGTTTTACTCATTGTAAAAATCAGGAGTAAATTTTAAATTAAATTAATTTTTTTTTGTAGTATTGCATGTACTATTGTATACATTCTAAAAATCTTACTGTAAAGACCAAGTTTCCAAGTTGTGGGACATACGCTCTTGGAGGTATATGTGTGGAGGTGACTTCATAGCTATACAAATACTCTGTGTTTATGCAAAATGCTTCCTCCTCTGTCAGCACTGGCAGAAAAACCAGGAACAGCTGTCACTGCTGCTGCTAGTGTGAAAGGAATTTCTGAATCCCTGTTTTTTCCAGACCTAGGAGGTTGAAAATGCATTGTTTATGACACATGCTTGAAGCAAGGGTAGCTTAGAAGCAGGTGCTGTAGAAAGGTTATACTGTAATAAGATCTTCAAGCATAGTAAGGTAATTCACTGATGTTTGATTTATGCTGTGTTGTGCGGGCTGGACCAGGGTTTAATTAGGTGTGTGTATGTATCCTAGCAAAATGCCAGGTATTGCCTAAGTTGCCAGTACGACATGGAAATATTTCCCTATTAATTATTTTTTAAAAGGGAGGGGGAACCAAAACAATAAGGAATCATAGAAACGGCTCTAGTAACATGAGTTTAGGAAAATTAAATTTTACAGTATTGAAACTGGACATCAGATGTGGAGGTTTGTTGGAATTTCTGGTTTGGGGGTTTTGATTTGTTGTTTGGTTTGGTTTTTTTTTTTTCAATTTGCACTTTATAAACAGAAAAAATATTTTGTCTGTGAGAAGCTTTTGTGTTATGTTAGTCAAATTGTGCTGTGGATTTGACAGATGGCACTTGACTCTAAGGATGTTTATTTTTCAGGCTTCATAAAATGAGTTTTAGTTATGAGATGAATGTGTTTTCTGTCACTGATGGGGTTTCTGTTTGCTTTCTGACATGGTTGTTAGTCTTGAATAAAAAAATGTAAATTCAGTATTTTTTTTTAAATGTGTTTTTTTCAGCGCTGCGATATTGGTGATGCATCCCGGGGCAGTCTGTCTTCGTATGCCTATATTCTTATGGTTTTGTACTTCCTACAGCAGAGAAATCCACCAGTTATTCCAGTTCTTCAGGAGGTAGGTTTTCAGAAAAAGAGGCCATGAAAATAGATGTGCTGTTTCTTCAAGCCAAATATGAGAAGTCTGGGCTTTCAGGGTTAGGGGGATGAATGAAATATGGAGCCCTTCTGCATCAGCAGGTTCCTAACTCCTGCTTGGTTTTCATGGGTAAAACAGCAAGAAAATTACAACAAAATCAATAATCTGTTGGTCCCAAGTTCTTCAGTTATATCTACTTTGGGATTTTGGTCTTATGATGGTATTTATATACTGAACAGGATAGAAAAAAAAAATTGGCAGGTGGTGTGGAGAGAAGGGAATTGTAATTAGGAGTCTGTGCCAGATGTTCTTGGGATGTCAGTCCAGCTCTTACATCAGTTATTGTTAGAAGCATTATTTATTGCTCAACACCTTATCTGTAAGAGAAAAAGTTTATTTTATGATTTGATGAGGGGAAAAAAAAGGATAACTAATCCTTTGGTACAGCTTTAAAGATACTATTTTACATGTGCCAGGAAACTTTATTAAGAAAATAACGTCCTGTACCTCCATTGCATGGGTGGGGAGAATATAATTAGTGGCTATCTACCTCTTCCTGGATACACTCTGTAACTCCCAAGCACTTCTGAAAATTAGCCCTTTCTGACTTTTTTGTTGTCTTCATGCAAGAGGAAAATTGGCTTAAGTGCTGCAGTTGAGACTCAGACTTTCTTGTTGATAGTTTAGTAGTGGTTAGGGGTTGTTATTTTATTGCTGCCCTGAGAGTGCATTTAAATAACAGTGGAATTTCCCCTTGGCTTTGCTAAAGTCAAAATGTAATAGGAATCATATAAAGCCTCCTTAGAGATTTTGTGGGCAAGAGGGATGTTGGAATCTTGATGAGCTAATTCAGTCATGTTTTCTTAGTTGCAAAGAACAAATAAAAATAAAATATCCAAATAATTTCAGAGAGGTAGAGCAATAACGAAAAAAGACTTTCAGACTTTTTACCAATGCAAAATTCTGCCCATATAAGAAGAAATTGTTAAAATTAAAAGATTTATATTTTTGTATTATTTCTTACCAGCAAAACTACAAGTCTTCAGGGGTGACTTTGAATTAGGGTGGTAACTGTGTCCCTCTCTGTTTTGGCAGATATTTGATGGAAAACAGATTCCACAAAGAATGGTGGATGGATGGAATGCCTTTTTCTTTGATGACATGGAAGAATTGGTAATATTTTAATTCCAGAAGAGTCAACTAAAACTGAAAGCTTTTTTTTACAGGAAAGTTAATACATTTGTTTACAGTGTAATATATAAAAGAGTAGTTAAACTTCCATATCTCTATTATAAGTTCCCAAATGGGTCCTGTTTAGCTGAAATGAGTGTCTGCTTTTTTTTGATTTATCTTAAATCATTTCTAGATGACATAAATCAAGAAAAATACTTTTTACTCTTAATGAATACTCCAGGATTGAGGTCGTGTTAACTATTGTGATTTAACCTTACTTTAACCAAGTGAAAGTTCATGGTAGACAAACTCGTAATTAGAGAGGTAGTTCAGGAGGAGAAGTACTTCAGTAACTGTAGGTGAATAAATGGTGTCTTCAATTGCATGCAGAAGAAGCGTCTGCCTTCTCTTGGAAAGAACACTGAATCACTTGGAGAGCTCTGGCTAGGGTTGCTGCGATTCTACACGGAAGAATTTGACTTCAAGGAATATGTGATCAGCATCCGGCAGAAGAAGCTGTTAACCACGTTTGAGAAACAGTGGACATCCAAATGTATTGCCATTGAAGGTACTTACCTGCTGAATTTTTGTTCCATTAGTGAGGGAGTGATGCACACTGTTGTTTGAAGATCTGTTCTCCGTGTTGCACAGGATCTTTATGTGAAGAAACTACCATCAATGTTTAAAAAAAGCATTGTTTGCAAATCCTGCAGCTTACAAAATGAGATTAGACTCTTAACTTGCAGTATAGAACAGTAAATTCCTCTTACTTTATTATGGTTAGTGACATATTTTTAAAACACTCAGCATTGCTTTGCTATCACCTACTCTGTGAGTGCATTTGAAAAGGAATTCTCTGTGTTAAAAAAAAAATAAAAAATTGTTCCATCATATTTTTTCTAACTGATTTGATTTTCTCCCTTCTTTACACAGACCCTTTTGACTTGAATCATAATCTCGGTGCTGGAGTCTCTAGGAAAAGTAAGCTATTAATGTCTACTAATGATTAATGTTCACTAATTTCTAAAGTGTTGTGCCTTTTCTGTTGTTTTCCAATAACTCTGTCTTTCTTCAATAGTGACGAATTTCATCATGAAGGCATTTATCAATGGGAGAAAATTATTTGGTACCCCCTTCTACCCAGCTGTTGGAAGAGAAGCTGTAAGTTTTCATAGTTTTTAGTATATTTTTTACTTTGTCCACTGAATTGATTAATCCAAGGCAAATCTCTTTTATGTCTTTACTAATTTGGTATGCACAATATATGCAACTATACATCATCTGCATAAAATTTACAGCTTAGAATTGGACTCCTCCAGTATAAAATTCACAGAAGTAGTTGGATGGGCAATGGGTATTTTTGAAAGATTTGGGAGGAAAGTAAGCTTATTTTGGTTTTTGTTTTTTTATAAAACTCTTCATTGTGTGACATTAAGTACTGCAGAAAACTGCAAAATGGTCTGTAAAACCCAGAAACGGCTGTAGGAACTTCACGAGCTATTCATGTAGCTAAAGAAAACAGACTCACAAGATGCCACATTCTACTTATTTTTCCAGTTGGTGGGAAAAGTAAGGATTGCTGCTTAAGGAAGGAAAAGGATGACAATCAACTCTTTTTTTTTTTTTTATCAGTTAACCTTCAGAATTTGCATACTGAGTCAGGATCAGGAATGTGCTCATGCAATATCATCCAAGAGAAAGTACTCCTCTGTGCTACAGGGTCATTGATGTGCAATAAAGAATTATTAGAACTATTTTTTTAATATGAGCAAATTAATCAGCTGAAATTAATATTTTTAACATCTACTTAGAAAGGTGTTTTCTAAACCAGTTAAGAAGACTCTTTTCCCAATGGCTTTCAACAGGGTTTGTGTTTCTAAGGGATTTTGAAAAACCTCTGAAAGCTTTTTATTTCCCCTCATCCTTCTCTGACTTCTCTTCTCCATTTGCTTACTTTATCTGTGTTTTTTCTGAGTTTGTATTAAATGTTCTTTGATGCAGTGACTGTGTTCTGTTTTGTGCTGTGTCCAGTAAAATAGGACCTGTTTTTATTTGGGCTTTTGAGTACTACTGAGATACAAATAATAAAGAATTACGGTGTGGATGTAGTTATCTGTAACTCACAAATACGTGAGCATATGTAATAAATATTATTGCTAATCATTTTTTTTTTAATTCTTTACATACATGTTCAGCATAAGGCTATAGTGCTTCTGGAAAGTATATACTTTGTATTTGTATATGTGCTTGTGTTGTTCTGCCTCATCTCAGATTTTCACTGTACATTTTACATGATAAAAGGCAAGACAGAAAGAAGCCTTAGCATGCAAATAAGCTGTCTCTTATGTGAAGGAAATAATGCTGGTAGTATTACATAGCATTTTGTTTCTGCAAAGTGCCCAATAAAAGAAGGGGTTCCCAGTCTCCTCCTTAAGCCATCGCCCTGTGTTGTAGCTCAGTGGTACAGAGAGGAAACTGCAGCAGAAAGGTTAAATTACCTGTCTACAGTAAGACTTTGTTCCTGAGCTGGGGTTAGGACATTTCTGATTGTTCCTCTTTTTCAGTCTTTCAGGCAAGATAACACTTTCACAATGTTTATGTTGTTCAGAGGCTGTAAACTGTGGCCTTTGCACTGACACACATCAGAACTGCAGCTGTCCTTAGCAAATTCCGGGGGAGGGGAGTGGTATAGGTCAGCGTGCAGATGCTCCATCTATTTCCCACCTGAGCTTTCTTCTGTTTGGGAAATACAATCAAGTCATTTGGGAAGGGACACAAGCTGCTTTGGAAAGCATACAAGCAGTGACTCAGATACCAAAATAGATCATATGCAAAAAAATTGCCCTCTGAAGAGTCGTTGAGGAAGTGAAAGGTGGGCAGTAGGCTGAAGCCTGAACAAACTCTTCTGCAAATTCAGCCTCTGTCCCTAAGAATAAATACCCCTTGTTACCCAAACCGCTCCATATCTCTGAATAAGCTGCCATTATCTAGAGGAAGAAAAGGACTAGGCATCATCTAAGAAGTAGTAAAATGTAGAGAACAATAGGAGATTCAAGCTGTCCACTGTGCTTTCACTTCTCAACCTTGTAAGTGAATGGTTCATATATTGTATCTGTCTGGTATGTTTTGATAGGAATACTTTTTTGACTCAAAAGTGCTGACAGATGGAGAATTAGCACCCAATGACAGATGTTGTCGTGTCTGCGGAAAAATTGGTCACTACATGAAAGACTGTCCAAAGAGGAGGAGGTAAGTAATACACAAAGCTAATGTAAGAACTTTGAGATTAGATCAGGAAAGATTTGAATATTTGAAATTTTAATGGAAATGAAGAACAAACTGAATTGCAGAGAAAATCACAGCTTCATATCTGATCCTCAAATTCCCATCCTACTTTTGCTTTTTTAAAGACTTTTTTTGGTCATCTCTTTAAATCAAAGAGTGTTTATGCAAGCACACAAAGAGTAAAGTCAACTGTCTATAATATGTTAATACTTTTGCTTCATGATCTATCTGTAGTTACAGCTTACCTTAAAATTTAGATCACTAAATTATCTTTTTATAGTGTAAACATTCAGATGGAGACCATATTACCTGACTGCACAATGTGTAATGTATTAAAATGGATTTCCTGTAGTGATCATGTTCGGAAGACAGTGTTGAATTTGAATTGTTCTCTAGATCTGATAACGTACCTCTGGAAGGCAGGTAAAAGTTCATTTATTAAAATCTAGGAGTTGTTAAAATGTACATAGTTAAGGTGCATTTCTGTAACATCATACGAGTGCCAGTCTCTTAATGATCTTGCACTTGTACATTAATTGCACTTACGAGTTTTGGATCCAGTACTCCTGCAGAAGGAGTCCCTAGTACATACAGGTCAATGTCTCCAAAGATAATTTAGCAAGAATTAACAGACAATGTGCACTCTTTGCATTTTTACGTCTTTGGAATTTTCATGACCTGCTCAGTGTAGGTTGTCTGACTCCTCCTAAAATACATTGAAGCCCTTAGAATGCACATTAAAGTCTGGGCTTTTTCATTTGCTCCTTATGTTCAGTTGTGTGCTCAAGAATTCTTCAAAAGATTCTTGGTCTCTTCCTGCTACAGAATCCTTATTTACAGCCTTTTGTTCAGTCAGCAGGGTTCAAAATACACGAAACTGGACTGGGAATCTAAGGTCACAGCTGACTGCTTCTTTCAGCCACTCCCTAACATATTTCTCACAAGCACTAGCACGCTGCATTGCATCCCCTCTTTCTTTCCCTGTATCTGCCTAAGGAAAGAAGTTGTGATCTGCTCTTCAGAGTCTGCTACTACAGCACAGCCACACAGAATCTCCCTCAAATTGTGTTTACAGCTCACAAAATAGTATTAATATTTAACAATCCTACAGAAACAATGTGGAAAAAAGACATTTATTTCTTGTCTTGGTTCCTGATCACTAGTTCTTCTGTGGTTGGTTGTATTAGTACTGAGTGCTTGAAAGAGTCTCAGTGCTTTCTTTCACATCCTGTCCAGGTTCAGGATACTAACATATTCTTACAGAGAAATATGCCATCTCCAGTCAGAAGGAGGTTTTATCTACAAGATACAACTAATTTGTTTTGTGGATAATCTGACTCAGTGGGATTGTTGCATAGAACTACTCAGAAACGAACTCTCAGGCTAAGCCTACTTAACTGTAAGTGGAGCTCTGTGCTAATACAGTCAGATAGTTTCTGGAAATTCTGGGGAGCTTCTAAGTTCGTTAAGTTTATACAAACAGGTTGTTAACCAGCCCAGATTCTGAAAGTGTTTTCCTGGGATTCCTAAAATACTTGTATTCTGGTACAGCTGTTGGTTGTGTAACCATTTCCTTTGAACATACAAGTAAAACAACTCTGTAGAGATTTTTCTTTTTTTATGTGTGTGGTTTTGTGATATTGCTAATAAAAGTTATTATTCAGGTTGAAGAAAAAGGAGAATGAGAAAGATGATGAAAAAGAAGTGAAGGAAGATGATAGAGAAACAAGAGAGAAAAGGTGTTTCATCTGTGGGGATGTGGGTCATGTTAGAAGAGATTGTCCTGAATTCAAACAAACCCGCCAGAGAAATAGCAGTGTGCCAGGTAAGCTAATGTGTTATTAGTGTAATTTGAAAGTTCTGAGATCCCTTCTCTCTAGGTTTCTATACAGACCTGGTAATTATCTTAAAAAAATTTCTACAACTCGTAGTTTTGGTCATTGCAAATACAGTTTTTAGTCTAAGTGTTGCTTTTCTTCAAGGGGAGTAATGCCTCCTGAAGTACAGTCTTTGCATGGGTGGTAAAAGTGTATTCAGCAGTAAGTATAGTGTACTTCAGGGTATTGCATTATTGAGTCTTCCACTCACAAGGGGTGCTTTTAGGAGTAGTAATAATAGTAATTGAATGCATTTCCTCTTCCAAATGCTTCTCAAATGTTAGCTAACCCTCCATCATCTGTGAGAGGTAAGTAAATTTTCACCAAAAATCAGTAGTCTCATTTCCAAAAGCATACAGATGCATTAGGAAGCTAGATCTAGTTTTCAAATTACTGTTAGTAATTAGAGACAAGTCTAATTGTAAACCCATTCAAGTTAGGCCCTTAGGTGCCTGCAGTACTTAAAAAAACAGAGAAAGCAATAATAAATGAACTTCAGATAGAACCTTGCTGCTTTTCTGTATTCCAGTCTCCCTTACTCTCTCTCTCTTTTTCCCTTTGCTCAAAAGTTTCTGCTGTTGCTATTGCTATTTAAAATCCCACTGCTTACAGCAGTAGCGTGGAAACTTGTATAGAGTAGTGCTGCCACCTGATAGCAAAGTGGGCTTTGTTCATGCTAGAATTTATATTACTCAGTATTAGATTTTGGGTTTAGCTGGTCTGCCTATCAATGTTGGCTGTTGTGGGTAGAGGGAAAACATTCCATTTAGAGGAGAGGTGAAGTTAAAGTGATTTACCTACTCTGGGTCACTTGAGAGTTAAGGTGTCACTGACTCCCAGTTCTGCATTCATTATCCTGTCATCTGTAAGCTTGTGTTTTTTATTAACATTTTTGTTCCTTGATTAGGCACCCAGTTGGTCCGAAGCATGGTAAATTCACAGCTAGTGGCTGTGAGTCCGCAGCAGGTGGAACGACCCTTGCGCACTAGACAGTCATCAGAATGTGTAAGTGCCAATTAGCTGTGGTGTTGAAGTAAGCAAGCTGTAGCAAACCAGCGATCCTGGGCCATGCTAGGAGCAGGTTTGCACAATTTTTTCTCAACAGATTCTGAACTTTATAATGACAACATTGCACTCTGACAGGTAGTGGAACTTTGATTTATAATGTAGTGTTTCTTGGAGAGCATTTATGGTCTTTCCATATGGAAGCTACATAGTCAAATTTCATATGACATAGGGAAGCTAGCATTTCAGAATTGCAAGCTATCTCTGAGATTTAAGCTGGAATGCCTTTTGAGGTCTTGTGCTTAGTTATTCTGGCAATGTTCTCAAGTTACTGAGGGAAGTAAAGCAGAGCTCATTGTTAACTTACTGAAGACTTAGGTTTGTGACTATCGTGATTCTCTGTAGTTTAAGAGATTTGTCTTAAGGGACTGTCATGGACAAGCAGGGAGCGCAGATGAATCATACTTCAATTCAGGTGTGACCCACAGGGCAAAAGTCTGCCAGAGCACACTAGAAGCACAAACAGAACAATGGGGAAATTTTTGGTAGTTTTCTCTTACAGTTTGTTCAAGTCTTTACAGAACGAGGTAAAATATGTTTAGCCTGCTTCAGAGTGGAGATGGGTAGCAGAAGGTAATTGAGCAAATACAGCTGTTCCCATTTAATGTTTTTGAAGTACAGAATACAGCAGAAATTCATTAATTTTAAGCTGTTAGTCTGAGAAACATGTGCCTGCTAATGAAGCTGGCAAATAAGCAAAGACAGTAATCAGGGCTGTTGATCACTAGTGCTCTTTGTTCAGTTTACTGCTTTAGGTGTAGAGTATTTCCTAACTGATCAGCCAGCATTTATCGGAATATTTGCTCCACTAACAGCAACTTTATGACATCATTTTTACTATAAGAATATGCTGTTAAGGAGGGACTGATACAGCTGAAGGGCTAAGTGAAGGGCTGAACTGCCACCATGCTATCACATGACACAGGAGTATCTTTTTAGGTTCCTTGGTATTTCTGGTTGGGAAATTGAAGCTGGACATGTGGGTGCACACACAGGCACATCATGCACACTGGACCTGCTGCATGTGCACATTCTTGTGTCGTCTGGATGTCATGGACTCTGTGTGTGTGTTGCATGGTTGTTATTTGGACAGGGTTTCTTGGTGAATATGTGCTGTCAAGGGATTGAGGATAATGGGAAGGGGGAATGTTAGTGGAGCAAGAGGGAGAGAAAAGGGAAAGCAGGAGTGTGGAAGCAGACCAAGAGGCTGGAGCTTAACATTTTTCCTCTCCTGCTGCTGGCATGTCCAGTGTGTGCTTGTGGTGGTTTGATGTTTGCAGGAAGGCTGTACTCAGTGCATGTGCTCTATTTTTATAACGTTTAAATGATTAAACTAGTTATCTTTCAAAACCCAGGTTTTACCTTCTCTCCCTGGTTTGATAGAAAGGCATAGGAGGCACTCACACAGGAACAGTTGGAATAGCAGTAGGGAGCAATCCCAGCATCTGGGCTTCAGCTTTTGCCCAGGCAAAGACACGCAGCATGCTGTGATGAGGGTTGCTCTGAAGGGCTGGCAGGGGAAGTCCTGCAGACTTCTGGTTATTGAAGAAAAGAGTCTGCTGATTTAAACAGAGGTGAGCAGTCGTGGTTAGTGACAATCTGCAGAGACCTTTAACTTCAGATGTTTGACAGCAGCTGAGTTACTTGGAGCTTGGCTCTCTGCTGTAGTCTGTGGAGAGAGACAAGCAACTCCAAAGGGAGATTGAGATTTAAGATTCAGGTTAATCCAGACATTGGTAATTAATTTTGGCAGATAAACTAGGGAACTCTTTTCTCAGCCAGCCCAGTTCTTGCAGTGCTTCTCTGCTTAGTTGCAATACCAAACAGGTGAAAGAGGCTCATGCCTTTTTCTGTTGCTGGTGAGAGGGAAAGCTTTCTAAGAGTTCTGCAAAGGCTACAATAATTGCTATTTCTCTGCCTTTAGTCATGGCCCAGCATCGGGATGTGGAGGTTGAAACTGGCTTTTTGGAGTTTCGTTTTCTTGCTTAACATTTTAAATAAAAATTAAAGAAATATTAGGAGCTTACTTTGGAATTACTTTAAAAAAAAGTGTCTGTAGTAATAAGAACCACTCTATTTAGAAATAAGGTAATTAGTTATTGAGATTCTGGGCTGTAAATAAGTAGGGTGGGGAAGATGCTGATTAAAAATCAGAAACAGATGTGTGAGGAGTCTAATGAAGAGCTTGGGGCTAATGTTTGCTCAGGATGATGTTTCTGATGGTGGGATGTGCCACGTCAACAGATCAGATTGTCTGAGGGTGAAAATCAGTGTCAGTTGAATGGTACTGACTTAAGCCAGCAGGAACTCGGGCACAGTATTTGGGGTGTTGCTGGGGAGTGGTTTGTCTTTTTTATGAATAGTCTAATACAATGGGTGCTTATTAAAGAAAAACACCATTGAATATCTAGTGAACTAATCAGAAATACATACTTTCTTTTTCCCCCTCCAGTCTGATTCGCATCAGTCATCTTACTCTCCACAACCTCAACAATTTACACAGAATTCCTCTCAGCCAGCCTCCATTAACCAGACTCAGCCACAACCAATATCCCAGTCTAAGCACGTTCCGCAGCCACAGCAGGGTGCACAGCCACCCCATCAGGTCCAGCTGGCTTTGTTTAACTTTCCCCAATCTCCCCCAGGTCAGTATTCTACCTTGCATAACCTGGGACTACTTCAGATGCACCATCACCACCAAATTCAGCTTCCCAACACTTCTTGGCCTATTCATGGGCCCGTTATTCACTCTGCACCGGGTAACCCTCCTCATTCTACAAATGTTCCATTTTCTATGAGATCTGGCAGCAGCAGCACCACAAGTAACCAGAGCAGTGTAAGCTTGAACGATCCCAGTATCATCTTTGCACAGCCTGCTGCCAGGCCCATGGGAATCCCCAGCACTTCTCATGAGGGACACTGGCACAATCCTGTGACTCCAAACTCACTGGTGAACAATGGCACTGTGGGGAATTCAGGTAACTCTTCTCTGTTGTATCAAACCTCTCGTACTTTGTGTACAAATGTTCAGTGTTACAGAAACAGCTAACTCTTTCAACTTGTTTTATATTAACAATATGATGCTTAAGAAACTGAGTCGTTACCTTCACTGTGTTAAAACATTTTCATAGGAAAAAAAATTAGGCAAGTTGGGTCATTGTAACTTTCAGGCATTGGTCCCATCTGCCATTAGTGGCTATGCAACACGTGAGAAATCATTCATTCAACAGAGAAATGTTCTACTTGTTTGAGTCTAAAGCACATTTCTGTGAATATGCTTACAAATTCCATTTCCATTTATGTTGCTCTGTAGTTTATTAGATGAATGCAGAGACTGCAACTACACACTTAGAGACTGGCACAATTAGGGTTGTGCAAGTTGGATATTGCCTCCTTGCATTTAGTGCAATATGACAGGATCTTACACATTTTTTTCCCTGTAGTTTATCCTGCCACATTTAACTTCCTTAATCTTGACATCATTTCCTGAAAATACTTCATACAGATTTTCCTTATGCCAAGTGGGCAACAGCCTTCTGCCTCATACCAGAGCCAAGCACATTTCTGTGTTTGAGGCTGAGAAAAACAATATATAGTAGTTAAAGCCCATACAGTTCTCTGTGCAGCATAAACTGTGGCAGCCCCTGAATTTTAACTGTGATCTTTAGATCATGATAATGGTCTTTTGGTTTATTTGAGTTAAACTCCCCCTGTGTTTAAAAAAAGATATATCCATCATACAATATACTGATGCAGTTGTTCATCACGAGATGGAAATTTTGCATCTCCTGCACAGCCTTTCTCTGCACTAGTAAGGTGGTTGACAGTAGATTTTCAGCTGAGTCGACAGTTTTGGATGGGGTATAATTCAGTGAGTTTCAGGTGCTTGTTGAGATGCTGGAAATACATGTTTTTTTCTATTCAGAGCTTTGTGGGGAATATATTTTAGAGGATACTTGTTACCAAGGTTTTGTGCCTTCAGTGCTCTTTGTCCCTACCTCTACATTGCTGATCTCAATTCTCTGTCCAGGCTTGTCTGTCCCCTCCTCCATGTCCACCCCAGTTCTGACTTTTTCTCAGACAGCTCTTTCCAATCCAAGTCATCTTACCCAGGCAGCAGCCTTCTTTCAGACAAGCTCCCCAAATCCCAGTTTCTGCTCTGTTCTCTCCCTTGACAAGTCCTGTTTTCATAATGTAGTCAGTCAGCCTTTGTCTCCAGTCATTTTCCTTTCGCTCTATCTCAGTTTGTTTCCTTCCACTCTCATTGTGCCTGCACAGATTTCCCAGTTTTCTTGTGATGTCAGTCACTATTTTTTTTTCCCTTCCCTCAACTTCCATCTATTTCCAGTCTCATCACACTTCTTTTCCTAGTTCCTAGTCCTGGTATTTTTTTTTCTCTTGGTGTTTTATAAGTTTTGTTTCCTTTTTGGCTTAGATGCCATTAAGGTGGGGTCACTGAGTAAGCACACAGTAGAGATGAGCTGTCTGCTCTGTTTGAAGCCTGCTTTTCTGCTTACTCAGGACAATTTGGGAACAGTAAGTTCCTGGAAACTTTGTCTTGGCTCACTTAATTTTGAGTTGGAAGGAGTGACTTTATTTTTTTTCAGTAGATGATTGATCAGAAGTAGGATCATTAGAAGTTTCAGGCAGACAACTTTTTTTCATGCTTACTCCAGAGCCATGCTTCATGTTTAATTGTATAAAAGTTACTGTTCCTTTTAAATGTGTAGCTTACTTCTATTTGATGAAAGTCTGTCTCCAAGTTTTTTTTTTTTTATGATATGCCTGAAGGGCAGCTGATATACTGAGAAGGATAGTTACTTAAATTTATTTATTTATTTTTAAATGTACATTGATGAAGTTTTTAAATTAGCAGGCATTGCTGTCTTATAAAATTGAGAGCTACAAATAAAAAGCAGAATTAGTAATACAGCGTTTGGCATCAACTGTTGTGTGTCCTGCCTCCTTGGATGCTTGATTTCTCATTCCTAATGCTGCAGTAATACTGGATTTGTAAATTGAATAGCTTACAATTTCTGTACTTATTTCAAAAGTTTTTATTTTTCTGTCTAAAAATCAATTTTAAATTGGTCTGATAATCTATATATCACGTTTCTTAAGCATGTAGGTATTAGTGGAATTCCAGTGTACATCTTCTGAGAATTATTTCTTGCAGTAGGACAATAGCTTTCATGTCACAGCTATGTCAGTGGTAACATCTGTGTGGGATTAGATATTAGTAACATTGTTCAGACCTTGTATTTTTCATCATGAGAATGACATAGGAATAGTGAAATTGTAAGTCTTAATTTTAATATTGATTCACACTCTCTCTTCCTCCCCAATAAATTCTATTATAGTGAATAATGAAATAATTGAGGTGGTAATTTTTATTGATGTATATTTAAAAAAAAAAAAAAGCCTAGCACATCAGACTTATCACATTAAGTCCCCTGCAAACTGTTATTTAAGATGTAAATTGTATTTGTGACTTACTGTTTAATTATTTCAACTTGCAATGTGCTTTTCCCTTTCAATTGAAAAATAGATCAGGGTTTCCAAGGACAGTTTGGTAAAATGAACCCTCCTTCTGTCCCTTGGGACCATGGGACCCCTACCCATTTTCCTCTCCTCCGAGGAGCGTGGCCTTACAATATGCCTCAGAACTACATGCAGCAGGGAAATGCCAGCTATCCACCGAACAAACCTTTCTACCCTCAAGGTACTAGAACTAGTATATGAATCAACAGCTCATGCAACATGTCTCTTTACTGTCTCAAAGGCTTTAAAAGCCAAGAAATCATGTTTCACTTGCTAGGCTCCCTGGAACCATATTGAATCCAAGAGTCAAATCATCGCTTCAGCTTCCTGTATGGATGGATGGAAATCTGTGGGAGGGAAGGGGTTAAATGAGATTCTGAAATCTGAGCCAATTTGCAGTCTGTTGCCCTTCTAGCCTCTTTCTCCTTCACTGCTGCTGTCTCACTGTAGAGCCACCTCTGCTTCAGTAGAGGTTAAGATGATTTGCCCACAAGCGTGTTAAGAATATGAAAATATTTCTGTCCTAATTCATTTTATTTGGCTTTGTGGAGTGACTTCCAGAGAGGAAAACTTACAAGACCATAGAATAATTCAGGTTGGAAGGGGCCTCTGGAGGTTACGGAGTCCAGCCCATCTGCGGTCAGAGCAGCACTAACCTCAGAGTTAGATCAGGTTCAGTTATTCAGGGTACTTTGAAGGACTGACTTTATCTCAACTCTTCCTGACGGCAGCGAATGGTAAAGGTGTTGAGCATCTGGCAGGACTGGGAGAGGCGGTATGAAAAAGACCTTTAGCTCCACTAAGAGAGAAACTACGCCCAAATTTTTACTTTGAGGCTTTGCAGTTACTGTGTTGCTGGGCCACCTGGTATCACATGAGAGATACTGGCACCAAATCCTTCTTTCAAAAGCTGATTTATTTGCTGTAGTGAGGTTTCCAACTGAGACCCACATTTAAAAATGATGAAATTGTTTTTGTTAAATAACTAATGTAGTGCAACAAACCTATGTATTGATGATTCTGAGGGAATTTTGGAGACAGGATTAATGTAATACTGCATTGTCCCATTAACTGGGTTAGTCGTACAGATAGCATTTGTGTCAGTTGAGTTAATAGCTTGATTTCTAAGATTAATACATTGAATATAGCCGAGCACTGTTAACTCTGTTTAATCTGCTGAAGTAACTGTAATCCATTTTCTTTTAGCTGGTCCACTGATGCAGAGTAACCAGCGGTTCTCGCTTCTGTCTCAAGGACACCCACACTTGAATCTGAATTACATTCAACAGAAAAAGTGAAATTTAATGGGATCGTGGGTGGGTGGGGGGAGGGGAGGAAAAAAAATTCAGGTTCTGATTTAAAATCTTAATGCAACATGTTTAGATACCAGATTATTTAAGACTGTTTTTAAACTGTATCATTTGTACATAGATATGAACTATAGTTTTTACTAGTATCACAAAACTGAGTGATACAAATTTCATCTATTTTATTACCCTATTTTTAAGGGGAATTGTGTTTTGTTTTATCTTGATAAACTGTAAAGAGAGAGAATTTTTAAAATTAAGTTCTTTATTTTCTATTAGCTGTATTCATACTTTGGTTGCTTCAGACTTTATATATATATTGTTCTAAAAAAATAAAATTAGAAGGGGATTTCATGTGTTTAAAGATTTGTCACTTCTATTCTTTACAGAACTATGTAGTGCCAAAAGACTTTTTAAAAAGAAAAATAAAACTGCAAAAAAAGGACCTAAGACTTTCTCCTCTTCCCTATTTGTATGCATGCTTGCATTTAACTGCAATTAAGAAACCAGAATAATAAAAAAGGCTTTAATTCAGTTATCTTAAAGAAGAGATGAACAGCTTTAACGAGGCAGACAGTCAGCATACCTCTTTTCCCCCACGCTGGTGTCACTGCCTGTGCTGTTCACAGCCAGTGTATCTTTCTTGTAAAATACTTGATTGAGGGAAGAGTTCTGTTCTTAAACTTTGCAAAATAATATGGAAATACTCTAGAAAAAATTAGGCTGTGCTATGAAGTAATTTTAAAGAGCACCTTTTAATTCACTTGGCATATGACTGTTTGTGTTGTCAACACTCACTGGGTAATCTGTGAAAATACTGAAGCTGTAAATGCAGTGTTCAGGAGACAGAACCCTGCTCCTGAAGCAAGACTAGGGATAAGGGGATGGTACATATGGGGTTTAACACAACTGATTTCCTGTGATTTGTAATTAAATGTACTAAGGTGAGAACTGTAACTTAAGATGAAATTCCTAATTTGAAAAACAGAGACTTGCTGAGCACTGTCTGATACTGGCATCAGAAGCAGTGTGTCCTTAGACTTAAGGATTATTCTTGCAAAGGAACCAGTAACAGCTATGTGCTGTAGAGTGGTTTTAAGTTCACTCTTGCTTTTAGTAAACATACTAGATTTTGACAGTCTTCCTTCCTTTCCTGTACTGGAGGTTTGAGATAGTTAAGGCTGGTAGATCTTCAGTGTTTACAACTTAAACGTTTTCTCACTTTGGCAACTGAATACAGTGGCTGTTTGTCAAAACAACGCCCTGATTTGAGAATGAAGCCAGCTTCAAATAGAAGTCTAAACAAAGTATTATAAAAGAAACAGCAAGAAGCCTTTAAAGACAAAAACGCCCTTTTTTTAATTGCTTTTCACTAGTTTTTACAGGCCTTGAGAAAAACAATTTAAAAACAATCCTCGAATTCTATCATGAGGATGAGTAACTAACTACATAAAAAGTATCCTTAGCTTTCTTTTACTTAAAAAAAACCAACAAACAAACAAACAAGACTTGTACAAGAGAAGAAGGATTAAAGAAATGGACTGCTAAAGCAGCCAGTACGTATCGAGCTGTCCCATAAAGCCAGTGGGACAGTGTTAGACTGCAGTTCAAGGTCCTTAAACTCTGTGCTGCATTTACTTTGTTATTCATTTCCTCGCCGACTCTTCTTGTGACTTTTCTTAGATCTGAAACAGGAAAAAAAAAAAAAGCCATATGACATAGAACTAGTAACTGGTTTGAAAGACAAAGGTGTTGTCTTTCATAACAGTAAGTGGTGTTTTTATGGTCAAGTATGGATAGTGTGACTTGACTACAACAGAGGGAGAACTACTCTATGAAATATTTTATCTCCACCATTGTAAGAACTTTAGTCCCCAAGATTAAATGACAAGTAAGAGCTCCTACAGCAGTATAGGCACCCTTCAGAAACAGACCAAGCTTTTACCTTTCTGGTGATTTGGAATGACTTCTGTGTCTGTGACTGCGATGATGCCCTATGAGATAAAAAGGTAAGGGTTACTTCTGCTGACCCTGGAATTCCTTTTTATTTTGCTAATGGAATCAGTTCCTAGTGACCAAGTGTCCTAGATAACGCCAGAACAACACTAGCCTTGATTAGGCACTCCAACTGACCTCCTGGCACATACCTGAATAATATATTCAAGGCAATTTTGCATGTATTAAAGGAATTCTTCAGCTGTGCTTTCATATAACAAAGTTTCATGAGCCAGGTTAAGCACCTATGCTACCTTCTTGATACCATGACACAGATTTTTCTGGTAGTGGATGTTTTGCTGATAAAGATATGCCAGAGTTAATCTATAAAAGACAAAAATACCTGGAGATTTAGATCTTGATCTGTGGCGCCTCTCCCTGGATCTGCTTCGGTGTCGTCTTGGGCTTTTGCTGCGATGCCTCTCCCGACGTGGTGATGGACTGAGAGAAAGGAAGCTTTTTAAGATAGTCATACTAAAAATGCAGACATTTTAAGATTAAATAATAGAATAAAAGACTACCTTCTTCTCTTTGGAGAGCGGCTTCGCCTGTAATTGGAGGAGAAAAGAAAAAGTTGCTAGAAATCATTAGCAGAACCAGCTGTTTCATTTCCTATATTCTCCAGCCACAGCACCAGGGCTTGCCTTGCACTCCCGTGTCTCCACAGTTACTGTGTGTTTGGCCTCCTGCCCAAGAGGCAGTACGTACTTCTGGACTGGCCCATACAGTGAGCAAATGAGGTCACTGATGAATTTTTTTCCTGGCTTATTATCACTAAGAACAGTTAACAGGATTTTCTCTGCAGCCTCTGGCTTACATGAAAACAAAGCACTTAGTTCTCCTTAATATCTTCACTGATGTCAAATTTAGCTACAGTTGGCCAGCAAGTTCAAGCATTACTGAAGGACTAGAGAAACCAGCACACAGGCTGACTGTGGCTGTGCACTGCAGCTCCTTGCAAAAGGAACTGGGAGGCGTAAGAGATTCTGGCTGAACTGTCATCTTCACTTCTACATCTTGTTCCAGCTGTCTGCAGTACCCCAGGTAAAAATACTGCTCAAGAAGAGCCGTGCATCACCTTCTCGGAGACCTGCTTCGGCTCCGCCTGTACCGCACAGCTGGAGACCGGCGAGGTTTATCCAGATCTCTGTAGCCTCTTCTGCGGTGGTCAGGAGAGGGTGCTCGTTCCAGCTGGAAGCAATGGCAGGGGGAAAAGGTTTCATAAGTCTTGTTTCATCAAGATTTTTATCTATCAGTAAAGATTTCTGAACAATGAATATCATATTCAGAAGTGAGTGGCACTGTCTTGAGTGTGCCACCTGGAAATTCAAATGGCCACCTCTCCTACTGTTGATTCCTTAAAAGTACAGCAGAATTCACTGTGCTGGTCACCATCACTTTCATCATGACCTTTTGTTTTACATACATAGAGAAGGGAAAGAACTATTTATCTGATGTATGTTTAACACAGAACAGATGCAGATATGTGAATTTCAGGAGACAGCAAAGTTTGACAAACACAGAACACTTGAGAACTGCTTAAGGGTCTAATAAGTTCTCACAAGCAGCTTCTATGAAAATATGTTAAAGGTGGAGCTAAGAATTGCAAGCATCTTCTTGGTTCCTCCCCTCAAAAGTGTTCTGCAGTGGTTCAACACCAGCTTTAACAATCCCTTTCCAAAACAATCCACCAACCTTCTCATCCTCCTCTTCCTCCTCCTCACTAGATTCTACATCATCCATGTCTTCTTCCAAAGCACTAACACGAGGCTCGAGTTGCTCAGCTTCTTCCAGAACGTATCGTTTCTAGGAGAAATTGTAACTTTATCTTATATAAACCAAGTAAAAACAAACACCCAAGGTGGCATCTCCTGTGCCAGAAAGACCTATAGCACAGATTATTGCAACCAGCCAGCAGCTGATATAACTGCTGCATCTGATGCAGTTAAATATTCCATAACCATCTACTTTTCCAAACCTGTAATCGAGGCAGAATGATATCGCATACACGTTCCTCATGGAGCAGTTCATCAATAAATTCATCCACATGCATCAGTTCAAATTCTGGCAGGAAGAAAGAGCATTTAGAAGACAAAGAAGATAATCTCTAATGGCTAGAGTAAAGATGAAACACTTCAGACCGTTTGTGTCAAAAGGGCTGTACAAACTACAGTTCTAAATTCTCAAAGATGAGGAAAATCATTAGGCCTGTCTTACAAAAAGAGGAAATTACTGCACAGCCAGAATTAGTAGATTCAGTCCTTAAACCAGCACACAAATGGTGTTTCTTCAGTATTTCTGGAACAGCGTTCAGTGCCCAAGAGAAAACACAAGCACTTCAGAAAGTAAAATAATCAAGGCAGTTCTCATCTGTACGAGTTAGTGAGGCCAGCAACAGACTATCCAAAGGAGCAGTAAGTAAACGTGAGGTTCCATAAAGATGGTTATGCCACCATGTTTTTACTCTTGTATTACTAAATAGAGTATTTGCCTTTATCTAGCATGATACATTTTTTTAACAAAAGGTGATCTCTGAGGTACTGAGAAACACAACTAAGCAAGTGCTTACCCCCATTTCTGTTCTGACTTTTTATTTTCCGGTAGTCATTGTACAGTGGTTCGAGATACTTGTAGCAGTCGATGGCAGTGCCTGTCAGTCTCATGTACAACGCACCGAGCATTCGGACATACCTGAAAAGTAAACGTTTCAGGTTATCTGAGCTTTTTCCATAGTTGGTAGTTTAGGTAAAAAAAAAAGTTTCTGAGGAAATAGTACAATAAAACAAATAGAAGAACTCGCCATTTAGACTTTCTCCTTCAAGCACTCAAATATGTATATATATACACAAATATACATATATAATCACAGAATGGTGGGGGACCTCAGAGATCATCCAGTCCAACCCCCCTGCCAAAGCAGGTTCCCTACAGCAGGTTGCACAGGAAAGCGTCCAGGTGGGTTTTGAACATCTCCAGAGATGGAGACTCCACACCCTCTCTGGGCAGCCTGTCCCAGGGCTCCGTCACCCTCACAGTAAAAAAGTTTTTCCTTAAGTCTGTGTGGAACTTCTGATGTTCCAGTTTTTGCCCATTGCCCCTTGTCCTATCACCAGGCACCACCAAAAAGAGCCCGGCCCCATCCATTTAGCCCCCATAATCTCTACATGGGTTGTTTGTGTGCGCAGGAACTGCACTGTTACTCACAGAGACAAATGAAATATTACAGAAAAAGTAGATTGATGTGGCTCTCCGAGTGCACTTCACTCTACATACTTGAGGTGGAGGTGTATTATCACAGAGAGCACATGCCATAGAGGCAAGAAGTTCCAACAGCCGGAGCCACAAAGAGAGGAGGTTTTGGAAGCAAGAGGAAGGATGTGCTTTCCAGCAGGAAGCGTTTATCAGGGCCCACTAAAAGGCAAACCCTGCACTCGGCCTTCCCTGGCTGTTTTGGACATCTACGCTTCAATCAGTGCAACAGTGAAGAGAAGAGAAAACGAAGCGAATGTGCTGCCAACTTACTTGAAGTCCTCGTTTTTGATGAACTCCACGATGATGTCCTTTTCGGGCTGGATCTGCAGCATCTTCAGCGTCAGGCACAAGAAGGGCGTGGGCTTTATGTTCCCGCCATAGACACCGCCCACGTACTTCAGCTCCATGGCCTTGTCCACCACCAGCTCGGCTAGGAGAGGGACGGGCCGTCAGCGCGGGCTGCCCGCCGAGCCCCTCCCGCCCCCGCCCGCCCCGCCATACCCGTCAGGCCGAAGCACTCCTCCTTCCAGTACTTGGACTCGTAGATGCGGGTGCGGATGATCTTCTCCACCAGGTACTGCGGGTTGGTGCCGTGGATGCTGTGCGCGTCCTTCACCGTCCGGTTCGCCATGGCGGCCGCTACCCACCTCCCTCAGCTCCGGGCCGGGCCGGGCCGGGCCGCCCCTCTCCCCTTCCCTGAGCGGCTGCAGCGGCTTCCGCTTCCGGGGCGCTGCCCCCGGCCGCCATCTTATCTCCGGGCCATGACACCCCTTCCGCTCGCGGCTTCCCGGCGCAAACATGGCGCAATTCCTGCGCGGCTTCCTCCCGCCCCCTCCGCCCTGCGCGCGCGGCCGAGGGGGCGGAGCTCTCGGTGGGCTTTGGCGCGAAATTCTATCGTAGCACCGGCTGGAGGTCGCGCTGCTGCTGCCGCCCCGCGCGGGGGTCGCTGAGGCGCCGCGGTGAGTGGGGCTCGGCCCTGCGGCCCGGGGCGGGCTCGGGGACGGTGGCGGAGCGCAGCGGGGCGGTGGAGCGCAGCGGGGCGGCGGAGCGCCTCGGGATCTCGCTGCGGGGTCTCGCTGCGGGTCCGGCCCGGCAGCGCTCGTGGCCCCGTCCGACGCCATGGCCCCGCAGGGCGCCTGGGAACCGGGCAGCAGCGTGGGGCGGGGAGCGGGGGCTCCCTGAGCTGAGGGGGGGGCGGTTCCCGAGCCCCGCGGCCTGTTTCCTGAGGGAAAACTTTTATTTAGGAAAAAAACCAAAACCCCAAAACCTACCGTAAAATTTGAGCGTAAGCGAAAGGTTGGTAACGGTCTCACCTGGCTGGTGGCCGTGAGGTCGGGACGAACAACGAGGCGAACGGTTAAAGCGGCCATGGCGGCGGGTGGTCGGCGAGTTCCCGGAGCCTGGGGCAGCGCGGGGGGTTCGGCCGTGAGCAGAGAGATCAGCCGGTAACCTCCTCCCTGAACAGGCAAAGGAGCTGTTAGCGAGGGAATCGCGAGTTCGTCCAGCGCTGGACGGGAAATAATGAATTGAAGCACCATCCACCTCTAAGCCCCGTCACTTTGTCCTCCTCCCTCAGCGGAGAGGCGGCTGGAGCCTTTGGGGGGGTTGGCTCCTCTGAATCAACCCATGTGTGCCACTTTCTTCATACACACTGAAGGAATTGATAGCATTTCTATGTATTTGGCCGTCTTAAGTCGGCCTGCTTTTATTTTTAAATAATATATATATTTTTTTTAAAGTTTGTTTGTTTGTTTTAGCTTTTCGTTGGGAATCATGAACACCAGGCAGCAAAGCAAAATTATCTACTCCTGGTATGGAAAACCCATGAGCTCAGACAGAAAACTGAGGACTTTACAGTACAAGTAAATAACATTTATTTCTGTCTTGTTCAGGGAAACTTAATCAATTAAGGTTTTTTTTACCTGACATTGTTTAGGTTAATATGTCAGTGAGAACAGAGTAAAGTTTTGAGTATTGTGTCATGACACTATATGTATAACAAAAACATTGTCACAAAGCTCTTGAATTGTAAATTGTGTACTGTATAAACAAAAGCATTTAATTAAATTTTTGAATAAGTGTTAACTGTCTTTTTGAAATGTATGTGAAGGCTTTTAATCAGGAAACTCAATTGCAGGCTTTGCGAAAGGGAGGGAGCGTAGCTACCTGTAAGGTTGGCAGGCCATCAGCTTTAATGATATGTGAATTACAAAGAATATGAGATCTTGCTAATCTGCAGGTGTGCATCACTTTCTAGGGGAATCATTATTAAATCAGAAAAAAGCAGAACAGAAACCTGTATCCAACTTGGCGAGTTTATTTTAGTAGAAGGGGAGAATGCAGATCAACCTTTTGTGGCACAACTCCTGGATTTATATGAAGATGGTAAGAGAAATAAAAAATTATCTCCTATCTGAGAAATCTTAAAATGTTTGAGACTTATTTCAGGGAGATGTATTTAGCCCATAACCACTGACTCTAACTTATTAAGGAAATGTATTCACATGCTCCCCAAATGTTTGGGGCTGATGGTTAATTTCAACTAAATTTGATAAACAGAGAGCTTAAAGACATGAATTTTTTACAACCCTTTTGCTTAGTTGTCTAATTTAAAATAAATGGTCCTCGAGGAAACAGTGTGAGCTCATGCTTTACTTAGAGACTGGAGAATCCAAATGGAGCAAGAGCGTTGCAGCCCTGGAACTTGCACCTTATCAGGGAATTTTGCAATAAGGTACAAGGCTGAATAAATGGGGCTCATCACTTCTCTCCTTTGTAGAACTCCTTCTTTATAGATAAAGGTAGAAATTAAAAGATAAATCGTCGAAGGTGAGTGATACAAAGACTGTGTCTGAGTTTGAATGGGAAGCTACTCATTAGCTATGTGTGACTTATTTGAACAGATTTTGTTGTTCATTTTGGGCCATCATAATGTTTTGATTTTTTAAAAAAATATTCTTTAAAACAAATACATATCAGCCCAGATTATTTATTTACTAATGCAGATTTATTTTAATATAACTGAATATTCTTTTCATGCTGGAATGAAACCTGTGAAACTTCCTTGAAAAATGTAATTTTCCTTTTGTTGTATATCTTTGTCAAATTTGTTAGATATGTGGCTTTGTTTTTCATTCAGAGACGCACACCTTAAAATGCAGAGAGGAAGTTAATATTCAATTGTAATATGTTCCAAATGGATTTTTTTTAACTCTTTACACACTGAATCTGTTCTGACATTTCAAGAGCAGGATTCTCTGGTTTGTTAAGCAGTTAATAAATGTCTCTCTGGTTTATCTCTAAAACAACATTGAAATTACAAACAGTGTTCTGAAATTTCTCACTTCTCCTTTTATGCTGCTGCTTTCAGTTAGTGGGGTCCAATTAGGTCATGTTTATGCAAATAAGGAGCCTCTTCATTTGTGATAGTGAACTGGTGGATTAGCTGGTCTGTGAGTGTTTTGTGATTGAGACCCTACATGGGTGTCCAGGGAGGTTTTATGTACTTGATGGCATTTCAGCTAAAGTCGTTGAAGTCTGTAATAACTATTTGCAATACAATAAAACTCTTCATGTTCACCAAGTTCTGTTCATTGTTACAGGTGCTCAGGAGAAACACGCGGTTGTGCAGTGGTTCTGTCATGCTACAGAGATACCTCGGAACAAACAGAAACTGCTTAAAAGAGAGATTTCTCCCCAGGAGGTGTTTTTTGATCAGGTTTCTGGCTATGACACTGATATAGCTGTGGAGACCATTATTAAAAGCGTCACGGTATGTACTGCAACCTCCCTACAGACACAGGGAAGAAAGAAACAGAAACAACTTGAAAAGCATAATAGAACAGTGCAGCTGCTTTATTCCCTCCCAAACCAAATGTGTGATGTATATTTGTTAATGCAGTTAATAAATAGAATACTATAGTGGAAAGCTGTTGATATTCTGTCTTTCCTCCATCCCAGAATGACTTTGGTTGTTGGCAGCCAGCTCATTTAGAGGTTTGTGTGGAAAATAGTAAAGTGATGGGGAGTCCTGTAGTGCAATAAGCTCATGCTAGTGTAAGTGTGAGTTGAAGGTGTTGCCCTGTATAATGAAGGATTGCATGAGTTCCATTAATAAGATCTGTGAATAGAAAATAGTTGAATGTTAAATTAACAGTAAATGTTAAGATATGTGTGTTTTGGTATTTTCTGTTTTTACAGGTAATACCGCTACGTCTTGGGGAGGAACTACCTGTTACATTAAACAAGCAACAAACCTTCTATGTAAAACAGTCTTGGGATGGGAAATGCTTTAAGGCTTTGTCCCCTGACACATTCTCTAAGCTGAAAGAAGCTACTAAGAAAGGAGGTGGCATCCCAAACTCTTCAAACTCACTTACTCCTTTGGACATTGTTTCCCCACTGAAAAAAGAGACAGAAGGAGTTGTGCAGAGTGTTACAAAACAAAAAAATGTTGATTTGGAAATAGAATCAAAACACTCTGCTTCCAAGTCCTCCCTTGCTAAGGAGAGACATTCACAGAGAATGGCTAATGGCATCAAAACTCCAACAGCAAGGAAGAAGTTACAGTTAAACAGTACGTATATGGCAATAGTCTGTCCACGTGGCAGTTCTGAACAGAATGTTTTGTGCCTCTTCATTTGGGTAGTTCAGACCATGGTAATATTCAACATCAGTATTTTTAGCTACCTTATTCAGGCTTTGGGGTTAGCTGAAGCCTTTTGGGTGCATCAGTCATTTCTCTTATGCCTATTATTTCAAGCAACTGGACTGCTTATATCCAGTTGCTGCTCTAAATGTTTTATTTGTAACTGCTAAGTCTAAGTTAAAGTACTTGTTGGCTGAAATGCTACCAATCAGCCTAACTTGACCTCAGAATGTCTAATTTTCTTGAATCTTCTGACTAATGGTGCACTAAAATGTTTACATTGGGCTGGTTGAATAAGCTCATTAATGACATTTTCACACTGTAGCCTGAGTAAAGTTGGAAGTGATGGAGGTGGGTTAGGAAACTTAAAAAACAAACAAAAACCAAACCAACCCAGTTTGTGTTCTGTTGTATTTAATCTTCTTTTTAGAAGCGTAAGCTTTCTGTTAGCACTCAGTGCCTTATTCCTGGAGTGTAATGCCATCTCCTTTAACTTAAATGACAGCCACTGAGCCAGTTGTACCATGTCTTCTGAAAGAGAACCAAACCAGCCATATTAAATCCTGACAGAAGTTTGTTTTGCTCTTGATTCCTAGGTCCTACACGATCTCTGAAAGGCAGACTCCTGGGAAGTGACGTTTTGGAACTTTTTGATTATGACTGTGGTGCTGTAGCACCGTTAGAACCATCACCTACTAAAAGAAAAGTGAAATTCAGTGGCATTTTAGGCTCACCACCAAAAATGCCTTGTACTAAGCCAAAGGCAACATCTTTTGATACCGCAGAGCACCGGCAGAGGCTTAGTGATACAATACGATTATCCCCCTATAGTAAGGTCGACGACTCTAGTGAGAAAGCCAAGAATCTTAGTAGGAAAGATAACACTGTGTTGTAAGTGATGACCTTTTTGTAATTATTTTTCTATGGCTTTTCTGTTTCTTGTTCTCCTAAAGCATGTTTATGAAAGAATTCTGGAGAGAAAAGCAGATGAAGTCTCTGTGTGTCCCATGTTTTGCCTGTTGAGTTCACTGACAGAAGCGGGGATAACCTAAATAGTTACCAATGCACTTGTGGGAAAGCTCTAGAAAGCCTGTTATTGGAGGTAGAAATGACTGGGAAGACCACAAGAGGAGTTGACTGGTTGTTGGATGGACACAAGCAGTTTGTGGTTACAAGAACAGAGAGAAGAGGTTGGAAATGTGAATGGTAGGAGGATATGAAAGGGAATTGAAGCCCTGTGGATTGTTATGGTTTGTATTCATCAGCATGGATAAAAGATTTTCTGTTTTCCTTGTGACAACTATTGAGATATGCTGAGCTATAGAAAGGGATGCAGTTGGCCTTGTGAGAGTTCTCATAACTGTGTGCATACTTTCATGCTAATTTTTATGTAGAAAAGAAATCAAAACTCAAAATGCATAACTACTTAAGTATATCTCCACACAGCCTTTAAAAATGGCATTAAACTGGAGCAGGAGGAGAAGGGATCAGACTTTCTTGTATAAAATGTTGCAAGAAGCCAAAAATCAGTCATGTTGCTCCTTTCAAAGAGTAAAGGTGTGGGTGCAACACTTGGTGGATCTGCACCCTATTTTTGTCACTTACTACATAGCAAAAAAAAAAAAAATACTGTTCATTGATAAAGTAATGGCATTTCAGTGGCATTTATAGATCTTAAAAAAAAAAATCTGAGAACTGTCTACAAATAATTAAAGTAATTCATCTCATTGTGTCCTTTGAACTAATAGGAAAGCTGTATTAACAGTAGTGTTTCAATGGTAGGCATGAAGAAGTGCCCAAGAAGACAATTAGGGAATCTCAAAACACAAATAGAAAAATCTCTTCCAAAGGGCAGAACAAAAAGATGCCCCAAGGAAATTGTTTGTCTTCTTTCTCTCAAAAAACCAAACAAACAAAAAATCCTGAAAAAAACCCCAGCACCTCACAACCAAACAAGAACCCTTTTGAGCCCCTGTGTTTGGAAGTGTTATATTTGCAAAATAATTTGGCTGCTAATTCAACTTTTATCAGTATCTATTTTGTTCTCTTCACTGATGTGTATGTGTCTTAACTGGGGAAATAAGGGAAAGCTCTTAATGTGCAGCTGTTGTCAGTCAATGTGAAATAAATTACTCTTGCCAGCTGAGGGGGTATCAGGAAACAAAGCGGTGTAATGTTGGTGGGGCCCGAGTCAGAGACATCTGTTACGAACTAACACTAGTGCAGTCGCTGTTGTCACAGCATCATAGGTCAGCTAGCAACTCTGGTGTGAACTCAGGGTCTCTCTTTAGACTTAGCAGCTTTCCTCAGCTGGTTCACAATGCTTTATAGAAACACTTACACTTTACTATAACAAGAGGGAAAATTGTGCTACCAGTATAAATGCCATCACCAGTCTGTAAGTAACTGTAAACAAGAATCCATGCTGGATTGACAGCCATCACAATTGAGCCTGAAGTTTGAAAGGCCTTCTCTCCATCTTGACAAGTGTGATGCAAAGAAGAAATTCAAAGAGCTCTGTGTTCTTTCTTTACAGTTCAGTTCGACTCCGGGAACGGCAGAGGCAGAGCCTTGTATTGGCCCCTCATTCTCGTAGATTATGTGCACAGAAGACAAGTGCTCGCATTGCAGAGCAAGTCAGGTAAACTTTTGCTTTCATAATATCTTATTTGGGTTGCTGTTGACAGCTTGAAGCCTTGAGAGTTTGGTTAGCTTAATATTCAAATGCAAATGATTCTAGAGGTACAGCTTAATTGTACTGTGAGTGGAGACTGTCTTATGTTCAGAAATGTTCATCAGAAAACTGATTTCCTTCAAAGCAGTCTATTAAATAGCCATGGAAATTAACAGCTGAAGTGGAGAATATGTTGGCTTGCTGATTACTGTAAATATAGAAAAAGCTGAAAATGTACCCAGATTATACTCTGTAGTGTGTAGGATTCTACCTTTAGTTGTTTTTTGTTTGTTTTGGTTTTTTTTAAAAAAAAACTAATGTAATTTCTGTTTCTCATAGCATATTAAATGCACTAGAATTGGACCAAGAAGAGGATTTTCTGGCTCTCTCAGACAGCTCTTACTCTTTAAGTAGTAACGAAGTAGAGAATGATGTGGTCTGTACACCAGAAAAGAAAGCTAAATCAAGCAGAACATTCAGCACCCCAAAATCTTCAAGGAAGTCTTCAGTTCACACTCCTTCTAAGACCCCAAAGAAAACTGTAAGATTCCATTTAAAAGAGCTGTTTTTATTATTTCTAAGCCAACTGATCTTGAAGGTCTTTTCTGATCTAGGCAGTTCTGTGGTTCTGTGTGAGTGCTTGATGGCTGTGTACTGAAGTGTCTGAGCCTCTTAGCTTCTAACGAAACGTTATCTTGATTCATATGACCTTTGGTATGAGTAGGTTATGCAGATGTATAAACCACTTCCTACTGTGAATGTTGTGACAATGCTGATCATAAAACTCTAAGCCTAAATAAGGAAAATGTTGGACTAGGCTGGAGCTGAACAAACTGATGAATCCATTTATGGTCCCCATTTTTACTTTTATTGTGGGCTGCACACTGAGACATTTTAGTTGTGTTTTTGTACAGTCTGTATGGAGTGCAGTCTGTAGCTATAGCAGAAAGCCAAAAGATCCAACTTTGTGCTTGGTAGTAGAGCTGTCCTGATTCTTGAAGGCTGATCAGTGTGTGACCACTTACCAACACAAAAAGGATGCTCTACAGCATTCATGGCCACACCAAAGAGTGTCTCATAGTGTCGTGGCTGCTGGTGGAGATCGGATACAGGCTACAGGAATCTTAGGCCTGACTCATTAAGAGTTTTCAGCACCATGGTCAGGTACATCCTGTCAGTGGCTCATTTTCACTCTGTGTTTATGAAATGTCTAACACAGAAATCCTAGCATAACTAGAACTTGTAAGCACAACAAGAAAGAATAATTAAGATACCGTATGGCTTTTTTGTTTGGACAATGAAATTCAGATAAATTAATTTCTAGTTGCTTGCTATTTCTTAATTACTGGATCACGTTGTAACACAGCACTTCAAAAAGGCATAAACAATTTAAAAGTTATTCAGACAGTTGTCTTTGTCATCACCCCAATTCCAGTTTCTTTTTTCCCTTAAGAAGAAAAGAGCATGAGGCTTGTTTGGTAACCCTTTGTAAAGGCTGTTTCTCTCTGTCTTGTACTTGGGCACCCCCAGGTGGTCTTTGTGCCTAAGTAGTGTTTGCGAAACTTGGATGATTGATCAGTCTCCAGTAGAAATTGCTGTATGTAGCAAATCTGACTGAGGTTGTTTGTAACTTTTCTTTGCAGCCTTCACCAGGAAAACCCAAGACACCCCAGAATGCAACTCCTGAAATTCCCAGGCGCAACCATGCAGCACAGAAACCAGCCAGTATACTAGAAGAAGCCAGGTTAAGGTAATGTGCTCAGGGGAGGAAATAATCTGTTTTGCATCAGGTATGCATTATGGTGAGCTATGCTGAAATAGGGAAATGTCATCTTTATAATATTGAATAAATTTGGTAACAGTGCATGATGTTTTGATACCAGAAAAGCATTTATGAATCTACAATACTAAATTTACAAATACTAGTAGTATTTACAATACTACTTCTACAATTTCAAATTATTATAACCAGTCCATGCTAAGTTCTTCAGAAGTAGGTATCTGTCTTTATTCTGTGCAGCATGAGCAAAACAAAGATTCTCTCTTATTAGCTTTAGATTATAAAGGTACAATATCTGTCCCCTCTTGGTGAGTGAAAAAGCTTTACAGGTGGTATTGTAGATCTTCACAGGGGCGGGGAAAAATGCATTCAGGACTGACTGTATCTTTCAGACTCTTTTTCAGTTTCCTATAGATGGCCTCCCCTGTTTTGTCCTGCCTCTACAATGACTTACAAATTTTTTGTGAATTAAACCAGTTAGATCTTTATTGCTGCATGTTTGTGCTGTTTGTTTATGAAGATGACTGTTCAGCCCTCTAAAAACCTAAAAGTAAATATAGAGATGAGGCTCTTTCTTTTGCAATACTTGACATTGGTGTTCTGATGTTAGGGAGATTTTTAAAACTGCACATAACTGTGAAAGGTGGAGCACCTGGCTATTTGTTTTCCTCAATAGACCCTTCAGGTATAACTGTGAAAATGCAAACCTTGGACCTCCTATTTAATTTTTCTTTTTTTTTATCAAAAGGCTGCATGTTTCTGCTGTCCCAGAATCTCTGCCTTGTCGTGAGGAAGAATTCCAGGATATCTATAACTTTGTGGAAAGCAAACTTATTGATGGCACAGGAGGGTAAGTTTGTTGGTGCAACTCTAACCAAGATCACATCTACCTATGATGTAAAGCAGTCAGGCAATCAACACTACTTTTTATTTTAAAAGTTATCATAATTTGGCTGAATTTTCCTGGTATTTTTCTTCCTTAGGAAGAGTTGTGCATAGAAATAATGTGAGGTCCCTTATTGTACAGATTCAAATGAAAAACCAGTGTGTAACTAGTCAATTTTAGATGTCTGAGAAACCTTATTTTTTAAGAGGTAAATTACATTTACAAAATATCTTAGGCTGTTAATTGCTTCAGCAATAATAAAAATCCTCATGCTCCTCCAATGTGTTACGTGTGATTCTGTGATTCTGTGTTCCAGTTTGCAAATAAAGTAACTGAAATATAGGGAATTGCCTGAAGTGACAGAGGAGCAGTATTCAGGGCTGGTCTCAAAGCCCAGGAATTCCAGCTCATTAATCTGAAGAGTGTTATTGTGTTGCTCAGGCTGCTGAAAAAGTAGTGTCCTTTTGTAGGTGCATGTACATCTCTGGAGTGCCTGGAACAGGTAAAACTGCAACTGTTCATGAAGTAATTCGCTCTCTTCAGCAAGCTGCAGAAAATGATGACCTACCATCATTCCAGTTCATAGAGATCAATGGCATGAAGCTGACTGACCCTCACCAAGCTTATGTGCAGATACTAGAGGTAAGTCAAGCCTCTTCAATGGCTCTCTGGTTTGAAAGAAGGGATCTTATGCTTTACCATCCAATCCTTGATGTGTTTCAGTATTCAAGGCACTTAACACATCAGTACTTCCAGGTAATCCTTCCAAAAGTCTGTGTGCTTTTATCTTAGATCAGGCTAAAAAATAATTAACTTAAGGCCATGGTCAACTTCTTGGATCATTTTGCTTTCAGCTGCGTAAGGGCAGGGGCTGGAAAACAGCCTGATTTATTACATACACTCAGGTTTAAAAAAAAAATCTAAACCAGATTCTTTTTATATTTTCCCCTTCTATAATTTTCTGTACATGTATGCTTAAAAAGCTACTGAGATGACAGCTCTGGAAGTCAGTGTAGCAGTAGAATAATTACCAAGGGTGTCTTAATGATTAATTGCTCTGTCATCATAGCAATCCAGCTAAAGAGGGACTGTCTCTGTCAGCAATACTGTATTTCAGATTTCCATGGCAAACTAGTCTGCAGTATCTCATCTGGGACTACTGTCTGTCTTTGTTTTAACTTTTGTCAGCCTAGCTAGCTAGCTTTTGTCAGCCTGGCTACCTTTAAGCCAGCGACCTGGATATGAAACGATGGTTTCCTGAAGTATCTGTTCCTTTTTCTTATAAACTTCTGCTCCATTTATTTAAGTTTGATGTCTTCTGTCTGAGCAGGAAGTGGTGTACATTGTTCTAATATCCCTGTCCTCATAGTTGGGAGTTAAATTTACATATTTGCATCCTTTCCTCAAACCAGCTGTAATTTTGAAATGTCATGCTTTAATTTCTGTATATCTTTGGACCTTCAAGGGAAGAAGTAACACAGAGTAGCTCATCTGTTTTGCTGCATAAATTATTGCAGAAGCAGTTCTTGTTGAAGATACATATTTTTTTAGCTTAGAGTTAAATAAATTATTTAGTTCTAGGTCCTGCTGATTACTCATTAATATTTTAATGGCAGTCCAAGATTAGTGAAGTCAGGCTATTCTTGTCAACTGACTTAAGTTTTCAGTAGGTGTTTTGCATTCAGACACCCTTGAGGTACGCTAGGTTTAGAGTCCTCCTGAGACTGGGTTCAGGATTTCTTAATGAATCTATATTTAAGACAAATTGTGGGAAGCTCTAATGGCTTTTATTTTTAGCTGTGTAATCTTTTTTTTTTGTTGTTCTCCTTTATGGACAGTTTCTGGTAGACCTGAGTGTCTTGTGAGCTACTTTTTTAATATATATACTTTTTTTTCCTCCTCCCCCAGGGGAAAAAATAAATCCAGATACTTGGTATTGATTGTTAAAGAAAAGTTAAAACCAAAAAGAAGTTAAACTTATTTCCAGGGTTTTGATGTGATTAACCTGCAACATTTTTTAATCCTTGTCCAGTTACTGACAGGTCAGAAGGTGACAGCAACCCATGCTGCAGTACTGTTGGCAAAACTGTTCAGTACACCTGGACCAAAGAGGAAGACCACAGTGCTGATAGTGGATGAGGTGAAACAAAGAATTCTTCATTCTCTTTCCTTGAAGTGTTAAGAAAGGAGTTTTGGTGGATGTAAAAATACATGCTTAGAATGTGTCATATGTGATCTAAAAAGGAAAAGACTTAGCAGACAAGACACATGAGTAGTTACTCTTAGCCTTGTTAGGAAACTGAATGAAAATGGCCAAGTATCCTGTTACCATATTGTTCTCTGCCTTGGATTTTATGTTGGTTTTATGTTTTCTTTTGGTCCAAGTAATGGATTGAGTTGTTCTGTCAAGTCCTAAACACCATAGAATTCAACTGTCTGGAAGCTGCTGCTTTTCCAGTGAGAAGTCTCAGTGATATAAGTCATAGCCAGTTTTGAAATTCCTGAGTGCTATGTTCAGTAACAAACAAATTCACATGGTTTTTTTTTTGCTGTAAGCCAAATCAAGTTCTCATATGGAGGGTCTTTTAATCTTGTTAAATATGGTATTAATATTGCAGTAGTGTTTAAAGACTCTAGCCGTTTAATCACTCTACTGTGTGATTAATACTGTTCAAGCATCTGGTAGGACTGTGCTTTTCCAAAAGAGATTAGAGCCCTAATTCAGAAAATGCAGTATTAGTAGATAAAGGAAATACAACAGAGCCAGCTTGTTCAGAATCACCTAAGAAGTCTTCTGTGGCAGAGCTAGTTCTCTCAAACCCCAATCAGGTATTGTAAATACAAGACCATTCTTTTCCAGTCTAACTCTTCTCTTTCTGTCTCTGCAGCTTGATCTTCTGTGGACCCGGAAACAGAATGTGATGTACAATTTATTTGACTGGCCAACTCAAAAACACTCCAAGTTAATCATCTTGGCCATTGCTAACACCATGGACTTGCCAGAGAGAATAATGATGAACAGAGTAGCCAGCAGACTGGTATGTCCTAACACTTTTGTTGCTATGCTCTAAAATGAGAACAAATTAAATACTGTATGCAGTCAAAATTAATCCAGGAGAAAGGTAGGACTGGTTACATCAGAGGTTAAACAATGATTTTATAATTCCCTCTCCAGAGGGCTGATAATAAACACATGAATCTTAGCAAAGTAAGTTTAGGAGCCAGCTTGCTAATCAGATGTTATGCTATGTAAGTACACTATGTTCTGATAAGAATGAATTAAGAATGCAGATGTCTTTTTAAACATGTTAAGATTGGGATAATCAAATTACATGCTTAATGGTTAAGCTGCTTACTCTGGAGTTCAGAAGAATTCTGGTTTCCCTTCCTCTTTCCCCTTGCATTGCGGATGCAAATTTACTTCTCTGTTTGCCATAATGCCAAAGCATTTTCTGTCCAAAGGTATCCAACAAAGTTGGATGCACTCTACAGCTGTGGTAAATACATTTTTCTAGGTCATCACTGCTTTGAAAAGTGATTTTCAAAAACAGTCCTCTGTGCCTCTGTCATCCTGTGACTCAAAAATAGTTCGAAAGTGTGGGAATTGCTTTCCCCCACCCACTAAATCTGCAGATCAGCTGAGTCCACGTAGTCACAAGAGAGAATAATTTTGCACAAGAAATGCAAGATTCAGGCCTCCTGTAGCATATGAAAGGCAGTGTACTATCTATAATGCAGATTTTCCTTCTTATCTGAAAGCAGTTTTTATTAGCTTGAGCCAGAAGAGAATTTCATTCTTGGCTGGTTGCTAATGTGAAGTCAGTAATATGACTGTATACATGTATACGGTTTTACTGAAGGACAGATGAATATTTTTTCATAGCTTCTGCTGTTACTGTACTAAAAAATAAATTGTAAACAGTTGTAATCAAAAGGGTTTTTTGTATTAGGTAGCTCTGATTTGTTTCCAAGCTTTGTAAGAGAAATTTGAATTCTAGTATCAGCAGCACTTGTTCCTCAGGCCTTTGAGTGGGGAGGTCCAACCAGTGGTCCTCACTTGGTGGCAGTTTTGTGGATTTTCATGTTTATTTCATAAATATGAAATAGAAGAATTGATTAAAGCATGTCATTTGGATGGGAAGGATGTGAAAGAGATTGCTTCTGCCAGAGAAAATAAAACTAACCATACAGGCTATGCTGGAGCAGTTGAGAGTTTTCAAGTGCCACAAACGCTTCTCACTGTATTGTATTATTTACTGTAGGGCCTCACCAGAATGTCCTTTCAGCCCTACACCTACAAACAGTTACAGCAAATTATTTCATCCAGACTGAACAGCGTGAAAGCATTTGAAGAGGATGCAATTCAGCTGGTTTCCAGAAAGGTAAGCACACTACAGATGTATGTCCTTTGTCTTGTGCTAGGTAAAGAGTGTGGGGAGCAGTGGGGGAGAATTTTGTAACAGGAGTCAGATTTGGTTCTGTGGTTGTGTGTTCTGTATTGGAGACAAAGTGGGGTGCAAGTAGAAGACCATACATTGTGCTCTCTGTAAGGTATACAGGGTATTTTTGCAGGAAACATTGCTAAAGCAGTGTCTCTACTTTTTCCACCTACTTTGAGAAGGCAGCAGTACATTCAAAGAGCTGGAGGCATGACGAGAGTCGTGATAATGCATAATGATAAGATGTCAGCTTTCTCCAGTGTTTGGCATAATGTGAGTCATTGGATGGTCTTGGAAAAAAAACAACCTGGTATGCCAGTGGCAGTGGGAATATCCATATTCAATTTGTTTCTCAAGATGTTTAAAGCCTTGGCATAATAGATGGTACCTGTTTTGTTGCCAGTCTTGGCACTCAGTTGTACAAAAAATAAATAATGCATTAGGTATCAGTAGCTTCTCAAAATAAGATGTATGCATGGTTTAATGTGTTATGTTAGCAATAATATGTTCAAATAATCTATTAAAATAATGTTAGAACATCTGTCAGACAGTTTATACTTAAACTTTTTCTGCTAAGCATCATTGTAGAGTTTAAAAAGTGCTCATAATGATGTCAGAAGTAAATATAAGCATTTGTTATGTTATTTGTTCTTACCTTTTTGTAAGAACAATAGCAATGATTTTGCAGGCTGAATAAGCTGCAATTTTTTTTTCTAAAAAAAATAACTCGCAACTAGATTTTCTAAAGGGTTTCTCATTCTTGGCTCCAGCTGGGTTCTGGGGCTTTCATATGTTGTCAGCATCTACTGGGAAAACTAGGTCAGTACTCTATCTAGTGAATGTTCATAGCTTTATTAAAATTGTAAACCACAAGTAAGAGTTTTAAGGAGTATTTAGTTTCAGAAATTTCAGACTCCTAAGGATTTTCAGGCCCTTGTAAATGTAAATTCACTATCCCAGATGTTTCTTTGAGACCTACTAAAAATATTAGTGTACTCTTAAAATCAATATTCTATTTAGTATGGAAAAGCTGGGGAGTGTTTTGCACCCCCCCCCCCCCCCCTTATTTTTCTCTGCATGAACATGGATTGTGGTAGGGTCTTTATTGATAACACTTCTGAAAACTTTTGGTGTTGAATTGAAGGGCTCACATTGAATTTCCTGGATATTTTTTTAAATTGTTTTTACCTTTGACTTCTGTGGTTATAGAAAAAAGTTCAATCTTGAATTTGTGATGCCCAGATCAGGGTGGGGGTGTGGAAGGGTTGCTTCTGTTGGTTTTGGTCAATAAGATTCTTATTTAAAAGCTAGGATCCTAGTAACATAGTTCACAGTAGCATGGCTCTCCTGTTCTGTGGCTGAGTTCTTTTTTTGTTGGTGGTGGGTTGGTTGGTTTTTTTCTTTTTTGTCTATTGATTTTTGCTAAACTCTATTCTCAACTTGTAGGAAAAGTTGCTAAAACCTGTCGTGTTTACTTTCAGGTCGCAGCACTGTCTGGTGATGCAAGGCGTTGCCTTGATATCTGCAGAAGGGCCACCGAGATCTGCGAGTTTGCTAGCCGAAAGAGAACCTCTGAAATAGTCAAGATGGCCCATGTAACAGAAGCCATAGATGAAATGTTTTCATCACCATATGTAAATGCAATCAGGTAAAAACATTTCTCACAGGAATTTTTTCTTTGCCTTTGTGTCTTTTTCACTGGGCTCTGTTTTCAAAAATATTGAGTCTGTCCTCAGCACCCGTTGGGAGCAGATGCCGTTCGTCGTGCTTTGTTGAAGTATGATGCAGGAAAAACCTTGCTGCACAGCTGGGGGAGAGAGGTACAACACAGAAATTAAAGACAGGGGAAAACAAGGTGTGGGAATCACTTGTACAAGTTTGCACAGGATGTTTCCATGTTAGTGTGTTAGCTCAGATCAGGAGGGGAATTTTCAAAGTTCCTGATTGTCCCTGCTTGCTGTACATTGATTTCACTGAACAGCAGTTTTCAAGTACGTACATTTGAATTCCTTCTAGCTGGAACTTCAATCTTGCAGATGCACTCAGGACTCTACAACTACAAACACTACTGGTCATTCAGTGTACTGGGCCAGGCTTTGAGCTAGGCTGAAGGAAAAAACACTCAGATATGCATAGTGTGGGCACCAGGTCCTCAAAATCAACCATTTTCCTCTATGTATCTGCTTTTATTATGGCACTGTCTTTGCTCACTTAGATACAGCCATGGATGTCTGAGCAGAATGCAAGGCTCCCATTTGAACTAGTTTATTTCTTTAACAGAAATAGTTTCTGTTATGACTTCCTAAAATGTTTCCTGAGGGAATACATGTGAAGAATTCTTCAGTGCTCTGCACAAGCTGTAACTAGTAAAGTGCTTTACCAGTTTCTGGTCAAAAGGAAGATTATCTGTTTCATCAAGGAAGGGGTGCAAATATGAAGTGAAACGCAGTGTATTGTGGTGCCAGAGTTGCAGGCTGTAATACACTGGCTAGTTGACAGAAACTGCTCCTCTCAGGTAGAAAAATACTCTGTATTTAAATATGTAGTTACCAAGCAATTTCCCTTCCAGACTTCTTCTTGATGTTTCATAACTTCTAAGTTTCGCAGCGTGATTTTTGTTTGTTTTATTTTGATATTCAGGAATGCCTCACTGCATGAACAAATCTTTTTGAAAGCAGTTTTAGCAGAGTTTCGCAGAGCAGGAGTTGAAGAGGCAACAGTTCAACAGGTATGTTTGTGTTTCAGAGTACTTATCCCCCACCCCTTAAAGAGGGGGGACACTGTCAAAATTACCAGGCAAAAAATGTAAATTTTAAAATATTTGGAGTATTTTGCAAGGCAAATTGGGGCATGGTTGTCCAGGCCAGGTGAAAAGTTATTTGAATGCTACCACCTGTTTTTCAATGGGACTAAATACTTATAGTTGGAAACACCTGCTGTTGTATTAATGTTACCAGTGATCTGGATCACAAAGTGGTTTGGGGTTTTTATTGGCCTGCATCTGGAAATGTTGCATGGCTCCACCTAACATGCTTTATAACAGGAAAAATAAAAGAGAACCTGAAAATTTCAGGCAACATAGTTCAAGGAGGAAAACTGAGAGCTGATTCCAACTTCTGTATTACTGTCTTTCTCAACAGAGGCAGATATATCGCTAGTAGCTTCAATTTTTTTAGCAGACCCATAAAACACTGGCAGCAGCAGAGCTGTGAGGACTCTGCACAGAGTCCTAAATGTTAATACTTACAAAAATGTTTAGAACTAACATTCTAAAACAACCTGCTAGTTTTATCTGGTTCTACAGGTTTGTAAGTAAGCCGTTAATCGCATTTTCCGTTACTGGTTCCTGAACGTCTGCATCAGTTGATTGCACAGGTGCACTGGGCAATAGGTTCTTGAACTTCAAAGAATATTTTGTTAGACTGATTTGTTACATTTTTCACTTAGTTTTCCTGTAACACCAAAATTATTTTCTTCTGTTTCTAAATAGAAAAGCAGAGGACCCCAACTTATTCCTGTTTTTTTCCTGGTTTACTTGTCTGTGTGATTTGTGACAAGTGCATTCTCCTGAGCTTGAAGGCGTATCATGCCTTTCTAAGTTGTGATCTTTCGTGTTTGTAGTCAGTGTGACTTGTGTTTACTGGTCACTGGTCCTGAATGTCACTTCTGAGTGAATTGATACGTAATTAATTGTATGTCTTAATCTTCTGGATAAGCTTTAAGTCCACATAGTCCAGAGGAGAAGAGGTGTAGTAACAGATAAAATGATCCAGTTAAAAAATTGCAGACAAGGTAGGTTGCTAATTGTTTTGCTTTTTAGCTATATAAAAAAGGAAAGTATAGCTTGGAATTATTATTTATTTGACAAAGTCCTAATGGTTTGTGCTAAAACAGCAGCATGTGTGCATTTCATCTGAATGGACTGAAACTAGGTTGTTTTTTTTTCCCTCCCCTCCCATAGATATAGAGGGAAGGAAGCTTCTTTTTCACCTTGACCTACTCGATCACAGCAGGAGGTAAACATGACCTGTGTTCTTTTCTCTGTTTTTTTTGATAGATCTATCTTCAACACGTAGCGTTGTGCAGAATTGAAGGCATGCAGAGCCCAACAGTGTCGGAAATCATGGCAATTTGTTCAAGGCTTGGTGCCTGCAGGCTCTTGCTGGTGGAGTCCAGTGATAAGTATCTCCACATGCGGGTGCGACTAAATATCAGCCAGGACGATGTCACGTATGCACTCAAGGATGAATGAGGCAATAGGGATTTTATTTTTTTAGTATGTATAAATATTTTAAATATTGTCTATTTCAACATTTTTTTAACGGCTGATAAAATGGAAATACTGCAATGTATTTTTTTAAATAGACTGCTTGAATGTTTGGTGTATTAAGGAACTTTTCATATAATAAAGAGTTTGCTTGAAAGTATTTTAAATATTTGAAATCAAAGTGGTTTTAGAGTATTTTTAGATGTTGGTAACTGGTTCCCTATCAGCTGAGGTACATGGACTGAAATTGATTACCTGCATCACTACTAGTGCTAAGAACTTTTTTTGTCAAGACTAGCACTGTCTTTGTGGCACTGCAGTTTATGTAGCTTTTCTTCATTGACTCTTGTTCCATAGAAAAGATATTAAAATGTGCTTAGAACTATATTACTGATGTAATAAAAAGGAATTTTTTGTATTCAAGGCTGAATATTTGAAGTGAAGAGACTGTTTGCTACCAGGAATGTAAAAATAGTGGAAGGAATTTGTCACTCAACTAACTTTTTTTCTTAATTGATTGATTGATATCAAGGATTGCTTCAAAGATACTGCCTCAGGAATTGCAGGACTGTTGAAATACGGTTTCATAATTCAACTCTTGAGCAAAATGCATTAGTCATTTGGAGACAGACAGATTGAAAACACTTCTTACAGTTGTTGCTGTGGAAGTTGTTGTTCTGGAGTGATCTTGGTAAGTCACTCAAGCTGCAGGTACTAGAAAAGTGGCTCCTGGAGAGACCTCGCTATGGTAAGATTTAGGCACAGAATTTCTAGGTGTCTCCTCAGATACGCTGGCAAACTGCCTGTGATCTCTGTAACCTGTCTGCAGAGTGAACTGTAAAAACGGCCGTTAAATAGATTTGTCTCTCAGAAAAGTGACTGTCGCTGGGATTCTTTATCGCCGCCTGTTTCCTCATGCCTTCGGTAACGCAGAGCGGCGGAACGGGTGCGTTGGCGTTCGAGCTGCGTCCGATAACTCCGCCGCTGCTCCCTACTGGGCCCGAGCTGTGCGGGGAGCTGCCCCCCCGCGGCCCGGCTGCTGCCAGCGGTGGGTGTTTCCCGAGCGCGGCTGCTGAAGCCGGGGCTGCCCCGGGCTCCGCCCCCGCCGGGCGCCGCCGGCCCGGCCCTGCCCCCCCGCGCAGGCGCGCTGCCACCTTGGAGCCGCGGCCGAGGCGTCCACGATCCGCGCGGGCGCTGCTGCAGCGGGGGGCGGGAGGCAGGAGGCCCAGGTGAGCCGGGCTGAGGCCGAGGTGAGCCGGGCCCTGCCCGCCGCGGGCCGGCCGGTCGCGGAGCTGCTGGGGGCCCCGGGGCGGGGGGTATTTACACCGCACTCAGCCTATCGCCTCCGCCGGCTCCTCCCTGCGCCGGGGCGGGGAGGGCTCGGCAGGGAACGGAGCAGGGCGGGACGGGGCTGCCCCGCCTTCGCGCGGCGCTGGGTACGGCGGGGCAGGGAGGAGAGGGGAGGGGGGTCCCGCCATCCTGCCCGCGGAAGCGAGTGGCTGTGCCCGTCCGCCCGGGCCGGGCTGCGGGGGCGGCGGAGCGCCGGCTGTGAGTCGCCTGAGGCTGAGGGAGAGGGGTGCGGCCGGGCGGGACTCCCCGGGGCGGTGGGGAAGGCGGCACCGAGGGGCCCGGGCACCGGTGAGGGTGTTACATGGGGGGTGCCCCCGCCTTTCCGTCATGGTGATGCCCAGGCCCGGGGAGAGCGGCAGCTCAGCGCACCGCCGGCTCTGTCCGGCCTGCGTCCGGGCGGGCGAGGACACTGACGTTCCGTGCCGTGTGCTCTCGGTCCCTTAGAGACACAGTCCTCTGGAGTTCACGAACCACCATGCTTGGCAGGAGACCTAAAAAAAGCCCTCAGGCAAAGGGCCAGGGAGCTGCGGTTGCGAAGCAGGTAAGGAGGGCAAAGGGCCGGGGAGATGCGGTTGCAGGGCAGGTAGGGAAACCTCCTGCTGCTCCTCAGGGTAGTCTCGTTGCTGTTTTCCGGGTAGAATCTCCCGTGTGTTAATAAGATATTGCAGGACCATGGACATATTTAAATTGTGTGGTACCTTGTGTTCCTGCTTTCCTCTTTAGCGCATTCTTCTTACAGTAAATATCTGATATGCAGCAGTGGAGGTCTTGCAGGGAAGCCACAGTGTTGGAATGCTGTAATGTTTGCATGAGGCCTCATGACTCATGCTTATAGTAGTTTCCTACCTCAGCTATATTGAGATCTAATAATTACTTCAATAACTATATAGAGGTTTTTCTTCCACTTCTAAGAAAACAAAAATAAGAAGACCAGAATATCAAATTTAGGGGTACATATGGGAGAACATTAAGATGCTACACCGGAGACAATTAATTTCCCTGTGTATTGTCATTTTTTTCTTGCAACAGATAGACTGGTAAAGCTAAAAGTGAGCTTAGATGTGTCTGTGTGTTGGGTTTTTTTGGTACTCTATACCTTTGGATGTAGTTTCAGAAGCCTTGGGGAAAGAAGCATGGTTTAGTCACGGTTTGCAGGTGCAGGAAGTCAGGCAACAGTGTCAGAATTAGAAATATGGGGAAGGCAGAATTCAGGGTACAGTAGTAGAAGAAAAACAGAGTACAGTTAGAGGTGAAAAAATGTGTTAGAACCAGAGTAGAACATTGGAAACCTTTGTAGGTGGAATAGAGGCAAGTAACATAGAAGGGAGTAACTGTTAAAAATATAGGGAAATACGGAAAGCGTTTGGAATAGGGCTTTAGAACAGAGAAAATAGCTAAGATATTTATCTTTTGGTGATTTCTCAGTAACTGGTGTTCTCATACTGGAGGCAGAATGATTTATATAGAGATCTGTAATGTTGCTGTTGCTCTAATATGAAAGTTTGCACTTCTCAGTTGGAGAGGTAATATATAGTTTAGTTCATTTGAACAAAGGACAAGATAAAAGGTGAAAATATCTATTCTCCCCCCCCCAAAAAAAAAACCAAACAACTCTCAAAAGATAAAGAGTAAAGAAAGGATCTGATTAATGTATTTTACTGATTTCTAATTCAATACAGATAGTTATTGAATCTGCCTTACAGCATGGAGTTTTGTTTCTTGAAACAAATATGCTAATGGCTTGTTCACTTGCAAATTAACTCAATTTAAACTGTTCTTGTGCTATGTAATGTATCAGCTGTGAGATTTTTATAATCTTTTTTCTGTTTGTTAAACAGTTGTTTAATACTTTTAATTTCATTGAAAGTGTGCTTTACTGAACAGATTAAGAGACTTGGAGCTAAAACTGAGGGATTCCGTTCTTGACTTCGTTTGTTACTACACTTGCTTCACTTTCTTCACTTGCAGTGTAGTAATGAACAGATGACTTGTGCTCCTGGTCCTTTTTTCAATTTGATAAAAAACACTTTTTATCACACACACACACACGCATTCCCTAGAACTTGAATGTCTAGGTCACCGTTATATTTCCTAATTAAATCTTGTCCTGACCTTTTTTCTATTCTATCCAAGTCTACAAATGTGTTAGTTTTGTTTTACAGAAGGGAGGTGGATAACGCAGAGGGTGGCTAACTGATCTGCCCAGCGTCTCACAGAATGTCAAGAGCGGGATCAGGGCTAGTAAACAAATAGCTGCAGGTTTTGGATACTGTCCTTGGAATCAGTGGCTCTCAGCTGTGTTTCACAGCCCCTTTTGAGATTATAAAAGAGTTCAAAGAGGGACACAAAACATTTCAAGGCAGCAGCCACCAGTACCTCAGTTCCTACAGGGTTAAAAGAAAAAAAGTTGTTATTACTAATTGACAATAGTTGATAAACTGACAGGTGGCTTCAGCTTCTGGCAGCACTTCAGATCCTGGAGGCAGGAGGAGATTGTTAACCCTTGTGATAATGACAACTGATTTTTATTCCTTTGCTTGAGAGACACTGAAATGCTGCCTACTTGGCCACGTGAAGACTGTTAAGCCAACAAGGGCTCATGCTTTGAAAAAGTTTGAGGAAAACTACTCCACCTACTTCATAGGATGAATCTAATTAAGTTAATTCATATTTATAAAAAAGCTTAGCGTACTTTGTGTAAAAAATGTTATTTTGGGGGTATGTAGTATTTTAACCAGCAATATAAAAATCATGATAAAATGGCATCTGGGAAGAATAGCTCTGAGACTAAGACCACAGAGATTTCTCTGATACTTTTCACCTTTGGCATGTTGTACAACAATTGAGTGATAACCCCCACTACTTTGTCAAATTCTGATTACTGTTATTAATGCTGTTCCCTGAGATGCTGTCCCTGAGCTGATGATCTGTTCCAGACAGTTGTTTGTTTTCTCCAGTGCAGTGTAGGCACGGCTGGGTTTGGAATGGCTGTTTCTCTGTGTGTGTGCATGTGCCTTCCGTGTGTTTATGATTTACAAAACGAGGTAATGAGAAGTGCAGAGCAGTTCTGTGTATGTAAATATAGCTTCTTCTGAGAGATAAGGGTGAGATCTCTGCAGTGTACTCATGTCAGACCAGTATGGCTTGAAGAATGATTAAATATTTCTTAGCTTAGCTGTTACAGAACTGAACTCCCTGATGATATCTGCCCTGAACTCCCTGATGATATCTGCTTTGTGAGGCTTTTTTTTTTTCCTCTTGTTATGTCAGACTATTAGATAGGCTTGATTTTAAGAAATTGTTGGTTGTACAGAGTTTTAGAGAGAGCATTTGAGGCCTATTAAGATTTATGTACCTTATGTCAGTTCCAGGTGCCTGGTGTGCAGTGTTTTGATAATAGAACTGGTAGGGTCCTGGGCTTTAAAAAAAATTAATGGAATCCAGAATGCTCAGAAATGTCTAAATAATCCAGGCAGTGTGATGTTTTTGAGTGTCATCTCTGTTCCAAATGCAGTGTTTTAATTTTTTTAAAATTATTTTTCCTTGGCTCTAGCTGGGGCTGTTCATAGATTTCAACCCTGAAGAGATGCTGCTGGCTGCAGAGGAAGGTGAGGATGATGGGGACCTAGAAGCAGAACTTGCTGCTATCACAGGAGCAAAGGTGAAAGAAGGGAAACCGAAACCAAAAGGGAAAAGTAAGTTAAAGTATCTGGATTTTATTTATTGACAACCTCAATAATTTATTGAAGATACCTATTTACAAATCACTGATTTATCTAAAATGTTTTTAATCACTGATAGAAGCTGAAATTGCAACTACTCTTTCCTTTACTTTGTTAGGTTTCAGTTGTTACTCCACAGAAAGGGTAAGAGTTTTTTTGTCTATACTCTTGTAGACATAAGAAAAAGATATATGATGGCTAGCAAATTTAATGACTGAATTAAGACATGCTTGTTTAGCATATGGAGTCACAAAAAGTCACATTAGTAGGTGCTAGATGAATTCAAAATAGAAATCATGTTTCTTGTGGAGGGTTGGTTGGTTATTGTTTGGTGGTTGTTCTGTTTTTGTTGAAGACTGAATTTAGTGAATGAGCATGACGTTTTTAGTTACTTAGTCTGTAACCAAAACTGAATGCCCTTTTTAGAGGGAAATCCTGGAACTGATGGAATTACAGGGAGAATCCTGTAGCTTGTGTTATACAGGAAGTTAGAGTGTGTTTCTTGGGATGGATCATTACTATTAATATTTTAAGCATGTGTTAATTTTGCCTGATGGTGTTTGCATGCAGCTCTGCAGTGTTTTACAGGGTTGCTGTAATCTGCTGTAAATGAAGGCTGCTGCTGAGAGGGAGCGTGGTCGTGAGCGTGCTCTCCCTCTGAGCTGAGATTCATATTTATGGAGCTGCAGAGTGAGCTGGTTCAGGAAACTGATCTATAAAAATAAACTCCCATTGTTGTGCTAGGTTTTCAGCTGAATCAGTTCCTTGATCTGTTTTGCTCTCTGCCTATCTGAATGCTGCTGTGGCTGTGAGGGAGGGGTGGCAGCAAGCGGTTGAGATGGGACAAGGAGAGCGGGACCTACCCTTGCTATGGGTGTGGGAGCAGATGCTGGAAAGAAGTGTTGGTGCAACTGCAGCCTTATTTGCAGCTCTGCAGTGATTTGCCTGTAATATTTGATGGGACTTTCACACAGAGAAGCAGGAGAATGAAGAAAAAGTGACTGTCTAATTGATGAGAGACAGAGGAAGTGTTTTTATCTGAAACTAAATTCTAAATAATTTTTGCTCTCCAGATTTCAAGACTGTAGTCAACCCTTAAAGCTAATAAGCACAATAGCAGAACATCTGCCATTGGACATAGGTTACTCATGGTTAAAACATGCAGTATAGTGTTTTGAAGATGAATCTGGGTGTCCAGGAGCTCTTGAATTGCCAACTTCTCAGGTGCTGACTTCCTTCTGACCCTGATCATGTCACTTAATGTGTTTTTTCAGTCTCTTTATTCATAAGAGGGAAATGAAACTTCAGATAGTGTGAAGTTAACATTTACTAGAGAAATGCCTTCTAAAGGTATGTGTTTTGGCTCATAAAACTATTCTTCCAGAATTGTTTACAACTATTCTGTTTCCCTGGTGGAATTAGCAGTATATAGATTAGAAGCTTATGGAAGAGGAACAGCTGGAGAGCTGGCACTGGGGGCTCTTGAGACCTGGTACAGTGCAGTGGTGGGGACACAGTACATAGTGGGGAGAGGATGCAGGCTGGCACTTGGAAAGTAGGAGGGTACAATAAGGACAGGGGAGAAACAGATCCTGTCTGGAGAAGGACAGAAAAAAGGGACCCTGTACAATACATACTAGTGCTTAGTTTTTGGCTGAGCACAAGATGCAGTAATTGAGTCCTGGATTTACGTTCTAGAGTTCTAATGGGAGAGGAAAAGTGATCTCTCCCTCTGGCTTGAAGATGCAGGCAGCAAAAGTTGTGCTGTTGCAACATCTGAAGTACAGAGACCTCTGCTATCTGGGAGTGATAAATGCCGGTTGGTCAGCCACTCAGTGTTTGGAATTGTAGCCTCAACTTGCCATACTGGATTAGAGCTGAACCAACCATCCAAGGAGGCTCAGTTGGCTTTTTTGCCTGTAGTGGGGCTTCATGTAAGGGGCTCTCTCACCTCTGAAGTACAGCCACTTGCTTTTGGATATGCCTGGTATCCTAGTTGCAGAGTTTTGTGAAGGGTCAAATATATGAGCAACGTGTTTGGTACGGTACTGAAGCAAAATTATTAGATTATTTGAACAGAAACAGCTTTGTACCTGGCTTAATTTTCAAACTGATTCAGCAAATGCGGGAGAAGGATGGGATCTGGTTTAGATTCATTTAAATTGACAGTAAAACTCTGTCCTGAAGATCTGTATTTTATTCAACATTTGCTGACACTGGTGAGTCAGTCATGTGTCTGCATAGGGAAGTATCAGAGGTGTTTACATGGACAGCTGGGATTTGTGTGCAGATAACTTCACCTTGGAGAGTGTGTGGAGGAAGTGGATAGTTAAGGAAGATGTGGTTGGCACAGCACGAAGTAGAGATGAGAACTTGACAAGGAGGAGTTAAGTAGAGTTTTTAGGGTAAAGATTAGAAGCTTGAAGAGAAATTGTCAGACTAAGTAGCCAAGAAAGATCTGGAAAAGGGAAAATCTCATGGGCATGAGACAGCAATGCAGAAAATGTGGAAGTGTAGTTGGAGTGGCAGAAGAAACAGCACTTTTTCTGGTTTGCTTAGCAGATCTCTATGCCAGTGTTCTGCTGCTGCTCTTGGGATCAGGACAAGTATGATGCCTTGATTTAGAGCATTCTATTTGTGTATGCCAAGTGTGACTTTGCAGCAGTGTTTGATGTATAAAACAAGTAGCTTCTCAAAGGTAGAAAGATTTCTTGTCTTCCTTTCTTGCTGTATTTGAACATCTGGATAGTTTGCTGTGCCTCCATGTCCTGCTAACAACCAGTAGTTTGGCTCACAGCTTGTGTTCTCCAGTATGTCTCTGGAATTGACGTCGGTGTGCGTCACCAGTTTCAAACGATAAACACATACCCAGTTTAACAAGAGATGGAGAGAGATGTTCTTGTGCTTGGCATTTACTGTATGGTAAATGCCTTGAATTTTGTTCTGATTTATGGCTGTATGGGCAGTTGTAATACACACAGTAACATGGTTTTGGGCTTTGAAAGAATATGTGAACAGAAGTTTTACTGGCAGGTGTGCTGGGATGTTTAATGCAAGTGTTTGCATCTCATGCATTTAACTGTTGGGCTAACTCGGTCGTATCCATATATGCAGATCTTTGGGAACTGCAGTACTTTTAACCCAACATGAGGGGTAGAAGAAAAGGGATAGAACTGTGAGAAAGAAATAATTTGTTGGCACTTAGGGATACATGGATGTGAACAGCTTCTGTTCCATACAGAGTCAGAATTTATTCTGTCAGTCAGAGGTTACCCCAGGAGTCAATTACATTTCATTAAGGTAAACTAACGTGAGACAAAGGACTTGTAGCAGAAAGGCCTGAAAAGGGTGCTGAGTCCAGGCCTTGGTAATGTGGACAATCATGTCATAAATATCTAGCATAAATATCTAGCATCAGCTTCAAACTAGTTCAGATATTTATTCCTACTGGAGACAGAGGCTGCTCCAGTAATTCCCTTTCATGGATAGAAACCTCTAATCAGATTTATTCAGCAGCAGTTTGTATTAATTTACTCTTGTGCCACCATTATTTTTTATCTTAACTGATGAATACAGTTTTGACATAACATCTAAGAACAGTAGTATTCTCCAGTTTTTCTTTGGACAGTTGAAGTCTTCCATAATGACAACATTTCCATTACTAGTTATTTTGTAAATAATATCATAAAAGTACTTATGTGTATCTTAAATCAGCCTAAGAGCTTGAGGTAACCTCCAGTAATTTTCCCCTGAAGCAGTTGTTTCATCCAGTCCTACTTGTCTTTCTTACTCAGTCTTAATGTCATTCTGTGCAAACCTACCACAGTATCTTTCTCTTTTGTGGCTGTGCTTTCCGAGCACTCCTGTGTCCCACCATACCTGGGAGTCTGTCACAGTGCTTATGGTTTTGCTGTTCAAGCTCCTTGTATTAGTAACAGACATTATTTCTCTCTGAGATCTAATTGCTGAGCTAGGTTATTGGATGCAGTAATTTTCCTTGTCTTTTTGCCTGCCTTCACTGTCACTCTCAGTAAGACTAGTACTGCTTTCTTCATGGATGTTCACTCCCTCAGTGTTTGTCTTTTATCCATTAATATACCCTCATTTGCCTATGACAGTATCCAATAAAGGGAAAGCAAGAGGAGAAGTCACTGCTCTCTTACAGCTGGTGGAATTTGTATCTGGTGGCTGCCTAACTGTTGCTTTGGCTTTACAGCTCCTTGTCATTTCTTTTTGCAGCTCCTCTGCCCATGGATCATATTGAAAAGATGGCTGCAGAGTGTATGAAGGACCTGAATGAAGATGAGGAGGAAGAAGCAGATGATGAAGACTTGGAGCAAGATACAGACCTGTTGGTATGCATAACTTCACATTAGCAAAAAGTTTTAGTATGCCTTTGGTTTTGTCTTTTTTTTTTTGCTTGTTTGGTCTTTTTTAATGGAACTGCATTTAGCAAAAATCTCTGTTAGCTTTGCAGTGAGAAGCTAAAATACTGCAAAAGCATTCCACTAGATAAAAGGCTTTGCAGGATCCAACCCTCTGCACAGCAGCATAAGAAAGTTTCCCAGTTAACATTCATATGTGTGAAGGTCTTGCAGAAGTGGAGGAACAGTGGGAATCCCATTCCATCTAGCTGGTGAAATACAGTGTATTTCACCAGCTGAGATGAAAGTGATGTCTGTCACCAGACAGTGATGTCTGTCCCCATTTTGCTGCTGCTTTGGGTAGTGCTTGCCCTGAGAGAGAACTCCCAAGTAATTCTTTGTCATTTCAGTGAGTGGTCTAATTGGCAGGGTTTAAGGAAGGAATGTTAAGCAGTGTTTCTGGCCCCCACTGATAACAGATGCTTTTTGGAAATTTCAAATTTTGGGTTTGAATGACCTTTGTAAAAGCAGTTCTCTGAACTTCTCCAGCTTTGGATCTCCAAGCACAAACTTACCTGGTGATCCTGGAGCTACAGTGTGGCTTTTGAGTGTGTTGTGGATACAAGTGGAACCAGTGGAAACAGTTTCATTTAAAAATAAAAAATAAAATACATTTTAAAAAATGCCCAGGATATAAAATGTTTAGATTTTCTGTTTGAGTTCAAGGTCCATCCAAAGTTTTTGGAGCTTGAGACTTTTGAGGAAATAGAAGATTTTGAGGAAGAGCCTTTTGTTGGCTTTTACTTTCACTTTAGGCAGAATTGCATGAAGTTCTGGGGGTGGAAGGTGAGATGGGAAGCTGTGAGGATGAAACTATAGCAATGGAGCCTTCCTCAGCTGGACCAGAAAATGAGCAACCTGAACTGCAACCACAGGTAGGAAAGAGCTTCTTGTTCCTACAGTTTTGCTGAATCACTGTTGTCATGCAGCTTATACAAAGGTCACAAACAAGGATCTGGAGAGGTGGTCTTATCCTCCAAGGAAGGAAAAACTCCACTATTGCTGTCTTCTCCTTGGAAACTAATGCTTTATTTGATCTCAGAGGTCTTTTCCAACCAGGTGATTCTGTGATTCTGATTTATTGATGTAGGTGAATTTCTTGCTTTATTCAGAGGATGATTTTTAATATTAGCATAGAATTGAGGAGGTAAACAGTTGGAATCAAGCATGTCTTGTTCCTTATTATGTATATATATATATATATAAGATTGCAGACTGCAATTCAGGCTTCCAGAGTTCATACCTCCCCCCTCAGAGTATTGAGCAGTGTGCTGAAATTGTGAATCTTATTATAACTCAGCATCTTTGACATCTTTGTGGAATTTTTCTCAGTAGCATTAGCTTTCTCAGCTTAATTTGTCAATTCTCATGCAGTCAAATCTTTTATTCAGTTACTGCCATGTTCCTCTTGTGTGCTACAGATTCCAGTGCCCTTGTGCACTGGGCCCATTAATAAATAGGTTTGAGAGCATTTCTATAGAGATAATGGCAATAATTACATCAGCAGCCATCTGAAAGGTCTCTGTAGCTGTGGAGTGTTTGTAAATAGCTGCTCATAACTTTGCTTAGGCTGCTGTTGTCACTGAACTAATTCCAGGCTGTAGGAGGATAAAAAAGGGCTCTTGTAGTCAAACCAGGTTGAAGAAGCCTGGAAGGGAATAAACTAGCATGTTTGAAAAATAAGGAGAGAAAAAGTCAAGATTTATGCCAAAATACCTCTTCACACCCTCTGTTGTGCGGTGTTTGAGAGGCTTTACTGTTCTCTTCACCTACTCCCTGACCACATGGCTCCGATTACCCTGTGACTGGGAGTTTCCTAAATGTCTCCACCCATTCTTCTCTATTAGCCCTTTGAGGGAGAGCCCAGAGGTGGATCCAGGGGCCGTTAGCGTAGCACAAGTGCTCCTCTGTTTTAGAGACTGTTTCTTCTGTGGGCTCTGGATTAGCGGGAGCATGTGTAGAAGAGGAGTGTTTGTTTTTCAGTGCTGTGGGAAGACTTGTATAGTTGGATGAAATAAGTTTTCTTGATTTGTTTTATTATTTTTTCTGAGACCACCTCACTTCCTGCTGTTGCCAGTGAGCTGCAACAGACAATAGAGAAGAGAATTGCTGACTACAGGACAGCGATTTCTAACGCAAAGGAGTCGGGCGAGAGCGCCAAAACCCGCCGATACGAAAGAGGCCTTAAGGTAAGTTGGGCTCATCAGGTGTGTGAATGAGGGGGAGGCAAAAACTGTTCTCCAGGGTGTGGTTCAGAGTCTTTCCAGATGTGTGAATTTGTTCCAAAGGAAGAGATATTCTATGTGCTGCCTTGAGTTCCTTTAACAACGTTTCTTGTTACTTACTACTAATCTGATGTAGCAAATACACAGATAAAATGTAACTTCAGATGTTTTTTGTGTATCAGCTTTGTTCCTGTTGAATGTGGCTGGTGGTAGCTGGAGGCAGGGTTTGTGGTAAATGCTGATGTTAAACCCAGCCCTCTAGAAATGAATTTGACCTGTAATGACTGCTGAGTATTACCTTAAAGCAAATTTCAGGAGCTTTCCTAGCACGTACATGTTCCAGTTAATCACTGATGCCTTCCTTTAGATACTAGCCTTCCACTCAGTTATGTGAGACAAAGGAAGGTGATACATCCCTGAGTGTGTTGGCTGTGCTTGAAAATTAATCTGACAGGATATTTCATTAAGGCAATTACAGCTTGCAGCAAGGAGGGTTTGTTCAGCTTTGCATCTTTTCAGCTGGGTGGCACACTTGTACTTAATTGGTAGTGCTTGCTGGATTACTGCTGAGCAGAGTGCCTTTATTTCCCTCTTTGCTTTCATCTGGTCTCCTGCATCACCTCAGACAGCAGCCAGCTCTGTCTTGTTGAGCAAAGCTTTATAGCTCAGTACTGTCCACTGAGGGAAGAAAGTAGTGGCTCACTAGCTACCAGGTGTCTTGGGATACAAAGGGAATAACTGGGGCCAAGCCCAGGGCAGGAATAGCTCTGAAAGGCCAGCTAGCTCTGAAAGGAATGCACATGAAACCACCTGACCTCTCAGAAAGCAAGAGGGTTAGGCAGACCAGCTTATGCATCGAATAAGGAAGCTTAGTGTGCTGTTGGCCCCTTTATTTTTCAAGGTAGGGAGTTTCCCTGTGCCTAAGCAGTGTAACTAGGGATAATAGACTAGATCTCACTTTACAGCTCATGGTTCCTTAATTAGCAAAATGACATGCCAGCAAATAGTGTGCAGTTATCTGGTGTACTTAGTTTGTGGAACTGTGAACTTTAATCTCAGCTTTTAATTCCATTTCCAGTCAGTTTATCATCCCACACATGGAGAAGAGAGAGCTGTGTGTGGGTTGCTGTACTGGTCTGAACCCCAATCTCCCATGCAGTCAGACCAAAGTATCTCTAGCATCATTGCTTAATAGGTGAAACAACGTCATGACTAACCAAAAATAACAGTGATTCTGGCACTGATGAGATTTGTTGTTCTTGTCTTTTTATGCTTCCATTTCAGTTTCTTTCAAAACTTTTGTTTTGGCTTAAAGTGCATTTTAGTCTTTTGTCTGAACCTTACATTAAAGAAACAAACAAACAAAACAACACAACAAAAAACCCCCAAACAACAAAAACAAAACCTGAGGAAGGTAATATTTGTAGTGTAGGAAAGGTTTTAAAAAATGAGCAGCAGTTAGCCTGTGTTACAGAGAACTTCTTGCCATAGGTCACCAGCTGAAGCTCCATTTCCTTTGTTAGTATTTAGTGGCTTTTCTCATCACATTCAGTAGGTATGCAGACTCCTTCATTCCCTGAATCCACATAGGCAATGACATTTCAGAGTATTGTATTTGATTTTGTTTTAAAGACATAAAATGCATCTACAGTTGGTATAAATGGCTTCCTTGGTGACTTTCTGTGACAAAGCAGAGTGAACTGCATCAGCTACCCAATAATTCTAGGTGTTGAGGTACCTGCAGTTACATAGTTTGAGTAACAAGTCCTTTGTGTTGTGTTGCTCTGCTAATTGGACACCTTTCACTAGTGCTGAAATTGGCCTTGCAGAACAATAGGGAGGCAGTGATCTATAGTGGTGTGCATAATAGATCCCATCATGTATAAGGGGATGAATTTGTGTTTTAATGATTTTATGCTAGTAATATGTTTGATGAAAATGCCTGTCAATGTTGCTGTTCCATCTCTGCCAGACACTGGAAACCATGCTGGCTGCAGTGAAGAAAGGCAAAAACATCAATGAGGAAGAAATGCCACCTCCTGTTGCAACAGGAAAGAGTTCTTCTCACTTATCTCAAACCACAGGAGTGGAGCTAGAGAATTCAGGAGATTCAGTCAGTGTCCTACCAGAGAATAGAACTGAGTCTGCTGCAGATGATGAGCAGAAGACCTCTCATGAGGCGGTGCAGCATCTGGAATCACAGTCTCTACAGGGTCATGCTGCTTCTAGTCCTACCCTGGAAACAGGTACCATAATCTGAGAGGATAAGCAGTTGCAATACTGTTCTATGCTACATCTTTCTTGACATTTGTGTTGTGTAACAAAGCACTGCTTATGTTGGAACTTCCCTACTGCATGTTTCAGATAGCTGTCAGTGGGATGCTGAATTTCTGGCAGTGGAATCAGTTATTGTTACAGAGTTCTTGCATGTACTGTATCACTATCTTTCACTTAACTTTTCCTGTGCCTCAGTTTCTCCTTCAGAATAGTGATGTGGAATTCTAAGCTTTAGAGAGTTTTGAGATACTGACTAAAAGACTTTTTTTTTTTTCTTTTTAATTGGAAAAAGTGAGATTGTTTTGTCTGGTAGAACTTCTAGGGGAAAAAGGGCTCTTTGTAAGATGACTGTGTGATTCAAAGCAAAAGGGGACTAATGCAGGTTTGAATAGATGGTCATAACAAGGGCTGCATATTTTGCATGCTCTGTGTGAGTCTCAGCGTTGTTTCAATCTCATAGATGTCCAGAAGAGCAGCACACGAGCAATACTACTTATGAGGCAAAAGGAGTATAAATTAGCAGCTCTAAAAGCCAAGCAGCAAGGAGACCTGGAGAAAGCAAAGGAATACATGAAGGCGGGCAAGGTGAGCACTGAAGACATCCTGAATGCTAAACATACCCTGTGCTGTATGCTGTACCCACATGCACTGAATGTCAGATCTTCATTGTGGCAACTACAAGTCTTGGACATACTGGAATAAATCTTCTGGTTTGTTTTTTTCTGCATTAGAAATTTAATATGGTCTTGGAAGCTTTGGATAGTGGGCAGCCCATAGACCTCCAGAATATGCCTCCATCTCCTCAGGGTAAGGCTTATCTCACAAAAACCCTTTTAGAAGTCTCTCTGTGCTGTAATGGAATGATTCTGAATTTGATTGCAAAACTGTAAGAAGAGTTGAAGATCACTTAGGTCTGAGGCTTACTGCATATTCAAATTCTAATCAAGACCAACGAAGAAAAATTATATTGAAGTTACTCTCCATGAATTACAAGTTCAAGTAGGTATTGATGTCTAATGTTCCTATTTTTGTAGGAATATTTTAGATAATAACAGCCAGTATGTGAAGTGGAAGGGAAAGAGAATAATGGCATATGCTTAAAGTTTACTTTAATATTTGATGGTATTGTATGTTTCAACTGAAGTTCATAACATTCAGATTAAGAGATTAACACACAGAGTGCAGTGCAGTAAAGTCTGAATCTTAAAGCAAGTTACCACTGTTAAAGACACTTTGATAAGATAATTTTGTTTGTTTGTTTTTAAAGATAGATGTAGTATCACCTCCAACAATTAATATTTTATCTGTGCAACTTGATGTTTTAAACAACTTCATTTTTTTATTCTAAGAAACAAAATGACAGATTATTTCAATAAATCATGAGATTTATGGCTACTTAAGTTATAGACTGATCAACAAATTGCATTAGAGAGAAACTTCACACCATGATACTGTCTTACCTTAAAAAGGGCAAGATTCTTGCAGCGGTTATTTTGGTTGTTTTCTGAAATAACCAGTGTGAAGCAATGGGTGTTTGAGTAGATGGTATTACTTGCTTCCCCTTTTCAACACAGCTTTTCTTACTAGGATATTTTAGTCAATTAGCAATCTTATTCACTCCATCTGCCAAGACACCAAGTTGTATTTTGGTGAGAGAATTCTTAGAATACTTCAACTGGTTTTACTTTTTTTTGTTTTTCCTTTTCCCTCAAGCAGCACTAACCTAAATTAAATCAGTATTGGAAATTTTCTATTATAAAGCATTTTCTCTGAGTAATGGGAACCTTAGATTTATCTAGCTGCACAGATACTGCTTTGAAGACAAAAGCTGTCAGGAAGATGGTGTGATCAAATTGATGGTTTTCTGAGTAACATGTGTTGACTTGCTGTTTATGGAACACACTGTGAAACTTCCTGCTTTCCTTGCTTTGCAGATCTTGAAAGCCTAGGAAGCATACAAGATGCATCCAAGCAAAAGGTACCAGCTCCAGCAGCAAGTTCCCAGGATCTTACAACACATGAACCTCAGACCCAAGGAACTCCAGGTAGGACTTTTGGATTTCTGTAGCAAAACATAAAAATAGCAGTGCTGGAAGGCACTTTTAAGGTCTGCCTTATCCCACTGAAGTGCAACAGGATTGAGTAAAACTAGATAATGTTCCTGAATGCTGTTTGCTGCAGATCCCATCTGTACTTTTGTTCTGGATCAGTAGTGGAAGTAGAAGTTAATAACTCTCTTTAGAAGAATTGTATTCATAATAAGACTTTGCAATCATGTTTTTGTCTCTGCAGAAGGTAAGGAGGGAGGGGGAAAAAGGCAGCTCATATGTTATGAAATCTGAATCATATGGCGTTTCATTGTCTGTCTTATTTCAAGCTTCCCTGCAGCAGCCAAAAACGGTGCTGGAGGCGCTGCAGCAAAGGCTGGAGAAGTACAAGTCGGCGGCAGCACAGGCTAAAGCGAGTGGGGATGATCGGAAAGGCAGGATGCACGAGAGGATAGCCAAGGTAAAACAAAAGTCTAGCAAGCTGCTTGCATCCAGTAAAGCCAGTTGAATTAGCTTTTTTGCTGAGGACTTTTTCAAGGCTGAAATAATTTGTATGTTGTCCTTCTATTTGAAAACACTCCTGTAGGGAAGCTGTAAAGTATTCGGAAGAAGGAGAAATAGAGACAAAGCACATACAGCAAAATACTCTGTATTCTGCAATGTTATGCTGGTTAAATACAGATGATTGATAGTTTATAGTCAACTTTGTTTTGTATCTTACTGAGTGCCTTTGATTCCAGCAATACCAGGATGCCATAAGAGCCCATAAAGCAGGGAGAAAAGTGAATTTTTCTGAGCTACCTGTTCCTCCTGGTAAGTGTGAATATAAAATGATGTAATACTGGCTTTTGTGTATCTTCTGGGCTCTGAAGGAGGTGTGCAGGTATTGCCCCCTCATCCTGTGGAACAACTCCTCCAGTGAGTAGGCTGGCTTTGTTGTTTGATGGTATTGTGAAACTGCTTATTAATATGCTCCCAAATTTTCACACTAGTGAATATTCCTGACTACTGACTGCCTGTCTGACAGCATCAGAACTTGAAACTGGGCCTATTTGAAAAGTTAAACAACTTAACCATGGGCAGATGAAAATGCCACCTCTCTGCCCTTTGTGCCAGCCCTCTCAGAGGAAAGAGTAAACTGGAATTTACTGGAAGGAGATTTTTGAAACTGCAGAGATTTGCCTGATGTTTCCCATTCTATTGATTCCCAGCAGGAGCCTCAGAACTCTGTATTTAATTAATCATCTTCTTGCAACACCTCGCAAGTCAGAGCAGTATTGCAGCTGTCATGGCTAGTAAAAGTAGTCTGCAGAGATGAAGCAAATCATGCCTGTGGTCACACTGAGACAGTGACAGAGGCAGAAACTGAACCTGCTTCTTGAGACACTCCACGACCTTTTTATGTTCTTCAGCACATATGGTGCTGTGTTTGTAAAAGTTTGGGCAAGGTCATCTCTGAAAGCTCCACCTCTGGTTTGCATGGTACTGGTAGTTTCTGCCCTAGGAAGCATCACTGCTTTATCTTGTGCCTGATGTGTTCATCTGAAAAGATGCACTTAGCGCTGCAAGGTGGTGCCTAGATTTTTTTAAGTTAGAAAAGGGACACAGACCTTGTGGCTTTTTTGTCACTGTCCAATGTGGCAATGACAAGCACTGTAGTAGTAGTAAAGTAGATAATGTCAGCTCTGTCAGGTCATGTGCTGCTTTGAAGGTTCCCTGCTTTGAAGCTGTCACTAAAAAGCAGTTTAGCACCCATTGCTCTAGAACTTTATCTGTTTCCTGGTAAATATCAGTTCCTGTAAGAGTGAGGAACTCCACATTTACATCTCTGAACATGTGGATAACTCCTCAGTTTCCTTACACGTGAGCTGCGCGGTTTTCAGCCATCATTTAAGGGCCACATGATTTACATTGAAGACAACCATCAGGCAGTCACTGAGACCAGCAATGGGGTTATAATGGATTGGCAGTGCATTTCATTGCATCTGGGTGATGAGGAGTATGACAGAAATGCTGCTGAGTGATGGATCAAATGTCACATGGGGGCAGCAGCACAGGATTCTGTGTTCTACCTGCATGGGGTCTCTGTTGTTGGAAGCTGATGCTGAACTGGTAGCATGGAAGAGAGAGTTTATCTTCCATCAGAAAGCCTCCTTCCCAATCCTTACAAGGATAATAAAATAATCAAAAGGATTATTCTTCATATACTTCATATTTAATTACTGGGATTCTGCCTTTGCTACCTCTGCATTGCAGTAGATTTTCAGCAGGGGTACTGTTTATTACTCCATGCTATAGCATGGATTTTCCACTGGACTGTGGAGCAGCTAAGGTGAGGCAGCAGTGAGAGGGTAAAAAAAGAGCCAACAACTTTTTGTATAATCCACTGTCGTTTTGTGCAAAGGAGAGAGAATAAATTTTGGCTGGTTTTGGGGCCATCTTTATTACCAGTTTCTTGAGTTTGAGGTTCCTTTGCTGGCTGCCAGTTGCTGAACTTAGAAAACCATGCTCTGACATTGCATCATTTTAGCATCATCCCTGTAAGTCTGGATATCTGTGAGAGATCTGATCTTAAGCCCACCACTCAGACTTTTATCTAGCAAGGCTGTGTGGCCTTGGCCTCAGTCTAGGTACACTGAATTCTGAAATATATTAGATAATAGATACTTGGATAGAAACAGGTTTACAGAAAAGAAGAAATATGGAAGATAGAATGTAGGTCTTATGCAACTCTTTACTTCTGTATTCCTTTCCTTCTCAGGTTTTCCACCTCTTCCTGGTGTTGCAGCAGTGGATGGTGACAGCACAATAGCTGCTGTTCTGGAAAATGCCAGCAAACTGGCAAACATGGAGGAGAATGATGAAGAGGAGGAGGTTAGTATTGCTTAATAGGGTGTGTAAAAGTTAAAATGCTGTCTCTTGTGGTATGCAGAGGTGAGGCCACTGGATTTTGAGTCAAGGAAGGGTTCTGAGATGTAATACACTTCCCAGAAGTCTGAAGAGTACAGGATCTCAGTAGTAATTTCATTCTGCATTATAGTGTAGGAGAGAGAGAGATGAGGTGATGTTACAGTCAGTACCTACAGAGTCTATAAGTCCAGAGTTTGCCTCTTTTATGACTGGCTTATATGTGGGTTTATTTTCAAAGCAAACACTTCAGATCCTGGCCACCCCTTTATGTTGTTCTAAAGTATTTAAATGTGTACTTTGATCCTGCATCCCAGTAGCTCTTGTGCTTGTGCTTTCCCAGGATGTTCAATACTTACTGCTTCTTGTCAGGCAGCACCAGCCTTTAGACTTTGGTTTGATTTCTTTATCTCTCTGGATTTGGTTGCTGATTGTGCTTTTAACCAGGGTAGTTTTTAATGGAGAGAATTCCTGGATGATGAGTTTTCTACATGTATCTGCTTTTTTTTAATTATTATTATTTTTAAATCACTGCCTTGTTGAACATTCCTGTTACCCCTCCTATAGCAGAGATTTGACACTTGTGTAGGTCAGCTACCGACTGGTGTGGCATGGCTCATAAATGCCCACAAGTTTAAAATTTGCTGTCTGGAACGTTATGCTTCCCTCAGAAGTGATACCAGAACGCTGATACAGTGATAACCATGGCTGTTGATGCTTGAGATGCCGTCCTCAACTCTGGAATAGATTTTATGCATTTAATGTGCAATTCTTTTTTGTTACGCTAGAACGAACCTCTGACACAGGCCCCAGTTGCCAAGAAGCCTGCTCAGGTGCCTGGAAAGCCAACTCAAGTGGTGAAGCCAATTGCAGTGCCATCTGCTGTAGCTGAGGAGCAGAGCTCTCCTGAGCATGTGAAACTACCTACATCACCCTCCACCCTGGACAAGGCAGAGTCAATGGATCATCTCCCTCCAGCTGGTAAGGGGAAGGGATCATCATTCCCAGTGATCATGTGCAAGTCATTTGCACTAGTTCTGTTTAATACCTTGGTAAAGACTTCTTTCAATTATATTTTACATATGAGCCTGTGAATGAGGCATAGATTTCACAGGAGCCTCAATTTATGTGTCTGCTGGAGGGCAGATCCAGCCCTGCCATGCAGCTTTATTTCACAGAGGCAGAATATGTAATTATAAGGATGATTGGGTTTTTAATTAATTTGGATGTAACGAATGTATCGATTGATAATGTTTAACTCTGCTCACAGTTGAACTCTACGTACTCTCATTAAAGGGGATGGCTTGCCAGTGTGAATTATTCATTGATCTCGTGCAGCTTCCTACATCAAACAGTGCTTTCTGCCTAGTGCTTCATCCAAGGATCTCAAACTGGTGTATGCACAGTAGTTCATCAATCCCTAGTCCTCCTGTTGCTGAGGTCACTAAATATTTGTCTGTGTAAGATTAGTTGTACAGATGGTAAGGGACAGCCACCACCTCATGATGTGATTTTGGCACTCACACCAGCAGTGTTCAGGCTCTCACTGATTCTGCTGTCATGCCTTGACTGCAATCCCATCCTTCTTCCATTCTGCCCTGGGTAGTTCCCTCAGGACAAAGCAGAACTGCCTAGTTGGCTGATGCAAGTTCATTTGCAGAGTGCAAAGGCATTTCACAGTGCTGCTGTGGTTAGTTCATAACTTCTTCCCAGAAAATCCTGTGATTGTTTTATAAAGACCACTAAAACGTAGTAGTTGTCCATTTTGGCTTTGAAAAATCTATGAATCCTCAGGACATTTGTTTTTTGCAATTTTAGCTGACATATTAATCTCTTGAGTGAATTGCCCTGGACTTATGTTGTGAAGGAATTGATAATACCTGGCCTCTGGTATTACAGTAATCTCTCCTGGGTATTTCAGGTGTTTTAAAATAAGACAAATAGGTGCCACAAGTTCCTGGACAGATTCATACTGACTCGATTTCCACAGCAAAACGTTGGTACTTCAGTATTGTAAAGCTATATTTCACTGGCCAGAGTGCATTCTGTGATCCAGATGTAAGCTCCTTCCCCCCAGCATTACCAAGTGCAGCTTACAGCTGCCTGTAGCTGATGAATCAACTGTGCAAACCTGTCTTTTCTTGTCAGAGAGCACAAGGCATTGGGAGTTGTGGGAGTGGAGTGGAGCAGTTGCACTTAAGGCCTATACCAGGAAGGTCAAGGAGCCAAGATCAGTGGGACTAATGGCTTTGTTCAGTCCCTTCTCCACAGATTTTCTGTGAAAATACCTGTGCTCTCTGTCTCGGCCTCAGAGTACGTGGTGGGGTTTGTCTTAGTGGCTGGCTACCTTGTCTAATTAGTTTGGTTTTGGCTGATTGGGCAAATTGCTCACAGCAGCAGGACAGCAGGCTCTTTTGCAAGGATGGGAGTAAGTTGATTGTCATCTGACAGCAGTGACTGTAGTGTGAGAGACACTGGTACATTTGCCGAGACAGGCACCTCTTGCGAGTGTTGTTTAGCTCATGTAATCACGAGTAGAGTGCAGTGGTGACTGCAAGTGTCTTGGAAACAGCTGTAATCAGCTCGTGCTGTACCACTTTGTAAGAGGAGGCAGGATGCACCCACCTGGTACAATGTGAAACAATCTTTTTGGACTTGTGTGGTTGTCCTTACTGCTTTGGGAAGGAAAGAGGAGACCCAAGAATTAATGAGAAACTAAGATGGCAAGGAATTCCAAATCAGTAGAGGAATGTGTCTGCACATTGGTTCATCTGTGGTTATTTTCTAACAGATTGGGGAGAGGGAAGAAATTAGTACAGAGATACTTATTATATTCACTGTCTTTTAGAAGTTAACCTGTCAAGCTGAAAGTTTGAATTCAGCTTCCTGCTTTGGACCAATCAGCTGTACTGGGGTCTTTCTCCCAACAGCAAGTAAGGGGCTGCAATTACTGTTGTGACACTTATGAAGAGCTATGAGATTTTTTGATGAAGGATGCTATGATAAAAGGAAGTTTCTTTCTTTTTCTGATATTTGAAAGTGGCCAAGAAACAATTAAGTGCAGTAAGGAAATGTCCTCATTTGATATCTGTACTTTACTGACCTTTTTCTGGCTATAAACTGAACATGATAAACTTGTGTCAGATGAGTGAGGGTTTTATACAACTGTTTTTCAGCTAGGGAACAGCTGGAATTTCTGGAGAACAGGAAGAAGCAATATATAAAGGCAGCCATCAAAGCAAAGAAGGAAAACAACCTCGAACAGGCTAAGATGTATCTCAGAACAGCTAAGAGCTTTGACCTAAAGATTGAGCAAGCAAAACGTGGCAAACCTGTTGATATTTCCAAGGTTAGTAGGACTGTTGTTATTCTGCTTTGTTTCATATTCTTGGGCACTTAAGTGCTTACTTCAAGCAGTCAATGATTTAAATATGTCTTGACACAAATTAAGTTAGTTTGCTCAAATGACAAATCTGGATACCGAGCCCTAAAATTCCCCTATATTTTTGGTTTTGTTTTGTTTCTTCTGCTCTCCTTAAATATGCCAGATTTTGAGAAAATTCAGCCTCTGTGAACCATTTATTCCAGTGGCACACCTAAACCATGCAGCTTGGAAGTGCTCCCTGGGCTTAGGGTGTGAGTACACCTCTTAGCTGTGCCCTAACTCCATTTTGGGGTGAGGATCAGGTGCATGTGATACAGTGGTGCCCTGGTTTCTCTTGGCATTTGGGTAGGTGGGGAAAGCACACTGCACTGTGATAGCTCTCCTGACCTGAAGAATCGGGGAGCTAGGCCTGTCAGATATTTTGTGGGGTTTTATGACTTAAGCAGTTGTCAGGCAGTGGTGTAAGCAGTGGTGGGATTGGAATTGCCTTGAGAAGAAAAACAACTCATCTCCCTTCACAGACCTTCCCATACATTCTGACTGCTTTTTGTTACTTCATTTTTAACTATAAGGGCTCTGAAATGTGATGTTCTTGTGTTGCAGCTGCCATCACCCCCTACAGATGATGAGGGTGATTTTATCTTCATACACCATGAAGATGTCAGACTGTCTCAAAAAGCAGATGAAGTGTATACACAGCTCATAAAATTGCTGAAGGACCAACGTGAGGTGACCGTTTTGTCTTTTTTAGAAATGTTTTGGGTGTTTTTTTACATTTCTCTAGGTTTTATTAATATTATAATCCCTTAATTGTTTCTATGGAGTTGTTTATATTTCTTTTTAAATTCTTTTGATTTTGTGTGTCCTAAAGTGAAAAATTTTCAGAGTTGGATTTTCTACTAATTGAAGTCAGAGGGTGTGCTGGGAGGCTTGGGACTATCAAATTATCACTATTAGATATGAGCACTCAAGTTTGAAAATAGTACCTGAGTGATTAAGACTAGCTCTTGGGTGAACCTCCTATCTAGAAATTAAGTTATTAAAAGTAATAGGGCAGAACAGCTCAAATGAATGTTGTGCTCAGCTTTGGGATTAAAGGGCTGGGGAAGGTGGGTGTTTTTGGATGACTTGGGGAAACTCTTGGCTTTTTTAAAATGAGGTTGTCATCAGCCTCGAAGCTTTCTGCCAGTCATGAATCTGTGTGTAAGGATCACTGAGTGCATCTGTATCTGTTTGGTTTTGTTTCTGTTGACAGAGGTGTTTGCAGTATTCCAAGCAATTCATGCATCTGGGAAATGTAGCAGAAACGACTCGGTAAGACCCACTGTTAGTCACCCCACAATGTGGTCACTCCAGGCTCGAGGCTGCCTGACCCCCCTAAAGATGATGGAGGTTCAGGCTGAAACCCTCTCATTATGTGAAAGGGTCAGTAGCTGTGAGACCTACATCTCCAAGTTGCTTTCAGACCTCTGGTCTGAGGCTCACTCTGTGGCCTCTATCTGGCAGAATGCTGTTTGATGTTTCAGTGTGTGTGTTTGTAGTTTTTCTGTTGTTTGTTTGTCTTTTCTGTAGGTTTGAGAAACTGGCACAAGGTTGTAAAAAGGACATGGACATCCTACAGCTTGCACGTGCGCAGGGAATGGATCCCCCAAGCCATCACTTTGAGGAAAGAACCTTTAAAATGATAAGGTGTGGAAAAATAAAAGGATTTCTCAGGCAGGCTGGAATGAGTTTTCTGGTTTCTAGCTGCTGTTTTGGGGAATTGTGAGCTTCAGCAAACTCGAGTGGCACCAAGGGTTAGACTCTGCATCCCTGAAAGGACACTCAAACACAAAGAAGTTGTTCTCTAACTTCTGTTCTGCGTCCTTCTGTTTTCAAACTACCTCCAGCTTCATCTCTTATATTCTGCTACTTCAGCCACTCTTCCTTCCTCTGCATTTCTTCCTCAGTGCTGTTGCCTTTGGGCTTTGTGGCATTTTTCACTATTCTTCAGAGTTGTTTTTATCTCTGTGCTCTTTTCTTGCTCTTTTGTGATTTATGAAGGTGATCTGTGTAGCAGTGTGCTATTGAAAAAGGTCTGACGAGTACCAGTGGATCGGGTGGTGGTGGGCTACTGGGATGAATGTGCTTTTTTGTCTTTATTTTTTTCACAGGATATTTTCTGAGCTCAACAGCACAGAAATGCACCTTCTTATTGTCAGGGGGATAAACCTCCCAGCTCCACCAGGTATGTGCTCAAAAGGGTATGTGGGCTTTTTCCTCTGAGTAGGTAAGAAAAGTAGTGGGGAATGACATTTGTCTCCATTGAAGACCACTTCATGAGTTGACTTTTGTAGCCAGCCCTCATTAAAACAAAATAACCAGGTCTCAGACTAAAGCTCCCCAAAAAAGCCTTTAAACATTTAAGGTATTAAAAGTATTTTAAAAATCAACCAAGCAAAACACCCAGAAGAATAAAGAGAATCTGGGTTCCATTTGGACCAAGGGAAGAACTTTAAATTGTCCTGGGTTTGCTCATAACTGGGTCATAGTTTAAGTTTTGTGTTTATCTCCTATTTTGTTATGAGTGCCTGCCTTATCTCTGCACCACCTTCATGTGAATTGACCCTTCAGTGGACAGAAGTTGCTCCTGCCAACGTTACTGCTTTTAGTCCCTTGTTTCTGGGGGGCTTGTAAACCATCTATGCTGGATTGTCTCAGGACTAACGACAGCATTAAATAAAAGTAGCTGTTTTCCTCTGGAGGCCAGCTTTCCATGGAGTCTGGTTGGATGGATAGGTCCTTCAGCTGTCAAGTGACAGGTCATGAATCCTACTGAGAATTAGTTAGGTGCTCTTGAAAATCCTGCTCAATATCACAGATACCATGACAATATCTGTATTGGCTGGTTGTTGTCTCATTCAGGTGTATCACCAAAGGATTTGGATGCATTTGTGAAGTTTGAATTTCAGTACCCAAGTGCGGTGAGTGCGTGTCTTGGCTCTTCTTGTTCTTCAGTCTGTGACCCTTGCCACTGTGATAGCTTGTGAGGACTTTGAGCAGGAAGTGTAAGTTTCCTTCTAGAAAGGGAAACACTTCTAGACATACTGCCTGAATTGATTTTTAAAAAAGAAACTGTTTTTTTTTTTTCCTGAGAAACAGAACTACTGAATCTGTCCTGCAGATTTGAGCTTTGCTGCACCCTTCTCTTGATGTTCACTACACCCTACACTTAGCAGTGTGGTGTCTGCCTCAGGCTTGTGTGTTCTCTGGCTGGCTGACCACCAGCTTACTGCTGAACAGCACTCACAGCACTAAGCTGTGCCCACCCTTCCCCCTGGAGACACTCATCAGGCCGTTTCCAGTGTTTGCAAAATCTTTAGAAGTTAATTTCTTTCAGGGGTGCAAACGAGCTGGTAACTTCAACCAAACATGAGGGCACAAAAAGCTGTCACTAGAGGAGAGGAGCCACCTTAGGTGTGATCTCCCTCTAAGTCCCATTCCTTTAAGAAAATAAGCTTTTAGAAGCATTGCTTTTAGACATCTCTTATAGTTACAGAAATAGATTGAAAAGGTTAATCTGTGTCCTCAAATAAATGCACATGACTCCTGGTGACTTAATTAGCAAATATATATATCTGCATATCTGGAAAAATGATGTAGGCCATACAAGTTTCCTGACCTTACTAATAAATACTTATGTGTATGTGCATGCATATATGTGCATTTATATGTGTATGTATGCAGAAAAAAGAATACATACATATATTGCTTCTTTCCTTGAAGCTCCCCAGTGTCATCCAGTTCCTCTCACCTTTAAAACCAGTCTCTGGTCTGAAAAATACTGAAGCCATTGAGCTAAACAGACCTCTAAAGAGGGCTGCCTGCTCTTACTATCAGTACAAGTGCTGGGGCTTCTGCTGCTTTCTCTGGAGGGCAAAACCTATCTTTGATCTTACAGGATTAATATGTAGCCCTGTGAGAGTGCATAGCTTAGGTTTTTACCTCCTAATAAATTTTGCAGCAATCCACTAAAATAAATTCAATTACCTGTGGGAAATGGGCGATGTGGTCAGGTCTGTGTTTAGGTTTGAGTTCCAAGAGGCTTTAATGGAGGAGTCCCCCCGTTAGCCTGGCTGGAAACAGAGTTGGTCTGTATGAGTAATTTTCTGGGGAATGCATAAGAATCAGCTCAGTTGCTTTTAATCTATTTGTCTTAGTTTTAAAAAAGCCAGATTTCTACTGCTTAGCCAGCAGTCAAATACACCACCTTTCTCCCTCATAGCTGAAATCAGTTTTGCAAAGTAGCTGCGATAATTAGGTCACGTTGTCCTTGTTCAGTCTCCAGAGATTTAGTTTGTGCTCTGCTTTAGGTTAAAAGTTAATTCATTTTGGTGACAGATTGATTGTCGGGCGAAATAATAGTAGGGCAATTCCCTGAATGATTTGTGATGAATTCCTTGTGTAGCTTATTATTCCAGCTAATTCAGAAGGAACCGAATTACTGTGTCGTGGAACATGCACAGTTTATCATGTAGTTTAGCAGCTGCAGTCAGTAACTTTATGATGATTGGATTGAATTGAGTGTGATCATGTAGCTTATTTGTGCCTCTTATATTTAAAATAAAGTTCTGACTTTTTCTTTATCTAGATTCTACTTGTTACCACAATGAAATCCAAATATTTTAGTCTTGAATGTACCGTGACTACTGTTACCATTCAGATAACCTAAACCTCATGTTTCTTGTATAGGTATAAAAAAGAGCTGGTAATAAGAATGGTTACTACTCTGTATTTTGAAACAATATCTGATGGCTTTATGTAATGTGTGTCTCTCTTAATAGGAGCAACCTCAAAAGAGTAAAACACCTGTAATTAACAATAACAATTCTCCAGGTTAGTACTTTTTCTGGGACAGAGGGAAAAACATTGCACCTTAGGAAACACTGGAGAATACAGGCTAGTCTCATACTGTGAATCAGGCCAGAGGGCCTCCCACCCACTTTTTTCTCCTTGGGGGCTTGTTGTAGGGTGAGGTCCAGCTGTGCTGGCAGTCTCTTCACCCTCATCCCCATCTTGGTGGTAGTCATGTTGTTAGGAGTTAGTGAAACCATCGAGTTACCAGTGATGTTCCAGCTGTTGTTGTCAACCCTGCTGGGAGATGGGCCAGAGAAATAAACTTTATTAAACAAGTTAAATTATGAGATTGCCAGTTCTGTCATGATTTTTGCTAACATTTCTAAACCTGACAATGCATCATTGCAGAAATTGTTTTGTTTTGTTTTTTTAAGACAGCGTGTCTTGAAACCAACTAAAATATCTCCTTCGTACAGTATTAATTACATTATCAAACACCCTTTCCCTGTTATTCCAACCTTCCTATGCTTTTTCCTTATTATTTTGTACCTTTTTCTTAGCCACAGATGCTCTGTTTAATTGCTGAAAGGCAAATTCTCCAGTTTTGGCTCTCCAGTAACTTGCTGTCACCTCATGATGACTTGGTTTTTCTGCAGTTTGATTTCTGTCCCTGTAAAGTGGAGATGACAGATGAACTATTGCACAGGGACACTGACTTGTTAGCAACTGAAATAACCTCCTGAGGAGGAAGTTCATATGAATGTGAAGTGTTGCTCCCAAATGAGCCAAACTGAGATAAAGGGAGGTGTGAGTACGTGTATGTAATGGAGCACTGCACATGGTTTGTCTTTCACAGCTTTCTTTCATTTTTCTCTATCTTAAATGTAGAATATAACCAGTTGTTTAAGTTGAACATCAACCGCAATCACCGAGGTTTCCGACGAGCAATTCGGTCCAAAGGAATTAAGTTTGAAGTATTTCATAAAGGGTAAGTGCACAGTTTGCTCCCTCCTCATTGCTTCTCTGGTAGCAGCTGAAAAGAGTGTTGTAGCTGAAATTTATGAAGCACAATCTTTAAGCTAGCAATAAAGAATTGTCTAGTTCTCATTTCAAAATGTGCCTGAGCTCTCTGTCTTCCTCTGTGGAGGTGAAAAAAAGGCAGAAGTCCAGCGAAGTTGGTTCATAACTGGCAGATCGGTTGAGGATTAGTGCGTTAAGAGGAATTAATGAGACTGAGAGGTAATGATTCAGCTTCAAATTGTTTTGATTCTTATCCAGTCTGGTTTTAGTCATCAGGACTAGAAGATTGAAATGTTATGTGGGATAACTTTGTAGAATAATGAAGTACAAGTGGTAGCAAAACATTGACAGCAGTAAAGCAGATTGCAGATGACGGCAGGACTCGTGCTATGTTTTTGTCCTTATCTTCATTCTCAGGCTCTTACAATATTTACTGAACACTGCTAGCAAACTGTTAAGACTATCTTGAGAGAGACAGACTCCCCTTGTCTCAGAGATCAAGAGGATGAGATGGATGTTAACAATGTTCAGGGAAATGATCCTGTGTCTAGGCTCATTCCTGACTTATTCAAAATCAGAGGCCTATGTTCACTAATTCCTAAGTTGGTTCTGGTCCATGACTTGGATGAGATGTCAATCTGTTTTCATCTCGGTGGCTCCTTGTGCTATTCTTTGTTTCTATTACTGGGACATGCAGAAATGAGCCATAGGTTTTCCCAAGATGATTTTCAAATTGTAGATGTTTTAATCTGTGAGCTAAAGTTTTTTGTTTTGTTTTTTACTCAACATCTTCCATTTACATCTCCATTGAAGCAAAAACTGATTTTCTTCCTCTTTCTCAATCCTGACTGCTCTGATTTTCAAGATTTCACTGTTAGAGATCCTGCCTCTTCTGCATAGAACTGTTAAGTGTTTGCATTTGTTTAAAACCTTTTTCACCATCTTTTGCATACCACTGTGCATGTGGGGCATCTCCTGTTCTCTTACCAGCTGGAACTGTGCTTGTTTGTAAGGTCTGAGCTCAGGCTTAACTTCACCCGTTGGGAAACACTCTGCAGTGATTCATGAGGTGTGTACCAGCTCCACATTGTCCTTTGAAGCCTTTTTGAAGATTAGCAGAAAAATCTGTGCAGGTCATCTCTTTTCTGGTTCTGAGATTGTTTTTGTTCTTAGGCCAGGAATCTAACAAGTCAGATGCATGCTTGTGCTCTGGATTGGGAGGAGGGGAGCAGTTCCCCATGGCAAATCGCAGCAGGGAAGGAGAAAAAGGAGAAATGCCCACTGTTCACTTTCCCCTGGCCATCTTCTCAGGAGAAGGGAGAGGATTCAGTGATCCAGACTCTTTCCCAAAGTCTGTCTGCTCACTGTTTTTCTTCAAGACTATAAATGAATAATACTTTCAGAAATGCTGGCAGATACTGTAGTTTGGGTTTTCTTATGGCTCTTTGACCATCTCCCAAGAAGTATTTTCTCTCAGTGAGCAAAGGAGACTTGTTTCAGGTCATATATATTAAGCTTCAGTTTAAAAAAGACTCTCAAGTAAAAACCCAGCGATGTACTTTTCCAAAGGAAAAGTCTCTCGTTAAACCTCTCCTAAAAGCTTCTGTAGATAAAAGGAGATTTCCCCAGAGCTGTTTCTGAAGCTGTGGCCTAGAGCAAGTTCACATTGTTCCCTGCCAACCTCCTAGAACTGCTCAGGGGTGAAGCAGTCTTTGTTTCTTGTATTAGAAAATGGAAAAATGCTTTTAAAAGTTCAGCTAGAAAAATTGCTGATTCTCTCTTTTAGGTTTATGAACAAAATGTCCAATGTACTGCAGTACAATTATGTGATCCTTCTTCATTTTAAGGTGCTTGTGAAGTAAAGGAAGTATTCTAGCATGGAAGCTAATGAATTCTGAACTTCTTTAAAGGGTGTTGTGGGTTTACTGTAGTCTCATTGATGGAGAACTGAGTTGGAGTCTTTCCAGTCCTTCAACAATAGGTTTTTGGAAGAGATGTAGTTCCTAACAGTGACTCACTGCACGTTCCAGTGCGTTTAGAGGAGTGGTCTTGCGTTCTTTAGCCCATCTAGAAGTGTCTGAGCTCCCTCCTGCTCGCTGCAGCCTGGGCTGACGGTACCAGCCTGTTGCCCTCCTAATCTACAGAGACTTCAGTGCTCTATGAGCCATCGCATCCCTGACGCTGTTTCGGAACACACAAGCCAGAAAGTGAGGTCCCAGTCTGGGTGACAGGTGTGTCACACCACAGTCTGGGTGACAGGTATGTCACACCCCAGTCTGGGTGACAGGTGTGTCACACCCCGGTCTGGGTGACAGGTGTGTCACACCACGGTCTGGGTGACAGGTATGTCACGCCCCGGTCTGGGTGACAGGTGTGTCACGCCCCAGTCTGGGTGACAGGTGTGTCACGCCCCAGTCTGGGTGACAGGTGTGTCACACTGCAGTCTGGGTGACAGGTGTGTCACACTACAGTCTGGGTGACAGGTGTGTCACACCCCGGTCTGGGTGACAGGTGTGTCACACCCCAGTCTGGGTGACAGGTATGTCACACCCCAGTCTGGGTGACAGGTGTGTCACACCGCGGTCTGGGTGACAGGTGTGTCACACCCCGGTCTGGGTGACAGGTGTGTCACACCGCAGTCTGGGTGACAGGTGTGTCACACCGCGGTCTGGGTGACAGGTTCCCTGCACGGCGGCTGGTATGAACCGTTTGGAGAACGTACGACTGAAGCATCATTGAGATGGTGAATGTGAGGGAACAACCTGACTCCCTTTCCAGGCAGAGACTTTAGACCGTGGGGTTCACAGATGCTCCCTTGGAAACTGTAGGCACTGATGGCAGCATCAGGTCTGTGTGTTAGTAGACTGGTTACTCTTGCCACAGATGACACGATCACAGGGCTCCATATAATCATCTTCAGAGTTTTCATTGTCTATGTCAAGTTTGGCTTGATAATATCTCTTAATGATAATAGGAAGAAGGGTGGATGTTTTGAGGTTGGTTTTTGTTTGTTTGTCGATTTGCTTCCTTGTTTTTCTCCTAAATAGAATGGCATAAAAAAGGAATCTCCTGAATTCTGGGCAGATTTCTTGTCTAAAATGGGATGGGCATGGCTGGTTGGCTTTCCTACCTCCAGGATCTCTAGATTTTAGTTGTTTATCAAACCTTTTGGAGGTTTCTTCAGGGAAATGCTTGGATGCAGGCAAAAAAATCCAGTGCTTTGAGCTGAATGCTTCTGTGGAATTAGTGTGATTTAGTCTTAGCTGTTGCCTGTTGGAGGAGTTTGTCTGGATCAGGATTGCAGCACCTGTCTCTGTTAAGGTAAAGAGGGATCTCGTGCTATAAAACTGTTAAACAGAAGTGACTGTAGCAGAGAAAAGCTGATTGCTTTCCTTGCAGGATCAAAATGCTCTGTGTTTAATTTCAGCAGACTAGAAATTCTAAAATGATAGTTCTTGACTGTTAAACGACCAGAATGTAGGTGAATGGAAACAATAGCTGAAGTAAAATGTTCTTACTTGTTGAAATTGAGTGTTTTGATTTATCAAAATGAAACAGAATGATTCATGTGACTTTTTCCTAATAAGTAGTTTGCCAAAAACAGCATGTGCCTGTGAAATGTTTGTTTTGATAAGAGATGCAACTTCCCTGGGAAGCTTTTCAGCCTGTTCTGTTAACAGCCTGGCTGTGAGGCCATTCTTCCCTGTCACCCTGTGCAGGGACAGAAGCTGCTGCCATCCCAAGTGCTAGTTTAGTTGCTTGTTTTTCTTCACCACTGTCCTCATCTTCAGTTTGGTTACAAGAGAATAATTAAAAAATGATGACTTCTGTATCTTGTCCTTGTAGTCTCGTTCACTAAGGGTTTGTCCCTTCCACCCTGGTTTGTAGGGTCGCAGCCCTCCTGGATGCAGTGGTGGTGCAAACAGTGGTGACCTCTCAGCTCACCTTCTCTTTAATGTTCTGAAAAACCTGTTCAATTAAGGAAGATTTCTTTGAAACAGGTCCTTTTTCAGAAGTGACAAGCACGTGGGGACAGCACACTTGAAACTGGACAAGCTGGAATCAGAATGTGAAGTCAGAGAGATCATCGAGGTGTGTTTTCTGGGTGATGTGTGTTTTTGTAAGTCATATTGGAACACAAAGGGAAAATGAACATTCACATAAATGTACATGTGTACAGGTGACTGTTTTGTATTGGATGAGTTCGATAAACAATGGGCAGTTCTTTGTTTTATCATCTCTTGAAGCTTGTCCAAGCTGTGACCGTTCTGATACTGGGAACTTCTTGGGGACTTTCTTCTGTAAATCTTCTGTATTGAGATAGTTGGGGGTTTTGGTTGTTTGTTTTTTTTCCAGGACCAGAAGTTCATATGATTCCCAAAAATATTTGTATTGGTAGCTAACAGATCAAAGGGTTAAGTGAGGACTGACAGGATAGAGAGCTGCTGTAAGGTTCAGTAGGAGATCCCTAAGTGGAACCTTCAAAAAAACAAATAAACCCTTGGGCTGATCACAGAGAGACTCAGGACACCGCTGCCCCGGAGTCCGCTTGTACTTCATGAGTGTGGTGTGGGCAGGCAGAGGTGGTGCAGCCGTTGGAGCAGCTGCCTTGCCCAGGCTGCGTGGGGAACCTGCTTTGCTGAATTAGGAATCTGAGGAAGCAGGTGGCTGTGATGCCTCCCAGCATGGCAATCGCCTGCAGGTGATCTCTGACATCTTTTAGTCCTGGGGAAATAGTCAGTGCTTGCCTGAGGCACTGTAGTTTGACATTATCATTCCTATGTGTGCTAACTGCTCATCTTTTTGTGGTTCTTTCAGATTTTTGATGGCAGAAAGCCCACTGGAGGGAAACTGGAGGTAAAAGTGAGACTCAGGGAGCCCCTCAGCGGTCAAGATCTTCAAACAGTTACAGAGAACTGGCTGGTCCTTGAACATTAGTTCCTATCTGAGGTATGAATCCTGTGTCTAAAGATGGTCTGGCCAGAACTTGACAGGGCTACAGATAAACTCTGCTTGAATTCATGTCTTTTGTTGACATTGACCCAATTACACAGCTCTGGCTGTGATACCATTCACTTTTATATTGGTAGTGGTGAGTTGACATCATTTCAGAAATGAGGTTACAGAATCTCTGATTAGTTTGTGTATCAAAGATGCTATTTCACAATCACTTGAAATACAGGGAGATCTTCTAGCATCACCTTTATTTGGAATAGTATTTAGAAAATAAGTTTGATGAGTCCTGTCTAGGAGGGAGGGTGCCTTCTGGCCATCCTTACTGTTAGCAAAAAAAACCTTTCACAGTTAACAAGGACCCTTCTTCCCCTGGCAGGAGCTACAGAAGGGCATTTGTTTGTCCCATGAAAGTCTACTTGACTTCATCTGAAAGGGAAACTGTTTGAGACAGGCTTTCCTCTGGGTACTTGAGACTTCTGGGCACAGTTTGGCTGTGAGGGACACGTTTGATGGCCATAGGTCTGAAGTAACAACTTGGCCTTGCACTGTGGCTGGACATCTAGGCATTTTCAGTCACTAGAGAGAGCTTAATAATTTTGCTCCATTGATTTTTCTAGTTGACCATCCAGAAAATTCATGTCAGCTTTTACATATCATGTGACCTTGAATTGTGAACATCTGTTAAGTACTGCACCAGGTAATTCTGTTGGGTTTTGTTTGTTTGTTTGTTTCTTTTCCTCCAGATCCATGGGAAGGTTAGAAAGATGTGGGATGAACGTATGTAGAAAGATGCTGCTAGCTGCAAGCACCAAAGATGTTAAACGAATGCACTACTGAAACTAATGTCTATTTTGGTAACAGCCATAGTGCTTATTAATAACTCCAAGGCAAACGGAAGGCTCTGGAAATCGGCTGCTGCAGGGGATTGTTACTCGTCTACACAAAATAGACAGAATTGCCTTAATGTGGGACTACTCAAGTAGCGCCAGGATGAATGTTACATTAACTATGCATAGTGGTGTGTGAAGAGTTTAGCCCCTTAAAAATTCCCTGAGGCAGTGCAAAAACTTCAGTTAAATCACAGGTAAGACCTTTATTAGACTTCATTTTTTCAAGTGTACGAGCAGCCAGCGTGGAACAGTGAACAGTCTGCTACTGCTTTTTCTGTTCTCTCTTATCAAGGCCTGTTTTGTTGTAGTTTTTTTGTTTGTTTTCCTAAAATAGAGGAGAGAGAATTCTGGCAGCAATCGTGTGTCCCTCCTCTGTGCATGCCATTGCAACACAAAGCTCGATGGGATGTTGTTGCCTTTCAGAAGGGAAGAATGCAAGACTTCTTAGCAGCAGGTGTTTACAGATCTACATTTTTGTTCTGGCTACCAGTTGTCTGCTGTGCTTGCTGCTCTGCTTGTTCAGTGCAGCCCTGGGACTGTGCCTTCATCTTTTTGTTTTTCTTTTTTCTTTTTTTAAATTTAAAAAAGGAGGGGAAAAAAAAAGTACATTAGACTCTGCTGCTTCCCAAATGTTCCTCGGACTTTTACAGAAATAGGCTTTTACAGTTCTTCCAGGTGATGGGGAAAAATAGCCACTCTTTGTCATGTAGAAAACCAGATTATGACTATTTTCAGGAATGCTTTTGATCAGCAGCATACAAAAACTAGTACCAAATCTGTTTGTGTTGTTAAATCTCGGTGAGCTAACAGAAAGGAGTGATCTCAGAGGAGGGGAGGTGCCTGCAGGGGGGAGTCGGGGCACTCCTGCACCAGCTGTCGAGGTAGGGCAAGTCTGCAGACAGAACAGAGTCCAGCCAAGTGAGGCAGCGCTGCCTCTGTCTTCCTGAGCAGATGAAGACAATACAGTGTTTCGTTTTTAATTTCAATAAATTTAATATACAAAACTACATGTTGAAAATAAAAATATAATATGCCGTTTTTTGCAGTGTTAACTAACTGAATTTTAAAAGTACAGTTCTTTTCTAAAACAAGTACTCATTTCTTAACAACATGGTAATTAAGGTCATTTAAAAGGCTATGGTTGAAGCAAACAGTTGATAGTGTTTTGCACAAACATAATCCGAACCTAAAAGACTTTTGGGGCAAAGGAAGAGAAGATAAAGATTTATTCTTTTTTTTTTTTCACCTCTTGTACTGCATCATTAAGCGTAACAATGCACCTAAGGGAACGGGAAAGCCGCTGCTGTGGCCAAGCTGGAGCACAGGCTCCAGCAGGAGTGTCAGGGGCTGGAACACTCTTCCAGAGACCGAATCTCGCCTCCACCCCGTGGTGCTGCGCTGCGGCCCAGCGTGTGCAAAATCAGCGTGCGGGGGAGTCTGAGCGTCACCTCACTCCTGCTCACTGCACAGACACAGAGGAAGGCTGGGCCTGGCGTAGCTGAAGGTGTGTCCATCACCAACCACTGGCTCAGCTGCCCTAAGCCAGCCACTGTCTCCCAAAGGCCAGAGGCGAGGTGGCACTTTGCTGTGACACTTACTTACCCTTTCAGGCACAGCAGTGCGCTACCTCTTGCTGGGCAGCTGTTATTGGGGGAGTTGGACCCCAGTTCTCTGGCCTCCCTTCTCCAGGGGGTGGGGGGTGACAGCTCTCATTGGCCCTGTTGGATTTGTCAGACTTTGCTTTTTCCCAACAAGCAGTAGCTGTTTATTCACAAATGCACTCTGTACAGGTTCTGCCCTGTCTTTACATACACTCCATTGCCTGTGCACAGTTACCTTCTCCTTTGCCCAGCTCATGCTGTATCTTTGTTTAAAAAATACAGCATCAGTCTCACAGCAGCCCTGCACTCTCCTCCCATTTGGAAGGACGCCTGTGTGACTCACATACAGCAAAAGCAAAACACTCCCTGCTGCTTCCCCCAGAACTGACCGTGAGCAGGGACAGGGCAGTGCCTGAGACACTGCTCACCGTAAACCAGCCCTGCTCTTCCCAAATTAATTTTCTATAGAGACAGGAGGAGAAACCTTCGCTCCCCCTTCCTGGGAGGGACTTGAGCAGCTGCTTTGCATGGCTACGGTTCAGCAAACCAAGCCCCTTCTCCTGCTTTCAGCTCTTGCCACTGGTCAGCAGCTTTCCATGGAGAGAGTAAGCGTGTGGCACCGCATTTCCTCTGGCTGATTCTCAATTCCAGCTTCGCAGTGTTGTGGCAGAGGTGAGCAGCTGCTTTCCTTACTAAAGCCCTCTCAGGTGAGACCAAGAGCACTGGGCCAAGTGCAAGTGTTCAAAGCTGACCAGAAAGCCTTTTTTCAGCAGAACATGCAAAAACAGCCACTCTATACTTTTATCACAGGTAAGCTTTTACATGGTGCTGCTAATATGAAGTGCAAGCTGTCTTGTATTACGTGACACGAGCGCTACACTACAGCGTACAGCAGGGAGGAGACTGAAAGCTGCCCTGGGTGTTACTTTTCTTTAAGAAGCAGGACCTACTGGGGAAGAGGAAAGAGATATAACTGCACTTTAGGGCTAATATTTCCTCTGCTTTGTACAGATTTGTAAACAAAGTACAGAAGAGCAGAGTTGTTCTAGGAGATTATAGAAATCTGCCGAGGTGACGGGTTTTTATAGTGAATAGAGGAACAAAGTAAACTAGGCTATCACACACACACAGAACTGCAGTGTACAGAATGCCGCTTCCCAAGCGCTGCCTGCCCTCCTGCTCGTCTGGACACACACACAGGTGTAGTTATGGCTAGGTAACCTTTCCACAGCTCTCAAGGGCTACTCCAAACATATTTCAACCAATAATCTGGTCAAAATAATGTAAACTTTACTTTTTTGATGTCTACAGAACAACCACGAACGGCATTAGGATGAGGTCAGAATGGAGGTCTTGGTTGTTTTCTTACATGTCCATCTACAAACAGTACAAGATTGGAGTTTCACTTTTTATTTACGCCCCAGCGATCTTTGCACCCGTTTGAGCATTTAGAGTACACGACTGTAAGTCTTTAAACATGAGCATTTCTCTAACCAGTAACAGAAGTGGATTAGCTGCAAGGATAGCATAGCCATGTTGTAGTATAGAAGCTGCCCTGATCCTCTGTTGGTTGACAATGCATAGAAGATTTAGAATTATGGAACAACTGTCCCTCCCTCCTCCCCGCCCTCCCCCAATAGTGTTAACAAAAGCTTAATTTTTCCAGTTTTAAAGTGCAAATGATTCAGATACAACTGCTGCTGGAACAGGTCTGAACAGAAAATGAAGTCCTCTTATGAGATGTTTTCCAGAATATAAAAGATGAGCTCCATAATGACTGGCCCCTCACTCAACTGACATGCCCCTCCATGAATCACCGGCACTAAGGCACTGTCCAGGTCATTCATGTATTGAGAGGGCAGTGGCTGTCCATTACTCCCAGCTTGATAACCAACCTAAAAAATACAAAGGAGAGTGGGTTTTACAGAGAACAGGGCCTGAGGCTGTGATTCAGTGGGCAGCAAGAGAAATGCTGTGCAGGGGGATGAGCTGCGTGAGGGGCTGTGGCCTCTGCCCGGGGAAGTCTGGCACTTCAACAGGCTCCAGCAGGCACCACAGCAGCTCTTCCACTTGTTTTTGTTCTCCCTGTTCCCTGTGGCTGCCTAGACAGAAGTGGCCTCTCTTTCCCTACTGCTGTGTCAAAGTAGATCATTCAGCACAGCAGGAACCACACCCTGCGTTATCAGATTGAGTCACACAGTATTTAAAGGCTGGATGACACTAAGAACATGTCCCCTCCAAGGCAAGGCCAGCTGTCTTGCCAGGAAACCCCTGTCTCTGCTTTTGCTGTAGAGTGCTCTCCAGGGGACCTTCCATCCTTCACTGCTTCCCTGTGAGGGTGGTGAGACACTGTCCCAGGTTGCCCAGAGAAGCTGTGGCTGCTCCTCCCTGGAAGTGTTCAAGGCCAGGTTGGATGAGGCTTTGAGCAACCTGGTCTAGTGGAAGGTGTCCCTGCTGATAGCAGGGCGGGGTGGAACTGGATGAGCTTTAAGGTCCCTTCCAACCCAAACCAGTCTATGATTCTAGATGCAAACAGCCATGTTTGTGAACAGTGTTGTATGCTCACCCAAGAATACATTTAATACATCCCCCCCTCTATTTAACTTGTGGTGGAAAGGCCAATTCAGGGTCTCCTCCGTGCACATGGCAGGGCTGTTCGCAGGTGTCTGACTACAGAGCAGGTGCTGCTGGGAGCATATGGGGGTCAAGCCTGGTGTTCATTCAGGCCAGGCACTAGCTCTCCCATTTCAACAGACGGCCCAAAACACCACACAACAGTCAGCACCACTTGGTACTTCTCTAACCAAGAGCATGGTTGAAGTGGTGTATTCCCTTTTTAGGGAACATCCCCCCAGTTAACCCAAAACAAGTCACGACTTACCTGGTCTGAGTCCAGTGTAACACGCAGACCCAGCTTAGTCATTCCATCTTCTTTCAACAATTTCAGATGAGGACAGAGAGCTAAACAGAAAGCCTTTGCCACGTTTTCAGTCAATCTGCTGTGATCAGCTGGGTCACTCAGACCATTATGTTGCTCATCATTTTCCAGGAAAAACACCTGAAGGAAAGAGTTAACACAAGACATGACCCTTGGCTTTTCTAGGACATAAAGTTACTGAGATGCTGTTTAAACTTTTTACAAATGAAGACTTAAAGAAGAGCTGCTCAAGGAAGACCAGCAAAAGACCCTGAAGACAAACCACCTTGGGGAGAAAGAAAAAAAACACAAACCCAAAAAATTTCAAAAGAAAGATTTAAATAGTTGTGTTTTCAACAACCTTTCTGTTCTGATCAAAAGCCTCATTATGGAAATTCACTATATATTGCACAGAGTTTTTAGTAAAAAAACCTGCTTTTAAATATAAGTTAATTTCAGAAAAAAGTCACATTTTTAGTAGAAGCCATCCCAGCCTGAAGATGTGTATTTTGTTGTCACTGAACTTGTCTCTGTTGAGCCCAAGTGACCTGGGAAAAAAGGACACTAAGGTACCAAGCTGCAGTGTGATTAACTTGGTTCCTCCTGGGCAGGTTAAGTGAAACACTTCAAGAAATCCTTGACCAGTAGCGTTTGTGTGCTGGCAGAGGCACAGCTGACACCAGCTATGCAAGCAGTTTCTTAATGGAGCAGATCCTGCAAGCTGAGTTATGCCACAGCACTTCCATTTTAACTTTCAACATTTTAGAGAAGGCTCAAAAGAACATTTAAAAAATAATTATTAAGATTTGTCACCATTTAAAAAGATAGTTTTTAACACAAATGCAGATGAAACCAACTGTTACCTTGGGTAACACAATCAACAAGTATTTTTCTGGTTCCCTCCACGTTCAAGAGCCCTGTGTGAGGAGAGGTGGCCAGTGCAGAGCTGGCTGTAGCAGCTGGCTGTGGGAGCAGCCCGAGCTGCACATCAGTGATCGGATATCTTATTCTGCATGATCCCGTATTGAATCTTTCCTTGCAGGTAGGAAAGGTAACAGGGGTTTGTTCTCAAGAATTTGCTGCTTTAGTTTTGGTGAGTAGGGAGAGCAAGGCAAAAGAAGAGTAGGTGGTAGCTGCAGTCCCAAAATGCCAAGTGTTGGGTTTCCACACAGTTCAGTCTGACGGACTTACCTCTGTCCACCGAATGACCTTTCCGTTTGCCTTGTACTCTGAGCCATGAAATATCTTCACGCTTGTTATAGACTCCATTGATTTGCCATCAATGGGGCTTACAACACTGTCAAAGGGAGGGAAAACAGTAAGTTCAGACTTAGCAGAAGACAGGAGCTGAACACAGACCACTGCAAAAGAACTACTGAGATGCAAGGGCAGCTCCTCTACTCCCCCCGAGTCCCCTCGCTGCCTCGCTGCAGGTGTTTTCGTAACGGAGTGTTCTGCAGTTTGAACTGCTACTTCACAGCAACTTACACATCAGCTTAACAAGGCACAGACCACCATCAGCCTCAGAAGGGAACTCCCCAAAGGCTTCTCTCAGGTGCCAAAACCAGGGATCTCGAATGCAACTGCTAATTGTGACCCTGGTGCTGGGCCTGGAGCTTCACAGTGAGCAGCCCCTCTGGAATGAGCTCCTACCGGGCTGAGACAGAGGGAAGAGCCGAGAGGCAGCGTCCTCCCTGCTGTCCCCTCTGTCCCCTGCAGCTCCAACCCCTGACACCTGCCCTGGTCAACATGCACAAACCAGCTGCAGGAAGGATCTACCTGCAGGTTTTCAATGAAGCTTAGCACCAGAGCTGAGATCCCATAAGGTGCTAACACAGCAATGAGGCATTTCATACAGATCTGATTTTTATTCATTTGTAACCTCAGTGTGGGCCAGCATTACCTGAAACGCTACTTACACAGCCCACAACTGAATTACAGAACCTAAGACTGACCTAGAGAGCCTGAAACTACAGAAATATCCTTCTTTCTAGATGCTGATTCCTTAAACATTGTACCCATCACAGCAGCACTTTACTGCCATAAATACTTAAGCTGCCATGTAGCCCTTTCTTTTGGCTTAACTATCAGGATACGCTGTTGATGTTCAGCAGTTTTATTTCCAGCGCTGTATAATGCAAACTAAGCACCAAGAGAGCGAAGTGACCACAATATGCAGGGTTCAGCACTGAGTGTTGGAGACAGATCAGTGGTTTCCAATAACTGCATATTAGTAATGGCAAAAAATCCATTGCATTGACAACTTTCTAAATTGATGCCCCAGAGCTCTGGTATCTCAGTTCCATTTTAATTACATTTAATTGCATCTTATCACTCAAAATAGAGGCACAGACCTGTAATTCCTATTGATTTGAAGACTTATGCACCTTATAAGATCAATTAAAATTTTTAACAAATACAGTCAAACAGTCACCATTCAATGTCAAGCGACTGCTCCTCTACTTACCCTTTGCTAAAGTGTTTATCATCTTCTACCCACTGAATATGAACGTGTTCCTGAGGATCTTCAGCATCTACTTTGCCACAAGTGATGGTGAAGTCTTTCATCTCTCTCAGTGCCTGCCGCAAAGAGTCCATGTTCTCAGCAGTTATCTGGACCATTACTCCATCTAGGGAACCAAGAAATCCTCATAAGCCAAGATAAGGCACTGAACAGAGCCTATATAGAAAAAAAGACAGACACATCCTTCCTCTTTTTGCAACAGAAAGGTTAAACATCTGTTTTAAGAGTCATAGGCAGCAACACCATGTAAGGCCATTCTGAGCTCTCAGGTTGCTAAAACACAGCACTGATGAGCCTTGACTTGGGAAAACACAAGGATAATGTGAAGATGCAGAAAATGGTATCATGACCTACACATACTGACTTGGAATGAGATGGCTGCTTTTTAGCCCTGGCTGACCACTCACCCGTGGACTGCACACTCATACAGCTGCAAGCTCTCTAGTTGGTGCAGCTTAAGGAGTTCCTGCTCATGAGTGGAGCTGTGCTAACTGACTGCACACGTGGGCTTCTCATATACCTCCCTCACAAACTCTAAAGCTGTCTGCACTGCCACACATGCAGTGAGGCTGTACTACAAAGTTCCATAGCTCAGCTAACAAGCTACAACAGCTTTCAACCCAGTGTACACAGCTGGTGTGGCAACTGGTGAAAGAACAAACCATACTGGAGCAGTACCAGCACAACAATCCTGACTTGTCATGTTCTCAGCACACACCAGCAAACAAACAATGCACATTCATAATCTTGCACAATGCAGAGCTATTTGGGAACAGAGGAAGTTTAGCAGGGCTTCTGCTCCTGGTCTCTGGATTACACATTCCATATTTCTTAGGCTCACAATTTCCTCATTCAACTGAAACCACTAAACTGATCACAGGCTCCCAAGCCAGGTATTTCATATCTTACCCTCATTTTCTTGTGTCCCTGTCCTACAGCATCTGGACAAGTTCCTCCTCATTAAGGGAAACAAGGGGTTTTTTTTCTAAAAAGTAGGATAAAGCTGAAGCAGCAGCATGACTGAAATGCCCAAGGCATAACAGCAGAGCCCTGGTAACAACAGAACTAAACTGTGTTAAGCAGGAAGCAGTGTCTTTTAAGCAAGCAGTTCAGTTCTTACCTTCTACTATACTGGATTTGGCAAGGTAGCCTGAAGAGGATTTTAAAGCTCCACTGAACACGAAGAAGCTGGCACCAGTCACTGCAACAACAACAACAGGAGTGATTTAGTGGGGCTTTCATCAAAACAATGCCTTGCACGAGAATCAGGTATCACAGGACAAATACTGCTTAGAATTATGGTGACTTTAATGCACATCACAGGCTTGGATATGGAAGGGCAAATCACCAAGTTATTTTCTCAATTAGATAACAGTTTTTGTCAACCTCAATAAATGCTCAGATTTAATCTCTCTCTCTCCCTGTACGCACCTCTAAATTTCAGGACTACTAATTTAGGGTAACCAAGTACATAATTAACTTCTAAATGTTCCCACATAGCTGGCAAAGATTATGAGTGAGCTGGTTATGGACCACACTCTTAACACTAATCTACTGGCAAGGGCACAGCTCAAAGCCACCACATTTAAAGTAAAATTCTCTTAAATGACCACCAAGTATCATGAAATTCCTGCTGGAAATTGTTCTTCTTGTCCCATATGCAAAATGAACAGAAGTCAGACATGACCATCAGCCCTGAGTGACAGTCCCAGGCCAGTATGCTCACTGGAGCGACTGGGGATACCTGCAAAACATAAAACTTGGCTCTGTCTGGCTTGTTCTCATTTGGAGATAGAGATGTATTTGCCAGAAATTTTCCCCCAAACCACAACATTTAAATTCTCAGCACACTGCTGCTGCAGCCTTTCAGCCTAGTCTAGAAACATAAAGCCTGGAAATCAGATGGTCTAATTGAGGTGAACATGAGGAGTTTCTTGAAGATGCATTATTAAAGCGCTGCTGTTGTTGCTTATTCCTATTAATCTTTCTCTCATACTAAACCTAGCCTTCCTCCTTTCACCTAGTATGGGTCAAGCACAGGTAACCACAACCTTACCTGTAGTCTCCAATAATGCCAAAGACACCTCTGGTTATGAATGTAGAGATGTTGCCTAAGCCAGTTACAGCACTGTGACCTCTGGAGCACAGCAAGTCCTGAGCTGTGTTCTGGAAGCAGTGTCACCATATTTACGAGGGAGCAAGCTGCTATGTGCTTTATTCTACATCTGATTGATCTATGAAGTTGCTAGAACACCTCTCAGACAAATTCAGAACAGCACCATTGACTTAGAGAAGCGTGATGTGGATGGTACACAGGATGTAAACTGCACAGTGTGCCCCCCAGCACCTGGATTCTGCAAGGGGAATAAAACACCGAGGGGGTAAAGGGCAGACAGAGCGGCGTGTCGCTATTCCCGGTGTTGCATGTCTTCAGTCCCAAAGACGCTATGCAGTAAGGCCAGCAGCCAGAATTATTTTCTCTGAATGTCTCAACACAAACTTGGTGAAAAGCAGAGAGACCCAGTTCTGCCTGATCCCCAAAGCCACGTGCTGTAACATAACACAAAGGGCAAAGGAGTCACGCGGAGCACCGGGAGGGAACGGCCTCCTCGTGAACCCCGTCCTCACCCTTCCGCGGCTGGTTATGGATGCTGATGGCCTGCGTCTGGTAATTCCCGTCGTCATTCTGAACACACACCAGATGCGAGTCTGCTTTCTCATTGAAGCATGCTCCTCCTGCTAGAACATGCTCGTTGGATTTGTTCATGGCTTTCATCATCTGCAAACAAAGAGGTTTACCATTTCCACCCTGTTTGTCGAACACTACCATCAAGAGGTGATTCTTGGAATGGTTTACTCGGACAGAGCAAGCTTCACCACAGTGCTTATATTCTCCTGTTGGATTTCAGCACTCAGAACCACAAACTGCTTTTGAAAAGAGCATTCAGGTCTTACACTGCCTAGGAGCTTTAAAGTGCCACCTTTTATGTAATTAAGATAAATGGTGTGAGAGCTACATAGGCTGCAAAAGCAATTATCTCTAGCTGTTTAAAAAAGAATAAATTCCCAGGAAAAAACATTACACAAACATTGGAAGGAAATAACTGGCTTTTCTACACAACTACAGTTGCTTATGACAAATCATAAATGCTGCCTCCACAGTTCAGTCCTAGACTGGCACTCAGACTTGTGGCATTTAATCCTGGTTCTGCCACAACCAGACACCAAAGCTTTAGTGTCTCTATGCTTCACGTGCATGACTTGGTGAAACTGGGACCAGTGTTCCCATTTTGAAGATTTTTAATAAAGATCTGAATCACAGACATCCAGAAATAACTTTAATTCTCTGCAGAGGAAGCCTCCAAAAGCATTTGTGGTATATCTGCACTTCAGTTTTGCTGATTATCATTTAACATTCACCTAGTTACATGCCTTGACAAAATACTCTTGTAAATTATACAGCTTCTTTCCTTTTCTCCTCTTTGCCTTCATGGAGGCTCAGACTATGAGATTTTTGATCTAAGAATAAAACTGAGGGAGTCATCTATCTCTGGAATTTGTTTCAAAACAAAAAATTATGTGTTTGCTTAAAAAAAAAAAAAAAAGCTAAAGAAATTGCACCATTCCCCAAGTGAAAGCCCTGATGAGAAGAAAAATGTTGAATTATTTGACATCTCTTCAGAGCATTCACACTCCCACCCTCTGCTTCCTGTAGCTGATAAGCATGCACGCTACACACAATGCATTTGTCTTCCTCAGTCTAACATAAAACCTTAATTACAGTGTCAGGAACATTAGCTGATGCTCACCCTGACAAATGTGCACAGGTGTAATGTTTGGGGAGGAAACTTAATTAAGATTTTTGCATCAGACAATAGTGTATTTCATTATCATCTAGTTTATCATGCCATGCTCCACAAACAAGATTTTAGCTCAACAGCAGCTATCTTCATGGAGTCCATTAGCATAACAAGAAACAACTGGACATGGCAACTGGACTTCATAACAAGGCAACTGATTAAAAAATGACAATCACCTTTACTGAGGGACTAAACAAGCAACTAAGTAGCACTAGAAGTTGTAAAAAATTAAAATAATTTGAAGATAAAAATATGTATTTAATAATAAAACTATGTATTAATATTTAATTTGTTAACTACAGTCTGAATTCTCTGCATTTAATCCGTCTGTGAGATTTAAAACAAGTTTTTCACCTTCTAGATAGTTTGACTGATAGCCTTTTCTAATTAAATATTGCTTTACATGAGAAAGAAGTAAAGGTCTTGTGGTTTAATTCATCTTAATTCAAACTATACTCAGATGACAAATCTCTAGTAATTCAATCTTTCAACTGGATTGCAAGCAATAATGTTAAATGAATAAAACTTTTTCCATTTAAAAAGCTGAATCCTTGCTTTGCACTGGAAAGAGACCCCAAGACAATGCAGAGGTTTTGCTAAGCTGCATAGCACAGGGATTTCCTCACAGTCTGACACAGAGCTGAAGCGAACACACTTGCCAACGCCAGGCACAGCTAACGCTGACTAAACTTTGTCTCGTGTGCCATTCCATATTTAATTCATGCACATTTTACTGACCTTTTCCATTTTCTCACAACTGCATTAAGAATTAACACACCTTTTAACAGGCCCTTTATAGTCTCACTTCATCAGTTCCATCTTTTTCAGACTCCTAAGAACACTTTTTTTTCCCCTTTTTTTCCCAATTTATTTCTTTATTCTCACTGTTATTTTACTCCAATGCTTCTTGCAGGGAAATTCTCTCTCGAGATAAAGCTGTATTTTGCTCTGATATTACAAGAACTTCTAAAAATACCATTTTACTCAGGAGCTTTGCTCTTACCACAAATGCTGATTGGTTTCAAACTACAAAGTCACCCCCTTCTCTTCAGACAGACCACAAAATGAATCATGTTCTCCATTGCTCCCTTTCACTATTGTTCAAATATCTTGTCACTCAGCTTTCTCAACAGCGCTGAATCCTAAAGACACTGATGGATTTTGTCATACCAGAAATCTAGTGTAAAATTTAAATGCTGAGAGATATTTTACATAAAATAAACAGCACTCCAACAAATACTAATAAATGCTGCAAGTATGCACACACAACATAAATGAGAAAAGCCAATACACTTTTTCCTCGTAGTTTACCTGAAGTATAAAGTTTGTCAAGTTATTTGCTCAAATTAAACCAGTATTTTCTATTATTTACAATTACTCTTCATGAAAGCAGTTAAAAAACTGAAGAAAAAGAGTTTGAGTTTAATTAATACTCAATTGAATTGCCTTTTTCCTGTGGAGCCACCCTCACTCACTCTCAAAACATGTGTGCATCATGCATTTATAATTTGCTTTTGAGGCAGTTTTCCCTAGTGGTAGTACATAAAATAAAATTCCTTTAGATCCCAGGTCCTCCAACCACAAAGAAACTGTACACAAAAGTATTTCTTATAAGCATTACCTCATTGTATCTGTTGCTAGGAATTTTGATGCTGGTTTTTCTGACTTCCATATCAACCACTAAACCTTGGACCACAGGCAGTGTGTACTGGTAATTTCTGAAGTCCTGGTAATTAAAATAAGTATTTAAAGGTTAGGCATGATGATCATCATTAACACTGTAGGTTTCATAATTATTTTGTAACTACTAGTTAGCCCATTAAAGTAATTGTAATTGGTGACTGAAAGGCAGGGAGGGAGGGAGACATCACAGCTTGTAACCTGCATAATCAAAGTACACAAATGAAAAAACATCATCATGACTGTTAGTCATTTCACTGATTTTCTTGTATCAAAATTAATATTTTCTTCAGCCTTGAATGTCATCCCTGTATGTAAGAAAATTTGCTCTCTGTGTTCTGTTACATGGCTGGATAGAGTTATTAGATTTTCTAGCAGTGAAATTAAGTCATGCATCAAAGAGAATTTTCTATATTGAAAATAGTAACAAAGTAGAAAGAGCTAATAACTGCTTCAGTTGAAGCTCTGTATGATCAGAGAGCTGTGACGACCCAGCACTTCTGAAGAAGCCATCTGAGCAACTACTGCACTTGTTTCTGGATCCAAACATTTTCCAGTGGCCAGGTTTTGGGTGTTGATTTGGGTACCCTTTTACAATTCACCATGTTGTCAAAACTAACACCCAATACCAGTAACAGCAGGTAAATTCACCCAAATGCCCACTCTTTCCTCTTGTCATCTTCTAAGCATGCCAGCTCCTACGTGCAACAGGAGTACAGCTCTCCCCACACTGACCCATTCCCACCGACAGAACGTGCAAGCCCAGGCTCAGCACTTACTGCAAGGAGGTTCATTATCGTGTGTCCAGTCTCTCCAAACAAAGGCTTACGGAATCTGACACTGAAAAGTGGGCACGGATAAACTAGGGTAAGAGAAAACAGAAAAGATCAGATTCCAATTTGTATACTGAAATACTGCAAAACCAGACTCAAACACAATCTCCTCAGCTGAATATGGTAAGTAGCAGCAAAAGAAGAGATTGAAAATAAGACCTTTTGCTTAAAAAAGCAAAAGGAAGAAGGGTTTAACATTAGAATGCACCTCACACGTGTGTCACAGCTTTTTGCCCACCATGCCAGAAACAACAAGAATTATGTGGAATGCTTACAAGTGCCACACTGCAAGACTGAAACCTAGTGATCTGAACACTGATTGCAAAGATGACCTTTCTAAATGCTTTTCTTGGGTTACTTCTTGGAAATGGTTTCTCCTTTTTTTATAACCATCCTGCTGCTCTCCACTATAGCATCATAAGCCTTTAGCTTCTGTGGCTGAAGTGTGACATTCAAGCGATAAGATTGAGATTATTTCATTTTCTGTTTTTGTAATTCCATAAGAATGCAGCAAATCCTCTATAGAAGTATGACAAAAACAATTAAAATTACATTGATGGTATGTCAGCAATGTAAAATTCCAGCATTCCTTGGCTGACTTAGGCATACTTGTAAAATGACTCTGACGCAATTCAAAGTGTAGTGTATGGATCTGGCTACATTACATTATGTTGCAGCAGAAGCCATAACAGTGCTTGAAACATGACTCATGCAGCAATATGGAATGCCAAGGTTTTCTAAAGGCATGGTTGAAGGAAGGTTCCTAAACTATCCTCAGGCAAACAGCCCGATTTCCCCAAATGCCGCACATCTTTGCAGTTCCCGGTGTAGTCGGGAAGGGGCTGCAGAACATTCAGTGGGTTTGAATAACATCACCAGGATTTCCTGATAGAAATGAGCTCCAGCTTGAGCACAATGATCATCTGGAAAGCATCACAGCTCCTACACACACACCACATCTGACCAACTCATGCACAGTGTCCTGAGGCATCAAGAAATGCTGAATTTCCCGTGTCTGCCACCCTGGCTGCGTACAGCAGCTCAGCCACGTCCCAGATGCACTGAATCCCCTGTGCCTGAGACGTACAGTTGATCTGCAGATGCTCTGCAGATGTTGTCAGGACATCTAGCAACCCAGAGTGACTCCTGCAGCTGACCTGCTGCACACTCAGCAGCACTAGACAAATGGACAAAATCTGGCAGTTCCACCAAAACAGAGGATGTACCCAAGGGAACCTGGGACACAAGTGCAGCCCCTTCCAGAGGGGACTGAGGAAGTGACCTGCAGTCACAGCCCTCACAGCACAAGTGAACGTGCCTGAATCCAAACCACAGCGATGGAAGTGATTCAAACCCCAGCTTTCCAGCATATGCAGAGCAGGTACTTCTGTCTGTGAATAGCAAAACATTTGTTTCTCTGCTCAAAAACAGATGTCACATCCAAAATATGAGCATCTTTGTTTGTTTTCCTAAATGTTGACAGGAATAAATACACTACTTGAAAATCTCATGGATTCACACAAAAACTTACACACTTTTAACACTAATGTTTCTTCAGACAAGTTTAACCTACAGTCCTTATCCTCAGAAAGCAAATTTGGAAGATTTTCTTTTTCCTCTCCAGCAATATATGTATTTTACAAAAAATTCCCAATGTTCCATAAGTGTCACAAGTTAAATTTACAAATCCCTATAAAGCACATTCTAAAATTAATTTTGTTAAAAAGTTTTGGAAAAAAAAAAAAAAAAAGACCATTTTCATAGTAATTCAGATTTACAAGATGTGCCAATTAAAACAGCGGATGAGCAAGACAGCAAATTTTTGCTCCCTCACAGTGGACAGACTTCCAACAATCTCTGCTCAAGTAATGGTAAATATTTTTTTTTGAAAAAGATTTTACTTTAACTTTATGCTAATTTCATGCTAAATGCTAAGATTTTGGTCAGCTGCAACACTATCTCCAGCCTATTTGTTGCTAGTTGCAACAGAATTTTTAGAACAAATTGCCAGGTCAGCTGCCCCTGCACACATACTGTTATTCTCTGGAAAATGAGCTAGTTAAAAACCTAAAAGCAAATGCTCTTTCATTTCAGCACAGAAAGAGCTTAACATCTCAAAGGCTCTCCCTCGTCCTAACTACACCAGCTAAATCAGACTTGTTTGGCACATAACTCTATTTCAGGTCACTAAGTGAACTACAAACAGCTGCTCAGAGCTAGATTTGTCTCCACAAAGATCTCCCTGATCAACCAGTAGAGCTGTAAAAAGCCTGCAGATGATATCACAACCTCAGTGCCGCTGTGCTGTTACCTGGACACAGTGTGGGTATGAAGTACAATTCTCACTTGCCTGTTTAAGCTTGTGTGGCTTTGACAGGTAACAGTTTAGGGCTGACTTTAGTGTGTCTCTAAACCAGAACACATTCTCCTGCAGAAACAACTGTAGCTAAGAGAATGCCCGTTACGTACGTCTGTATTCAGCTCCAAGTCTCAACATCAGCCGAATGGGGAACACTTTAGCCCAGGGAGTCTCCCACTTCTGAATGAGGATGCCAAACAAGTACGGCGGGGTTGGGAGCACCAGGTCTTGCAGGGACTGGTAAGTAGCTGCAACGTACAAGAACCCTCCATGTTCTTTGCTTCCAAGGAAACTCTGGCTGAAAAAGGAGTGTCCCAGGTTGCTCACAACATTACCTGTGAAGAAAAATGCTCATTACTTCACCAGACTGAGAGCTACATCAAGAATTTAAAGAGTTTTTCAGAAGGGGAAAAAAAAAACAAGTATTAAACTCACTTTGCTTCTTGAAGCATTAATGTCTACAAATCACATGAGAAACAATGATTTGCTGCACACAGAGGCTCACGTTACCTCCTGTGCAAAAGTGTATAATCTGTTATGGAGTAACTGCTGTAGACTAGAGCCACCAAAGCCATGGTATCTTCAGCTGATCCACCTTTGATGATACATGTACTCACCGACTACCACTGGTAGGAAGTCAGTTGTGTAGGAACACACACACACACCTTCATGTCTGTACCTGACGGACTGAGCCATGCCTGCATGTGTTACCAGGACAGTGTGTACAACCACAGACCCACCACCTCTCCTGGGGGAGCAGGGAGAGCAACCAGCCTCAACCATTTCTGTGATCTGCCTGTTTCATGGAGATCTGCCTGTCTCAAGTAGTAGAGACAGTGTAATGGAGGGGATGATGCACCCCAGGGATAGCCAGGGAAGAGGAAGAATAGCTCAGGCCAGTATTGCTGCTAAGGAATTCATGCCTGCAACCTCCCCATAGCACTACAAAAGCACCCAAAAAAAAGCCTGTTTGCAGTGTCTTCCAGATATCCAAGGGGGTTTCACTGCAGAAGCTGCTGTTGACTAAACTTTTAGACCCAGCTGCAATTAAAGAGAGATGTGCACCTGGTCAAACAATTAATGCCCACTGGTTGTCCTTCCATTTAGACAAACCACTGGGGTGCCTGCTCAGATATGTATTGAAGATCTGGGTCATTTTAAGAGTTACACAAAAGAGTGTTTATTTAATTAGTATACTTAATGTAAAATGCAACTGAGACACACACAGGGGAGAAACAGCACTAATTTTTACTCACATTTTTATTCTTTGATGCTCTTAATTTCCAAAAATGTTTACACTGGAATGGCTTAATGAATCTGAATGTTGATTAGATTATTATAGCATCCAATGCAGCATTTAACATTGAAGCAAAGAACCATGGTGTGATTCCTTTTATCAAATTACAACAACAGCATGCAAATAATGTACAGAACAGCTGATCACAATTCTCCATAGGAAGATGTGAATATTAATAGCGCTGACTTGCTCTCAAAGTAATCTTAGAGAGCGCGGTGTGGTTGATCACACCACTCAAGAGGAATGGCACGGGTCTGAGGCACTCACGAAGGCCTCCTGGGTCTCTGCAGTAACCCCAGGCTTTCCCACCTGCAGACAGAGAGGCTGCTAAGTAGGAGTTTCTGCTCTTTCTCCATCACTTCATAATGCAGTGTTTGTATTCGAACTCAAGGCAGTGATGTGCATGTTTCCAACATGCACATCAACTGGGCGGTATCTGGAGGTTTCTCCCTTTCACACACAAGAGACACACAAACACTAGGCTTTTACTAAGTAAAAACAGGAGTCACAGAAGTGCAACTTTGACATCCTCAGTAATACAAAAGTGTGATCTTCAAGTTAAACCTTCTCTATTTTTGTACTGCAAACCAGCCTAAAAATCATACACAAGCATTTACAAATGTAAGAAAAAGAAATACAGCAGGTAAAGTTCTGGCCAGCAAAGGAAGGGTTAAGCAATGAGTCCTTTCAAGTCTGTCCTTTACACTGAACCCCTATGAAAGTCCCAAGTCACAGCAACTCTCCATGAAGCCAGCACCGGCAGGAGAACAATACAGCTGTTCCTGCCCTCACTCTGGAGATGTGGCCATGCTGCTCTGCATCCCTCCAGACCACCCTGGCACAATCATCACCACTGAGATTGCTTCCTTGACATCACCCTGGGACCTCCAGCTTTCAATGTAGCTACTGGCAGGTCTGTAAACAAAAGGCTCCTTTTATACTCCAATTAAATAAGTTCAGGGGTCTCCTTGCTATTCAAATTTGTGGGCACCTCCATGGAATTTTTTTTTTTTTTGCTGTACCCACGAGGTGCTGCACAAATTGTGCTCTCAAGTTCTCTGTTAAAAGGCAACAGGCTCCACCAGCTCAGACACCCCACGGCAGGGTGCAGCTCGTACAGAGCTTGCCACTGTCCTGCAAAGCTGATTTGTAGTTTTACAGATACACACAAACCAGAGCTGATTCTATCAACCCAGATAAAATTTCTGAACTCTTATAGCAGCTACAATTTCTGTAAAGCTCAGCTGAGCATACTTGATGAAAAGTAGCTACTCATCATGATTAACAGAACTACATCAAACATCAGTTGCTGAAAATCACTGATCCTGTCCATGTGCAAATGCATTTCTCTGCCAGCCTGTGCTGTGACACTATTGTCTGCTCGGTGAATATGCTGCTAATGCACCAACTGGGGCATCTTGCTAGTGAGTGCAAATCAATATATCAACTGGTGTCCATGAAAAAGATTTTCTCTTATCTAAAATAGCTGCTGGCACCTTTCTATCTCAGCTCCACTTGTTTGCTTTTGCAGTTCCCATGTACCCTCACTAATCTCCTCTTCTTCACTTATCCTTCCTTTTTCCCTTCCCATCTGTCCTTACCCAAATAGAAGCTACAGGCCTGATTGATAGTAAAATTATTTGGTGAAGTTCTCAGTTCCAATGACATGACCTTAAAATGTCTGAAGTGTATGAACTGCTAAACTGAACTGAATCCTGCACCCTTTTGTGAGCATTTTCTGTGTGCAAGGGGCCAGGCAAAGTGAAGCTGTACAACACCGTATAGTGCTGAGATGCACAACGCTGCCCACTGGGATGACAAAGCAATCAGACATTTCCACTTGTGACTGATGCCAAGAGCTGCAGCAGAAGGGGAAGATTACTTATTTTTTTCCGTTTCAGGAGATGGAGCTTCAAGGCTCACACACTTGGGATGCCTGAACAAGAATTTTTTCAGCCAACAGAAACATGAAAAAACCCCTCAGAGTGGAATCTGTGACACAGCTGTTCAGCACTTTGCTACCATAAGCCACAGCATTATAAATGACTCCTTTTGACACGGGCAGCTTGCACAGTACAAGCTCTGATAGGTTACCACTATCAAGACAACATCCCTGTTGGGATTAGGGAGTTGTGCTGCAATTCATTATTGATAAGAACATGCAAGAGCCTGCTATGTGGAAAGCATGGGAAGAATCAAGCAAGTGTTTTCCTACACACCACTCTAGTGCCCTTTTCAACCAGGAAACCCATGTCTAAAAGCCTCTTTGGGCTTTGGGCTTGTCCCACAAACATTTCTGCATTGACCACACGTTATCAGCCTTTCCAGCCACATCTCTGAAGGTGGCTGCAAGTCAAGGCCCCAGTGATAAGTTGCTATTACCAGCCTGACATGGTCAAACGCAACCCACTGCACTGTTACACATTTTAAGCATAGAACTGTGCTTCAGAAGCTTGTAGAGAAAAGTGTAACTGTCAGAAAAACCTTCCAAAAAATCTATCTTTCTCAAAAGCATGTAATTTAATTTACAAAATATTACAACTTCCTTTCTAAAGAGGTAATCTCAGAGTGAACAGAAAGGTGCCTTTCCTTATATTAAGTTCCAGCACCTGACATCAGACAATTGACATTACTTAGGAAGTGTCTTCAGCGTGCATGATGCATTTAGAGCAGCTCTGTAGGTCAGTACTTATTCTCTTCTCAATTACGCTGGGTTACCCTTGACTTTAAATCCTAAACAGCTTTATGAACTCCTTAAAAAAACCCATACTTTAATCCACTGATGTGACTTTCTCTTCAGTCATGATCCATGCTGTTTTGAATTCTTGATTTACTTATCTTCCTCTGAGGAACAATGTACATTGTATATCAGTTTGGCAATCCCTTCTAGACTCAAAATAGTTTAGCCCGAGAAAGGTAAAGAAAAATAAGACTCTTGCATTTGTTTATGGCCCTCAGTATGTGGTGAAGCCAGTTAGGTGCTTTCATCAAAAACACTGAGGTTAAATTCCTAATGTGTGCTTCATATCTTTTGGTGAATCCCAGGTCTCAGGAAGGCAGACATATGTGGCTTGGGGAAGTCAGCTGCATCTGTCTGGCCTCATTTCACTGACATCAGTAAAAACCAAGAACTGCCAAGTACCAAACACCATGCCAGCATCCCGAAAACCCAAGCACCCCAGTTCTGTAGCAAGAGATGCAAAGCAATATTCACCTGGGAAAAATCTTGCCAGGTGGATTTTCTTCAAGAGCAAATGAGCATGTACTCTGGAAAAGCAATACAAACCCAGTCACTACCACGCAAAGAGGCACAGAAGAGACAAGACCATGAATGTACCTTGATGGCACAACACATCCGTAGCAGATGCCAACATCGAGAAAAAACACAGGAGACTCAACATTCAAAGTTCTGACCACGCTCAGCATCTTTTTATTGAAACACATCAGCAAGTAGCTTGGAAAGCATTTAACTCATATTGGCAAGGGACATAATACTTCACTTAACTATCACTGGGAGTAGCAGTTACCAGCATCCAAAGCTTCCTCAGACTAGTCTGTGGCAGTCTTCCAAACAATTCCTTACACCATGTTTGGTTTTGTACCCATCTTTCCATACTACAGCTGCAGGGGTGTATTATTCACTCAGTTAACCTGTTCTCTGTTCAGAACATCTACATGGGCTTCTTAATAGATCTACTCTGTATTAGCTTCCACCTGATTTAATTAAAACCAGGCTGGGTAAAAAATACACAAAACTGTGACTGGGACAGATTCACCCTCACCTGGAATATCCCCCAAACCAGGGCGGTCACAAAGCCATTTCAAGCAGTTGCCAGATTTGCATTTTCACTACAAAAGCAACAGCAGCACTTATTGTATTCCACCAAAGAGCTGATGCACTAGGGCATATCTGGCAGCTCCAGATTAACACATCCAACTGCTTCAAAGTACCCATTCAGACGGACAGTTCTCATTTTTCCATTCACTAGACCTCCTGCCAGGCTTATAGCCAACAGACAAGGATAATCACGGGATTACTACTACAACAGTACAACTACTACAACCACAACAGAAATCATTAGCTTTCAATTTCAAAACAAGACAAGCAACACAGCAGGGAGCTTGTTGACAGAGGGGCCAGAGGAAAAATAAAGTGATGGAAACCACACAGCAATAAATACTTGCCTTAATTAACAACTTTGGAATTTATTATAACTCATATGCATACAGCCTATAGTGAAAAATGCCATTTTTCCTTCAAAATCTCTTTGTTGTTTTACAGTCATAAAGTCCTAACCCCAGACCACAGCTTGAGGTTGAGGACTTGCCGTAAGGACACTAACGAAGGTTCGGGGCAGTGCCGCACCAGACTGACACCTTACCCACAATGAAACAGGAGATGAATCTGAAGGACAAACTGCCAAGTGCTGAGTGCACAGATCAGTGCTCCTGCCTGCAGGCCTGAGGCCTGGGCTCTGCTGCCATGACTTGCCCGCGCTAGAACCACGCTCTGCCAACGGCTGGCAGCAAAACCTAGCACAGAGGACAGGAGTCGGCCTCAAAAAACAAGTGATCTTTGGAGGAGAGCAGGAACATCTGGGAAGAGGCACAAATTCATACAAATTTGTGCTTCTCGGCTTGAATGCGGAATTCAAACTTGAGCAAGCAGGGCTAGTAAATAAATGTGATTCATGAAAAAATAAATCACTATAAATATGGACTTTAATTGAATAATCAAAAGGGGAATGCTGTATGTTTCAGCTGAAAACAAAACCTAGAAACCCAAAATAATTCCGAAACAAAATCAACATCGCTAAAAGTATTTATTGTTTCCATTCCAATAAAAAAAAAATATTATGTGTCATTTTATGACTGTTTTTAAGAAAACATTTACTAAAGAAGATAAATAAAAAACACCCACAGAATTTCAGCTTCCTGCTGGCAAAATAAATTTAAACCAATGCATTATATAATGAAAAAATAAAACCATGAGGCAGGGTTTTAAATAGTTTCTAACTTCTAGTGGGAATTCTCGTTTACTCTAAATGTCTATAATCTAATCACCAGGAGAGGTGCAGTACCTCTGAAATGAACAGTTTGGGAAGTGTGGCTCCACCTACAACAGCAACCCACTTCCAAGGGATTATAGCCACCAAACTGAAACCCCTACAGCATCGTACCCCGGCTCTCTGGCTGAATAATGTTTAAAACAGACAGAGCTGCAAATATGCCAATATATCATTCTCCCTCCCAAACACGCATGACTTGCAAAGAAAAAAAGATGGCTATTGAGAGAGTGCATTATAGAATGCTATGGGAATTTATCAAGGTGCTGTGTTCCACACAAACTTCAATGTGGTTTAGTATTATCTAGTAACTCAAGGTGTCTGTCTAGTTCTACTGCATGTCTGAAACACAACACATGGCAAATCCTACCGAAAGGACATCACACCGTGGAATTCCTAAACAGTGAAATTTGGTTTCTGATTCAGAACTGTACAATAGTAAGCAGCTCTTTCCACTAGTGCAATTGTAGGATATTAAATTACTACCACTAGAGCACTAAAAAAAGAATTCCAAATACATTATGTAGGAGTTATAAATTATGTATTTCTGTAGTGTAATTATACAGAACTTCATTGCAATATACACACCAAACTGGATTTATATCTGCAGTGTATATATATACATATATATATATATATATATATATGCAAACATACACACACACATGCACACAATTTTTCATATCTATGTCACTCTGAATAACACCATAATTAGAAGACAAAGCATTGCAAATGAAGTGAGGTTTGGAAAGGTATTTGGTTTCGGTGTACATGAGATCCATTTTGATGTGTGATAATAGTACATTCAGAACCTGACAACCTCTCTGGACAAGGTGACCTTTGCTGTATCAAGATATTTTAGGAAACAAAGACCTTTTGCAATGCCTTTGGAGTGACTGAATCCAACAATTTAATGAAATTATGAAAATGATACGCAGAACCCTTCATAAATGTATTTTCACTATATAACCTTAATGTGATCCAATTTCACCCCTAGAAAATAAGCTTTATTTCCTAATCAGTGGAACCAAATACTTACCTTTTTCCTTAAGCAGTAATTTTTTAATTCTAAAGTCCAACAATAGCTAAAAGTCAGAGCCCATTTACTTAGCAAATGTAAAATATATAAAGGCTTACATAATACAGTCTTGCAATTGAAATACTAAAATTCAAAATTAAGGGATAATTTCTGCAATGCCCTGCAGTTCATTACAGGTACACACATACAAACATATTTGTATTACTTTGTAATATGGATAGTATCTCCATAATGTGGCAACAGACACACACACTGTGGGAATGAAATTTCTGAACTACCTGGTCTGGGATATTTAACATACTACCCCCAGGGAATCTCAAAATTTTATTTCTGTATCTTTAAAAAAGCTACCCTGACTTCAAGCTGAAAAAAAAATTATTAGAAGCAATGTCATTAGTGTACCCCTGAGCCCTGCTGAGTATCCTACTACACTTACTGCTAAATTAAGTACAGAACTAATTTCAGACATGCTAGCTGTACGCAAATTCTTACCCCAGCACCAAGCAGAAGCAGCCAGAGCAGACAGTCAGCAATGGCTGCTGAACACTAAACTCTCACAGGCAGAGTCCTCCTGCTCCATCACTGGAGTAGTCTATGCATGGCCTTTATAGCCCAAACTTTTTTGATCTGCAGGCATCCAGAGGAAGGCTGGAAAATCTTTGGAGCAGTTCCCCAGGTTACCAGCACCTCATCAATACTTTTATTTGGTGACATGAATATAACACTAGATACTAATAACCAGTAACAACTCAGCCCCCTATCAGATTTGATCCTTATTCTCTTTTCAAATTCTTTTATTAAAAAATAGCCATTTGCTAAGTGACAAAAATGTGAGTATCTCACCCAGTAAGATCATCTATCCAAACCATTTTTAACAGAGAGCATTCCTACCTGCTAAGGCATCCCGGTAAAGTTGCACAAAATGGTTAAAGATATCCTTAGGCAAACATTTCTCATCAGGCAAACACTGCAAGAGAATGACTATCTCTGACTGCCCCACTGCATGCATGCCTTTTGTAGTGAAACACCAGCACTTCCTGTTCACATCTGCAGAGAGGAAAACGTGAATTAGAACACAAGATCAGAACTTCATAAAATATGCCTAAATTTCACTATGGGAAGATGGCTCTTTCCATCAGTTTTAGTGCATGTTGTGATATGTGTCATACAGACAAATTAGGTTCTAAATCTGTTACCTTGCAAGCAAGCACATCCAAAACAAAAGCTGTTCAGTAATTCCCAATTTACAGCTAAGGAAGAGTCAGAGCACTAATCCCAGTCAGATCCTGGGATTAACACCACAGAGCAGACTTTCAGTGGTTTCTGTATCCAAATTAAAGGAGAGGATTTAAATGGGAATGAAGGAACCTGGGAAAAGGCCAGGCTGTTGGCTGTGCATATCAAGATCCTGACAGCTAAACCAGTTGCAGACAGTGATACCTCTCTCTTAAGATGGATAGTTGGATGTCAGGTGTTTTCATGAGACACCACTGTGTTGTTCTGCCTCACATGAATGTTAGTGATGACACATGCTCTAAGCTTCACAATTCATTTGTTGAGAATACTAAGTTATTGAAATAAAATCTTTCATCTAATGTTTTGTCCTCATTTCAGGTGGGACAGAGTTAATTTTCTTCCTAGTTGCTGGTACAGTGCTGAATTTTGAATTTAGTATGAGAATAAAGTTGATAACACACACATCAGTCAGTTGTTGCTACGTAGTGCTTATCCTAAGTCAAGGATTTTCCAGTTTCCCATGCTCTGCAAGAAAGCAGGTGTACAAGAAGCTGGGAGGAAGCATGGCCAGGACAGCTGACCCAAACTGATCAAAGGGATATTCCATACCACAGGGCATCATGCTCAGTATATAAAATGGGGAGAGTTGGCCAGGGGGGGCCAATTTCTGCGGGGTGACTGGATGGCCATCTGTCAGCAGGTGGTGAGCAATTACATCATGCATCACTTGGGGTTTTTCTCTTGGATTTTATTTCTCTCCTTTTGTTATCTTTCTTTTCATTACTAATATTACTATTTTTATTTTATTTTATTTCAATTATTCAACTGTTCTTATCTCAACTCATGAATTTGGTTTCTTTTTCCCCATTCTCCTCCCTATCCCCTTGGGTGAGCAGCTGTGTTGTGCTTAGTTGCTAGCTGGGGTTAAACCACAACATATGTATATATAGAAATGCATGCTAATGACATTTTTATACATGTGTAAAAAATTTCACTGCTATCTACCCAGATGCTGAAAGGTTTATAAACAACATCTTAATTTATTATATGGACTTTTCACAGAACCAAACATTTTACTGCAAAACTGTCCTCAGTTTCTCAAATAATGTTTTCTCATCCAGCAGAGATCAATTGAGGTACTAATATGAGAAGCCATCTACCTGCCTCCCCAATCATTCCTCCCTCCCTCCCTCAGCACATGTACACACACACATGCACAGTACAGAAAAGGGCAGAATGGAAACTGTGTATTGCTGTGGGATCCTACACTGCTTTTTCCAGAATGGGATGACAGAGAAATGAGCTAAGCAAAGGCAGAACAAATGATAAAATACCTTTCCCTACCAAGCTGGACAGGAGACACTGATCTCCAAACCTGAGACTGGAGGCTCTGCCAGTCTAGTTTATATTTTCAATATGAAATTATTTGTGTTGATAGCTAAAGCACTGGAAAAGAGCCTTTTGTAATTTAATTTAATATGGCTAAGTACAAAGTTTTCAATCCATGCACATCTTAAGAGACTATCCTGCCAAGTGAAAAGGCTGCTGTTCCTGCTAACAATATATATAACATTTCCCCTCTCAGACCACAAGACTTATTTAATCATAAAAACTTACAATTTACTATTTTTACCATGGACAGCAAATTAGCATTTAAAACAAATACAAGAGGGTCAGGGCCACCATCCTCCAGCTGCTGCATGACAGAGATCTGAGAAGGTCTCTCTTCTACAGCATAGTCTATGAAAGAAACAAATCAACACACAATGAAGTCCTTAACTTACTGTTAGTTTTCTACATTATAATCAAATAACCCCAAATCTCACGCTTTTTGTTTTTTTGACCTTTAAAAAAATTATTTAAGTATCACTGGCTTGACTGATTGTTTCCTAGGCTGGTATTTTCAAACTTCAATAGCATTTATGTGCATAACCCCTGTACATCCCTCAGAAAAGTGCAGCTTGTTTTATAAATCAATTTTTTTTTGTATCAAATGGAGGAGAAAATGGAAATCAAATTGAGAAATGTGTCAGGATGTCAACTGAAATCTCAGATGACAAAGAAGTTAACAATTGTTTATATCACAGTAAAGCACAAGAACATCAGTCCTGGACTACAAACACCAATACATGGTCTATCCCTATGTCACATAACTTACACTTTCTGGGCATTAGCTACTAGGAAGGTAACAAAGGGGGGCACACGATATAAACCAACATTTTTTATAAAGCATAGCAGGTCTAAATCCAGTGTGAAATGAATCCCAACATGAAACTTCAAAGATGTCTGTACAGTCCCTCTATGATTAGACTTAGATGACTAACAAACTAGAATTTTTCATCCATGTGATTATAATCTACTCTGCATTTAAGCTTTAACAAAAAATAGTTACGCTAATGAAAAAATATTTTGAAAGAAATGTATTAGTTTTCTAGCTGAAATTATCAAGAAAGAAAGGTAATTTTGCTTTCTAGTATGAAAAATGTTTTTGGAATCTTTTGAAATAGAATTAGAATATCAGAAGTAAAATGCTGCAAAGAAAACCCAGTATGTGACAGCATATGTAACAAAATCAACTTAGCATACAAAACAAGATTTATGTGAGGTTATCTATACAAAAGCTGAAAAGTATACTGTAGTTTCACTCCTTTTTTGTGGAGGAGACAGGCACCCACATGAACAGCTAACACAGGATGGAACAGATTTGTTTTGAAAGTAAATGCTGATCACATTTTGGTTTTGACACCATACCACAATAAAAGGTTACTTCCATCTTAACGTTAGAAATACACTGTATCAGTAAAATATTTCATAGCAATCAAAAAATCAGATGAAAAAACAAGTTAATCCCAGGAATGTATTAAAGCATGTCATGAATCAGATTGTGGAAAGCATTTGTCAGATAAATATATACATTTTTAACCTTTTCAAAATTAGTTTTTAATTTTCTGAATCCTCCTCCATTTGGATACTCTGGGAGGGGGCAGCACAATTACTGAAAGCTTCAGTGTGGGCCAAGACGTGCACTAGTGCTGTTGAATGTGGTGCTCAGAGATGCCTCAGACAGAGCGGATGTTCCAAGAGAAATTCAGAGCAGGGAAGCATGAATATTCATAAGGCTAATTAAAATGTATCTCTGTGTGAAACATTCCCCATAGTCCGATTAGTGAAGAAATTAGCACATATTTCTGGACTGAAGTTAATTTTCTTTTTGCATTGTGTTTTGCTCCTTACAGTAATTTCATCGCAAGATGGGGTTCTTCCTGGATGCTCATAAGGAGCAACGGTGCGAGTAAGTGTCACAACATTCAGCCACGAGTACTCGCTGTGAACTTCTTCAAACACTCAGCATATTGCCAGCATCTTATTTTTAAATTAAGCACAGTAAATATTAGGCTAATTGCAACTGGTAAGCATGCAAGCTAGATGCCAAAGTATACTCTCACCTCCTTTTACTCCAGTGGAGATGAGAATTGGAGGAAGACCATCTTCAGGAATTAGATTCATTGCACTGCCAACAGGACTGCCAACCTGAGTGATATTTCCCGAGAACACAGAAACGTTATCAGTCTACAAGAAGCAAACAACAAGAAAGGACAACATTACAAAAGCAGTAATAATAAAAATGTAAGAGCTGGCTGACTAGATTACTAGATGTAGGTGAAGGACTCTGCTGGAGACCCAGGAGCACCAAGTAATCTGGCTCTTTAACAACAGATGATCATGGGATGACTCCTGTATCTGAACCATTACTAAAAAGTCTGCTTAGACAGGGACTGCACCTCTTTTCTCTAGCACCACACACACCTATTTCTTTACAAGTCTAAAAGTACCTATGCCCATCTGAACTTGTTGCAAAGTCTCAGTTCCACTCACATGGGGTGTGGTGGATTTAACATTGTTAGATTATATCTGCACTTTTCTGCATACATTATTTTATGAGAAGTGTCAAACAAAGTATTCTTCTCCTTCATGCTATGACAATCTTATTGTTTCAAACTCTTTACTGACCATGACTCAACTTTTAAAAATCATGCATTACACAAATATCCTTCACACACAGGCTATACAGCCAAACACTGGGAAGCCATCTAGCACAGACTTACAACATTGCTTAGTGCTCTGCCCCATAAGAGTTCATTTCAGTTCAAAATATAGGGTTGTTTCAGCACTCTACAAACATTACAATAAATGAGGACACTTGCTATATGACATACTAAGACAAGCCTCAACAGATTTCCTGGGTAAGTCTTAGCACCAAAGCAAGCATGGTATTCTGAGCACTGAATAGCACAACACTCCCTTACTTCTGCTGATAAAGTGTTGTTGGTCACGGGCTTTGATGGATCATGCGACACTGCTAAGGTTCCTGTGGAAGCTGTCCCAGCCACTGTCAGTTTTGCTGCATCAGCAACTTCTCCATTGGGTAATATCCCATCAGCAAACCAAACACGCCTTTGTTCTCTAGGTTGAGCCACTAGAGAGAACATTAAAAAATAGGATTTAAGATCTCCCAGCAACATTGACTGGAAAATTTGAGTATAGAAGAGCAAAATGGAAAAAAATAATCAACAGAGAAATGTGGACTGGAAGTGACTTAATACATCATCTAGTGCATTCCCTATGGCAGCACCACATACAAACACATCTGCTGAGAATAGCTTACTTGTCCTTAAAAACCTGATGACCCTATGAAGGGCTGGAATACCACAACTGGCATGAGCTAGATTATTTGGAATGGATGAAGTGCAGATATTCTTTCCAAATTCTTACCACAGGTAAACTGAAAGAAAAAATAAGTACTTGTACCTTCTGCTCCAGGATGCTTTAAAACTCCCACAGGTACCATGACAGTGGGAGGCGGAGAGCTCAGGGCCCCTGAGGCCTGAGCCTGCTGCAAAGGAGGGATAGTAGAACAGTATTCAGCGGGATTGTTAGGGTTAGGACTCTGGCTTGAGGCACTCATCATGTTCTCCCAGGCTTGAGCTAAAGCAAACAAAGAATAAGAGACATGAACACAGAGGAAGGTATCTAACACTCCAAAACACTGTGTAAAGTTCTAAGCTACAGTAGGTGTGGACCCTGACACCTTCCAAAGACCATATCTCTTCCTTTATTTAAAAGCCCAGGAAACTGTAATTAAGCCAGGAAATCCATAGCAAGAGAAGAAACAGCACTGGTCCTGTGCAATAAAAACATCACTTCACAGAGAAATATCTACCTGAAAATTATAACAATACACTTTGACCTGAATGATGCTTAGTTCCTCATGCTTCATTTTGTTTCCCCTTCAACGATTTAACTGAAAACACTCAATTCTTATATATATGTGTATTCATCACACTGTACAGACAGAGGGATATTCCTATTACAAATGTTTTATTAGCTCCAGCACACTTGAGCAGATTTATCTTTTGTATATGAGAAAAAGCACTGCATTTCTTGATATCCAGGGCAGATCAGTACAGATCAACAACTTATAATCTCACCTATATTAAAAAACTTATGCTATTAATTCTGAAGGCATGACTTGTGCCTTAATTCAACTGCCCAAACAATAACACATAAAACTTCTTTGTCAACAACATCCATCACAAGGAAATCTCTCCTCTAGCTAGTGAAACAGACTGTATCTCCACAGTACTACTCTGTAGCTATGCAAGGCACCAAGAAATTCATACGTGTGCCTGCACCTTCAATCATACTAGTATGTTGCAAATAAACACATTCCTCTAGTCAGGCATAAACATCATGCTACCTAAGCTCTCAGAGCTCTAGAAAGCCTGAATAAATTGTGTACAACTTCGGGTTCCTTTGGCTAGGAATTGTAAGAAAACCAAGGTGAAAATAACAAGACCAAAAAACCCAAATATAAGCCAGCAGAACATAAACCCCTCCTGCTTCCTCCCATCAACCTGAAAAACCAATAGAGTGAAACGCCTGCCCATGGAAAAGGTACTGACATTTCCATTTGAGACAATTAATTAAATTGAAGGTTTTTTTAACAGCAATTCTGCATTAATTTAGAGTATAGGTCCTGAAAGAAGGAAGTGTTAAAAATGCACAATGAAAAGTTACATCTCTAGGATCCCTTTATTAGAAAAGTCATAGCATGGTAAAAGAACATTTTTAAAGCCTTCTCTAAATCAAGCAAAGTGCCAACTCAGCATATCTACCAATTGAAAATACAGTAAAAATAGCATTGGAAACTTATTAAACATATAGCCTGGCCATGGAAAAGTGCCAAAAACATACAACCCTCCCCCCCACACCTCAGTGAAACACAAGCCAGATACCAAGCAACCAAATGAAATAACTACTTTAAAAGTGCAATTCCTACCCCCGGTTCCAAGACTGTGCAAAGATTAATGCTCAACCTCCTGCACTGAGTGGAAAAAAAACCCCAACTGTACCAACAAAGAAACTGCAAGGAGCAGGAGGGATCAGATATGATCAGGCTACAGGTTAACTAACCAGCAACCAAAAGCATCATCACAAAGCACTGCAGCAGGGACAGAAACAGAGAGGTAGCCCCAGGGCAAGTGCACCTCAGTATGCAGGCAGCTCTCTCCCTATAATAAACCAAGCAGTGGTGTCAGTGTTCGCTGCCATTAATGTGCATCCATCCTGGCAACAGGACAGAAAGGCTTTTAAAAGGAAATCATTATAATATGATCAATTTTATTATGCCTTTTTACAAGAACACTTCTGGTTTCAACTGAAATATTTTCAGATTCGTCCCTTCCCCCAGATGAAAACAAATCCTACTCACCACCAAAAGGAGCCAGCTGTCTTTTGCCAGGTGTATGTGTAATTCCTTGTTCTTGTACACCTTGAAATGTGTTAATTCCTCCACCTCAAAATGTAGTATTTTAGCACCCCTTCAACGTCATCAGGACTTAGTTTTAATTTCTAGATACTACAACCTACAATTTCCTGTCACCTTACACATTTGTCCTACAGTAAAGAATTATTAATAATTAAAACCTACTACTGCACACTGATTAATCTTTAATCTTTTTGAAACAGAAAAAAACTTATTCCTGTTTAATAAAAGAAACTGTCTACTTACTTTGGATGCTCAAGACTAAGCACTCAGTTACTTTCAACTGAACCTGCATAATACTGAACTTCTTTGGAGAAAAAAATAAAGCTATGAGCTTCTAGTTGCTCAACAAATTAACAGAACTTTCTGAAAACAGCAGCCCAAATAATTTACTATACAGTAACATGTAAAGATACCAGCAAAATTGCCTTGTCTGAATGGTGATGTAAAACAGAATTTTCCTAACTAATTCTTGGCTACAACTACAGCAGCAATATTTCATCAAAGTCTCCAAAGTTTAACTAAACTTTTGCAGCAATGGAGATTTCATTATAACTGTTCAATAATTATCAGGATAGTTAGTTACCCTAATGGTTCAAAGTTTGCATTTAGAACCTGAATTTGTCTGCATGTTCGAGTGCACCTGTCAGACCTTCCTCTACAACTGAAGTAACTTCTGTCATCAAACTTGAGTTATCCAGACACATATTTATACCCTGAGATCAAGTCACTCATTCACCTTTCCATTAATAAACCAGAGTGCCTGGAACTTCTCATGATGAGACAGGTTCTCTCACGATTTAAGCACTCACATGGATCCTCTCTCAACCTAATCCAATTTTTCTGCCTTCTCAGTTCAAGACATAAAAACTGAACAGTGAATCTTTCAGCAACAGCTGTCTCAGTGTCATGGACATGTCAACTGGATAACATACTCACTCAAAGGTAACTGTCAGTGCAGGAGGTTCTAGGAATTTTCAGAGGCCTACAGTGGGAAGAACACTCTGTGTTTGCCCATATTTTTAGCACATACCTGAAGTGTTAATACTATAAAGGACAAAATACAAAATAGATTCCATGGCACTTTGGTCAACACCAAACTGTCTTTCCTTACACCAAGCAGAGGTAACATAACTTCTTGTTTGTTCTACCTGTTAACTTCACAACTACTTGTGACCTTTCTCATATGTCCCATGTTCACATCAGGCTTTTAGCCACAGCATCATCCTGGGTTTGACAGACCCTCCAGTAATGGGCCCAAAGCAATAATCCAAACTCAGCTGTCCAAATTTGTGGACAGGTTTTTATACAAAACCTACTTCAGCACCAAGCTGTTAAGGAGGAAGAAGAGTTGGATTAATTTGTGGATAAATACTACTTCCCCTATTTCCTATACTGCATAATCTAGAAGAGGTACAACTGCATTACTCTTCTGTTTGGCAACACATACAAAAGTGTTACAGGTTATCTACTCAGGCATCAAAGGACAGACAGTAGGCTCCTAAATTAAAAACAAAAAACCAAAGAAACCACCAAAAATCAGAGTTTCTGCAATCCTGGTGTAGCACTAACAAATGAAAGCTTTCAAACTCATTGCAACCTTACCAGTTTTTGTCTTTTGCTAATTGTGTTGTTTAGGAATCCCCACTCTCCACAGGGATTCTACACTGATCTCTCAAGGGTCTTTGCTGTTTTAGAATACTTACCCATACAAATACAGTATTTTGATTTTGTTTTTTTTTAAATAGCATCACTGCAGCTCAACACAAAGCCAGTGAAGCGCTGCATCTCAGATGCTCTCTCCACTTACCATTCATTAGTACTGAATGACAGATTACACACACTCGAGCTTCCTTTCGGTCCATGTACAGCAACTTGCACTTCAGGCTACAACAAGCTGCGCAAAAAACCTGGAACCAAAGGGGAAACAACTTAAGCATTGTTCAAAAATATGTGATAAACTGATGAATTCAGACAAGAGAATATCTGTAAAGCTCTAGACATGCAAAATAACAAGTAAATTATGAATATTTTCCCATTAAAGCCATAGTGACTAATACCTGCCCAGGGTGCCTTTCCTACTAATCCTGATGAAGCAGTACTGGGTGGAACACACAAATGCATGTTGTCCTGATACTGCACTGGGGTGTTTTTAAAATGTTTGGCATAAATGGCAATGGGTTAATAAATTCCTACTGCTTTACAATCACTAACAGAATTAACAATTTGGGAACTAGTGTCAGTTTTAGAAAAAGCATGAGTACTTTCTAGAATCAACTATGTTTAAATGCACAAGTTTTCTATACATAAGAGATTGCTACGGCACAGAATAATACAAACAGGTCATTTTTATTTCCAGCAGTGCAATTCATCAATATTAGCAACTCTAGCTATCTAATCTCGCCATATATTACATGCTATTCCTCAGTGGAGACTTAAATGAACAGTGATGTATCAAAATGTTTTAAATGTTCAACATCTACAGCAAGACATTTAAAAAAGCTCAATGACATCAGTACTACAAGAAAATCTTGCTCCATTTATACATATTAAAACCCTCACTCATATTGACATGATCACAAACACTACAGCATCACAACACCAGAGAGAAATCAGGAACTGCATTTTACACACACTGGCTGCTTATGGGGGACCTGGTGCAAAATCCCCGGGAGGACAACCTGCTGCGGAGGTGCAGTTGCAGTGCTAGTGCTTCTCACCTGAACCAGCTCTAACAACTCCCCAGTCCTGGGCAGGAAACAGTCTTGAGGCTTCCTCCAGATAAGCAAAACCATAAAACATGAGCATGGCTTGTGCATCAAAACAAACACTTGCATGCAGATCTAATCCTACAATAGCAATTGCAATCTCAAAATCCTGCAGAACAGACAAATCAGGATGCCCTAATGATTTCTTATTTGTTTTAAACAATTATAAGTCCTTCATTTTAAAAAACAGTATTTCCTCAGGGTTATTGTTCAAGTGACGCGAAGATACTTATAAATACTCATTCTATGCAGAAAGGTAATGTCACACTCAGGCAATCTAGAAACAGCACCAGCTACCCAACAAATGGGTTCAGATATTGTAATAGTTGCACTGGGCTAGCCCTTGGCCAGCAGTCAACACAACTGTTCACCCACTTTCCCCTCCACCCCAGGGGATAGGGGAGAGGATTGGGGGCAAGAATTAGGAGGCTTGTAGGTTGAGATAAAAACAATTTAACAATAGAAATAAAACTTAAAAAAAAACCCCAACAAGAACAACAACAACTAAACAACTAATATTAAAATAGTAATGATAATGATAACAGTAATAAGATATGCAAATGAGTGATGACCCAGTGCACACTGCTTACCACCCACTGATAAGCCTGGCCTGTTCCCAGATAACGATCCCGAAGGAGCGACAATCCCGAACCGAAACCACGATCCCGCAAGAACCCAAGCCCAAGAGCAAACCTGTGCCAATCCACCCCCCTTTCCGGTCAGCCCCGGATAATACACTAAACATGAGGGGATATGATCTGGAATATTTCATTGGCACATCCAAATGCCAGTTCTGGGCTTTGCTATTTACTACACTTCTCCCTCCCAGTCCTAATGCAGCTGTGAACAGCCAAACACAGGGGCCTTGAGCTCCAGCAGTAACCAATAACATCAGTACTGTTATCAATGATGTTCTCAAAACAAGTCTGAACTGAAACAAAAACATGGCTCTTCTAACCTGAGAAGAAAATTAACTCTATCCTAGCAAAACCAGGACAGATATCAAGAGAGAATTTCAGATTTTAACTATAGGTGGATATAATATCTACAATTCACTCTGCATGATTATGATCTGTAATACTTCCTTAATCCAAAAAAATATTCCATCATCACTTCAGCAGCAGTATTTCTGTAATACAGACAAGTAACTACATGGGATTCTCATATAAAAATATACGTAAGCCTAACTAGATTTCAACCAAGTTAAATATTACACCAAATTACGACCACTTTGCAGTCTTTCAGTGGCAAGGGTTTCAAATAAGTCCATATAAAATAAGCTCTGAGTTCACTATGAGAACTGAAAATTGAATGTGAAGAAAAAAGAGCTCACCCTGTCTCATTCCAACCAGTTTTAACGTTCCTAATTATATCAACTTAAACATTTCAAAAACAAATTAAGTGTGTATACACTGGCATTTTCATGCAAAAATAAAAACAACTCTTTTGCATATGTTATTTTTTTTTTTAAGAAAAAAGCTATTGTACTTTAAAATACTGATTTCTGCATTTACACCTGAACCCCATTTGCAAGCATTCTAGGGAATATTAATAACATAATCACAGTATAATTTAGAGACATTTGACATAATTTCAGTTCTCTGGGATAAACTTCCAGTCAAAAGTTAAGTATTGAACATGGAAAAATCAATGTGTTCAACAATAAATGAAGGACCAACACAAATTAATATCTCATTTAGGACCCTTTATCAAACCACACATTGTGCATTCAGTAAAGCTCCCAAATGCAACCATCTAAATATTAAAAGAGAAAATAGAAGCAATAACAGAACATCAACAACTCCTCTCCTAGGCTGCATCAGCTTTCTAACCCTAGTAATGCAGAGGAAGAACACAACCCAGCACAACTGACACTTCAGTGCTGTTATTAACAATCACCAAGTCATTATTGTAGTATATCATGCTATAAAAAAATATCACAGAGGTGTCATAGCAGTGTCTATGTTACTGGGGGTTTCAGGTTCACTGAGAGCTGTTAAAGCCTTAGTTGCTAGGGGGTTTGGTGACTTTTTTATATTTTAATGGAAAAATATAGTTTTGGTTGTCAGCAAAAAGATGACACAAATTTTCTGGTTTTCCTATCAAGGATGATTGTTTCATCTGACAATACAAAATACATAGATACGTAAGGTAAAATGTAGGAATGTGTTCACACACATTCTTCAAGCTCTTAATTCAAAATTTACTATAAGTGTGTTATTTTCTACCACTCCTCTGACAGTCATATCTTCCATTCATTTTGCCATTATTATTCTGAAATTAAAAACCGAGACAGATTTCCCAGGTGCCACTCAACTATTTTTAAATGCAATTTTCATTCCCAGATGAAACAGAGCATTTGTCCTGATGCTAATAAAGCTTAAAAAGAAACTGTTGTGATAAAGCTTGTGTTCAAAAATATTCAGTCCCATTATTTCCCCTAGAAACAATTAACTGTAAGAGCTGAAGGGTCTGTCTCCCCAGTTCTCTAGGTAAGGCTCATACATTTAACAGAAACAGTGGATGTGTCACTGTGATTCAGTAGTTACCCACACCACAGGCCCATGGTCATTGAATCACTGACTGGTTTGGGTTGGAAGGGACCTTAAAGCTCATCCAGTTCCACCCCCTGCCATCAGCAGGGACACCTTCCACTAGACCAGGTTGCTCAGAGCCTCATCCAGCCTGGCCTTGAACACTTCCAGGGAGGAGCAGCCACAGCTTCTCTGGGCAACCTGGGCCAGTGTCTCACCCCCCTCACAGCAAAGAATTTCTTCCTAATGTCTAATCTAAACCTCCTCTCTCCCAGTTTAAAGCCATTTCCCCTTGTTATGAGTTGCTTTGGGGATGATTATCTGAAGAAGAAAGCAAAAGCAGACAGCAGAGAACAGCAATGTCTCAAGCCACTACAGCTTGATTCATCAGAGCTTGCCTGTCAAAGCTTTTGGTCTATTTTCTCCCAGAATCGTTACAGGAATTAAGTGTTGCAAAGCAATTTGCAGTAAGTGCTAAGTATTATTTGACTTTTAATGATTCTTAGAATTTATTAATGAGTGGTTTTTCATTATTTTTTTTAAGATAAAAAAAACATAGGAAGGCATGAAAAAAAACAGAATTTTCTACCACATCTTTTGACTGCACAGGTGCAAATTTGGCCCAGACAACATTAGCTAACAAAAGCTTCTAGAAACAAGTCATTCTGAGGATTATTGTAAGAACATTCTGAGAATATTAAATACTAACACATGATGTATTTTTCACATCTGAAAAACAAGTTTGTATACAGAGCAGGGGAGCTTTTATTTTACCCATTCCCCACATATCATCCAAAACAATGCTGGTTGTTCTTCTCAAGGTTTGTCTTCAGTAGTTTAAAAAAAAACAAAAAAAAAGGAAAAAAAACCCCACATTACATTTTTTGGCCTTGCTCTATCTGGGCATGTTTTATCCATTTTGTTTACAGGTGTTTTCATTTTCTGCTTCTCATTTGTGCAATTCAGGGCTTCAAGTCATTACAGGGAAGTAATGAAATCCAAGCAATGAACAAAGTAAGTAGAACACATTACTGGAAATGAAAATTGTAGTCATATTTGTTAAACTAATAAAAAACAAAAGCATGACCTAAATAACTGACAGCTAATACATCAGAGCTAAAATGCTAAATATTCTTTTAACTTATGTGCCTTACAGATTCTCCTTAACTGCAGTGAGAAAGAGACTGAGCCCTTTGATATGAACCAAAAGGTACTCAAATGTAGGCATGTGCCTCATATGATGTTTACTGATCGCCTGCAGTTACTACCTCCACATCAGGACTTCTACTGCAACCAACCCACAAGAGGATGGGCAGACACAAGCAACTGGAAGGCCTGGACCAGTGCACAGAGAAAGTCTGCTTAGCTTTCAAAAGGGTCCTGGGAAAGATTTTTCAGCATGCCTCAAAATCAAATCTGAATAAAATCTACTTACGTGGTGTTGCAGGGAAGAGACTGAGTTCTACACATTTTTGACTACTAAAGGGACAAATGGGTTTTCTGCTAGGCTGCTTCCAGAAACAGGTGGCATAAGGGTTTGAGCTTTCTACATATATTTGCTTTTTTTAGGTCCTTTATTCAGGTCATTCTGATTCCCTGCACTCTTCTGGTAGCAAAAGATAACACCCATAGCAGTCAGGAGGTGTTTCAATCCACTTAGAAACCTTTGGCTAAGGCCTAAAGGAACCAAAGTTACTTTTACTCTAGTTTTTAGTGAGTTTTAATATTTCTTTTAATCTTAAAATTATTCATTAATATCTACTTGACAAGAGCGTTAGTTTACCACTTTTGAATCATCATATTTTTTCTTAAGTTCCTATTTCCCATGTGCTACTGACTTGTATTTCAGGAACAAGATAAAGATACTTGGAAATGCTTTACAACCTAATCATTTACCATAAACTTGCCACAGAAGAATTTGTGTTGACCCAGATGGCACAAATATAAAACTTCCAAAAAAAACCCTCAACAATAAAATATTTCTTACACAACACAAAATTATACAGAAATTATATTTCAGTTGTCTTCATTACAAAATTCCTCACCATGTGCACAAATATCAGGTTACGGACAATTTACTGTATTTTTTGCAGGAGCTCATGTATATTCTTTAAAATGATGTAAGCAATATGTGAAAAGTCAGTAAAGAAGACTTAAAAGAACAGAGTTGATCTGCTATCTAAGCCAGCAGGAATGTTATCAGTTCAACAGCACACTTCCAATTCCCATCAATATGTGTCAGTGTCTTTAATGGGATTACTGATGCAGTAATTTCTGAAAACTAGTTTCCTGCACTTAGCCATTTTATAGCAGTTCTACATGAATCCAGTGATGTGGATTGTTGCAATCAACAAATACACTGCTCATACAAGCTAATAATTCTTTCAGTTATAAATAACAATTAGTTATTTTCTATTAGAACCTTGAATAGATTAGAGCTTAGAAACTCCTTTTTTTCCTTCACAAATCAAACACAGCTTTTCAGGAAGAGATGTAACAGGTAAGTGTGGCTTAGGAAGTCCTCTGATTTGATTTTACGTGGTATCAGGGGAAAAAAAAAACAAACAAAAAAGGGTGTTTTGAGCTTACTCACAAAATACAAACTTACCTTCCCACAAGCTCTGCAATGATGCCTTCTTTTGGTGAATGTAAATCTGGCCTCACATTTCATACAGTTTGGTGCTTGAGAATCTGGAACCCAAACTGGAGCCACCTCACCCAAAGTCGTAAAAGGCTTTCTGGCTGGAGCTCCAAACTGACCAGCTCTGAGATCATTATCTGGACTATCTGGGGCTATTGCAAGGCACGGACTAGTAGAGACTCCAGATTCATACTCTTCCAAATGTTCCCCGTTACTATCAGTAACAGTAGCATTTAAAGATGTTTCACCAGGAAACGTGTCTGCTGTATCTCCTAACTGTGTCTTACCAAAGACATTTTTGTTTTTACTATTACCTCCACAATTTGGGGGAACAAGATCATTTTGTAAGTGGTCCGATAATGGCTTCGGAATCTGCAGTTTAAGATTTGTGGGTTGTTTAGGTCTTGCACCACCAAAAGGAACACTGATAGATTGCAGATTAGTCACTGGTTTTGGTGAAGTTTGCCCTTGCATGGATGAAACCTGACTACAAAGATTATGTAAATAATTTTTCTTTATGTGGTCACCTGTGCTGTTTAAAATAAGACCGCTCCCTTCTAAGGTCTCATTTCCTCTCTGTTCATAAACATTAGTGTAACATTCTGACTTGCTCTCCTCTATCTCCTTTTCCTCTGTTACCGAGTCTTCCTTGGAGGGTAAAGTCTTTGCAACATGAGCAACAACTGGGTTCTGCATTCCATAGGAATCACAACCATTAGACAGAGAGCTTGCTGCTGATGTAGCCATCACATCAGAGAGACTGGACCCTTCAAGCTCATCTATACCAGTCCCTTTTAAGTCTATGCCTGCCTCCATCATCCCATCTCCACCTTCTTTACTATTACTACACGCCTCATCAGGCTGTTTTGTCTGCATAAGTCTTTCATTCTCTCCCAGAGTTTGCTTATTATTCATCTCATTCAACTTAGTCAGTTCCCAATTAGTCATCTCCTGAGATTCAGGGTAACACTCAGCCATGCTGAGCAATTCTGTTGTGCCAAGATTTTTATCACATTCAATGACTTCGCTTTCAGTGGCACTAACATCCTCAGGGGCAAAATGTTCTGTAACACATTCCTCGCAATTGCTACTTCCAGTCACGTTGGGCTGACAAGTTTCAGTGAGCCCAGATAGCCTAGACTGTAACTGTTGGGTTGTTTCCTGCTCTACAATTAAGCTTCCATTACTTGAACCAGAAGACGACTTTTTAGCTTCTAGATCCGTTCTCTGAGAAATGGCTTTACTAGCAAAGTTTTCAACTGATACGCAGTTTTCTTGCATTTTAACAGTACCATCGGCTGGTCTCTGCAAGAGAGTCACTGCATTAATCCCTGCAGGTGTAGCTTCTGAAAACAGTGAATCTTTACTCATGTTAAAACCATCCTTTAAGCGAGAGGAGGGGCATGCAACGGTCAGGCTTTCAGATGAAGCATTAATCAAATGACTGCTAGAGTCATCTTCAGTGCACAGCCTGTGTACTTGCTTTTCTGTATCTGTGTCTTTTTCCATGGATCCATTTACAGTAACGCTAAACTGATCACTCTGTCGGTTTTCATTATCCAGTGTAAAGCTAATAGTGTCCATTAGGGATTGACTGTTGTAATTTTTACAATCCAGCAAATCGCCACTTTGTAGTGTTCTTCTGTCACAGTTATGCATGACTGCCACCACTAACACATTTTTCTCCTCTGGCAAGCAAGCTATATTTCCACATTTCTTCTCTCCTGTTTCCACAGTGTTACACTGATCATCCTGATTACTATTTCTTTTAATCAATTGATCGTCGGCTGTTGCCTGATCATCAATCCACATGACTGGGGTCTCTGGGCTTATGCTAAAATCCTTTCCATTAGCACAGTGATCCTCTCCTCCTGTTGGTGTAGTCACTGAATGAGACAAGGAGAAAGACTTTAATCTCTGCTGACATTCAGTAGGAGTTGTAGTTTCATTCACACTGGCCACGGTTGGGTTAAATGACAGACGACGAGAAGGCGGATCTAGAATCTGATTCCACTTTGCACCCAATAGTGTAGGTGAAACAGCAGCATCTGAAAAAGTGTTTAAACAAGAGAACTTACTGTCCTATTAACACTACAGGTTCTGTTCACTCTGTTGCATTAGAGTGTCCCAAATATAAATGTAGATATTTTCAAATACAGGCACAACAGTAAAACACCATAACTGCCATAACTAACATCACTGATCAACCATTAGTAGTGTAACCGTATAATGTTCCTGGAACTCAAGAAGTTTAGAGCTACACCAATTAGTATCAGGTTGAATTTACCCAAGCAACTTTAAACAATTGATTAATATATTTTAGATAGCTAGAAATGCCTAGAAAGATTACCACTCCCATAAAATGTTCAACTTCCTGTGACATCATAAAACATTTCTATGCTTGAGTATCCCAAAACTGCAGAAGATGCTTAAAAAAAGATTTCCCTAATTTGTTTAAAATAAATGATTAAAATATTGCCACTGAGATAAAGCTTCACAAAACCTGTCTTTAAAAAGTGTATGGAAGATTTTATATTAAAAGAGTGAGAAATTTTTAAAAACTAAACAAGATGAATGGAAACAGAAGAGAATACTACTAACAAATACTGAAGACACACCATGCAAAATTAACAGATGTTTTCTGCAAGTTCTGAGATTAATTTACAACTCAAAATCCAAAAGAATATCACAGATCTCTCCCTCTTCAATGGTTTTCTCTGTAGTATATTTCTAATGTGGAGCTACAATCTTGTTGAAAGTTACTCACCTTCGTTTTGCTCGAATTCATCTAAAACCTTATCGAGGTTATATGCCTCTGCTTGGAAATAGTTCTCCATTTGTCAGGGAAAGACCACCAGACTCTTGTCTGAACCTGCCAGAGAAAACATTACAATCAGATATTTAACCTTCAGTCAGCAATGTTCCACTACACATTGCCTTGATTTAAGGGGAAAAGATGTCCTTTGTAAATAAAATTTTACATACATTACATGCATAAATCAGAAGTATTTTCCAGGAATAAAAATTATTTGTGTGCTTAAACTTCCTTAATTCAGATGAACAACCTTCCCAGACTTGCTTTGGATTTTATTACCTCCAGTCTCCCACATTGTCTAACCATCAGGATCACCAGAATGGTTAAGAGCAAAACTGTTCCAATACCAGTCAGAAAATAAGCCTAGAGATCTGCAGATCCATCTTTCAGTTCTGTACTACCACTGATTAGTTCACGTGGCTTTGAACAAGTAGTTTAAACCCTCTGTGCTTCTGATTTTTTAATGGATACTAGGCTAGCAGTATTCTCTGTCACTCCTCATTTCCCAGAGATGCTTCAAAGATTCATACTTGTAAAAGTCGTTAAAGGACTTAATGGGTGTTACTTGAATTGTGCAAGCTCTTGAAATGACTGCTTTAATAATCCTTGTTTCCCTGAAAGGCAGGCACTGGAAAGCTAGCAAAATGCACAGAAGTAAATAGTGTCATCAAAAGATAATACCCTCAGGCTAGAAAGGAAGATGACAAGGGAAAAAAAAAACCAAACCAAAACAAACAGACCCACCAAATCAAACCCCAAGTCCTTAAGTAACTTTCTACAACTTCACATAATAAATAACATTTTCACCCTAACAGTAAGAATATGGTTGTCTTGCTACCAAAGGCTTGTAGCAACAAGACACTCCAATTAATTTTTTATTCACTCCTAGTGAAGAAATTTGCACTGAGAAATGTGTTCCATAACCTCCATACCATAAAGAGAGATCTTGACTTGATCTATTCTTTGAATATCATCTAAATGTGCCTTATTCTCTTCAGAGTTGGCTTTCAATGTTGTGAAATAAGAAAATGGAGAAGGAGAAGATGAGAACCTAGCTTTACAGTAAGAAACACTATTAGACCTGACAGCTAGACTCAGCTCAATTCAAAACCTGCTCTTTTACACTACAGATACAACAGACACAAGAAACACATCAGAGGACATTTCAAATTTAAAATTATACTTCAATATTACTCCCATAGTATCTGGATTTGAGGAAAACATCAGTTTTATTTCAACTACTACAACATTAAAACAGCTTTGTGTTTATTGTGGGCAACATCTATGATGAGGTTATTGGTACAAAAAGATCAGGCATTACAATACCACAAAAGGCAGAGTTCAAGTTTTTAAAGTTGATCTCAAATTTTACACTTGCTGTTTTTAAAAGATGATCATGTTACAACGTAAATACATTGCAATTTAATATGATCAGATTAAATTATGTTTAAAGATATATACAAAAAGTCAACTTTAAAGAAAATTAGTGTAACTGCACAGATTATAACATAAGCAATGGAGAAGCTGGCCACCTTGATCAAAGGTTGCACTTCAGAAGCCTAAAAACGCCCAACATTTTACATTCTCTACCAAAAGCCATGTTCTGACCTCTAACTGTGACAGAGCACTCTTTGATCCCTTTGATACCTACTGTAAGGTCTTCCTGAGCTATCCAACCTGCCCACCAAGTCACTGTATTCACAAAATTTCATACCATTTTAACTGAAACAATTACATTTACTACACACATGTCAAGTAAACCAAAATAATTTTTAAAAGCAGATGCTTCTCCTTAGACATACAAATACTAAATTCATTCAAACTGCATCCAAACTGTGAGGGTTTGGAGGTTCACTTGCACCTTTCCCTCCACCTCATTTCAACTCTCCTTAATAGGAAGCATCTTTACCAGTTCAGTAAATACCAAATATTGAAAAGTTAATTAGAATCTGTCACAATTAATATTTAGCTTGATTTTTTTTCCCCATTCAGAGTTCTAAATATCAACCAAAATTAATGCACTATAGTAAAACTGTTTTGTAGGAAATACTATACAATTTCACATCCATTTATAATGTACTTAATTTACATTATAATGATAACATTCCAGCCTAGCAAACAACTGATGAAGATGTGATTAATTATTCCTAGGCAAAGTCCTACTACTAAGGTCAGTGATGCAAAGAGTATTTGCCAGTGAAGCACTGCAAGACTGAAAAGTGCCAAAGAACATTTTTGTGTTACACAGAGTTAAAACTGTGATGCTGTCTGAAGCCACAGCACTCAAGATTTCCATGCACTTTCATAGTGAAAAAGGGCACCTAGTCAAGGCACTTGCCAGGACATAAACACAAACTGCATTTTGATTCTGTGTAACTTTTAAATGTTTAGAAAATTTCAGACCTGATCATTCATACAACTTCAAAACCTGACTGAAAGCTTGATAAAATTACTTCAGAACTAAATCCAATTTATGCACATTTAAGTAGAATATAAAGCACATTTGCCCCTAACATTTCATAAATTTAGTTCTACGTTAGCTGGTTTTGAATTGTCATACAAATCAGGAACAAGATATGCCTAACCAAAGCAAGCAGTGCTAGTTCATCGTAAGTATAATAACTTTTATCAGCTTTAGTCATGGCTTTTAACAGCCACTCTAAATGAGATCTCATTGTCTATGCAAGCAGCTATTTCTCAGAAAAGGTCAGCTGCAAATTTTCAGGTCTGTTGTTGTTGTTATTATTATTATTATTACTACTACTACTACTACTATTATTACTATTATTATTATTATTATTTAAAATAAGGTTCCGCTTAAACTCGAGAAGAAACTTCTTTACTGTGAGGGTGCCAGAGCACTGGAACAGGCTGCCCAGGGAGGGTGTGGAGTCTCCTTCTCTGGAGACATTCAAAACCCGCCTGGACGCCTTCCTGTGTGATCTCATCGAGGTGTTCCTGCTCCGGCAGGGGGATTGGACTGGATGAGCTTTCGAGGTCCCTTCCAATCCCTGACATTGTGTGATTCTGTGAACATAACAACCCTCCAAGCTTTTCCAGAAGTTTCTGTCCAAGGGTAAACACACTGCTAAACCCATGAAAGCTCTTATTGCCCTCTTCCTGACAGATAAGGAGGACGAGTACTAATGTTCCTAACAGATACTCCCAATGCTTCTTGACCAACACATTGACAGCAACTCATATTTTTGCCAGTTTAAGATCTAATACTGCAGCTCTGCACAGCCAGCAACTCAAGATCAAAAGAGAAAACACAAATGCTCTAACACAGCATGTTATAATACTCAGATAGCTGTTTTCCCCATAGTTTAGAATTTAATTTTATTTTTAATATTTTAATGAAATATCCAGCATAAATAAAAACAAACATATTCCTTTACAGGCCTTTGGAAACTTTGATTGTAACTCATAGGTACCGCTATAAAAGTTTGGAACAGTTTTAGAATTATTCTAGTCCCAAGCTTCCTCCTAGTAAAAAGGTTGAAATTACATTTTTAAAGGATCCTTGATATTTGTAAAACTCTTTTGTATTTTCTCGACTATTCCAAGCCATGGCATTGAGAGAAGCTGATGAGCAAACAAACAACTCAAACTCTGGAAATATGAGAATAAAAACATAAGCAAAAGAGAAAGAAATTTCAGTGACAATTTTACCTGTATGCTACCAAAAATGAGACACTTCCTAAACCAGTCCATATTGGGATGAACCATATGAAGAAGAGGATATTGTGCCAGTGCGAGGAAAAGCTGACATAAATCACCAATCCAGTGAAAAGCATAGGAGGGCTTTTAAAAAATACAGTCCTCCATGCAAAGATGTGGCAGAAAAGACTAATTATAGTAAAATAATAATAATTAAATACATTTTTTAAAAAAATTCTGTATTAAAAAAAAGAAGAGTACAATGGCAACCATCCACCACTTGTTGCCCATTGCAGACTCATCTCTTGTACTTCATGGCAAAAAGCTAATGGAAACATTCAGCCTGACAGTCAGATTCTTTTCAAGCTCCAGTTGGATCACAGCTCATGCATAATTCAGAAACTCTGTGTTTTACTTATCAATTTCTTCATACAACTGCATGGACTTACCATCCTCTTGATCTCTAAAACTTAAGAGCTTATGTTTATCAAGCTTACGTGTTCTGCTCTCCCCTTTGTCTAAATCCAAAGGTGCATGCACCAGAACGGCTGTGTCACACGTATCCAGAATTACTATCCTAGTCACCACAGCATTTAGACACAGGACAAGCTTTAACTGATTAGTGGAGAGGGAAGGAGACAGAAGTAAAGGACAGAAAAACCTTCCTTAAAATTAGATGGCATTCTGAACAGGCTTAACCTTGGAGACTGCCTCTCCAGACAGCTCAGATATCCCCCATGCCAGCTTCTTCTCGGGACATGAACTACACAAAGAGGTAGGCCTTGTGTTACAGCTTACATATTAAAATTCTGTAATAAAAAATGCACCATATATATAATATCAACATACAACTGTTAGCCTCCTAGCAAAGGCCTAAAAATCAGAGAGTACGTAAAGAACCAGAATAAGATCTCAGGACTTTGTTTTGCTGTCCTGTGCAAACTATTCATTCAATATGAAACTGTGAACATACACATTCCAGTAAACTCTTACTAAACAAAATACTCAAGTAGTGTATTAGAGTCCTCACAAAAAATATATATGGAAGACTCCTAAGATGAAAGAACCAAGGGACATGATCAAACTGAAACCAAACATTGCTCGTTCATCCTGACAAAAATCAGACGTCCAGAAAATGTCATTTTCCCACAGCATGACAACATGGAATTACATATCAACTGGACAAATACATTTATTAAATCTAGTGAACCTGAGGAGTTCCTTCAACCCCAAGAAACAATGGCCAAGTCCACGCACTGTTCCAGCTCCCTTTAGTGATCTTCATATCATTTCCCCCCAGGAGGAAGAAGTCAAACACCTTTGCTGTAACAAACAGCTTGTTCAGAGAGTTCAGCAATAGCTGTATTTTTAACTGGTGAGATCTGCTACAGCACAGACTGAGGAAGAAAGACTTTGCCCACTTCCCCCCTCCCTTAAACAAAATAAGACATATCTTGGCTCTAAAACAAGGCAATTACTCTCAATAAAAATCAAAACAACAAAATGCTGAAAATACTTCATCATCTTCTATATAAGCTATAGATCTGTATATAAAAGTGTATGTATATAAATATATATCCCCAAGCATACACAAAAAGACATGCATTTCAAGTACATACCCCTGAATCATTACATTCTACAGCAGAACTTGCCTCTTACCTTTTTTTCTTATACATATGTTAAGAAACGAATGACCCTGTGCCTACTCATGATGACTGCAGCACAACCAGCCAGTTCTGCTGAATCAGTGTGTTCTACTTGATCCTAGAAAGAAAATATAAACATGTATTTTATGATTGGTAATTCTGCCACAAACCGTGTTTTTTCAGCGGATGACTGCAGCTAGCACCGGCACATCTGGCAAATGCTGCAAGCCTTCAAATGATTTGGATTACATTTGCAGCTTTAAATTCAGGGATCTATATACTGTGCCACTACTGCACTCCAATATTCTGGTGAAAAAGGCTGCTAATAAAAACCACATTGCTACCTACCTACTATGACTCTTCATTTAGCTGTAAACCCACAGAGTGAGGCAGCAACTCCAAGTGTCCTTGTATTCCTGATGACCTTGACTGTACTGCTTAATTTATAAAACTACCCTCTGAAGTTAATTATATTACACTACAATAGGCCTTCCAAAAATAAAAAGCTAGTAGCTTTGATATGCAACAAAAATTCATGGCCCTCTGAAGTCTGTAAACTGTATTCATCAGTTTCCCATTGATTTTGTAACAGCTAAACAACTGGTTTTGTCTTCAAATTATTCCCCCTGCAATCTTGGGCTCCCTTCATTTCTAAGGGCTTCTTCTCTCAAAAACCACAATAGCATCAACCTTCAATAGAAGGGAGGACAGAAGCAAAAAAGAAACCAACAAAAGTGTCTTCAGGAAGAAACTGTCTGTTCTCCTACCTACAGCATTTCTACAGGTCAGGTGCTCATTTTCACAGGCTGCATCCTAACAGTCAACATAGCTCAAAAATCCAACAAGCCATGAGCAAAGAGACAAGGCTAGGTTATGACAAACAGTGAAACAAGAACAATGAGTGAGATAAGTTAAATTCATGCTTTAAGGTTTGGTGGTGCTAGTATTTGACCTGTTAGGTAGCTGAAATATTTATTAGTGCTCTGATGAAGGAGCAGCAAGCTAGGAAGAAAATCTTAAAACTCCATCAAAATGAACAGAGCTAAAAAAACCCCAAAAAACCTAAACAAAAAACCACAGTTCTCCACACATGGAAGTGATATTCAGTGTTACACCACGATTTTCCCAGGGTTGTTTATTATTCTTTGCACAAATAAGCTACAGTAATAATTCCAGGAAACTAATAAACTGAATAGTAGCACTCTTAGTAGTACTGTTTCCAGACTCAAAGAATAAAATCCCACAGCTCTGTACACCAACAGAACTGTTCCTGTATGCAAGTAAAATTTCTGATGCCATGTATATTTCTATCTCTATAAGCTAAGATGAATTTTGGATATTTGGGAAACAGCAGAAATTATTATATTACAAAGTACGTCAGATAGGCTTCATATGCACGCGAAAATGGAAGTGAGGGAAAACTTAGTTGCACTGAAAGACTCCAGAATTATAAACTTTCTCAAAGGGATGTGAAGCACATGTGGCAGCGGGACAAGGTTACCTGTACCAGCACCATGTCCCTTCCTGGTCTGCAGGTGAAGGAAAATTATTCTGTTTCCATGATGCCTTTGAAAAGACAGATCACTTAATGACAATTCTGTCTGTGATTTATTAGAAGGCCTGACAACTGCATCATCAGCATTGAACACATCTCACATGAACGAGTTGGCCATACATTAACCACAAACTTAAATCTTTACCAATCAGAAATGGAGCAGATGTAGCAACCTACAGCTGAAACGTGCTGAGCTGCTACCAGTGCTCTAAGCCAAGAAGCCTCATAGGCAACCAACATTCAGGGCAGGAGTAGAGCTTTGTTATTCATTGGTTTTATTCTGACCCACCTTCCTTGTTCCATTCTTCCCAGGCAATAACTTTTTTGTCCGTAACCATTCAACAGGGAAGAACACAGATCCAATCAATTGCTACCAGCCTCCAAAGAAAGCTTTGAAGAGATATTACCTGGAGCTTTTTGTTTACAATCCAACATTGGCTCTTGGCAGCCACTTCCCTTTACAGAGATCAATGCAAAAATCAAAGCGTGCTTACAGATATGAATGTAATATATTGAAACAAAAAGCAATTAAAAAGAAGTTAATTATAAGGTTTGGATTTCCTGAAAAAATGAACAAGCTGACTACAGAGTCAAACTCTTTTTCCAGTAAGATGTTAATGTAGGAGAATTATATTAAAATAAAAATCAAAGACAAAAAGAATATCTACAAAGGAGAGTCAAGAATATTCACAACAATGTACAACCTAGTGATTAGGTTTTTCCCAAATCATACACACTGCTAAAAAAGTTACACACACCTAAAAATTAAGTGCCACTGAGACCTAAGATAATTATAAATTAAGGAGGCCTAGTGTCTCTGCTGTTCCAGTTTGCCTACTTCAAACATTTCACACTTTCTTATCTCTTCTGATGGTGGTTGGCTGAACTCTTCTGTCTCCTGCCCTACAGTTGTATCACTCAGGTGCTGCTTTGGTTGTACCCTACATGTATAATTTCCTTCAGGAGCTCCAAGAGGGCAACTGCCAATTACTGTAAAAGCAAAACAGAAACTGAAGAGAAATTTGACAAGCAGAGACGTGCCCAGAATAGAGGATGAAGAATACAGGAAAAGAGCTCTAAAAATAAAAAATTAGAACTACCTTCCACAAAAAAGGAATGTAAAAAATGTTTACAACATCAAATGGAAGTAATCTGAACTAGCATAGATTGCAATAGCTTATAATAAACAGAAAGAGACTAAAAAAGAAGCAATTTTAGTTCTATGTTAAAAAAAATGCGGAAAAAGCTCAAAGCATGAAGAGATGCTAAAAAATGCTTCCATCTACTGGCAAGGATCCAACTCTTAACTACACTACAGAGCCTCTATAATGTGCTACCAGTGAGAAGATGTCTTTGAGTAGGCAGGAATACATTTGCAGCCATTTTAAGGCACTTTATTACTGCTAGATTATTTGAATTAGGCATTATCTTTAATGCAAACCCAGATTTCAATGCTGGTATCTTAACTTCCTAGTTTATCTACACTCTGAAACTATCAAATGGCAGATTCAGAGAGATCACAGACAGGGGGTGTATTCAGATCCCAACTTTGCAAGACTAAAAGCTACAACAAGAAATACGATATCGGGGGGTTACAGTAATAGTTAAACAGCGCACTTAAATAAGAGGGGAAACAGCTAGCAAGTTTCAGGACACACATCAGTCATACAATATGAATTATTTTATCTGATCAGTTATGATCTGGAAGCTAAATCTTCACAAGTGGAAAAGGAGGAGTTTCTTCACTCAAGTGATGCAATGCTTGGAATAATGCTAATTTACCATATGCCCAACTATTCTGTCACTTCATAACGGCTCCTTCTTGGCCTCTCTCAAATGAAGCAGGAACTTTGAGTCAAGTTTCAGATAAACATGTGTTTGTGTTATTTTTAAAGAACTAATGTAAGTAGAAAGACTAAAGAGTCTAGAGGAACACTCCTCCTGCACAGGCAGTCCCCCAGACCTGTCTCTACGCTGTCACAGCACCCACACTCTATATGGACAGTGTTATGTCCACACTAACTGAATAAAGCAAGCTTCATTCTACATTGCCAGTATATTTCCTGAACACAACATTAACTCTCAAATAGCTATTCATTCTGTACAAAGACAAAGGCTCTTTCTACCTAGTGTGTGTGCCAAACAAAAGGAAGGGCAGGCATTATAAAATGTTTGTGACACAGCAGCAGCAATATCTGTGTCACGCACATGAAAATGCCTGCAATGGCAAGGAACTCGGATTAGGCCCGAAATTAAACATTTCAACCTCCATTCTTCTAGTAATACATTAAACTAGCAGCCATGCAATGCAATCAGAAAAAAAAAAAGAAGATAAAATAATTTTTAACATTCTAATTTATTAAAAGAGACTCAGCAAATAACAACAGGGTTTTTCAAAAATACCTTGCCTAAGAAACAGTTCAGGATTAGAAAATCCCATTAAAACTCACCATAAATCCATTTAATAAGAAATACTAATAACAGCAGCAAGTGATGAAACATAACAAATATAAACAAGATACTATCGCTGCTGATTATTTTCCTGCACCAAAAGCTCAAGATGACCAAGTATTCTTCAGTTTTATTTCCCACAATTTGCTGATGTTCCTGCTACTTAATGGAAATTAACCAAAGAGTAGACTCAGACATGGCAGGTTATTTCTGTGTCATACAACACTTCTTACCAGCTCACTACCCATGAGTGCTGACCCAAGATAAACTATTTCAGTGTTGCATTGGTTTGTCTTTTTTTCCAATCAACTCCACAATAGAGATGGACAACACCTAAAGCAGAATACAGTCCCTCTAACTATTACACTAATATTTACATCTTTTCCCTTGACTTTTCCCCATGCCATTTTAAAGCTATTATTTCCACTTTTGTCTCCAGCCAAGTTTCCATAAGGAGACATTCACACATGGCAGAGCAGCAGTAAGGCAGTCAAGAGAGCAGCAACTTCAAAGAAGCTGCTGAAAGCAGCAGTTACAGAAAGTATCACCGTCAAAAGTAACAGGGAGACAAGAAAAATTATAGCAGCGTTATCAACCCTTGTCCTCCAGTAAATAAGAGAAAACAGCCCAAATGAAAAGGACACCTGCTTTATAGCACTTTACAGTAGAAAATAAATTCCATTCCCTACCCTTTTTACTATTTCAAGGAGAAATAAGTGGATTTATTTTCTTGACACAAAAACCAGCCTTGTCACAAAGCCTGTTCTCCCTCGGCACGCAGGGCCCTCAGCACCTGGAGACAGGAACCACGTGTCCTTCTCACATAACTACTTCTGACTGCCTGGAAAAGTGTCCATCCCGGCTCTCTGGAAGAACAAATAGATAGGTTTACACCACAGTGCTGCTTTCAGTGCATGTTTTTCCAGAGGAATACAGTTGGAAAAAAAGAGAAAATCCTTTCCTGAGCTTACTCATATGCTCACAGAGCTCACTTCAAAATTTAGTGGTTTATAAATCCAATGTTTTATAACACTTTGTTTCATACAACTCCCAAGTTTAAAATACTGTAAACCAGAAAAAAAATAATGCACAGTGTATTAAAACATAAACTTAGTATTGAATCATGTTTCTTAATTTGGGCATGGATTCCATGCACTGCCATCAATGTAACACTGTGCTTTTTAAAAAAAATCAATACACTTAACATACTGAACTGAAGCTGTTATTTAACTTCATTCAAGTACAAACTAAAGTGAAACATAAAGACAAATAGCTTTATGAGATGACTTTGTATGTTTCTGTATTTGAGAAACAAGGGTTTGACTATTAGAAGTTAATGTTTAAAAGAGAAGAAGAATAAAATTATTTAAACTCACACACTATGTATCTCAGAGTGGATTAATCCTGTATTCTAATACTTTATGAGTTTTTCTTCTTTCTAATGTAGAGTAGAAACAAGAATAAAGCCCAAATATACTGATAATTGTTTCAGATGTTTCTTAGATTTGGGCAATAAGAAAAAATCTGACTCCAGTCCCCTAGAATCACTAATTAAATACCTACAAGTACCAATGAACTGTCCTTCTTATAAAATCCACAAGGGACTGACACTTGCAGGGGCCGTAAGCAAAATCCGTATCTGATGATAAAAGCCGGAATTGCCGTGCAACCAGAAGGGGACAGATGAGAAAGGCAATGGGCAAAGAGGGAAACCACTCTGCTACCATCTACCAGCCCATCAATGCTGAGTTGTACCCACTAGGGAGAGAAGCTGCTAGAAGCGACACAATTTATGCACTCAGCTGCTCTTTAGAGAAAGGACAACCTGTACAGAGAAGTCTGAAAGTCTACAGTCACCTTCTACTGACGAGCTGTCAATCAGCTACCAAAGCTCCTTTATCAACACGCCTGGATGCAGCCTCTTCCCAAGGCTGCTGTGGTCATTTTTACTCATTTGATAGCTATGTAACCTAACAGTGTTCTAAAATCTTCCACATACACATTTTTAAGAAATACCATACTTATAGACAGCAAACAGTTACTATTTCTCAAATCCTGTGTTATGTAGAGCTGGATTACCATGCATCCCTTAAAATAAATTGAGATATTTTTATCTCATACTCCCTTTAACCTGAAATTATCTCAAAGGAAGTAACTTTTAACTCCAGTTAGAAATTCTATTTCTCCTGTTGTGTTGATCTTTCTATTCATATCATGCCAAGATTAAACTTACATATACACACACAGAGGACACTAACACATTACAAAATATTATTGTCTTGTCAAATGTAGCAAGTTCTTTCCCATATTTCTAATAATGATCTAACTACACTGCTGATGCTTGCAGTGCATTATGTCTCAAGTCATCTGTAATTAGCAACTCCCTCAATACAACTCAATACATCCATGGCAACAGTGTGCACTGAAACTGCTATTTCAGAGTATGATTCTCATTTACGCTGAGGTCCATTAACATGCTTTTAACAGTACTGAAGGGACGAAGCACCAACAAACAGAAATGGTGAGTAACTTGCCTTCAGACTCACTGTAAAGCTTTTTTTTTTTCATTGCTCCAGTGGTACAATAAACCAATCAGGACATTTACTTAAAATTTATATAAGACTCAGAAAAGTTTTAGTTATAAAATGAAGTGCCCATAATTCTCTATCATCGCTGGCAGTCACAGGAAATAAAGGCTTAACAGATAAAAGCCAAAAATTTTAAAGCATTCATTATAATTTAGTCAAAACAGTTTTCAGAAATCTTATAGAGCTCTAGGAACACCAAACCCTCCAAAACTCAGATGCAATGTTTCTCAGATAGTCCAAAACTGAGAAAACTCAGCCACTTCTTTTGTCCACTGATACAGTGGTTGACTCTGCTCAGTCATGAACCCTGACCTCTTTTCTTTACCTCTCCTTCTTAGACTCTAGTATATTCTTGTGTTCTGTTCTCTTATTTTCCCATCTCAAACACATTCCTTTCGCATTCACTTCTTCCTTCATTTGTTTTTTTCTCCCTACCTATGCTTCCTTCTTCTCTGACAAAAAAAAAAGAGAAACCCCATGTGTTACAACACCACTGTTCAGATCCACTGGTCTAAATCAGCTGTAAATGACCTTATTAACCACACAACACTATTCCTCACTTCTAAGAATGACGGGAATAAATCCAGAAACAGTGGTGAGGCATCCACTTTGTAAACATAAATGCAAGTCTTCAGACAAAGTAGCTATCAAAAAAGAAAAAGACACACATGTGGCCAAAATAACAGCCAAAACATATGATATCATTGTAACTGTCAACCTGCCTTCTACCTATCCTCATCGCTATGTACTGACGTCATGACTCCTTCATTAATTCATTTAAACCCTCAGCTTTTTAGATTGTGAAATACAATTTTTGATACATACACACACTGGGTATACAACTCCTAGGATCAGCACAGCTACCTGCTTCCCTCAAGCATCTATGGGTTGGAAACCTCTAGTTAAGACAAGTTGTATTAACTACATAGAATCCACTACTGGCACATTTTGTCAAAGCAGAAGAAGGTACAATTGCATTCACAAGCCATTCGGAACAGAAACGAAGCTTAATGGCAAAAAAAAGAGGAAATAGAACCGCAAAGGGCATTACAGGAAAAGAATGAGGGAACAAAACCACTACATATGCACATATCTATTGCCCATGAGCCCAAGAAACAATTTCTAATTTGCATCATCATAAACCCCATGCTCATTCTACAGGAGCATATTTAAAAAATAATAAATCTATGTGCAAATTCCAGTGATTGGTTAAAATGACTTTTACAGGTGACTTGTTAACTAAAACTAGGGTAGATACAACATAGGGGCTATTATGCTGATACACTAATATAATTACTTGAAAGCACAAAAGTACATAGGTAGAGCGATGCTTAAAGTTAATAATGATCTTTTAAAGCCACATTTATAAAAGAAACAAGAAAGAACTGTAAAATACATGAGGTATACTGGGGTTTTATCCAGTGTTCATCATTTATACAAAAACACAGTATGAGATGTCTACAATCAATGCAATTTGATGTTTCAGTTAAGAGTCTGTTCCAATATATATACTATTTAAAGCAATCTCTTAATAATACAATCTAAGAAGTGAGCTTTGCGCATACTTTTGAGATCACTAAGAGATCATTAAAATACTCATTTTGAATTAACCAATACAGCACTCAGTGTGACTTTGTAACATGATGACAATCAATGTGTTCTGCTAAACTATCAAACTGACCCAGACACAGTAGCTATGTATTTAAGTATAAACCCCAAAAAGTATATATCAGACACCTGTGCCTTTCTCTACAAAACACGAGACTCAGAAGAAAGCTATAGCATGTATTTCTACTGTACTACAGAAGAACATGCAATTTCAAAAATTCTGCTAGAAAAAAATAATTAAAAGGCAGAAGGGACCTTCCTCTTACATGATCTCAATTCATATTAAATGTTCATTTATCTGCATTACAGTGCAGACAGGGAATTAAAAAATTACATTGACCTGACTGGTTTCCTGGGTATATTTTAACCATGTAACTTTTGTGTCCCCTCCACCCTACAAAGAAAACTCAGTATTCAGTGTCCCAATAACACAAAGAAGAAGAGGACTTAGGTACTGGTAAGTGTTCAGTTACTATCACTTTTCAAGTGTTGTACCTTTAATCTAATCTCCTACAGAAATGAAGATTATGGGATCATATTGTTTACTTACTATTTTTTATGCTCATCCTTTCCAAAAAAATATGTGTTCATGAAAATTCGTATCTGCACAGTAAAAACAAATCCAAATGACTGTCCTCTGAGCAAAATGCAAGCTGCTATGTGTATTTTCGGCAGCAACCTGCTGGGCAATCAATATCCACACAGCTCTGGAAAAAACAGGACTATGGTGTTATGTGAGAAAGCTGGGGTTAGTGCAGAGGGGGAAGGAAGGGAAAAGACACTAAGGGGCAAAAAGGATTTACATCTACAGGAAAAACATGTTTCTTTCAGTCCACTGATGGCAGAACAATATGCTTACCAATAAAGCATCTCAAAGGACCTGGGTAGTGTAACATCAGATTCAGTTTACACTACAAAACTCATTCAACACATCTTCTAATTCAAAAACAAAACGTAGTGCTCTCCATGTCCAGATCTTATGAGAATTTCTCTGCTCCTTACAAAATATTGCACAAATTCTAAAGAATTATGGGTAGAAAATAAGTCTTAGCCATCAGAAACGAATCTGGATTTAGATTCCCACTGTTTCAGCTAGAGTGATGGGAGCTCCTTCATCACTGGACCAGCACACTGCACAACACAACCCAAGAACCACCAAGCTCTTCTGAGCACCAGCTTTATCAAGCCCAGTTCTCTGTCCTCAGACTTGCATGATGTCAGGCAACATGCTCCCTGGATCTGTGATGTCCTAAAAAGACAGGGAAGTGTTATCCCTGATCAACAGCTAGTGGAACTGACACACAGAGCAATCCAAGATATACACACCTCTCCTTCATGTCATGCTATTTAAGAAATCACCAGTACCAGATACCCAACTCTCTTCTGCGTGAGATAACTGAGGCCGAGGGCTGCTCACCTTTACTTCTCTACAACACAAGGAGAAAAGCAAATGTGCTACCTCAGCTACATCCAGTCACTGCACTTCCCAGTCTAGTGTAGAAACAAAATTAATTTTATTTTGTTTAAATTGATATGCAAAGCTCAGAGCTGCAGAACTTGCAGAGGGAATACAAATGCAATTCTGATAGGCATCGTCAGCAGATGACTGGGGGAGGGATTACTTAAGTCATCTCCACACAGATCACCAAAGTCTACCTCAGAGATACTGCATGTGAGGAACACCCAAGATCAGAATGAGGTCTGAGCACAACACAAACCAGAAGAATCTAGATCACCAGAAAACAGGTCCAATATTCCACTGCTAATGACACCATTCTTAAACCTTCCTCTTAAAATCCAACAGTTAAAAAAATGAGAGGAAAAAAAATTAGAGCTGTTAAAGAATAAAAGGGAAGACATGAGAGAACACTTTCATTGTCTAAGTAAGAAAGCAAAGTAAATAATAACTAAGAAACAAAAAACTCACAGATCTGAAAATATCTACAATTTCTGTCCTGTAGTATCTCACAAACTTACAATAATCTGACTTGCCAACTGATCAAGCAATAAATTTTATGCATATTGGGGAGTGACTTTTTACAAAGGCAGGGAGTGACAGAACAAGGGGAAATGGCTTTAAACTGAAAGAAGGGAGGTTTAAATTAGATATTAGGAAGAAATTCTTCCCTGTGAGGGTGGTGAGACACTGGAACAGATTTCCCAGAGAAGCTGGGGCTGCTCCTCCCTGGAAGTGTTCAAGGCCAGGTTGGATGAGGCTCTGAGCAACCTGGTCTAGTGGAAGGTGTCCCTGCTGATGGCAGGGGGGTTGGAACTGGATGAGCTTTAAGGTCCCTTCCAACCCAAACCAGTCTATGATTCTATATTCACATGATTTGCTAATTCTTCTTGAATTTGTAACAACTACATACACTATAAATTCATAGTTTCAAATGGCTTGGCATTTATTTTAGTGATCCTAAATCAATCATCTAGACCACACTTGGAGTGCAAACAGGTAAGTCAACATGTACACTGACTTCAAAGCAGAGTTTTGACACTACAAAACTGAATCTGGAAACAGAAAAGCTCCTCTAATAGTCAATGTCATTCCCAGATAAAGAAGCTATTATGTGATTTAGAAAGCTCTTTGATCTGCTTCCGACACTGAACACTACCAACTCCTTTTAAGTTCATCATACTGCTTTGTAGAAAAAAGCACCAGTGCATGTTCCTCCACTGATAATCTTCTATGAATTTTCTAATGTATTTCACCCGCATTACTTCCCCTACAAATGCTGTACTCGGAGCACGTGGATGAAGATTGAGTTACATTATGTATAAAAAAAAGGCTTCAGTATATCATAGAAGTAAACAAAAACTTTCATGTTAGAGCGAATTTTAAAACTCCAAGAATCCAGAAGTAAGGCTGATAAGAATTACTAGAGCAGCTAGGGCACTTCTGTAATTGACAGAGCACATGTGAATAAATGACACAAGAATGGCCTGATTTCAAATCAGCACCTGACAGGAAACGACTCTGGATTCTTTGTACACTGGGAAGAGGGAAGGGCAGGTTCCTCCCAGCTACTACTTCACTACCAAAAAAAAAAGGTACTGAACTTTAGACATACACTAAGCATTTTGTGTCTTTATGCAGGCCCACGGCTGCTCTTTGGCAACACTGAAGCGCAACAAGTCAATAAGTAAGACTCACCATGAAATAGTCCAGTAAGTATAGTCAGAATTTGGTAGATAGCATTTCTTTTCTAACTCTTAACTGGACAAGGGATTTTCTCAACACAAGCAAAGGCTCAAAACATTTCCAACATCTCTAATCATCCCTAATTCCTCTGTCACTAATGAAGAATAGCTGGGGAACAGTCCTAAAATAGTCATCAAATTGAAATCTACCAACACAGAAGTATTTTCATACATAGATAATAGCAGAAAAAAACAGTTCCAGCTTTGTCTACATGAGGCTTTAGTGCTTTTTTCTAACTGCTGTGAACATCAACTCAGCTCAAGCCAGGCCAAAAAACAGGAAGACACTAGAAAAGAGACATTACTGCATTATTTTATATACAAAGCCATACCCTAAACTAGGGTTCAGCATGACTATCTAAATTATCAGTTGCTGCCTCAAGCCTTCACTAGAAAGCTTTCCATCTTTGTTACTATGTTGGAACCAAACCAGTAACAGAAATCCAACAAAACAATTTTAAGAAAAATTACTAATTGTTAATACCATTTCCAACTGTACAGTCCTACTCAACTTGATTCTGCAATCAATCTCTTAAAAAAATTCATCAAGTTTCCTGTTGATATTAAAAAGAGCGGGGTTGGGGGGGGAAGTATAGAAAACAAGCAAAATAAATACTAGTTGCATGCAATACAACTCCTGATAGAAAAGCCTAGATGATCCCAGCAGAGCACACCAGAATGCTTCTGGGCTGTCAGCGTATTCCCTCAAACAACTGATCCTACACTGACCCCACTGACTCATAAGGTAGATTTGTAGCTTCAGCTGCCATCAGAATCTCAGAGATAGAAGTAATATTAACATACAGCAAACAAGACAAAGATATGTATATATCCTATATACAACATAGAGAGAATATAGAGGGTGCAGCCATTAGTGTTATCTGCAAATAATTCAATATGAAGGTTAGTAAATTGCTACTCAAGAACACAGAGACAAAAGAAAAACCAGTGCAAGTGGGAACCCAACACTGAAGTCCATGTTCTCATTTGCCCAATGTACAGTGCACACTGGGGACAGAATAAGTGAAAAGTTAAAAATATGGACATCAACACTTCATAACATAACATACAGCCAGACTGCCACATATTGATGCTTCCAAATTAGCAAATTTTACACAGAAGCAAAACAACATTAAAGCTCCTTTAAGCTCCCTCCTCCCTGGCCTTCATAACGGAGACAACTACTGCCTCAGTCTATACTGGGACTGAAGATATCACACAAGTTATTCAGCACTCTAGCTCCACGCTTCCTAAAACACAGAAAATCTACAGATTGTGACTCCACACCTGTCCCTCACATACTTTATCACTTTTCTTCTTTCTCACCCCTCCTCCCCTTTTTTTTTACTCTAACAGAACTATACCTGTGTAAAAATTCGTCTGGCTGGACTGCTTCTTTAAGTCAGCTCCCACTTGATGAAAGAATACAGACGGAACAATCTACCCAGTGTTGTGAGCCGTAAGTTCCCGGCCACACACCGTTCCTCTTTAGCTGATGTTTTTAAATTAATTAGATTTCTCTAATTAAACTTTAAAATAGTTTTAGTGACCCTTTATGGATTTTCTCTACTATTCACCTTCAGTGTATTTGATGCTGATGTACCACTCAGAGGGCTGTTATTTCTGAAAAATAAGCATCAATATTACACATTTCTACTTATCTCTTCTAGCCATGCACAAGTAATATAATTACTGTTGCAATATTCCAATCCTAAACAATACTGGAAAGAATCAGTGAAAGAATACATATAAACTCACCTTAAAATTATTTTTCTTATTCTACCTGTCTGCTATGGCAATCTGAATAAGGACCATTCCTAAATATCCCAAATTCCACATGTATGTGATGCCAAAGAGAGAAAACATCATAAAGCACATTCAGGAAACAAACACCTGTCAAAGACAAAAGCACTGAGTGCAGCATTCCATTAATCCCAGTGAAAAGTCCCTGGGATCTGCAGTGTCTTGTAATTTTCTCTAGAAACCGACATTTAAAGGAATGGCATAGCTCAATACCCTAGGTATGGCACTCACGCTCATTCCTTCCTACAAACTCCTGTCGAGAATTACACTCATTAAGATTTAACAGGGCACCTAAAAATCTACACATGCTCAATGTCTAAAAAGAATTTTAACAGCTAAATTTAAAAAAAAAAGTGTTATGCTTCAGTTTCAACTAAATGAAACACAGCCAAGCAAAAAGGAAGTAGGAAAGTACTGTATTTGTCTGTAAAACCACAATAATTTCTATCTATAAAATATATATTTTTATGTATTATTATAATGGGCATTTACTTTTGTCATACTGATTTTTCAAAGTGTGCTATTCTTTTGATAACTATATAGCATGTTTTGCTCTAACTGCTAGTCAAATAAATTTGGATTAATACGTATCCTGAATTCCAATTTAAGTAGAAACTACTGTGTCAGTGAAGGATCCTTGATATATCTTTTAAAACTTCCCATCCATTTACATTAATTGATGCAATTTTCGCCAACACAGAAGTAAAAGCTCTTTCTATGACCTAAAATTCAATACTTTCACTTACTTTCAGCCATTTACTCTTGACTCTATGTTTCCTGTGAATACAAAAAGCTTTGTAAACTGTTAGAATCATTGTACAGACATGTTTCTCTGCTCCACAAAAGCAACAGGAGGGAAAACTGAGCACGTTAGTTCACATTTCTGTTCATTTCAAAGTTCAAGTCTCATAAAGAATCACTAATAGAGCTCTAAAACAGGCCATCTTTCCGTTTCTTTAGAGACTTGATTCTCAATCACACTAAAAAAAATAAACAGTAGCCTTTATACAAAACTTTCAAAGTAGTCTGTGAATATACTGGTGTCTTCCAGCAATGTTCTGGAAAAGATCACTGATTCATCAATACATAGACTAACCATGCACTGCAACTATCATCCCTCATCTGATTTTCTGTCAATAAATTCACTTTTACTTGGAAGATTCACAGCTTGGTGCATCAAAAATATTTTTCTGATCAACAAAACATGAATACACAACTTTTTCCCAAAATCTATTTATTTTTATTCACTTTTATTCAAAAGCAAAACTTCACTCTAATTCTTCTGCAAAATAGTTTCCAGGTAATTTTTTACAGACAGTCTGTAAACCAGAAACTTAGCAGAAAACCAGCAAGTTATTTTCTGCTAAAGTTGGCACAGTTAGTGGACAGGTAACAACAGACATTAAGAGCTTATCATTCTTTGGCCACAAGTTTTAATACTGCATCTTTGTTCAGCCTCCACCTTTGTTCCCTGAGACAATCACAAGCCAGACTTTATGCCAAACTAAAAAAGCTGTATCTCATCCCAATCTTAGCCCCAGGCCTCAGATCTTGAAACGTGCATTTGAAAGTATTTAATCCCCAGCCTAATAACTGAGTCAAAGCTAACACACAAAAATAACACCCAGTATCAGGACTCAGCAGTGCAGTTTTGGGGTGTTTTTCTTCCTTTTTTCACACACTAAGGAAGGCACAATAAAGCAATGCACAGTTACAGAACCAACCACAACGTGCCAGAAGATGGTAATTTGTTAGGTGTAGATCAGGGCTTGAATTACAGGGAGGCTCTGCTTGAGATTTTAGGCCCTTATTCAGCTTCCTTTTCAGAATCCCCAAATCTCTGAAGAGATTTTTAATTTTGTCTCTCTTGGGTCAAGGAGACTTGTTCTCATTTTGTATCACATGCCATAACTTTATAAAAAGAAGTGCACTACTGGGCTCAGGCAGTAACAAAGGATTTTGATGTTGTTTCAGCCACCAAAGGTGTACCCAAAATCTGGATTTGTTCCATGCAATCAAAAATGATTTGCTAATAAAAGTTAATTACAATGTTTTAAAACACTGCCTAGGCAGTAAAATGCTGCCTAAAGAAAATAAGAGCTTTTATTCAAGCAGAGCATCTTTTTTTAATTATTATTTTACTTGTTTATACAGGGCTCCTTCCAGTTTTGGATTCAACCTGGACCAAAATATCGAGGGTGGTGTTATTCAGAAACTCTAGTCTAATACAACCATACTTAATAAAAAGATTGCTGGAATTTAAGATTCCATATTCAGTCAACTTCTAATATATGTACTGAATGAAAATATGTGTAAAAATTAAATCCTCTGACAAACCTCTGTCACAAAATAATCAGGAATACCTTGTCTATAAATAAACAAGATAGTTAACACGAAAACACAAAAGTCTATCAATTCCCATCTGCTACTCCTTTCTCAGTCTGGTTAACAAGATAAAAACAGTTCTTCAGCCACCTTCCATCATCTGCACCTATTTAACCGTAACATTTATGAGCAAGTAACCAACCAAGACATGCCGGAGTGCCAGTTATTCTTAGAGTGAGACATGACCACAGTTTCACGTAATTAGAGATGTTATAAAACGCATCCCGCCCGCCCGCTCGCCCCATCCCCCTCCACCGCTCCCACCATTGCCGGAGTGACTTGTTACACATCGCGATGAGCAAGTTAACATTCCCTGCCCGGGGAGAGCGGAGATCAGGCCATAAAAAGGGCACGAGATGCAAACAGGGATCCTCCCCTCTCCGGGCCGGGAGCCCAGGCTGCCCGCTGGCTCCCGGTGCACGGCGCGGCCCGGGGAACAGCCTCGCCTTGCCCCGCGCCGGCACCCGGGGGATCCCGGGGGGGAGCCCCGATGGAGGAAGGCAAGAGACCCTCCTCCAGGACCGCCGGCGCTGGGAGAAAGGTGCCCCGGCCGCGCCGGGGAGGGGGTCACCCAGTCCAAGCACCCGAGGACAGACGGGAATAGCGGGGAGGGGACTCAGGGGACCAGCGTCGCCGCTGGTGAGGGCTGAGGGGCGATCGCTGTGTTCCCCCTCGGTGGCGAGGCGCCGCTCCCCTTGGCGGCGTGCGAGGGACAAGGACGGCGGGGTGAGGGGGCACCTGGAGCCCACGGCGCTGGGCCGGGGCGGTGGCGGCAACACGAGGGCTCCGCTGAGGCGTCGGAGTCCTCCCCGCCTGGCCGCCCACCCGCCCGCGGGGCCTCGCTCCGGGAGACAGGGGCCTGGGGAGGGGGGTACCCCGGCCTCCCGGGCCTGGAGGCGGAGGGCTGGGCGCAGCTCACTCACCTCGGGAGGCAGCAGGCGCCGCCGGGTCTGCATGGCGAGGGGGATCCCCCGGGGCCGCGCTGCGCCGCCGCTGCCGCTCGCTCCCGGGCGGGCCCCGCAGACCCCGCGAGTGCTGGAAAGGCCGGCGCCCGCCCTCACCGCCTGCCAGCCGGGCTCGCTCGCTGGCTCCGCGGCCAAGGCCGCCGCAGCTACCGGCAGCCAGCGCCCCCTGGCCGGCCCCAGAGGCAGCGCACGGCACTGCGGCAGCGCCGGGGAGGCAGTGCGGAGTCTGCCGCACCCCCGCCCCGCGGCGCGGGGGGCCGGGCAGGCCGCGCCACCACCTCCGGGCCGGCCGCCTACCGCCAGGCGTCACGAGCGGAGAGCGGGAGGAGTCACCCGGCGCAGGGGGACGCGCCGCGGCGGGACCCTGCCCTCTCACCCCCCACGGAGTCCCGCCGAGCCTGCGGGCCACCACCGAGCCCGCGCAGCCCGGGCCTCCCGCCCGCCCACACACACACACACACGGAGGGCGGCACCGGGGGGCGCCGCAAACCAAATGCAGGCTGTGGGGCAGAGGGGCGGCGTGAGGCGCAGCGGGGCAGAGGGGTGACGGGAGGCGCAGCGGGGCAGAGGGGTGACGGGAGGCGCTGCCGGGCAGAGGGGCGGTGTGAGGCGCTGCCGTGCGGCTGCCCACCCCGCGGGGAGGCACCCATCGCTGCCCGGGCACTGCGCGGCGCGCTGCTGAGCCCTCGGCCGAGAGATGTGCCCCGCAGCCGGCTGCAACTGCACCTACGCGCTGTAGGCAGGAGGATTCGCGGCCGGGAGCCATTCGTATTTAATTTCGCCATTTCATATCGGGTACCGTCCAAATCAGAGAGGGACACCCCATCCTGCGGGACTCCCGCCTCCGGCCCTGCACGCCCACACGGCCACCCTTGTGTGGTGGGTGCACGGGTGCGCAGGCACGGAGCCATCCGCTCAAAGACACGTTAACTCTTCAGCAAAGCGGGATTCCAGAGAAAAACCCACGCGCGTCCCTCACAGAAACAGCCTCCGAGGTGCGATGGCAGGCTGGCGGGTTACGCCAAACCAGAACTATGCGCCCGGAGTCTCGCCGAGCCTCTCTCTTAAGAAGCGGCGGCGGCCATGCCGGGAGCGGGACACCCTCCCCCGCCTGGCTGCAGGCACTCGGGAACTCGAGGAAATGTCACTGTCCCGCGTGTGACTTGTGGCGGGTCCAGCGGGGCGGGGGGTCCGGCGGGGCGGGGGCAGCCAGCCCAGGGCTGCCGTGCAGGGCCAGGGCGCGCACAGCCGCCCTCTGCTGGCCGGAGGGCAGCGCCCCTCACCAACGCCTCGCCCCGCCTGCGGCATCGCCCTTCCCGCGCGGGCGCTCCTCGCCTCAGGAACCCCCCTTCCCAGGAACCCCTCACCTCAGGAACCCCCCACCTCAGGAACCCCCCGCCTCAGGAACCCCTCGCCTCAGGAACCCCTCGCCTCAGGAGCCCCCCGCCTCAGGAGCCCCTCACCTCCAGAACCCCTCACTTCAGGAACCCCCCGCCTCAGGAGCCCCTCACCTCCAGAACCCCTCACCTCAGGAGCCACTCACCTCAGGAACCCCCCGCCTCAGGAACCCCCCGCCTCAGGAACCCCTCACCTCAGGAGCCCCCCGCCTCAGGAGCCCCTCACCTCCAGAACCCCTCACCTCAGGAACCCCTCACCTCAGGAGCGGTTCACCCCGCGCCAGGGGAAGGGGGAAGAGCTGCCATCCTCTCACCTTCACACAGCGCTCTGGCCTCCTCCTGGAGCGCCATGTCACCCCTAGGAGGGAGGCAAAGGCGAGTGTGGTGGCTGCTAGTGCAGTCGCGCTGCCATTCCCGCTTCTCAGGTCTTTGCGCTTGCAAGCTATCACTTTCCAGCAGGTTAGGCTTCTCCATTAACTTCCTACATATGGCAGTGAATACAGTGTGATGAGCCCTGGTGATAAAATCTAGCCCTTCTTGCTCCAAGAGCATCAGCCCATCCCACTTGAAATGAAAGGGAAGCACTTAATGTTTATTCATTGATTCTGGTAGGACTATGTGCTTTTCAAGCAGAAAATACAAGATACTCCAAATCAACTAAATCATCAATCCACAGGCAAAGAGCTGAGGAGATAAAAAATGCTCATCAATCATAGCTGGTAGTAGCATGTTAATGGAGATGGAATTTATTTTCTCCCATAAAGCGTTTCCCGGTTAACCCCAACTTGCTATCCCTTTAGCAATTAATGGTGTCATGCTTGTAAAGTATAGATGAGGAGTTCAGATCAGTCCAATACACAATTACTATCCTCAACAACCTTCATGAAACACCTCAAACTGCTAAACACATAATATGCCTGACAAACAAAAAGGAAATAAATTAAAGGGTGAGCAATGTATCACTTAGTACCCTCTGGACAAATGCATACAAGTGCATAGGTTTGCCATCTACCTGTGTCTGACTAAGGTGTATCACTACCATCATGTTCTACTTTAGTATCTCTGCATACAGCCATTCATTGGAATGTTTTCTTACCAAACACTGGGAGTTTTTACCTGAAGGGTACCGTAATTGGCTGTTTTGCAAGAAGGCCATCTCATGAAAGCATGCAAAAAAGGAGTTAGGAGCAATGGGAAATATCTCTATGAGTTAAGGGAATGGGACATGGTCTCATGCCCCATCCCTGCTCCATATCTCTATGTATCTTGGATGCCACTTGACTTGTTCCCAATGAAGATGTATCCAGAGCAGCAGGAACTCAGCAAAACAGGTTGCTGCTCTGGGCAGTTGTGGTGCCAGACACCTGAGCTTAAAGCAGGGAGATTGCCTGTCTTGTGTTCTCAGTGTGCTCCCTCTGTGACTGTCCAAACAGGAAACATTTGGGTATGGATAATGGGAAACACTATGTACAAACCAAATCAATAATTTCATCCCAAGCTCCATCAAGGCTATGAGTCACGGACAGTGATCATCTGTTTCACACACTGAGTGCCAGTGTCAGAGTTACAGATTCTCCAAATAGTATCTTCAGCTCTTCCTTCATGAACATTAGCCTCACCTCAGTGAGCTTCCACAGCGTCATGGTGAGAAATCATGCCTAATAGTACCCCACATGATAGCATGGACATTCGGTATTGAGTTTATCACCTCTTTTCCTAAGTCTTTTACCATCTTTGCCTAGTTTTCTTATGAGAAAATACCAAGGAAGAGGCATGAATGGGAGCATATGGAAGAGGAGACTCCAACCTGCAAAAGGCAGGGAACTGGAAAATGGTTGAGAAGACCACACAGTTAGAAAAGTGAGGGGAAGCTGAGATGCCCTTAGTTGAAGGAGGCAGCAGAGTTACAGGGTTAATACAAAGTTGTGTGTCTGTAACAACCTATGCACACTGAGAGCTAGGAGTTACGGGCAGTTGATACAGGACTCCAAATGATGCAAGTTAGTCTATGAGTTAACAGCAGAGTTGAGGACAAAAGGGATTTTTTAACTACTTGGTGAAACTTACAGAAACTTGGGGAAAAAGGAAGCTTAGTAATGGCTTCAGTCTGTTACTTAGGTGGAAATAGTAGAATGATTAAAAATAACATAGGAAAGGCAGAAAGAGCTCAATAACTATTTCTGGTCTGTATCTGGGGAAGAACCAGGTGATATACGGATATCATATGATGATGATGATGAAATACATTCCATTACAATAGGCACTGAGGAGGGAGGATGTTAAACAGAAGCTAATAAAGTTGGGCATCCGCAGGTCTAGGTAACTTGCATCCAAAAGTTTTAAAAGCACTGGCACAGAGTATCTTTAGACCATTAATGTTGATTTTCAATAAATCTTGGAACATTGTTAAAGTTCCAGAGGACTGGATGAAATATTGTACCAATATCTTAACAGGGTAAACAAGGTGACCAGGGTAATTACGACCTGTCAGTCTGACAAGAATCCTGGGTAATATAATGGGACATTATCTACATTACCTGATTTAAAAATAATTAAAGGATGGAAACAAAATAAATGCAAATTAATGTGTAAGATAAATCTTGCCAAAATAATTTGATTTTTTTAATGGCATTACAAGTTTAGTTGATCAAGGTAAGCAGGTCTGCAAAATATTTCTTTTGGTAACTTGCAGCATTTTAATGAAAAAGCCTGAAAGATACAAACTCATCACAGCACATACTAAATTGTTCAAACTCTGTCCAACTGACAAAGTGGGGAAATAAGGATTCATCATCAAAGAATGTGTTTCTGGGTCCTGTAGCAATTAGGTCTACACCACCTTGTATTGATATTAGTGGCTGTAAGGAAAGCATAAAAGCATCACTTTCAAAGTTTGCAAATGATGTAAGCAATAGGGAGTGATAAATAACAAGTCATGATGTAGACTCTCTGAAACAGCTTGATAACAAGTAATATGCATTTCTGTACAGCCAAATGTAAAAACATGAACCAAAGAAAAAAGACCACAACTATAGGATGAGAAAATTTGTGCTTTAAGAAGTTAATACTCAAAAACCTTGAGAAGAAAATGAGCAGGTAGTGTGGTGCTGTGGCCAACAGGCTAATGCAACCCTTGGTTTTATAAACAGGGGAATAGAGAAAGATGTCTTTATCTGGTACTAGTCCAACAGGTCCTGAAGTCTGATAGCCAGATTCCTTCATTCCTTAATAGAAGGTGAAAAGGAGATGGTTCAGAGAAGACCAATAAGAATGATTTAGACTGAAAGTGAAAAATGTTCAATCTATTTCAGTGTCAAAAAAAGAAGGTGAAGGGTTGACCCAATCATAGGTTTTAAGTGCTTCCAAAATTCAGTGGCTGTAAGCTAAAGGCAGATGTATCCAGCTTCCTAGTGAGGTCTTCTGTGACTGAAGGTAATTAATCACTGGGACACTTTATGGAGGAACAAGTTAGCTTTCCCAGCACTGGAATGTCAAAATCAGGTGCTTTTAAAGCCTATATTTTAAAACAAGCAAGAGTTCAGTCCTTTTAAGTCTGTAACTCATGAGATGCAACTACATGATCACAGCTCTGGATCCTGGTTACTGGTCTGTGCAGAAGACTTTTCCTTGGGCACTGAAGTAACAACCTGTCATCCCTTTCAGCATCATCTGACACGGATCATGTGTTCCTGAGCACATGACGGGAGCAGCCGTGTGGATGGCAATGTTTACACGGGTTGAAGGGAGGGATGGCTGGACTTGTTCACAGAAGGCAAATCCTTTGAAGCATATTGCATCCAAAGGTAACATTTCTCACTCTAGACATCTGAGACATACACTGCTGGAAGCTGGGAGGTTACTCCTGAGAAGTGTGGCTGTATGATTATCCTGCTACTAAACTGTTTCTCTGGCATCTGCTTCTGGCCACTGTCACAGACAGGATACTGATCTGTCTCATGCTGTGTCTCAGGTCCATACCAAAGCTGACCCACCCCCGGTCTCTGAACAACAGAGTGAGAGTTTTAGTGGGAGCAGAGCATAGATCCTTGATGACAAATAGGCATAGGTGCAGGAGAGGACAAGAACCAGGGGAGAGAAGATCAGGAACACCTGATATTAGAAGGTCAAAGACAGACTTGGGTAAGGGATTGTACATGAGGCTGTGGACCTCTCCAGAATCTGGCATTGACCAAAACATTCAAGATTCTTCCAGTCTGATCTGGTATCATCAAACAGTTAGGAAACCTCACAGCAAAATGTTCGTTACTTTCCCAGCGTAGTTCCTGGTACTCAGTCTTCAACTGATATGCAAGATCTCAAATAGAAGAGGTCTGTGCTGTGAACTTAAGTGTCCAAACCTCTTGGGTGACTGAAGCTTTTATTCACAGTTCTATGAAACAAAGTCTTGCCTTTTTTCCATAGAGTAGCTAGTGACTACTTGCACACCACACTGAAACAATTCTCTAAATGTTTGTTACTACCACCACTGCTAGTAGAGTGCTTAGTGATCATTTAGCCACTTTCTGCTGTAAAAAACAAAAAACAACTTGCTGATTACACTCTTAGAAATTACACCAAGAGACCTGACATGAAGGTTACAATGTCACAGTGGCTGAGTGACTCGTCCAGCTCCTGTGGCGTCTGTCTTATTACATCTTTATTACCTCATCAGCCTCGAATCTTTGATTTTTCTAAATTTTGTGCAGGCTTCATCCATTATACTCAAGTACTACCTGCGCCAGAACAATCTGAATCAATAAAAATGCTTGGCTAAACATCCTCAGAATCCTATATTAAGGTTAACTGAGTATTAGTGAGTCATACAATAAAGCCACTAATACATGAGCACTTAATTAATCTATGATGCATTTTCCACCAGATATGACTTAATCTCTAGAAAAGAAAAAGATCTGCTAGGTCACCATCTCATTGCATGGGTCAATTTAGAGTCCTTCCATGCTGAATGCCTATTCTTATTTTGTCCAGTTTAAATTTTAAACATGCTGTGTGTTCTTAAGAGTAAAAAAAATATGACATTTTAATCCTTTCCAACAGTAAACTCACATAGGTTATGCATTTAAAAGGGGATGTAACTTCTTTACTGTCTATGCTGGCTACATCCTGAAACATTCATCACTCCTCTCCATATTCCAGACACTGGCCTAGGGGGTCTAAAAGATCTTTGTCTGTATCTGTGTTAAATTTCTCTGTGAGCACTTTGGACTTTAATTACATCTTGAATTTTTTTCTTTTTCTCTCCCTCTGGCATCCATTTTAGCTTATTAGCTCAAGCTTCATAAAGAAAACACACTTATTCAATTAAATTGTTTGTTTTTCTCTTCCCCTACCTCCTTTCTCCTATCTTTAGGATCTCTTGGCCAGTCTCTGCCACAGCTGAAAAAGTGGTAAGTCTCAAGGGAAATTAAGTTCTTACAAGTTTTATGGCAATCCAAAGCCAGACACAGAGGGGGTGAGCCAAAGCCAGTCCAGCTCAGCTGGCACGCATTCAGTGTGGCAGCAGTTTGCACGCACGCCGCCTTACCCCTCCCTGCTTCAGCCGAGGAGCATTGCAGGGAATGTGGAGGAAGCTGAGGTCATGGTGGATGTGGCAGGGCTGGGGTTATTGCAAGGAAGAGATCAGAGAGTGAGGACACAAACCCATGTGCAAACAAGGGCTGTTTTTCCAATACTCACAGGACAACTTTTGAAGGGTTGTTATTTGAACTCGGTATTTGAGACTGAGATGTGATACTTCGGTGATTTGAAAGTGTCTACCAAGCAAGCAGTCAAACTGCAGGATTTAGTAGTCCCTGTTAACAGTAAACATTTGGATCATTTAATTCTTGTTTATTTTGCTATTCTTCTGTATTTGGAAGCCCTGGAAACACTTAAGTACCTTACTGATTACATTCCTGCTCTTGCCAGAAGCTGGAAATGCCTTTAGTGAATACCCATGGGGTTCAAATATTTGTGATGGTGTTCCAGAGGAACATGTCTGTGCTCAGTAACAAAAAACCTGCCAGGATGTAGAATCGGGAGAAACAGGTTCTTGTTCAACTCTTTAGCTGACTTGCTGAGTGACATTTAACCCGTCTGATCCTCTCTCCTTGTGTGTACTGTAGGAGTAGTTACATTTACAGCATGAGTAAGTATTGCATGAGACCTTAGGAAGGCCTGTGAAGCCACTTTGAGAGTCTCCTATGAAAAGTGCTATTATGATGATGACACGAAAAACTATCATTTGGAAGATATGAAATCATCACCTAAATTTGTGCTTTCTGTTCAGTGAAACAGAAGACTTTTGAGATTCAGAAATTAATAGGAGTTTGAAAGATTATCTCCATCTAGAGAACTTCATCTCCCTAAAATGCTGAGAAATACACACTTTCCATTTGAAGGTCTAAAAGTACTTTACAAATAGTTGAAAACTGTTAACCTGCTGTGAGGATTAAGCAATCTGCTCCATATTGCTCAAAAAACGCATTTAAGAGTTTGGACAAGAATAGTAGAACTCCTGATTTTATATCCTATCCCCTGTGTATTGGGATATCACTTGGCTGTGATATGATTTAATTTCCTCAATCATATAAAACCTTCCATCTTTCACAGACTACAGTAGTCCAGGAATAATGCTGGAGCTGTGCCAGAGGATGGTGGAAGGTAGGAGAATTTATATTCTCATTGTTTGGATAAAAATCATAATTCATGCCAGTTTGGTTTAAAAAACCTGCCTTAAGTATGATATGTTGATGAGGAAGGAGGGACCAGCATATCTCAAAGCTTCCAGAAGGAAGTTTCTAAGTTGCTGATAGCCCTTTCCAAAAAGCCATATGCACTTTTCCACACATGCCACCGACATAGCTGTGCTTCATGGCCAAAAGTACATACAGTGGCAAAGAGCAAGTTATTTTTAAACTGAGATTCTCCAAAACTAGACCAGATATGGACCTAGAAGAGAGCTTACAAGCTCACAAAGTAGGTCTGCATAAATAAGTCTCAGGCATTTATGTGGGCTTCAGTGAATGCAGCCGGTGCCGAGGCGCTCACTCGTAGGGGAAAGGTTTATTCAACACACTGGCTGAGAAAAACCACATCAGACACTTCAAAAAGGAATTCCATCAGCAAACAGCAGCACAGAGGATGCTTTGTGCAGGATTTTTGAATGACTGTTTCTGTGAACAGAAACCTACTCCCTTCAACATCAACACTTCAGGTGCAAGGAAAATGTTAAGAACAAAACAATTTTAGAGAAATCAAGACACTACAATTCAAACTTGACTCGATTTTAGTTATATATATTACAAAATAAAACTTTCAAACTGAAAAATCCTATCAGCTATTAAATAACCCATTATTAAGAATGTTGAAGTGGTATCTTTTGATGTCTTCTTTAATTTCTTCCACATAACTACATTCTATGACCAAAAAAGCTGTCAGATTTTTTTTTTACAGATTTGATATAAAAATTAAATAAATCAGTTCATCGTTATACTTACCTCATATAAATGGACATACATTTTATACATTAAAAAATGTAATCCTTTTAAAATCCTCTTTTAATCTGTGATATGTTGTAACAGAGTTCCACACACTAATTGTGGTATTTTTAAAAGTATTTTCTTTCATCAAATGTAAATAAATCTACTGCACAATTTTAACTTAATCCCCTTTTTCCCCTCGTGTAGGAACAATCAATTTTACTTTATCTATATAATCCTCTATTCTGTTTATTTCTGCTATATTTCTTCTGATTCATCTTTGTTCTGCAAAAATCAGGATATTTTCAGTTTCTCTTTAAACCACAAATGTCTCTGCATCTTTCTCTGGTGTCCTTTTCAGCAATTAGGTGCTCAGTTATACCCTTATGGACAGGCTGATAGGGCTGTGTCACCTGGAGAAGTGCTGTCTCCTGAGAGGGTGGTCAAACACTGTCACTGGTTGCCCATAGAGGTGGTGGAGGCTCCACCCTTGGAGATACTCAAAACTCTGCTGGATGTGGTCCTTGCTTGAGCAGAGGGTTAGAGACCTCCAGAGATGCCTTCCCACCTCAACCATTCTGTGATTATGTGAAAGGCACCTAAATACAAATTGAAGACTAAGGTAGAAACACAGACAAGGAAAACCAATTAAGATCAGAAGCTACTACTTGGACTTCTCATATAGCACACGGTGTAAGAGCAGCACCAAACAGTGACACATCCCATCTCTGTGTGCCTTACAAACTCTAGTGTGGAGCACTGGGGACCTGAGGTGGAGTCCTACAATATTATTTTGTCTCAATAGCTTCCTTCCTCAACAACTATTGCAGATCCACAGGTCTGTGAACCTGAGGGGGGGAGAAGGCTGCCAGGCTTGGTAGGAGAAAGGAGGACACAGAGGGAAGGAGCCCAGCGAGTCCTGGGGCATAGGAAGGCAGAGGCTGAAGGCCAGCAGGAGCAGTGAGGGCACACATCTAACATGAAGCTCATAGCTTCTGGCTGAGTTAGGAAATATGTTTCAGAAAAAGCCTTCAGTCCAAGTGTAGAGTTGTCAGTGTGCCTGTGAACACGCAGTTCATCTTTCCAGTATAGTTGGTCTTGCTGTCTGAGGGGTTTTTTGAGGATGTGAATAAACATAAGTATAAACCTTAATCTAGGATGTCGGGGTTTTTGTCTTTGGTTGTTTGGTTTTTTTTCAATGTTTATGTGAAGGGTTTGATCTACTATGTATGTATGAATTTATCCTTTGGGTCTTTCTGGATTCAAAGGAAGAACAACTGGGTTTTCTTTAGAAAGGAAAAGAACTGAAACTTACTTGAAAGGAAGTGGTAGATGTAGTTGGCTCATTGTTATCTTAAGCATTTCCCTTCTTTGTTGCGCTGGAGATAAAGGAATAGCTGCTATGCATGGACACACATGACTCTCAAGCTCTGGTCCATGATTTTTTGTAATTAAATCATTCAATGCATGATAGAGTCAAACTCTAGCAAAAGGGATTTTACTCATGAAGGAACCCAGCAGGCACTACTTGTGCAACACTATCTTGTGTTATCTGCTGTTGGCACGCTGATCTTTCCCGCTCCTCCTCAATGACAGTGGGGTCAGTGGGCATCGAAACCCCCATCCTCAGTGCATACAATTTTTTTAAGCTAAGTCCTTTAAAGAAAAAAAGCGCACACGTGTGCTGCAGATGCAGGGACATCTTCCTTTCCTCTTAAACAATTCAGGAGTATTTTGCTCAAGTTCAAGCACACTTGAAAGAGGCAACTGCTGACTGCTGTAGGAGAAAGTTGCAGATGACTGCCGTTACTGAGAGCACAGCACAGGGATGGCAGCCACTGGAGTAACTTTTAGCAGCAGGCGGCTCGTCAGTCAGCTACACGTAGCTCTAGACTTCTGTGTATTGTTATCTCTCCCCTGTCAGAGCTGCCACAGGGAATATGGTGCCCAGACCTCAGGAGAAAGGTGAAATTGAGAGCAGGTAAAAGAGGACATGGTTAAAAAACATGGGCTCCTGCTTTCATTAGTTCTTTGAGCAGTGAAACTCTTGGCACACACACACAAGATTTGTTTAAGTACACCCTAAAGAATTCAAGGCATTAATGAAAATCCAAAGCATCTTGTTCATTTCAGTTGCTTCTCCACCCACATTCTTCATTGAATTAAAGGATATCCTACACACGCTTTTGTTTCACTTATTCCCCAAAGATCATTTCATCACACACCAAGCAAGGATCTTCAGCATATTCATAGCAGCGTCTCAGTCATGGCACTCAGCATTTTGATGTTCCTGGCACGAGGGATGTTATTAAAGGATTGAAGAAATGAATAAACAGCAGATTTCCCCAGGGCAGCACATCAGAAAATGGACATCAAAAGAACCTGGCTCAAAATGCAGTGGGCATTACCAGCTTCTGGCAAATCCCACTCATTTCTGAGCAGTAACACTGTCAGGCTGTGTTAGGGACATGGCCATCCTGGGATACCTCTGTAAAACGATGTTTACTTATCCAGTAAAAGCACTCCCATTCCAACACCAGTCACTCTAGCTGAAGACAGCATCATTTTCAATAATCAAAAATATACTGGGCCAAACCCAACCTTACTCAAATCATTAGCAATACCCAGAGCACACACGGCACAGGCTCTGTAGCCATCAAGATTATTTTTGTTGTCTCCAGTCACTTTTCACAAATCCAACTGGATTGCCCTAGAAACCCTGCAGATCTCTGAACACGTGGGTATCTCTTACAGGAGATGTAGGCTGTCATCTCCACAGGCCCCAGCAGGATGACAGGCCACAGTCTATGACAGGAAGTCTTTTTTTAAATGTCTGTTTCCTCTTTCACCCAAAGCTGGTTGGAATTTATTTTCTTAAAGCTATTTGGAACCATGAGTAACAATTCTTAAGCAGGCATTGAGGAAGGAGAAGCACATGTACTGTCATGATGTCATCACCTGAATTATTGTGCTGGGATATAAAAATACTTTGAAAAGCAGCATGGCCAAAATTATCATATCATTTAATTACAACCTACTTTCATGACAGGCCGTCAGTTAATTAAGAGTGTCAAAATGCTGAATTGCCTCCAGCTTCTACATGCTTTGCAAATGACATGGAAGTCATCTTCTTAAATAGCAACAGCTTAACCAAAAATGTAAAACCCATAGTGAAACGCTTTGAAAAACGAGGCAGTCGGCTGAATTGACATCAAATTCCCCACACCATAAATTCACTAGGGAAGACAGTTATAAACCATTTAATTTGCTCTCTGAAGATCATATTAACATGATCTGTCTGTGTGTGTTCAAAACTATTTTTCCTGAAATTTATATCATTTTTAAGAGTTACAAAAAAGGAGTCTTAAGTGACTGTGGTCTGTGCAGCTATGCACATGGCCTGGCACCTTCCCTCCAAATGCTACAATACAGGTAAATGTAAAGCAGGAGAAGGCTTAGAGAAAGGATTTTTTTTTTCTTCAGAAATAATGCACCTTCACTGATTCTCAACTAGCACATATAACACTAGAGAAAACGCTCTGTAGATGGAATTATGTTTGAATAAAGTTGGAAAATGATGGAATTGTTTTACCCATTTACTATACTTGGCACCAAATCTCTTATTTTCTTTATAGGACAGTCTTTTAAAAAAAGATTTTGTATAAATTATATAAGTTTTATATAAATTGTAGCAAAGCGAAAGAAGAATACAGTGCAAAGCAGACTGCATAGAAAACTCGTGCTTGAACCAACCATCAAAGGATCAGAACATTAATTAAATGCAGAATTAAGCAGATCATCTTGAAACCAAAATGAAAACAGTGCAGTCCCTCTCTCCTATTCTCTCTTTGGTATTGAGGTGGTGCTTTCACTGGACAGCCAGAAAGAAAAGTGGGGTTTTTTGTTTGGAAAATGAGTGCTTCACACTGAAAAAAAAGAGATTGATGAGCAAACATCTCCCCCTATAGCTTGCAAAAAGCTGAGCACCTTAATAATGAAAATCCTGTTTCCTGGCTGAATAAGGGAACCAAGCAAAAACTGAACGTGAACTTCAGGTGGTATGGCAAGATGGCAATGCGTACCTCAGGGAACGTGCTGGAATAAAAGGCTACAAGAAAGCAATCTGAGCACTCAGAGTTGTGGCAGGCTCACAGCTTCATGACTGTGGCAGTGTCCAGGTGATTAACAAATTAAGGGTTGGAGAAAAAGATAAGAGACTGAAATTCCAGGTAATTTATGTGTGGGGACTGATGAGAGTTTGCTAGGCCTGTAAGTTACGCAGTAGGCAAAGGACTTCAAATACTAGAAAGAAACAAATGATCTTCCTAAGATGAGGTCAAAGTGCTCCTTATTACTAAAGACTTTGGTCAAGAATCTGGGCTTGGTAAAAATGCCATTCAGTATAACAGGCTGTGAAAACAAAAGCTGACCAGTCAACAAGAATGGTTGAAATATCTCAAAGCAATTTTCACAAAATGGTGATTGTTTAACAACTTTATGTCTGTTTCAAATGGAGTCTGTGCTGGGTGGATCCTGTTAGCAGAGTGTCCTCATGCTAGGACACTAATGCTGTTTCTAAGGAAGAAACTCTGAGCCCTGTAAACGGATTTTACTGCCATTCACAATTACTGAAACACAGCTGTTATTACTTCAGCTATCCATGTGGAGTTTATCATTTAAGGTAAAGGGTCATCTTTTATTCTGTGTTTTTACAGAGAACAGTAAAACAAGGAGCAGTATCCAGCAAGGCCCATTACACAATATGATGGTGCAACATTAATTGGACACTGTTCTCCCCCAAGCACTACTTTCAGCGTTTAACAGACAGCCCTTGAGATCCAAGCAGACAGGAGCTGGAATGGCATTGGCTACACCCACTTCCAGTAAATGGCAGAAAATTCCCACCAGTGACAGCTGCACTGGCTCAGCAAATGCTTGGGACACCAGGCTATGCTACCCTCCTTATTCATGAAAACATACCTAAAATTCCCATTTGCCAGGCGTGGTGTTGAACATGGACAGGATGAGTCTGGAATCCTGCAGGCATTGGCATATAAACACTAAATCACACACAAAAAAAACTGATTGAAAGAAGCAATGACATCACTGGTGTTATGTAAAGACCTCCTTGCTGAATACAAGTCACTAATTACTCCGGGCAAGTTGTGCCCCCTTCCCCATCAGTTCATTCATCTTTCACTTGTATATACAGCAGGGGCAAGACACATGGTCATCGTCATTATGTTATTTAAGTCAGCAGTGATGGCAAACAGTCTTGCCATCAGAGACAAGCCCCACCACTACACCCCACGGAAGCGTTACACCTGTAGAGATCAGGGTCAGGAGTACACACAGTCCTTCCACTTGTTTATGAACTTGATGGCTCTGCCTGAACCTTCCTGCTCTCCTAGCAGTGCCTTGACTTCACAGCAGTGTGGCAACTCCCTGCTCAAGCAAAAGGACATTGCTTCGCTGGGTATAATTAAGCCTATTTAAAAAACCCCAGGCTTATTTATGCCTTGCTAAATCACATGATTGAGATTTTGTGGAGTGCTGTGAGTCAGAGCACTTGGGAAGCCCTGACCAGCTACTTCAACATTTCCATGAGAGATGTCATTTGTTCAGGTTTGTAATTCAGAATTCAGCCAGCTGAATGTTTTGACTTTGCTAAAAAAGGCTGGTACCCCATTCCAAACTGCCAGAACCCTTGCAAAACCATTTTGACTGTGATACAGGATTAAGTACAGTGTCAGCCAGCAGAACGGGGCACAGTAAATAACAGCACATACAGCAGGGAGCTGCTTTCTTCGGTGAGGGGAAGAAAAAAGCTCCTTGCCATCTTCGACATGTGTCCTTTATCTTGCTTTTAACAAACCAGAGACGTTCCGAGTATAAAACCTGCAAATATTTTTCCTTTACCAGGATTACTTAACTATGGTAGGAACAGCTTTTAAAGCTTGTTTCCATTGTGCAAATAGACAATGCATGTAATGCCTCCCACAGCAATTTTTCATGGGACTGCTTACGAGGGTAAGACTAACTGAGGACAAGTATTTAATCACCTCCCTCTTATCTTGGCTTATCTAAGAGTTAACACAGAAGGGCAAAAATTTAACCAAGGCATATCTTATACAAATTTTAACACAGATTAATGTCTCAGATGAGAAACTAATAAAAATAATTTCTCACCATCTGTATTCAATGCAACTGAAGTCCTGTTTTGAATAGCTACTAGTTTATTTCTTCTTTCCAGCCCAAACCATAATGAACCTGAGGGTCAAAGCAATTTGAAAGTATTAGCTTACTGCTATGTCAGGCAGTCCAAATCCAACAGCTCCATAGCTGCTGTGAGTATTGTCTGAGAAACAGAGAGGGGAAGACGACAGAACTAGCAGTCACAAAGGAAAAAGCACTTGGTATGCATTCCTGATGATGGTACTGTAAGCCAGTGAGGAAATGGGGGTATAAGACATCTAAACCTTTTACTAGACCTTACTGCAAACTCATGGAGTGCTTGTGCAGGTTAAAACCACAAAAAGAGTATGCATCTTTCATGGGAAAGTTTCCATCAGTCAAGATGCTAATGCTGTATGTCTCCCTGTTCAAAGAAGTCACCAGGATCTCAGTGACCTAGACTGCACTTTAAAAACCCCTCTATAATTTATCAAAGCCACCAAGATAGAACACCCATACCACTAGAAACAATGGTGAGATCATCCCTTCAATTTTGACTATAGCCTTTAAAAGAAAAAGTGTATGGAATATTTTTATGGAAAACCCATTTCAGGGTTCTCAGGAGAACTGAGCTGGAAAAATCACCGTGTAATGGGATAAACTATTACAATTTCAGGGCTGGAAGTGGCCAGCATTTCTCGGTGCATGCTGCCAATGAAGGCAACCCTGCAACTCAAAGAGCAGGAGAAGAGATAGAGGTAGTAATATCACTGTGTTCACAAGGTAATAATTTACAAGAACAGAGAAATAATGTGGCTGAGAGAAAGGTGATGTAGAAAAGACTGGAAAGTGCAACACATTTCCTGTTTTTCAGAAAACTGACATAACTTTTGTGTCAAAAGAGAAATCTCAGCAAAATACCCAAATATTCATCAGATTATGAGAAAATCTGGTGTCTTTCAGTCAAGCTGAGGAAGGAGGCTGTGGGAAACTTAAGACAGAGAGGGGAAGAAATTCTTATTCAAAGTAAAAATTATTTCAGTCCCTATTTGCTTTATTTCAGAAACATGGAAAAATACAAACCATCATTAATTACAACTGCCAATTAGAGAGCAGACCAGAGTCTCCAGCAATAGAGTGTTTCAAAATGAACACAGCAGAAACTTTAGTTGCATCATTACTCCCCAGAGATTGTAAAAGTGCTGTAAGCAAGATAATAGCTATTTTCAATTAAACACCACATATCAGAAGCCATCTGAAACCAGATCTTGTCACAAAAATGGAAATTCCTTATTAAAGATCTCAGTAAATAACTTAAAAGGTGATTTTCAGTGAACAAGAATCATCAGCATTAATCAAAACTTCAACAGCTTGCCAAAAAAGATTTTAAAATCACTGTTCACTGAAGAAGAAATGCAAAATGGGGTGAGAGGGGAAGGCTGTGTTCGGGTGCTGTGCAGCTGCAGACCCGTGGGATGGCTGGGTCAGAGGGTGGCTGTGCTCACTGCACACTGGGCTCACACATGGCAGCTTATCAGCCCACGGTGCAGGCAATGCCTGTGCCTCACCAAGCACGGTGAACTCTACTGAAACTCTATTTTCAATTCAAAGTTTAAAAACAATCTGCAAGTTCCAGTATCTGACCAGATCAGTTCCCCAAGGCATCGATATGGAAAATCCTTCCCTTCTTCCCAAACTCAGTCTGACCCTGGCAGCAGCACCGCGAGTTCCCCCGCACCACCTTGCCAGGACAAGCCTTAGAAGCAGAGCAGGCAGCAGCAGCAGGGTTAGCTCAGCCTGGGAGGCCAGTCTGGGTGATGGTCACCACCACCACGCCTGCCCAAAAGGACTGTGTGCAAATGCTTTCCTGCTAGAGGGAGGTGACCATTTATTTCACAGAAATCTAAAGCGAGCTAGCAGCTGGTAAGGCGAAGACAACGGAGATGCCCCCGAAGCTACGGCTTCCCCTGCAGGCACCCACTCATGCAGAACAAACTGTGGGTTCACATGCTGCCACCAAGGCTCTGGATGCAGCTCCACAAGCTGGCTGAGGCAACCACAGCTGTCAGGAGGAACAGTCGAGCTTTTAGCATGAGCACAGCTACACAGTCAGCAAGCTGAGCTGAAAACCATCTGAAAACCAACTTTACAAGAAGTAATTTACAGCCAGAGGAGCAAGCTGATCCAGGTGACCTCAGACATGAGCTACTACTGCTGGCACTTGGGAAATCCAAGGAAGGGAAGACCTGGTGGCAGGGAAGTCCCGAGACTGGTGAAGGCCTTTCAGGGAACTTCACTCTTGGTATGCAAAGGTCTCGTACCCTGCTGACAATCTGTTGAGGTCTTAAGTCTTCACTTACCTATGTCTGGCAACAATTTGCATTGCTTGGAAGTTTCCAGCTCCACACACGGCCTCAAGATCAGATCTGATGTTCTCAAAATGCAGTTTGCACCACATTTCCCAGTGTCTGTAGAAAGCTGGTCACACAGCACCGGCTCTTCTTTGTCAGCTACGTTTCATTAGACAGAATCTAAGAATACATTAAATACTTTCTAATATGATTTTTTTTGACATAAGCAGTTACTATAGCTGCTGCAAGGTTGTTGCAAGAAAGGGCAAGAGGTTGCATAACTCCTTTTATTCAGCTGGAATATGTGTACTGAAAGGTCAAAAGGCTTTGGAACATAATTGTTTCAGGGTTTCCCTTAGCATTGATACTTTATAAACAAGTACTTTTACTCCAAGGAGGCAACTAATTTAGCATAGTTACAAACTACATCTGCAATGCAAAGTTGATATTCCTAATATTTGGGAATCTGACAAATATGAGGTTACCAAGGAAAAAAAATAGTGTTTGAGCAAGCTGTGGGACTGTTCTTTAGTGAGAGGGTGTTTCCTACTACTGCCAGCCCACCAAATCGTACGTATTCATCACGTGGAAGCAAAATGGGTTTTTTGTTGTTGTTGGGTTTTTTTATACCATTTGCACAGATGTAGCTCTTCTCTCTCAAGAGGCACCCAGGGTTGGTGTTCATTAATTTACATAACACACTCATAGGAGGCAGTACTCCTGAAATAAGGCAAACCAAGGCACTAGAATATCTAAGAGTTTGTTTTTTCTTGCCAAACACAGCGGCTGAAATGAAAGCCCAGCTCCCAATAACCCTGCTCTAGATATCAACCCAGGCTTTCACCCAGACATACAGTTTTGGAATTAGCCTCTTCACTTGCTCTGCCTGGCTACCTGAATGCTTGACTGACACCGCAGCTTGCATCATTCTGAATAAATCCATTAAATTCTTTAGTGTCTGCAAATGGGGTCTGGAAGAGCAGGGTGGAAATTTAAAAGACAAAACAAACCACAACAACAAAAACCCCCAAACACTCAAAAAACCCCACACAACAAAACCAAAGCACATGGCTGAACATGAGTAACCATTCCCTGTACCTCTGCTGTCACTTCTGTGAAGTTGCTATGGCTAGTGTTGTGATGTGCTTCTGTTCTGCATCACTTCATTTGCTCAAGTACAAAACACAGATCATTTAATTAGTGCAATCTTGATCTCCAGAACAATCTGTCTGTTCACTTTGTTGAACCAACCAGCATTGTCTTCAAATAATAAACAGAAACTATTCTTAAGGGCTAGTGGAAGAATTCATTCATCCACCTTCATCCACCTTCACCTACAGGGCAGTTTACTCGGCTCCCCTGTACGTCCTTTCTGTCTGGAGCAGTGCAGCCTGATCCCAGGGAAACTCAGGAGAGCCCCTCCTGGGACATTCCCCAGCAGAGACATGAATTAATCTCTTACATAAAGCACAGATTTACTGCACTGTTCTAACTTCCTCATTTTCTTCTTGTTAACAGCAATGCATTGGTCAACCAATACATTAGCCAGTAATTAAATTATCTGTAAGACTGTGCTCCTTTTGTACACACCAAATCCAAAGCATGATTTGTGAATACCTCGGCAGAAGGGAGTTCACAGCAACTCCTGGTTCCCATGGAAAGCTGACAAATACTAGTGAATTATCAACATATTTCAGCACAACTTCAGTAACAGTTCTAAATTCATCCTTATCATTCTTGTGCACTCGTCAAATATTCCCACATAACAAAGTTAAGAAGAAAAAAATTCTCCTGAACCCTTTTAGCAACATCTTTATGTTCATTTATATATAAACTCCTTCCACCCTATCAACTTTCTTAGGTGCAGACTTACTTTGTTACCGAGTGCTGCACGAGAAACCCCTTACCAGCCCTCAGCACACGTCTCCAGCATCACTGACTGTGCTGTAATCTCTACCATCCATCATACATGAGCATTCCCCACCCCACCCCCCCCAAGGAGAACAAATTCAACACAACCACAGGTTTTTACAGGCTTGCTCTCCTGCCTGAGAGAGGCCAGCCAGTTCCCCACCCATAAACCAGGGAACTACACAAATCTAGTGGTCAGGGCAGGGAGACTACTGCTTGCTGTCTTACACATTTGCCAAGCTCTTGATTCTTTCAGTGTTCACCGATTCAGCTTTGATTCTCACACACAGAACCCATGAGACATTGCAACCTATGTTCTCCTCTACCTTCCTATTTTCAAATCACCACCAAATCTTTAATATGTCAAGATCTTTACCAGTATCTTTAACATGTCAGTGTTTAAGTAGCAAGTCAAGCTCAAGGGCTTCAGAAGTACAGTGGTTATCACGCTTCAAGCCAAGCAAAGAACATTTTAACATTCACCTGCTCACCTCCATGTGGGGAGTTTTTCTTGTACCAACACTCCCCAAAACTGCTCTTAGCAACTTTGTATTTCCATGAGCACATACACTGTTTGAGTTATACCATGAACAAATATGAAGAAGAAAAATAGCTTTTCCCACAACAGCCTTGATGGGTTACCTTTAATTAAAATCAGTTTAATGATTGATAAGCTCTAGTATTTCCAGCAGCAAATCATAAGTGGTTGACTGTTTTCAGATACAGTGGAAAAACTGAAGATAATATAACTACATAAGCTAGCATATTTAGTTAGTTTACTGGTTGTCAAACATAGGAAACAGTGAGAAGTTTAACATGTAAATTGTCATGACCAGAGCAAAAAATAAATTAGTATTTTGTAGGAAACTGAAAGTTCAACTACATAAACTTATGGAATCACCATTTCCAATGCTTACTCTTAATCCCTCACAAAATTACTTTTGACATACTCCCTAGATCAGAAACCAATGAGCAGGGATTTTCAGTATCTGGTTAGTATTAGGGGAGGGGATGTCCCACACAAACTCAGTACAGCTGCTACTTTGGAACGTCCTTCACTGGTGTCCCTGAAGCAAAGAGAAGAACACTGCAAATACCTGTTCCTAGTACCCTTCCTTTGCTCTTTGCGCTTGCAGGGGCAGCACAAGGCCATTCAGTGTGCCTGTGCACACACTCTGAGGACAGCTCTTCCTCATCAACAGAACAAATGCATCTGCAGCCAATTTAAGATTAGCCACACAACAAACCAAAGTTCCATTCAACACTGCAGGAAAAACAGGAGAGTGGGTACCTGGGAGTGTGAAACCCCAAAGCTCTAACAGGATCCTCCCTGGTCCTGCCTGTATCTCCCTCAGTCAGTCAGGAAGGATGCAGTGCCGTTTGAAACGGCTGCTGCACCCGCCTGTCATCCCTCAGCTAGCACTGGTGGGAGGAGGAGACAACACACCAGAGGGAGCAGTTCCTCTTTTGCACTGTTATTTTATTTTGTAGTAAGATCCATGTAGTATATAAAATATAACAGGAAAACCAGAACAAAGCCTATAAAATAAATGGAGGAGTTCAGATGACGAACCACTACAGCTCTGCTTTTGTGGCTTTATGATGATGTCATCAGAACTCATGTCCTGTTTACCTTGTACATTTACAGTTCTCTAGCATATGAACCTACATAAAAAGCTGATATGTTCCAATTAAGCCATAATTAAGTGACAGATGAAGAGGAATAAATGGCCTTCTTAAGCCACAGCTGCTCCTGACACAGGTTACAATGATGTCTAACTATACCATAATGCACATTACATCAAGAACCTTGAAAGAGCCTCTGAGAAAACGGGTTCACATTAAGCATTTTAAAGAAAGGTCATAAACACTGCACTGTACCAACAGCACCTCCCAATGTCCTCCTTAGGCGTGAGGAGCATTTATGGTCTTTAAGAAGCTACTACATAGATGACACCAAACCTAGAGGTAGGTTATAGGCAAAGGTTACAGGCAAAAAAAATATCTCCCCTTGAGCTCGTCACTGCACAAACTGCCCAGCAGGAGGCAAGGCAAAGTGTCAACAACTCTTCCCACCTTCAGCACCGCTCTCGGGGTGCATTTAATTCCTAGTGCCACAAGAATGACAGTGGGTCATCAGCTGCTAGTAAATGCAGTCATGCCAAGAGAACAGCTTGAAGTTATTCAAGCAAAAATCTGTTACTGTGCAAAACTGGTGGACTGGACTGTTACCAACTAGACCTCCGAGTTTAGGAAGTGACCTGATGGTAGAGAACCAAGGTGTTTGTTTTCCTTTTGATGTGGGAAATACTCTACATAATCAACTGGAGAACATACTGCTAAGCCTATGTGGAAAGAGTCAAACATCAGCTTGTTTCAAAAGGTTAGAGACACAAGAAAAGAAGAAAAAGCTGAGAAAGGTTTAACAAAAGCATGCTTTTCTGAAACCAAGTTTTCATTTTTAAAGTTACTGTAACAAGCTGGTAAAACAGCTCATCTTCAGTATCATCTGGGGTCAACATAAGGTTGATAACCATTCTCATGTGTACATTTCAACAGGGATGAGAAATATATCTGCAAGTACAATAGTTAACAGCAAATTAAACCCAAGTTTTAATGGTGTAATGCCTCCAGGTCACAAAATGTGGGAAAAATTTTAATCTAACTACCTTCTGCACACTATTTGTTGATAACCAAAAAGTAACAATGCTGAAGATCTGTTTTATTTCTACTTTCAAAGGAAAAAGGGGAAAAGGTTAAATAAGTGTTCTCCAATTTGTTCTCCACTATATGTACACCCACACACATACACACACCCACATGCACACACCCCTCAAACTGCACTGACATTTCTTTTTGACCAAAAGAGTGGATCCTGGGAGTAAGTGCAAAATGCAAAATCAACTGACAGAAAATGCTGAACAAACAGCATCATAAAAATACAAAATATTTATATTACTGAACTATTAACAGATGATGTTCTCTGTTTCTTTTAAAACTTTGGAACCACATAGCTGATTTCTTAAATCTAGTCCATGCCAGCTTCCAGAACTATTAATGATTTAGTTAGCTTCATTCTTTGATGCTTCATCAAAGTTTTCTACGAGATCTGAAAGAGATTAAAATATTTCATGTAGTGTCTCGTAACATTACCTTTGTAAGTTTAACAAAAATGCATATATTGCAGGAAAGGTTAAGCAGTTCTTAACTATACTTATGTACACCATTTTTTAATGGGCTGATTTCAAAGGGCTTCAGAAAAAAGGCTTTGTTTGAACATACACAATGAACTGGAAATGCAGAAACACTCAGAAGAGTGGAAGCTCTAACATGAAGTGATTAAGATCTGATTTTCAGAGGCACTCTACTAGCTGCAGTTGAGTCTTGAGCCATCAGGAGTCTTGAAGTTAGTCACCCATCAACTGCTGTGCTCCAGGAAACAGCATTTTGGACAGAACTGAATTTTTATGCAAGATCACAAAGAAATAAATCAGTGCCAGAGTATGAGGAATTGAACTTCTGGGTCCACCAGTTTGTTTCAGCTAACACACCATACTGGTACGATACAGAAGAGCATGGTGATTGATAGGCAGTTATTAAATGACAAATTAAGAACTTACCTAAAAACCTTAAAAAGTCCTAAAACCCTATCTGGATATTTACATCCCCTGTTCAACCTCCCTGAAAGTTTTTAAACCTATTTTTACTTAGGAATTAGCAATTTGCACAAAGTAAGCCTTTTTTCAGAAACTGGAATCCAAATTCATCAATGTTTTAATGCTGCCTGGTATATGAAGCCTTCTTTAGCAAGTCAGAAGTGCAATCACAACAAGAGCTAAATGCATGAATGGCAATATTTATACATTAAATGGACATGTGTGTATGTGCCTACCTGGGACATCATCATCTTCTTCATCAATATCTTCAGATTTTGGTGCTTTACTATCCAACACTATAAAAAAAAAATTGGTGCCAAGTTCTCATTATACAGAATTAGGGACAATCACACAACAAAATAAAAAGCACAGCTGAAAAAAAAAGCATTTCCCCAACCTCCAGTAGTGACAAACACACAAATGACTGGGTATCAACAGCAACCAGCATGACCAAAAGGTCTACTTGTGAGCGTTCTTACACCAAAGTATCAGCATGGCCATTTCAAATGCTCAGGAGTATTAACACAGAGCTAGCAAAAGATCAGGTGATACAGAAAAAACCCAGCATGACTAAATCTTCTCCCTGAAGCCATCTACTTCAAGGCAACAATAATGTGGTACCAACCAGGGACCAATATATCCCATGATTCAGTTACTAAGGGGACACAGCTGTAAGAAAAAAGTATTTCCATATCAAGGGTCCTACATCAAACCAAGTCTTCCCTAAGTCATGGAAGTTGGAACATGCTGCCAACAACCTAGAGAAATGCAAGAACTTAAAATAAAGCATTTTTTCTCACTGGTCTGACTTCCTGTACTACCTAAAGAAACCACAGTAAGTATCTGTTGGTATTGAGGTTGTATCAAAGAAATATGGTTACAACAATCCATCTTTCTATATTTTGAAAGATATTTTACATATTAGTAAAGAAGGAAAAATAAACCCTTTACTTTCAATTAAACACTAAATATAGAAGAAATTAAACTTATGGATTTAGAAGGAATAACTACTTGTTGAAAACATTAAAGTGATGTATTTCGTAGTTCCAAATCTAGACAATTGCAACATGTCCAACTGCAGTCCTTTTAATGGCCATAACAGTCTAATATGAAAACAAAAATTTTTTTAATGTCCAATGTGATCAGGGCTTGGTATCAAGGATTAGTTTTTGGCAATATGCAACATGAAACATGAACTCCGATACAGCTACTTGTAATGAAAAGTGCAGCTGTTCTGCAGGCTAAGAAAGCTTTCACAAACCCAGATCAAAGTCAACAGATTGATTACTTTGCATGTTTTAAAGTCTTCTCACATTCTAATTTCATAACATACACCATTATAAGAATAAATTTCCAACTATTCTTAAATTACAAACTTGCTTAGGGACAGTAAGTGAGAGCTCTACAAAACATGCTACAGTGCTTCCCCGAGGAGGGTATTATTCTAAAAGGGATTGTCCCCAGACTCCATTTTAATTGTAAAATTACAGTAATAGTTATATCACACACATATACCACGTTGTCATGGTTTTAAAATGAGTAGAAAATAAAGAATCACATTAAAAACTTTAATGTTTTTGGTTGTTGTTGGGTGGTTTCTTTGTTTGTTTTTTTTTTTGGGGGGGGGAAGAGTGTTGGGTGGTTTTTTTGTTTTGGGTTTTTTTGTGGGGTTTTTTTTTTTAATCAAAGCTTTGATTTTTTAATTCATTTTTAAAAGTCTTGGTTTAATTCCAAAGGAAATTATAAAGTAGAAGATAAGGAACATGTTTCTTCCTCTATATACACAATAGAAATGTTTTGTATAAACAAGGAAAACAGAATTGATTCCCTGACATGACAAAAAGAACCTGTTGAGTTTTTCCAAGTAAAACCATGACCTGGCTTTCCCAAGTATCCTGTCACAGGCAGCTGTACCCCTGGAATCACAGCTTGTCCGACTCACCAGATTCATTCACTCTTTTATTTAAAGTCCAGGCCTGCCTATGCAGAATCTTGGAACAACAAGGTGGGGGAAAAAAGTTTCCTTGCCCCACATTTCCTCAAGAGTGCAAGGCACAAATGCCTTTGATCATTTTTTAAGTCACACATGCTGCTGTTAAATTCAAGTTAAAACTTCTAACACTTCATGTGTTCTCTAAATCAGCAATAGGAGATTCCAAAGAGACCTACCTTGTCTTGGGAATTGTTCAGCTAACTTCCTGAGACTTGTTAAGCTGTCAGCACCAAGCTGGCTTAAGATGCCTGGAAGCATTTCTGTGATCGGTTTAGCCTCTGCATGACCAGTAATTGCAAAGGTGTTAGCAGAGAGGGAAGCTTGAACCTTGGGGTTGTTGAAGTGAATAACTGTTCCATCATCTTTTATCATGTTCACCTGTTTAAATATATTATTAACATTTACAAAATGTTGCAACATTATTAATTCAAATTATTAACTCAAATCTAGATTATATATGTATATATAAAATTACAAAACTAGTACTCCTCTTAGAGAATAATATAACCATGACAAAAGCATCTGGAATTAACACCACCCAAACTGGAAATAAAATATGAGTTAATAGTAAAATATGGAGTCATACATACTATAAGAAAAGGTAGAATTCAAGAGCTATAGTTCCTTCATAAAATACACTTCACTAAATATTAGGTATAAAGTATGCAAGGATTGTATGTTATCACACAGTTCATGTGCATTTTTAAACAAAGGTAAAAAATATACATAGGTTATTGGACTGTAAGTCATAAATGAGTGGATATGAGGAATGCCTAAGGAAAAAAACAAAACCTTCAGCTCTGGAGTAACTCTTTACAGACTAAAAGCTCTACCAGAAAAACCTTGCCACGTCAGTTTAAGACATCACCATGCACAGCTATCTGTGTCACTCATCAGGAAAACATTATTGCTTTTGCAGCAGAACTGGCAAAGGCACAAGATCCCCGACCTGGCCTACTTGCTGAAGCTGCAGCTGCCCAGGCAGCGATGCTTCCTGCAGAGGCAAACACAGAACTGGAGGTTAATGTACCCACTGCACTACAGCAGCTTCCACGCCTTCCCAACAACTCCACAATCACTCTCCTAAGTGCATTGTACAGTGACCCTGCTCCCCTGCTCTTCCCTGGTCTTCTGAAGCACCAAGAACTGTGTTTTACAGCCAGTATAGCAGCCTGCTTTGCTCCTACTGCCTAAGTTTATACTGGCATATTTCTATGGGTCTATTTCATGGGTTTTTTAAACTCATGGGGAGACAGAATGGAAAGTTAAGAAGGTTTTTCTTCTGGCTAAGCTATGGTTAAGTGGAAAATAATTTTGTCTGAAAAAAGGAAAAGAGTTCTACTACCCACTGAACCAAACAATAGTAATAAACTTATGTCACAGAACTCCTAATTATTGTTTTTAGTAGAAGTTACAAGGGGAAAACAGATATTTGGGAACTAAAGAAGAGATCTAAAACACACAAACATTTAAGTTATAGATCTTCACACAGCAGCAGAATTCAGAATGTGTTTTGAACAGGAAAACAAGATGTGCTGCTTTCCTGCAAAACTGAAGGATGTCCTGTCCCTTACGCATGGGGAAATGGTAAAGGCTTCAACAAGTTGTCTTCTTACTTAAAAGCCTTTTAAAAACCACACAGATGAGCTACTAACGCTTGACTCAACATTGCTAGCCTCCTCAAACTCGTCTATCTACACACAGTTTACCAAGGTCAACTTGTGTCCACCTGAATACAACAACAGACTGCAATTACAGACCCAGGTATCAAGGCAGAAGCATGTTGCATCATCTTCCTTCACATCAAGACATTGAAAAACCTGAGTGACTGTGTCTGAATAAACATCTTATGCTGTGGGGTGGGTAGGCAGGGGAACCAAGAGAACAAGAACTGTGTCTTTCTTTGGGTTCCTGTAGCTCAGCATACACATTCCAAGCCCAAGTAAACAAACTGCATTGTTTCTGTAGCAGTGGTATGAAAACTTACAGTCAAACCAGCTTCTACACCGAATCTTTATCTGCTGTCAGACGAGGGGTATGCACTAAGTGGCCTCTGGAGGCACCCTGCAATCCTGCTTAAATTAATTAATTACTAATTAAATATTACGCTTCTTTAGCCAAGTATTATAGTAATATTGAGTTTATGATGAAGGAACACCTCCTCCTCCCACGCAGGAGCATTACTTTCTACAGTGTTATGGGAAGTGTCAGAGTTTCAACTCACACCTTATGCATGTGAAGTAGACATAGTCAAGGAATATCCAGAACCTTCATATTCCTACTCACTTTAACGGAGAAGCTGGTGCTGTAAAGTCTTTGCCATGTTGTTAAGAAATGTCATCTCCTGTGACTACCACAAACAATTCTAGTAGTTCCCATGCAGTAAAGTGACCTACTTTTGATAACACAGACTTGCAAGTTCTCACTCCCTGTATTTTTATGGTTTTCCTTATATTCTGCACCATCCAACTGTTGCTTTAGATGTCCCTGCACAGTACACGTGCATCTTCTCTTTAAAGCAGGTAATCAAGCTCATGAAGTTAAGAACTGAGAGAAATTCTGGTTTGCAATGAATGCAAGACACATACATAAGAGCTCACCAGCCCCTACAATCACTATCTGGCCAGCAGAATCTTACCCTTCCTTCCTCTAGGTATGTATGCATTAATGGAAATGAGACAATAATCAAATAACTTTACCTACCAGTAAGCAGACCTGTAAGTTTGAGGGGAAAATTGTTGTTTTAAAAACAAAAGAAATCCTACCAAAACACCGACACCACCAAAACTTCAAACCGAATTTAATTTCAAACAGGAAACACTTATTTTATCACTATACCTCTTCAATGCCAGCAATGTTATTTACTGCCAGTTTTTTGAGGGAACTCTGAAGTTTTTTGTCATCAGCTGTAGCTGTTCTGTGCACCACCTTCTTCTTTCTGCGAGCTGTTCCCTGAAAAGAATCAATACACAACAATCAGCTATTCTTAAAATCTCAATTTTTGAATGTCATACTGCACTCTGAGCGACCTGTCTGTAAACTATGAGAAAGCTCTGCAGTCAAAAATGCTTTTCAACTTACTTCCTCTTCACCTACAGCTTTAGCTGTCACTCTCAATTTTAAGGTCTTTAAGTGTAAAAGACCAAAAAGACACCAAATAGCAGAAGTACTTTTCCCTGCCCACAAGCCAGATTATAAAGAGTTTCCCTGATAACTTTATTTTTTACAAGATGAAGCACAAATACAGGAATTAAAAAAGGTCACACTTTTGTAACCAAGTAATTAACATTTTTAAACTGTTCCACAGACAGTAATTTTGGAATTCCTACTCTGCAAACTTCTGCACAACCCCACCTACACTCAGGAGATGAACACCCACACTGAACAAACTATACACTCTTTTTTGTCATACTAGCTACCTGCTGGCTCAGAGAAAAGAAACAGCTCAGTGCAGAGTCAGATAAGCCCTGGAGCTGGCACAAAGGAAGGAATTCCCCAAGAGGGAGAAGAGAAAGGCAGAACTGGAACAACCAACAGGTAAGCTTAGCTTGAGCTTTCACAGGTCACAACAAGTCAACTAATTAAAAAGAAGGCTTACACACTGTGGAAACTACCCATTCAGCAGTTCTGAACTGGAAGAAAATTGCATTTCAGGTAGCAGTACTACGATTCAGATGACACAAAACCTGTGATTTTCAGGCCTTCAACATATATATTTTTTTTTTTTTTCCTCCCTCCCATGAACTGAAGTCTATGTTTTGAAAAACAAATTTCAGAGATGTCTCTCCCCCAGCCTGTGAACTACAGGAAACACTGCATCTCTGATGACTTGCTTACCTTTCCTCCTATTCGGACCTGTGCTTGAAGCTTGGCCAGTTTTTCTTGATTCATAGTGCTGTGTCTAAAGAGTAAGCACGAGATACAAATACAAGTTAACCATCAAAATATTAAGGAAATACTAAGGAAAAGTTCTCCACAGTGCATTTTAAAAGTACTCTTAATTGCAGTACATTTTTAAATTTAGAGAAAATTTACTGAAACAGTGCATCAAAAATACACACAAACAAAAAGCTTTAAAGCCACACCACCTACAACAGGACATTTTTATTTTGCAGAGGTACTAACTGTAAATTTCCAAGTATGTCAGTTTACTGTTGGAACCATTTGACAAAGTACTGACTCAGAACAGACCCAAATCAGCATGTACAGCATAAGTGCTTCTAGGAAAATACTATACTACCTTGAACATTATTTTCAAATAATGCATCTCTGATACTTTTAGCTAATAAGCCAGCTCCAAACTTCATAACCCACTGAAGTCCGTGTCTTGATATATTTCTTGCATGAACCTCTGGCAGCCATGCATCCAACTCAATGGCTGGGAAGTTAGTCAAGTGGCTTCTCCAACAGTCAGGTTGTACCTTTAAAGCCTGCAAGACCTGAAAATGTGTAATGGCTGGAAAAACACCTCCAGCCTTCCAACACAAGGAAGGCATTTGGGTGCTCTGCCCCAAGAAGGCATCAGGATCCCCCGAATAAAGAGGAAACTCCCTCTGCATTTGCATTGTGTCGAGGAAGTGATAGGGAGGGGAGATGGTGCTCCCACGGGCGAGCGGGGACCCAGCAGGCCCCAGCACCGCCGGGAGGACACCCACACGGGCACGGACCGGGCGGGGAGGTGGGAGAAGGGACTCAGGCCGGCCGGGCTGCCCCCAAAGCACGGGGAGCGGGAGGGGACCAAGGCCTCGCCCCTCGGGAGCCAGGCACCACCCCCAACCGGGGCACCGCGGCCCCGCAGAGAGCCACGGGCCCCCCGAACCAGCGCAGACCCCACCACACCGCATCCTGGCGCCAGGCCGCGCTCCCCCGTCCTCTCCTCGGACAGCGTCCGGCGCCCGCGGGCCCACCACGGCGGACAGAGCTGGGACAGCGCCGAGCTGCCGCGGCGCCCCGCGCCCAGAGACGGCGGGGGAAGGGGGAGCTATGCCAGCGGCGGAAGGTGGGCCCACGCCGGCGGGGCCGTGGCGGGGGCGCGGGGAAGGGCTCACCCGAGTCCGGCGGATCCTCCGCAGCCCAACACGCGGTGAGAACAAGATGGCGGCCAAGGAAGGAAAGAGAGGCGCACAGAGAAAGGAAGCCTCGCGCCACGTGACAGCACCAACTCTCCCGCCGATTGGCGGCGCCGCGGAAGCATATTTGCATAGCAGCGGGGGCGGGGCGCGGGGAGGCGCGCGCGCGGTGCCTCCCGGGAGTTGTAGTCACCGGGGGCGGCCGGGGACCGACGCCCCGGGGCGGGGACCAACACCGGGTAACTCAAACCCGGGACGCGGCGGCTCCAAACGTGTCACCACTCACTTGTCAGCGCGCTCTGCCCCTTAGCTCTGCCCTCCTTCATACACGAGTGCTTGCGGTTAGTTTTACCGCCCCAACTAGACGGGCAACTCCTGAGAGCAGCGGGATTAACGGGTTTGTCTGGGAGGAGAAAATAACCCCGGAGCGTACCGCCCGCTGCCCGCTGCCCGCCGGGGTAACCCTTGATTTTATTCAGGGGGGTAACGAGGGGTTTGGAGACCCGCTGTGACAGGGGTACTCCCGCCTCAGAGGCCTCGGCTACCCGCGCGGGGCCGAGCTGCTCTGACCGAGAGGGAAACAGCCGCTCTCCGCCCCGCTCAGAGGGCCGGGGAGAGGACCCCCCACAGCAGCCCCTTCCCTCCCAGCTGCCGCGGCACCTCCGAGCCGAGAGGTGAGGGCGACGCACCGCCCACATCCGCCTCACATCACTTCCTGGGCTTTAAAAAAAAAGGGGAAAGAAAAAAAAAGAAAAGGGAAAAAAATTACCTAAGCTGGTCCGGTCCCGTCTCGGAGGTTTAGGGGCTGTACCCGGGGTACCGCTGCTGCCCGCGCCGACACCATGAAGGCTCAACCCGCGGCAGCCTCCATCTTCTGCCTGTGCCTGGTGCTGGCGGCCTCCGCAGCCTCCGCCGCGGAAGGGCTCGGAAAGGGTCAGGCAAACGTTTTCTTCGGGCTTTCCTTTCAACTTTTGCCGTTGCCGTGAGTGGGTCCGCCGGGACCGGGCCGGTTCCCACAGCGGCCAGGGGGGCGCGGGTGCAGGGGGAGGCCGGCCTGGCACTGCCGCCGCCGTGCAGAGGGAGACCGCTGCCTTGGGCTATAAAGATGAGGGGGTCTTCAAGCCATCTTTGCCGTCCTGGTTCTGTTCCGGCTACACCCGAGGAGTTTCCCTTCCCAGGGGTCCCGCTTTTGCATGGCGAAGGCCTGGGGGTGCGCAGCCCCTCAGTGCCCGCCGCCCTGCCCGGTGTCCCGTCAGCCCTGCCCAGCCGCTGCCGGCCCCTTCTGCTGGCTCCTGGCAGGCGATGAATGGCTCTTCCCTCCCGCCCTCGGCTTCCCTTTTCCTTCCTAATCGCTCCTCAGCTCTCCTGGCTCGCCCGGGCCTCCTTGTGTAATTGCCAAGTCTAATAGCCTGGCTCAGAGTCTGCCAGGGCCCTGAGCTTCATCCCCCGCGGTGGCTTTAGCCTATCTTAGGGATAAATCGATCTCCTCTTCAGTTCTGTTAGTAACACGGTTTGATCAATGACAGGAAAGCTTTGTGGTGTGGATCCCAGTCATTCCCCTTTCATTTTACAGAATTCTTCAGATGCCTTTCATTCAAAAGAAACACTCGGTAGTGTGTTGTGTAATGCTTTTAAAAACATCGTGAAGCTCACCACAAAGTGGGTTTTAGTTTAAAAAAAAAGCTTCCAAAAAGTGTTTCCTACCTAGAACAATAGAACGTTTTCCCTGTTTTAACATGTTGGTCTTTGAATAAAATAGCTGACGTGTCAATATTCTGAGCAGACATGCCTTCTGCTAATCCAGCTGGTTTTGCTTTGCTACCTTCAGCTGGCACAAGCATAGCCTTGCGTGTGAAGCTGCCTCTGCAGCCGGTACGTGTGTGTGATTGGACATGGACAAGGCATCCCCACCTTACTGCTATCACAACTAAATATTTGATGTGTTGCGTCATATATGTTCACAGTTGTTCATATCAGGAGAGAAGATAAGGTAATAAAAATGCTGTGTCAACTGTTCCAACCTCCCGGATGCTGAACTAGGCTGCCACGAGGTTTTGCTGACCCTGTTCATGGCTTTCTCCAGCTTCTTTGCTATAGCTGTCTACTGGAGGCAACATCTACTTTCCACTGTGTCAGCACTGGGCAGCCTGTGGCTCCTGACCCCTGTGTAGCTCCCCAAATCTGCCCCCCTCAGCAACCTGGGCACTAGGGGTGGCCAACTAATCCAAGCCCTCAGTGCTGGGAAGGGGCAAGGCGAAGCTGATGTTGCTGGAACTCCCTTGGAAGACCTTCTCAGAGGTCTCAATGAGACCTCTGAGAAGGTCTTCCAAAGGAGTTCCACTATGAATAGTTCCCAGATCTCCTTCATGTCAGCTCTTTGTGTGGCTTCCAGCTGTGTGAGGGTAGTGCTGTGTTGGCTACAGGGTCAAAAGAATTGGCAACCTGTGCTTTGGGGTTGTTAAACATACGCTCGCTCGCTTGTATCTCAACTGACATAACAAGACTCGTTATCTGGGTGTGGGATAAAGTATTTCCTGCATTGTTCAGTTACTGTAATGTTCAGAAACCTGTGCACTGGTGTTCTTTCTTGCTCTTTGATGATAATTAGCAGCAGCAGTAATAGTCAGCATAATATTTTTTGGGCAATTAATGATCGTATGCAGGCCTAGAAATTTTTTAAGTTTTGCACTAGTTCACGTTCAGTGGGATTTAGGAAGCTAAACGCTGACATATTTAATTTGTCACTAATCAGTTAATAAATCTGATTGAAAAAGTATGGGAAATAATCAGAAGGCTCTTCAATTTTAGTCTCTGTTTAGGGGGTTTTGGTATCATTTGCTCATATATACATAAATATTTGTGAGTGTGCTATGTTTTTGTTAATTTCAGTGAGATTCCTCATGAAACCATGTAGGTTGTAAGTATTTGCAGAATTGTTTCCAGGACTGGGATTATAGTTTGCTTTAAAAACAGGATATAAAATGAATGGAAAATATTTTTAAGGACTGTTTTCATCTGTTGACATATTAAATTATGCAACATTTATAAACCCCTCTCTCTGGCAGGTTTTGGAGATCATATTCACTGGAGAACACTAGAAGATGGGAAGAAAGAGGCAGCAGCCAGGTATGTTACCTAGCTTTAAAGACAGAAAAGTGTGTTTAAAAACATTCACAAAAATTCTGTGTCGATCCTAAGGTTGTCCACAGAAAATAGTAATTAACAAACGTGAAGGTGGTTTTGGAGACTGTTCTATAGTTTATTAGAGAAAAAATACAGTTTTTTAACTTTGCTGAGGCACCACCTAGGTTTAATGATTGAAGTTCTAGCATGTCTTTGAAGTGAGAGGAAAATATTTTTTGAGTATTTATCATAGTAGAAGAAAAAGGGGCAATGGGCACAGGCTGGAACACAGGAGGTTCTGCTTAAACATGAGGAAAAACGTATTTACTGTGAGAGTGCCAGAACCCTGGGACAGGCTGCCCAGAGAGTTTGTGGGGTCTCCTTCTCTGGAGATGTTCAAACCCACCTGGACACTTTCCTGTGCAACCTGCTGTAGGGAACCTGCTTCGGCAGGGGGGTTGGACTGGATGATCTCCTGAGGTCCCTTTCAACCCCACCATGCTGTGATTTGCAGGCATAATTGTAGCATTATTTTTCAGCGAAGCAGAGGAAGCTTTAAAATGAGATAGAGGGCAGGAAGGTGAGCTCTTGGGCTTAGGCAGGATGAGTGTTTCTGCTCAGAAACAGAGCAAGGGACAGCTGCAGCACACTCTGCTTTCAGAGCTGGAAGCACAGACCTGCTCCCTGATGTGAGTTCTGCAGCAGTTGAGTGTTAGTGAATCGGAGGATTGGGAGAAATCGCCAACAACATCACAAAAGATAAGCAAATCTAAAATACCGATTGTTTTGTTCTTAGTCAGGCCTTGGGTCAGGAGGTGAAAAGTTATATGAAATTATCGGTTATGCAGCAAGTGAGATGCATCAGAGCCAGTGGTCTAGGAAGTTTTAAGACTTTAAATCAGTTTCAGTTCTGCAAATAGTACAATCTGGGTGTCACGGAGATGCTGGAGATGCCTTGGTTTGGGGGTCCCTGTGGCCGAGTGGGGATCCAGCGTTCGCACAGTTACTGGCTGTCTGGGTCTCGGGGGCTTTGAGCAGGGCAGTCCCTGTGCCAGAGCTGTGCTGTGGCAGGGTGACCCCGCACCTCCGGCCGCCAGCCGCCCTTGGGGCCGTCGGGGAGAGCGGCGGTGGCTGTGGTGAGCCCCGGTACTGCGCGCTGCCCTGAGCCCGGGAGGGAGGGAGCGAGCGGAAGGCGCGGAGCTGCGAGGGGCTCCGTGGGCGTTTCCACGCGAGGCCGCGGCTGCCCGGCCATGGCGGCTCCGGCGCAGGCCGCGTTGCCCAGGCGACCGCGGGGTGACCCGAGCGGAAGCAGTGGCGTCGCCGTCCGGGTCAGGATGGCGGCGGGGCGGGCGCGGGGCGGAGGATGCCGCTGGTGGTGCTGTGCGGGCGGCCGGGCAGCGGCAAGAGCCGGCGGGCCGAGGAGCTGCGGGCAGCGCTGGGCGGGCCGGAGCGGCCGGCGCACGTCGTGGCCGAGGCGGAGGGCGGCCGGGCGGCTCTGCGGGCCGAGGTGGAGCGGCTGCTGAGCCGGCGGGACGTGGTGATCGTGGACGCGGGTAACGAGCTGCGGAGCATCCGCTACGAGCTGTACTGCGCGGCGCGGCAGGCTGGCACGGCTCGCTGCCTCCTGCACTGCGCGGGCGGCCCGGGCAGCCCCGACGAGCCGCCCTTCGAGGCCCCCGACCCGCAAAACCGCTGGGACCGGCCGCTCTTCACGGTGCACGGGGAGGAGCCGCTGCCGCTGGCCGCCATCCGCGCCGCCCTCTTCGAGAGCGCCCCGCCGCCGCCGCACCGCGCCACCCGCACCCAGCCCCTGCAGTCCGGCTCCTTCCTGCACCACCTCGACCGCGTCACCCAGGAGGTGCTGGCCGCCCTCATGGCCGCCCAGAGGAGCGGGGCGCAGCCCGGCGAGGTGATCCGTGTCCCCGGCGTCGCCGAAGGGCTGGTGCTGCAGCGGCCCGTGAGCCTGGCCGAGTTGAGCCGGCTGCGGAGGCAGTTCATCACCTACACCAAGATGCAGCCCAGTGACGAAAACTTGCCCCAGCTGGCCAGCATGTTCCTGCAGTACCTGAGCCGCAGCATCCAGTGAGCCCTGTCACCTGTGCCACGCGCAGCAGTGGCCGTGGTGCGGGCCCACAGTACTTGGGACGGTAAGAACCTGCCTTCCAGCCACAGACCTCGCGGAGCTTGGATCCCCTCTGTCACACATCAGATCATGTGGCAACAGCGGCTCTGGGAAGATGGAGGCTGTGTCCCTGCAGCAGCTGTGTTGCTAAGAGGATCTGTAGGGATGCTGGTCCCTCACCCCTGCGTTCTCCTCACTTGCATCCTTCAAAAAGAGCTACTGTTGCATCTGCAAGCAAGTGAAGTCTCCTGTGGAGACCTAAGCCCCAGTAGTCAAGTCGAGTCTGAACCTGAAAGCCCAAAAGGTGGTGACCATAGGGAAAACTTTTTCCCTCCTCATTGGCATGTGTATGTCTTGAATAAGAAGATTGTTTTTTCAAGACTATGTCCAGATAATGTCGAATTGCAGAAGAGACTTCAGGTCCAGACCTGGAACAGGCTGTATTTTTAGGATGTGACTGTTTCAAAAAATCAGTTTGGGTACTGAACCCAAAAGATAGATTTGCAAACTCCACGCAGCAGAAGGATGCTTGCTTAGCAAACTCAAACCTCTCTGTTTCGGGTTTAACAATAAATGTGTGCCTTAAATGGAGACTTCATTTACCTGCAGGACTATTTTATTGAAATAACTTGCTATGTCTTTCCTCTGCAAGGTCTTCATTAAACACCTTTAAAAACACTAATTGTTTTAAGAATGAGTATTTCCTAGAAAAAATGAGCCAAAATGACAGTGTTCTGGGTGAAACTCTCCCATAAGTCTGTACCAGCTGTGATAGGTAACTCAGTTTTGCACTTAGTTTCAACTAATTTCAGTTTTTGCTATACCATATGTATAGCTTATATAAACTTTTCACTTTCTGCTGGATGCTTCATGCCTCATTTTAATAAATTGTGGCTTTTGGTTTTAATTGTATATGTAGTGCTACCTGGGTAAAGTGGGGCAGGGAGGTTACTTCAATTACAGTGGCTGTTTTTCTGACATGCTAGCTGCTAGGTGGATTTATGCACTGCAGAACTGAGAAATGACTACAAAAATGTTTTGCTATAAGTAAGTTTATTTTCCCAGTCAAAGTAAAGAGCATAAAGCTGATAAAATACATTCAATATCTCTAAAATTTATGTGAGTTCTCACTGGCTAAGAGTTGGTATTTCAGAACTTGTGAGCACTTCTGTTTAGTGTTGCTTTGAAAACCATTCAACTTTAAAAAAAAAAAAAGTGTTGCAGTACAGATTTCTAGATGATTGAGCTCTTCTGACATGAAGCACTGATTCTTGATGAGAAGAACAATGTATATTTTCCAGGCTTAAATCAGCCTCTCCTCAAGAAAGAGACAAAATCATGTTGGACTATGTGGAAACAATGGGAAAAAAGTGCTTTTTTTCTCATCAGGGAGAGGACACTGATGCAATACGAGCTTTACCAGGGAAATGTGTATTCTTGCTCCTTATTCTAGACAAAGTCTTTTGTGAAGATGATAACATATTGTTTAGTTATAAATGGCAGACTTCTGCTTGAACTACTCTAAATGCTGATTGCTTCCTCTCCGCCCTTTCCTGGTTCTGAAGGCCATGACTGAATGCTGCTAAGTAGAGATTTCCTTTCATATCTGTCTACAGCTAAGGAAGAAGTTGTACTTCAGTTCTGCTAGTAATTAATATAGTTGCCGTCATGTGCGAAGGTATTCGCAATTTTTCTGTTTGTGAGAAATTTTTAACCCCCAAAGCAGGTAACATTGTTTATAATAGCAGAAAGCTTAAACTCTGCTTTACTTGGCATATCTTGGAAGAAGTATCCATACAGAATGTTCTCTGTGTGTTCTCTTCCTTCTTTTCCTTCACCTAGTTTTAGGCTGTTCTACTCTCTGGAAGCTGTATCATCATTACCAGCTTCCCTTGGATACTCTTCCATAGCTTAAGGGGTTTATTGGTAAGAGAAAAGAGGTGAGATACCTGATTCTTGCTCTTAGTTTTTCTTAGTTTATTGCCCTATTCAGCTCTCACCTGTTCAGCTGTTGGTGGAAACAATGACAGTGTTAGGAAGGATTTCTGCATGCAGAAATGCCGAGGTAAGTGATGTACTAAACAGCAACAGAAGTCACATGTAGTTGTATCACTTTTCTTCTTAGAAGGGTAAAATTGATACAAAATAGTCAGGAGCAGTGAAATGGTGGGTTAATTGGATCACCAGCACTAAAACCAGGAAGTATGTGAAATTAAGGCCTCTTTGTCTAACTGCATAATGCAGCCTGAGTGTGTTATAAAGGAGCTTAGAGAAATTGAACTTGGTAAGCTTGACTTTGTTGGTAGAAGCTAAAATGATAAAGGGATTTTTGAAGAACAGGGTTAAATAAAACATATCTCAGGGTGATGGAAGCTTAACCTCTGGGTAGTAAAGGTCAAGTGAATGATTTGGGAAGAGAGAGAGAATAATAAAGAATAACTTTGCTCTTTTTGCATTGCACTTTGCTTAGGCTGCAGTTCCATGCAGCCCTGCCCTGCTCCTTCTCAGTCCTGACACTTGTCACAGATTTTATTTCGACATACAACATGTAGGAAGCTAGCCTGGCAGCCAGAGGGTTTGCTACGTTACTGTGTTTGGTTGTTGCTCCATGGAGGTTCTTAGTCACAGGAGGTGACTGCAACATACAGACCATAGTGGGGAGAGGGATGGGTGTGTGACTGTCACCCACTGGATTGCCTTCAGCAGCCACAAAAATCCATCCTGAGATCTCTCAAACAGCTGGTGTCACTAACCACCTCTGGTAAAAAAAATGCATGGCCAGGTGTGTATCTCAGCAAATCTAAACTAATAAGAGCAAACCTTTCAAGGAGAAAATCTCCTCTAGAAGAGCAGTTCTTGGCTGGCAGTTATAGCAAATTATTATTCTACATGTTTTAAGATTGGGAAAACCTTTTGCAAGACAACCTAAGAATGGAGCAGAATCTCTTTACATCTCTCTTATTTTCTGTTACATTTAGCCTTTGTAGAAGCCTTGACTGTTAAAATGTACGTGTAATAGAATTTGGTTTAGAGTCTCAACTGTTAAGCTCTCTTTACAATTTTCTTTCTTTCTTCATTTTTTAGTGGTTTGCCTCTTATGGTTATCATCCACAAGTCTTGGTGTGGAGCTTGCAAAGGTCAGTGTGTTTAATACTAGAGCTTGCTGAAATTTCCAATGAACTTTCATATACAGATCATGTAACTGTGAAAAACATGAACTTTGCATTCAAAATGTAGCTAATGGTATTTGTATTTCATTTAGAGCAATATAATATTGCACCACTTTACCTCTTAGCCCTGCCAAAAGCCAGCCATGCCTAAATGCTAGCAAACAACAGCTGTAATACTGCACTTCTGTACTGGCTGCAATTTCTCCTGCACTTGGCTGTAAAAAAATGAAACACAATGAATGATCTTCAAGAATTAAGTGTAAATTGCCTTACTTTTCAGCTGGTGGTTCTTCACAGGTGAGACTTTGTCTCTTTCAGAATCATGAACAAACAAGCTGGGCGTAATGGCTAAGCTTGAAGGATGAGGTGATTGAGTGAGGACTGGTGGTTTACAGCAAGCTTTTTGCTTCTGTCCCATGGGTTCAGATATGACCCCATGTGTCTGTTGGCCAGGCTTCATCATATGGCTGCTCAGCAAGGATTGCTTCAGTTACCTGCTGTTCTGAGCCTGCCTGGAACAGTTTGATACCTACCTTCCATTTACTCACTGCTTATTGAAAAGTACCAGCTCTCCAGAGGGAGGAATGAAGTTGAGATTTTGATGCTGAGCCGAAAACCTTAAATATTTTCCTCTGTCTTTATGCATCTCTCTCTTTTTTTTTCCTCTCCCTTTAATTAGCTTTAAAGCCAAAGTTTGCTGAATCCAAGGAGATCTCTGAACTTGCCCATAATTTTGTTATGGTCAACCTTGAGGTAGGCTGCCCTCTGATTTGTGTTTGTTTATTAAGCATTTGGAATCCTGCTTAACTGGTTGCATCCTGTTTCTGTACATCCTAGATCACGCACTCCCGAATAGGTATTCAGGGTTGATTGATAGAGCTGATTGTTTTAAAAAGAATTTTTTCAGTCTGGTTGTTGTACTTGTGTGTATAAACCTGGCTCTCTGCCATTGTCTCTTTAACAATTTGTACCTTGTGTCAGTCTTTTGCTGCAATAAAGGAATTAATATAAATTCTCTCATGACATATCAAACATTCCTACACCAAAGTGGAGTGTTTAATGCAAATTGTCAGAACAGAAAAAAATAGGATTATTTTAACAAATGATACTTGTTTAGGTAAAAATAACTTGCTTTCCTTTGAGAGTGGAAGATAAGGCAGTTACCTAGTGTCTGTTCAAGATGTAAATTGCTCAGGGTAAATGGAATCTGAAGGCAATAGCTTGTTTGTTTAAAACAAGTGCTGTGTTATGTTAGATACCTTGCTATGTTCCCTTTCTTCGGTCTTACTTTGGTAGGATGATGAAGAGCCAAAGGATGAAGCCTTTAGTCCTGATGGAGGTTACATTCCCAGAATCCTTTTCATGGGTAAGGCATCCACAGCTCTTGTATCCACTCACAGAACTTTGTTCTTATTGTTACCACCTAAATGTCCTATTTGATTTCTTGTTTCGTAGACCCCAGTGGAAAAGTCCACCCAGAAATCATAAATGAGAAAGGAAACCCCAGCTACAAGTATTTCTATACCAATGCTGATCAAGGTATGTGCAAAGTAGTTTGAAGTGCATTTTTAGTGAGATGAAACTCCTTTTGAGGGGAGAAAAATGATGATACTTTAAGGTGTAACTGGGAGCTGTTAGGTACAACATGAGTGAGTGGTTCTCCTAGGCCTTGAGGAGTCATGTTCAGAATCATTATTTCACCTTGATACCAACTATAAAGTCTATAGGACCTAAACTTTGTCTCCAGTTGTGGTGTGGAAAATCATATGATTTGCATGATCCAGCTACAGATAGTTGTGAAAAAGGCACAGGACTGGTTTTTGTTTGTTTGTTTTTTCTCACAGGTTAATTTGTGGATCTACATTTTGTAACTCTTATTTTAAATCACTTTCATTACCAGGCCACCTTGATATTTTCATCTTGAGATTAACATTTGCTGTCTTTCTGTCTAATCTTTCAGTTGTCCAAGGGATGAAGGAAGCCCAGGAGAAGCTAACAGGTGATGCTTTCAAACAAAAACACCTGGGAGATGAACTATAATGAATACACTGAACGATGCTTTTTCATCACTTCAAAACTCTAAAAGGAAATGATTAAACAGACCAAGAATGTAGATGCACTGGAGGGACATAATTCTCCTGTCAACAATGTTAGGTTAAACCCTGTTTGGAGTTCACACACATGCATCAATTACAGCGTTATCTCCTCCTCTGCCTGGCAGTTTGTACTGTCATGGTTATTTGCAACTAAGTCATGTGCAAACACATCAATTTGTGTGTTTGAGCAACCACTAATATTTGGTGTTAAAAGGGAGGTGTGTAGGGCAAAATGTTGATTTGAGGACAAACAATGTAATTGGAATAACCAGAAGTAGCTGATATTTTGACACTTAATCCGGGTTGGGTCCCTTTTTTCTCACTGGTATTGTGTGATCCCATTGTTTTTACTGGGGATTCATATGAATGGGGCATGTTCCTTGGCCAGGTGGTTTTTTGACATCCCAAACCATTAGCTCTGCCACTAAGCCAAGCAGAATACATTTCATGAATGTCCAAGTAGCATGTGAAATTATTAGCTCTGCAAACATATTTTTGTGTAAAACTGTGTGTGATTCATCTTTATTTGCCTTTGGGCAGAAATTTAACTTTTTTCCTTGTGCACTCACCTTTTCATTGTTTTATCAAGTGAGGGTGGGTCATATTGAAGCTTTATGGGGGTTCCCCTTTTATTCTTTGAATGTTTTACGGCGAATGCCTTGCCATCACATTGTACTGTATTTTTGTACCAGGGTGAAAATTAAACCTTTTTAAACATAAGTGTGCAGACAGTGTTTTGTGGTAAAGGGCATGGCTTTCCATTCTTAAGGGTGGGGGAATCTATTTCTGTTCATGTTGCAGTGGTTGTTGCAGTGGTTATTAATGTTGAGTGTCACAGCTAAAGAAGGTTTCTCCTTTCTGTAATTAAAACCCAACAGTTTCTTTTAATGTAATTATAATTCAGCCATTCTTACACTACCTATACTGTTAAGGGCGGGGTAGTATCTACTGGAGATTAAAAGAAAAATAGAGGGGAAGAAAATCAGCTCTCTTGAGCTGCTGGTAATGCTTTTCCTAATGCAGCCCAGGATGCTGTTGGCCGCCTTTGCCACGAGGGCGCATTGCTGGCTCATGGTCAACTTGTTCTCTGCCTGGACTCTCACGTCCTCCTCTGCTTTCCAGCCTGTCAGCCCCCAGCCTGCACTGGGGCACAGGTTATTCGTCCCCAGGTGAAGGACTTTGCATTGCCCTTTGTTGAACTTCCTGACAACCCTCTCTGCCCAGACCTCCAACCTGCTGAGGTCCTTCTGAACAGCAGCACAACCATTTGGTTATCAACTACTGTCCCCAGATCTGCTGGTTTCCTGAGGGTGGACTCTGTCCATTCATCCAGGTTGTTAACAGAGATATTAAAGTATTAACCCCAGGGGTACTCCACTAGTAACGAGCCCCTTTCAGCCCAGCAGTTCTGCCAGTTTTCCATCTACCTCACTGCCCATTTATTTAGGTTGTACTTCATCAGTTTGTCTATGAGGGGGCTGTGGGGGACAGTGTCAAAAGCCTTACTAAAGCCAAAACAATGCCTACTGCTCTCCTCTCATCCACTGCACTAGTCATCTAAAGGAAATAATCCTGTCCAAAAGGCACTTGCCATAATTTCCTGTAACAAACACAGATAATTTTCTACAGATAATTTTTGAAGAGCTATCTGAGGACATTTGTTGGGGAAAGTTGTTGTATACAATAAACTCAAGTTGTCTACTGAGTCCATTTTTACTCTTCAGGAGCATAATGAATTTTACTTTCCCAGCTAGTCTGCCTTTAAGGGATTTTAGACACCAAAACTCAATTGGGCACTAAAAGACAAGGACTCAGTGGAAATAAAGGGATTATTGCACATTACAATTACCCTGCTCAGCTCCTAAAAGTTATTCTACAGGTTTTATCCTCTGTTTCTCTTGTGAATTGTTTAATAAATTAACCATGAAATTGAACTCACAACTATTCTCAAGTTGTATCAGCCTTCAAAGTAAATAGTTCTGTGTAAGTCCTCAAAAAGGATTTGTGTTTTGCAAAATTGTCTTTTTTTCCCCAGATGTAACAGTTGACTTAGTAAAAAATAAGTCCTATCTGATGGTTCTTACTTCAATTATAGCCTTGGATTGACATGACTGTAAAAAATCATCGATGCAGGTATTTTTTACTTGCCACCAGGGGGAGGACTCTGCTTTTTCATCTGGAATAAGGTTCAACAAATAATAATGAAAAAAACAATCTCTGATGCAAAATAGCAGGGTGCAACTCTGCGATTTTCCAAGCACACCTTTGCAGCAGCTCAGCCCTTGTCTTATCTCTGTGGTGAAATTACAGCCTGCGAGTTGTACGTCGTTGGTCCCAAAGCCTTGCCTTACAAAATGCTCTGATGTCAGAAGCATCATGCCCTGAAAGTCATTTTGAAGTTCTCCATCTAGAGAGATCTCCTTTCAGTGAGATGTGGGAAATGTGCTTCATCACTTACATTTAAGACTATTCTGATTCAAAATTACTTTCCTTCCTTCAGCCCTTTCTGCCTTCCAGACTTGCTACTTTCAAAGGCAAAAAAAACACTCCATAATCCCTTTTCCTTAATGTGGCTGCCTCCTTTCTTTCTGATCCTTTCTACCCTCTCTATGTGCAGACTTGGTGAGCTGGTACAGCTCCCCCACTCACCCTTCTACTTGCTCTTTTCTAGACCATGCTCTGGTCCTCTGTAGCAAGATGGAGCGTGGCACTTGCGAGCCCACTTGGTGCTTAGCTGGGCTCTCGGTAGAATATGACATATGTGCTGCCACAGCTTGATTGCTGGGGGCAGCTAGTTAACAACTGTAGAAGCTGTTTCACATCTCTGGATTGCAGGATAAAATTACTTTTGATCTGTTACTTAAATATTTTTCTCTTTCTACCTGTTAGTTTTATACCTGGACATTTTATTTGCTAACTCCTGATGCAGATTCTTTACACTGTCTGCTTTTTAATCTAGATCAGGTGATAAATGCTGGTTGGCATTTTCTTCTGTGCAGAGGAATACATCTTGAACCTTCCCTCCAACAGTTGCTTTATGTACTTTGTGTAACTTCATGCACACAAGCAACTCCACAGGGTTTAGAGGAGTTGGTACAGGTCAGTGTTTGTTGTAGTTGTGTTTAAAGTTAATTATACGCTGTAGCAGCTCAACAGTGCACAGTAACCAATGCCTCAAATTAGTTTGCCCCCATCAATTTTGTTTTGTGTGCATGCCCATCTGCTTATGACTTGCAATAAACCTCCATACTTACATAACTTCTTTAGATACATCCCAGAAATCCCCTTGGATTCTCAGCTTCTACTCCTTTTATGGTGATAACAAAACTCAAAGACACTTCAAAATTCTTAGTATAGACCCAGGGAACTGCCAGGCCAAATCAATCTCATGCAAACAAACACGCTGTCAGCTCCCTTTCTCCCAGAAACAACACCCAGAGGAAAAAAAACCCAAAGTTAATTAAAGAGTGACTGGATTGCAGCTAGCCATCTGGCTGCCTGGGAGCAGAGGTTGCTTTGTGCACCTGGGGCTGAACAGGCTTTAAGGAAGTGTCAGCTAGAGATTCAGGAAACCTTAGCAGCAGGGAACAAAAGTGCAACAACCAAGAACACCATCACGGCCAGAGTGTCCTGTCCATCATCCTGGCATGCTGAGTTTAGGAGTCATCTGCTTCAAATGCACTTTTGTCCCCATGGCTGTTGGTCTGCCATCATATCCAGCCTGTATCAAACTGGTCATGAGCTTCATTCATTGTCCTCACTTACAGCTTGTGTAATGAATAGCTCTGCAGTGAGATACTATTAAACCCATATGAATGCAAGGTCATAATCCTCAAGGTGATGAAACTTTTTGGCAAAAGGAGAGGCATTTGTATTTGCATTATGCTATGATACTCATTTGCAGCTGACCCAGTATTAAGCCTGGTTGGGTCTGCCGAACCAGGAGAACCACTCCAGGGCTATTCCTTGACAACCATGGCTACACATAGTTCAAAACTTGCGACCTGAGGATGGAGATTCAGAAAGCAATAAAGGTGGAATTACATTGAGCAGAACTCTCTCCAGAGAGTGGGATAAAAGGGGGTACTTCACTGCAAGTTCATGCTCACCTCAAAGAAAGCAAAGCCCAAGGGTGAAGTTTATCTAAAAGGTTGCATCCCACTTCCAGACAGCTGTGTAAGTTGTCTTTGGGGCTGTCCGGACAGGGGAGCTTGCTGCCTGGAGGGAACCAGGAAACTATCATGAAAGTCTGTCAAAATGGTAAAAGTCACTTTTGTCTCAGAACTATTTGTCATAGTAACTCATCCCCCCTTTTTTCCTCCAAGGAACAGGTGCTGATTTGTTAAGCAGTTTAGTCAAATAAACTCAGTTTACTTTTCCTTTCAAAGTTTGTCTAAGATAAGGAGTGGCTGCATGCAGTTCCCAGGCCTGCCATTGTCCAGGGAACACCACTCCTACACGAGGTGCTGATTCACTCCTGCAGCGCCAGCCCGGTGCCACCACGTCAGCGTGCCCCGAGGAGAAGGAATCTCCACTGCCAGCTGCCAGCCAGTTCCCATGGCCTGTCACAGGCAGTGGGGACAGGGTCCAAGACCTGTGTGACCCTGTGACCCGCTCCAGGCTGCGATGAATGTTATGGCACAATTTTGTAATGGCTAAATCTGCGTTAGGTTCCTTTGATTAGGGACCAAAAAAACCCTTCTCCATTCATAACTACGTTGGAAGCAGGCAAGGTACTGGCTAGCCTGTGCTCACAGCGTTCCAGGTCCTGACTCAGAACAGCAAGAGGGGCCGTTACACACCACCCCGTGCTGGCACTTGTCCCAGGATGGGGCAGAGGGGCCCATCAAGCAAGGTACGGGGAGCAGGCAGGGCATGATCCCTGAGCACGGGATCACTGACTGGGTGGGTGCTGTACAAACAGTGGAGTGTTTCTGCTCTGCTCCTGTGTTCTGGTTTTCTCTGACCAACACAAGCATCTCCTTCTCCATATCCTGTGTTCCTGCCCCCCTCATAGTGTGGGGGATAAAGGGGTGATAACTTCTAGAGTTCCCCCTTCTCAAAAGGGCACGATCCCACTGCTGCCACTCCAAGCCAGGGCAAGGGAATGAAGGCCAACAGGAGCTGCAGGAGGAGCAGTGACAGGGCTGGAGGGGCAGGACAGTCTGGACTACCAAATCTGGCTGAGGCTATAGGTAACTGGTTAGAGAATCGTAGACTGGTTTGGGTTGGAAGGGACCTTAAAGCTCATCCAGTTCCCACCCCCCTGCCATCAGCAGGGACACCTTCCACTAGACCAGGTTGCTCAAAGCCTCATCCAGCCTGGCCTTGAACACTTCCAGGGAGGGAGCATCCACAACTTCTCTGGGAAATCTGTTCCAGTGTCTCCCCACCCTCACAGGGAAGAATTTCTTCCTAATATCTAATCTAAACCTCCCCTCTTCCAGTTTAAAGCCATTAAACTGGCTGGTTGCTGATTAGAGATCATCTGTTGATATATACTAATTTTTGGACCATTTTACACATGCATAGCATGGCGTAGGCAGACGTGCTGCAGAAATTTTAATTGATAATAAGAACTGCAGATGTTCTTTCTGCTCTCTCAGTGTGTTTCAGGACACAACATAACACTCTGCGTAAAAGAAGCTGCGTTGGCAGCACAGTCAAATTTGGATGTCACTTCATTGTGCTATTTCTAATATTATGAACAGTTTTCAAGCTCCCGTTTGTAAGGATTTTGGTGCATTAGCCCTGTTAAAGAGAATGAAATTCACACGAGTCTGGGGGACATGAAGAAACATCTGGGTGAGTGCTACCTAGTCAAATAGGGAGGATTTTGTTTTCTCCTTGTGGTTGGCATATTTTCACCTAGCTTCCCTGGACAACAGCTGGTAATGAGCTGAAACTGCTGCTTTGTGGGCAAACTGTGCTTCTTTGGGATACAATTTTGTCTGTGTATGCCCAATGCTTATCATGAGCTTAGAAGACGAGTCTTTCAGACTCAGAGTCATTAGTATTATTACTACTTCCAGCATCACACATAGCAGACCATCATCCTTGATTTAAGTGCTTTGGTGCTGCTCTTGTTTTAGTAATAAATAAATCAATAAATAAAATACTGGTTTGAAGAAAAAGGAAAAGATTAAAATTGTTTCCTTAGATCAATTGCACTGTGTGAGGATGCAGAGACTTGAATTAGAAATGTTGGGAGAATAGTAGAGTATGCATGTTGTGCTTGATAAATGTGCTCGCATGACTGCTGTGAGAGAGTGAGATAGAGCCACACGTCAGAAAACAAGATAAAGCACAACATCTGCTCTTCCCTTCCACCTCTGTGGGCTTGTGGGAGTTCTCTCCTGTTTCCTCGTTTGCCCACCTATAAATCTAAAATAATACAGACCTCCCTCCCTGGAAATTGTGTAAGCAACTCATGACCATACAATGTTAAATCCTGGAAGGGAAGTGTGATAGGAGAGCTAACAACATTCACTCCTTACATTATAGAAACATGGCTAAACAAAATGATAGGCAGAAAGAATCCCTACAAATTCCCCTGTCTCCTGGCTGCCTGGGTGCATCCCTTCTCTCGGTTAGTCCTGCCTGAGAAAGGGCTCGTATATAAACACTGACATTTCAGGGATGGGCTGAAATCTGGAAAAGCCTTTGGAAATTAGGCTCAGTGGTGGCTCTGTGCTTGTGTCTGTCATTATGGGATGTTAAATCAGGTGATTACTAAGGAGATGCCCAAGTGAGCCTAAGTCATAACGTGCCCTTTCCATCAAAGGTGTAGGTATCTGCCCATGATCACTTGCCTTCCATGCTGGCATTTTAGGGGGCTGTTGCCTCATGTTGCTTTTCTAGATTGAGCACCAGTTAGCGGGCAGAGGGAAAAGCATTATCACCATCAGTGCAGATGATGTGGGGAGAGTGGAAGTCAGGTTTTGCAAAAGGCAGAGGTCACATTTGCCAGAGCAATGAGAGGACTGCAAGGAGCTAAAAAGACTTTTGCAGGTGTCAAGCTTGTTAGGTTGTCTTTGAAATAACTATTGTGATGAGCCTGGGATTTTGTTAGGCTATGTTGCCTACACAAAGCTGATACCTTGCTGAAGGCTTAAATCAGGGCCTGGCTTATGGCAAATAAACATTATCATTCTACATGAGGGTAGAAAATCATTCTGATGCTGGGTAGAATTGTCCCTTGGGCCACCTGGCATCTGCCTTGAATAAAATGGAGAGGCTGTACAGCATCTCTGATCTGCAGTGAGAAGAGGCGTTCCTCAAAGCTTCTCTGCATCTCTCCTGTGACTGTTCCTAAAATGCACACCTCTTCCTTAAATGCACACCTTGGCTATATGGTAGTTATACAGCACTACCACACTCTCTGGCTTTCTACATTCTCACAATACTGTTAACTAGTCAACTGCCCTGGGGACAATGTAGCAATAAAAGCAATTTACAGACTCCTATAAAGTGGCTGAACTTTAAAGGCTAAAGCTTGTCCAAGGGCTGGTTGACCTACAAGCCAGTCCAAAGATGGTTACTGAAGATCACCAGATGTGCAAGAAGCTTTTACAAGTAGACAAAGTAATCTCTGTCCTGTCTGGGCTTTGTCCAAGGTGATCAAAATGCTGCACATCAAACACAACGCACACCATGATGAGACTGGGCAGGAAAGGAATGGTGCTCTGAGGAATGTGACAGTGTGGATGCACCCCCATGCCCCAATTTTAGAGCCTGTGTTCAGAGGTGGTCCCTGGAGGCTGCTAAGCTGGTCAGTGAGAGGATAGGAACTCTGCAATTCCAGTATCTTTAGGTGGCTCCTGCTCCAGCCTCCCCTCGCAAGGAGCTGCTCTCTCCCAGGGCCGATCAATAACCTTATCTTTGTGCTTAGGCACTTGCTTAAAGCCTGGCAGTGGGAAAGCTCTGCCATCTTTGCTGGTTGTCTGGGAAGCACCTCATTAGTTATGTCAGAGACACGTTTACAATGACCATGACTTTGTTCACTTTCTCTAGGGGAACACCTCTGAAAGCTGTTTTGGTTTCCCAGCAAGGGATAGGCCACAACTAGGTTTCTGATTTTGAACTCGGGGTCTGTTTGTAGGATTTTAAAGCCAAGAAGGTCTGCTGCAACCTCTTCATCAGACTTCCCTCAGGCAAGCGGCCTAGCGAGATTGCAGCCACTGCCTCATTTTTTTTTTGTCTTCTCACCAGAAGAGATGTAGTTCGTGATGCCACAGCCACCATCACTAGGCTTCAGAGTTAACAGTTCTACTGAATTCCAGACCGTGTAGCAAGCATGACAAGAACGGCAAGTTAGGGTCGCATTAGGAATGCCGTTCCCTGCCACTGGGGTTCCAGGAACGCCTGAAACGATTTGCACCCCCGGGAGCGGAGGGCGAGCACCTGGACGGGGCCCCCGGGGGCTCGGGCCGCCCCCTCTGGCACCTGGCTCCCGCGACCTGCGGAGCGGAGCCGCGCACGGTAAGACACCCCCTCAGCCCCAGCCGGGGCTCCTGAACCCCGGCCCCTCCGTTCCCAATCGGCCACTGCCCCCCGCCAGCCACGCCGCAGCTCCGCCCCCGGGGCCGCCCCAGGTGCCGGCGGGGGGGCGGCTCCCGCCACGCGAGCAGCGGCCGCGGGACCCGCACGGCTTGGCTCGGCTCGGCTCTGCGCTGCCGCTCCTCCGCCTCAGGTAAGAGCCGCGGCCCCGCGGAGGGGGCTGGGGGGTGGCCTCCGCCCGCGGCGGTGGGCGCCGTCGGGGCGCAGCCTTCCCCGTCGAAAGTAGCGGGGAGGGAGGGGGGCGGGCGGCGCCGGGGCGTCGCTCCCCTCAGGCTCGCGCTGCGAGGCGGGAACCGCGTCTCACCTCAGCGTCCCCGCCGGGAGCCCGACAGCTCTTCCCGCCCTCCGCGGCCCCCAGCGTCGGGGCTGTCCCCGGGCAGGCGAGAGGCCAGGGCGGGTGGCAGGAGGTGCCCCGGGCCCGAGGAGCTCCCGCGGGGCGGGTGTCGGCTGCAGTGCCGCTGGGTGCCCGGCAGGCAGCGGCTGGCGGGACGGGCGCTGTGTGCCCCCGAGTGTGATGTGACAGACCCTCAGGCGAACGTAACAGCAGTTCGAGCTCTAAAATAAATCCCACCAGCAATGAGAGCTGATATCACACCCTTTATCCTTAAAATATCCCGAGAGGGGCGGGGGTGGGGGGCTGGAGACCGGGTTCTTCCCGGCCGTTCTCCGGCTGGTGAGTAACCTTTGTCGGTCCCTGTCACCCTGCGCGCTTGTTTTCTGCTCAGGGAGTCGCAGCCGTTAAACAAAAACTGTCCAGCTGCGCAACAAACTGCCGGGAAAGGCGGGATTTTGGGTGTGTTGTGGCTGCTCTTTGAAGGGCAGAGACCTGCGGCTGCTGCCGGGCTGCGCGGCGCGGCTCGGCTCGGCTCTGCACAGCGCCCACCTCCTGCTTCGCCGTTTGGCCGTACGGGTGGAAGAAGGGACCTGCAGGCTGTGGGTACATCCACGCTGCCCGGGAGCAGTAGGCAGTGAGCCCATTGCACAAAGCCAAACAGATCGATCGTTCTAATTTAATTCGTAAAAAGTACAAACTCACCAGTTTCTCCAGTCTGTGCTGTACAGAATACCTGGGGTCTGTTTGCTGTATGTTCTGAGGCCATGCACTGCTTTTCCCCGCGATGCTTTCTCTGTGTTTGCCAGCAGCAAGGCAGTATCGTCTGATGCGCACGGTACCGTCGTGCTGCGGGATCGCAGACCTTACCGCTAACACCGGCACAAGCGCCGCCACCTTTTTGCCTCCCAAGGTTCTGTCTCCACAGTGTCCTTTCCTTATGGTAGGAGCAGTGGTGTGTTTGTGCAGTGCATCAGGTTGATCTGACCCAAATTAAGACTAACCTGATCCAAAAAAAAAACCCAAAAAAGCCCAAACCCAAAAATCCTTGGATTTTCCCTTCACCTGAGACAATAACAGACCGTGGCCTCAGAAGTTTTAATTCATGTTTCTGTGCACTTCCTTGGTGGCAAACCTGCTTTCAACATCTCCTGTTTGTTCCTCATTTCTCACTCCTGGCCCAGTGCTGCACTCTCTGTTGTGCTGGTAACAAGTTTGTGGAGCTTCATAGTAGTCTGGATTAGCTCTGGGTTCAAATAAACCTCCTCTTTTAAGTGGTTTGTTTTTTTTTTTTTCCCTCCCTCTCCCTCCCAAGGTAAAAATGTCAGTGGAACTGTAGACTTGATCTTTATATTTGATTCTGTACCCACATCATGGGAAGTGCTGATGTTGAATTATAGTGGGTACAAGATCAAATCCACATGCTGCTGTTTGTAAGTGTATAACTAAAAAGCTTTTATTTCCTGTTATTTGTGCTTGCTGTCCTGGAAGTGGTTGCATATGCATTTACTGAGACCTCGCCCGTGATCACTGCCTACAGGACTGCTTTATCAGGACAATTTGTAGCATAAATCAGAAGAGAGGTAAATAAACCATCTTTTAATCAAACTTCCATTGCAATTTTGACAAAACTGTGCTGCCCTCTTTGCAGATCTGTTTTTGGGGAACAAATTGAGGAGACTTACTATCTTTAAGTTTTAATAGCAGTAATTCTTGCTATATCTAGGTGTAGCAAAGCAATACAGGTAGTATTCATTAGCATGCTAATTGTCATTGTCATGTAATAGTCACTTTAGTTGACTAATATACGTTTCAGATAGTTTTTCCTGCTTTCATTTTCACCTGTTGCAGCCCCAGATCAAAATGGGCAGGTCACAGCATCACGTTTCAGGGTCTTGCATCACACTGGCTGGTCCTAGTGCCAGGGAAGGGCGCTCACATCTACTTAACCCTCCCCAGTAAGTCCACATCTGTGCTTTGTTACTCGTTTGGCCTGAGGAAGCATTTTTTTCTGAGGCTATTTTCAATGGCTAACATTGAGAAATGTCCTGAACTAATCATTTCAGGTATGCTTCATGCTGTAAAAATGCATCTTGTGCTTCAAGTTCTGCAGTATTTAGTGAGCTTTTGTAAATGTGTGCTTAGCTTACTGCTGTGTGGTAGTGTTTGATCTTTGACGTAAGCAATAGGACTTCTGTTTGGAAGTATTAGCTAATTACAACATGGGAATTGGGAGGGCGCTTGTTCTAATCTCTCTTAGCAGGTGGCTTGCTTTGCAGCGTGGAGAGCATATAGCACAGAGAAATGAAATAACGTGTTTATCACAGATTTTCTGTTTGGAGGAGAAGGTCAAAGGCAGTAAATTAAATAACTTCTGTGCTGCAGAGGCATCCCGAGCTGGCCTGTGGATGTGTGGTTCTAGTGTACAAGTGGTTGCCACAAGACAATACCAGTCTTCAGTTACCTGATTTAGTCAAGACAGCAGCTTGTTTTTACCTATAAATGAAAAGTTTTAGACCTGGTGATGCAGAAAAATCTGTAATTCTGTCTCCTGCGCACTGGCAGAGAGGTGTCTACCCAAACCTGCATATGGCCTGATTCTAGCTCTGGATGGTGTGAGTTCCATCATGTGCCTGAACTTGCCTTGTCGTCCACCACCATGGGAGGGCATGGTCATGGCTTTCTCCACGGAGGGTTGTATCCCAACGCAGAACATAGCTGTGCCCTGCCTTCCAGCTGGGGAAGCATCAGCAGGATCATACATGTCTTGTAGCAGAGCTGGCACAAATTCATCTTGTGTGTCGTTCTGAGTGCTTTTATGTCACTGCTACTTCAGTGTATTCAGCAGTGAGATACTGAGCTATTGCCAGCTCATTCTTGGAGAAACTGAGGCAGAACGGGAAGGCTGGAGAGCCGATGAGAAGGGGACTGAAGTCTGGTATCTTGGCTGTTGCTGCAATGTTTGTACCAGGAGGCAAGGGCTTTAATGATGGTGAGTTTTGTAACAGCCCGTCGACCTCTTCAGCTCCCACTGTTCTCTGGAGAGGGCTGGATTCAGGGTCAGCCTCAGCTAGCAGTTCTTTAGGTCTAGAAATTCACTGGCTCCTGAGTTTTCCAAACTCAATGGAATATTCAGGGAATTGTGGAAATCTCGTCCCCATCTGCTCTTTAGGGCATAAGGAGGATGTAAAATCTCTTGTTTAGTGCATCCTTTGGGAGAAACTGAGCTGGGCTTGTTTAGTGGCTCCCCTTTAGAGGGGGAGATCTTTGTACTGTTAAAAACTTTTCTCTGTATCTTCAGGAGTAGTGTGTTTGCCAACAGGCATGGAATTATGTGATGATAAAAAAGCCACAATGAAAACTCTCATAGAAGAGTGTAAAAAAATGTGGGGACTTTTATTTCTTTACATTTTTTTTACCATTGTAAAATTAGAGTGACTAATTCCTCCTTCCTGAGAGTTCGCTATGGCTCTAAAATGGGCTTTAAGGATGTTGAACGTTATGCAGGAAATGGGAGAGGCACGGCTCCAGACACGGAGGGACGTTTGGCTCGAGGAAATCTTTCCAACAACAGTCCCAGCTTGCTGCCTGACAAAACGCAGTTGTAAAGTTAGAGTTGATGGGAAAAGGGTGATACCTGCAGGTTCTTGACTTTTGTTCCACACCCAGCAAATTCTTAGAAGACCTTTTAAAGCCTGAGTTCCCAAATCTGAATGGGTAATAATTATAATAATAATAATAATAGTAATAAGTGATGACCTACATTGCTTGGAGGTTTTTATCCTTCAGTTGTCATGCATATATTGAACTCATTTCTAGCATGCGAATTCCGGACCAAATCCACTACAAGCACCTTCTTACAAAGACTTCTGGACTCATTAATAAATCAATTCTAGTTTTTGCTGTCAAGATGAGGGGCTCACATTTCTAAAGTAATAAATAATAGTAACATAGGCTTAACTTTATTTCTGTTTGTTGAATTATTTTTGTTCTAGATCTATCAAGTTATTTAGATGATACCTCAAAATCCAGTTCTGGGCAGTACTGAAGTGTGAGCCAGGGGCTGTCACAGAGAGCAACTGTTGCAGAGGGCAGGGGTGTGAGAACAGGAGGAAACATATACCAAAAAATGTGCAATACATTGGGCAAGAGCAAGGTGCTGTCTTGTTGCCAAGTGAGGTGATTGTCTATTGTGTGGATTGTGAGAAAGGATTTGTCCTTGTCTGATCCAAATTCTGACCTGGAATAGGTGGCTGCAGCTTGTTATTTACGTAAGATCTGACTTTGTCCACATGTTTTGGCAGTCTCCACAAGGCGAAATAATTTAAGTCACCATGACAAACAGTGGTTTACCCTTGTTTACTGGAGAGGAAATGCACCAGAGGCAAAGTTGGCTTTTAGATTCTATTAGCCATGAAAAAGAGGACTAAATTGTCTTATGTTTTTCTGCTCTGAATCTAGAATAACTATTACTTTAAGGCAGTTACTTTTGTATAGATGTGCTGTAAGTTGCAGACATTTCCACATCCTATTGCAGTTTGCCTTTGTGGCGCAGCAGACTTTGACCCGGGCTTTGTGCAAAAGACCGATGTATACAGATGTATTTCAGCTGCTGCTTGGTTCCCTTTACTTTGCTGCCTTTCTGCAGGAAAGGTGTAACGATTCTTGTCTGAGGTTTTGCATCCACTTGTAGGATTTATATGGAACTTTTATTTTAAATTAATCGAGATAATCTCCCTTTAATAAATGTTAAACTGATGGCTCTAAATACCTGCTGTTATTTTAATATCTGTCACTAACTCAGGCACTGTTTCTGTATTCATTGCATGCCACAGAGCTTTCCCCTTTACTGACAGCGAAGGAAGCTCAGACCTTTACTCAGCAGTGTGTTCACAGTCTAACCTGCCTGCCCATTAGTCTCTTACGTAATATTCTCATTAGCCATCTTTATCGTAAACATTGTAATCCTTTTGCTTCTACATCGCAGGTTCAACAGTGTGGCCACTCTCTTGATTCATATACTCACAGCAAAGCTTCCATCTGTCTCATGGATTATAGATCTAAATCGGTAACTATCACTTGCTTGCAATATTTATTAGCAGCTATGTTAATTTCTCATACTGTGTTTTCTGCTTCTGATACATCTCTCTTGTAGTACAGAATGTGTATAAGACTCCTTAAGGTCACAGCCTTATTTCCTTTATGAGCTTTATTCTTCTGACAGCATATATATTTTTTTTCTAGCTGTAAAAAAAAAAAAAATCCATTACTTGATAGAAATCTGATTCAGGATTTGGTTTAATTCCTGAAAAAGAAAAACAAAAAAATATTTTTTTTCAGATGACAGAGCACATAAAGGAGTGAGTTTTTATAATAGAAAATGGACATAGATGTGTAATTTGTGGACTAGCATATTTTTAATGTAGATGCACTTTTTAAGGCTTCTGGGGGAAAAAAAGCCCACAAGGTATTAACTCTTTTGAAAAGAAGTTATGCTGCCTGTCAGTAGTATCTCTCATGGATTACTGCTAAACTGTTAATATTAGAGATGAAGAAATCTGTTGGTTTAGCTACTTTTGTTTCTTCCCTACCACATAATTTACAGAGTAGTTTCCACAGTCTCCTAGCATCCTCAGAGCTGCTTACAGTGCTCCTGTCCTCACCTTTCTGTAAGAGCCTTGGCACGTGCGTGATCTGATTTTAGGGCAGTGTATTGACTTCAGCATTATGTACCTGTGGTTCTTTTTAAACTTCTACTTTTATTTAGCCTCATTATTTCTGTTTTTACCAAATGAGAGTATCTAGCAATCTCTTTTCTTCCTTCTCCACTCCTCAATGCCTGTGGATAGCCAGGAGTCTTAACAGGTAGAGCTGTGTTTGTAACTGTGCCCCTTCTCTCGTTGCCTGCTGTTACCACTTACTCCTTCTAGACTGAGAAGTCATTAACTTTTTTCCCAGTTTTTCTCTGTTGAGCACTGGAACTCGGGAACAGTGAAATGGAAGTAAGAAAAAAGAAGTATGGAGTGTGAAGTAAAGGAATGGTTTAACACTGATAGCTCTGTAGGGCAGTAAACTAGTATGTTAGGAGAAACAGCAGAGGCTCAGTTGCTGAAGACGCACAGAACGAGGCTGGACCCAGCCTGGAGTTGCGTGCTGTCATAAGATCTATGACTCTTACAAATACTGAGGGGTGATTTCACCACCACCTTCTCATCTGCCTAATAAAAGGAATGTGTGTGTGCTAGCAGATGATGATGAAACAGTCAACAGCCACATTAAAATTGCCACTGGTCCTATAGGGTGCAAAACATATGGAGTAAATTTCAGTTTTGGCTTCAAAAATAAAGCAGTGACAAATATTAAAAGATGTTTTTACTGTTAGAAATGCACAGAACTTGTAATATACAGAATACACCCGTTTGTAACAAGTTGAATTTACAGATATGTCTTAGTGTGTAGTTTGAAGTAGAAGTTCCATCAGTGTGGCCAAATTTCATGGTTAACTGAGGTGACTGACAGCAGATAGAGGTTCTTTTCCACATTCAAACTTCTTCCTTATCATGTTGTGAGTGAGAGTAGGATGTGGAAACTGCCATGCCTGTGAACAGACCCACGTGGTTGCTAATACAGAGATGCCTAAACTTCCAAGGTAATGATCAGATTTCTTGTTTCTTGTCTGCAAGAGGATAGAGAAGTACAGCCTGCCGTTAATTTGTAGCCAAAACCATAAGGGCTGGCAACATTTGAAGTCCACCTGTGGTTTTTTTCTGGAAATAAGTGGATAGTGAGATATACCAGTTCATTTCTAGCCAACACCATCAGCTTTAGACAGTTCATGTGCTGCTTTTCACTGAAGTTGGCTGTAGCCAGTAAATCCTGCAGAACAAGGACAGCGGTGACTGCTTTTAGTGATTTGTAAGAGCAGTAACACTTTGATGGTTTGTGTTGCACTACAAAACAATTTGATTCTTCACCATGATGTTGGTCACAAATTAAAGAGCACAGCTGTGTGGAGCCTTCTATATGACACACTTCAGTGAGTACTGAAAGCAGCAAAGCCTGGTTTCCCATGGAGGTATCTTGGGGTGATAAGACTTCTTTTTTTTTTTAAACTTCATTAGACCAAAATAGAAAATAAAGGCAGGAGAGGCACCATGACTGCGGAACGTATTCTTTGGTGGTTAATAAGCTCTGATTAAGATTTTATTGCTTTAGAGCATTTGTAGCATCTTCTTCCTATGTGGTTTCTCCGTCTAATAAAAGACAAGCTCACACGGCAGGCTTTTTCCTCGGTAGGAAAATAATAAGTATCTCATAGCCACATAACTGCCTGTTCTCTTAAAACTGGTTGGAAGTGGATGTGTTTGAGACTTTGTTCCTGTTGTTAAAGCTATGGGAAAAACAGGTTGTCAATATTAGTATGCTCTTAGCTACAAAGTGGGCTACCTAGGCAAAGAACTAAAAGATGCAAGGTCTCATACTGAAGTGTTCTCAAGGATGATCTGATTGGCAGCTTTTTCTTCTCCTGTGTAGTGGATTTTCTGTAGTGTAGCTAAATCTTTCCTGTAAAGGTATTTTCTTGAGGATGATTCCAAGGCAGTCAAAATGGAAACAGTCCTGAGCCTCTCTTTTGCACTCTGCGTGCCAGTCTTGTTTGACTTGGTCTTCTGTAACATAATGCTACTTAGTCTGCATGTCCTTAAAAACATCAGAGATGCTGCTGTATTTGCAGTCATCCTAAGCAGGATGCTCTGGGTACCCAGAGAGCAGCAGGTTACACTGCCAGCAAAATGTCCTTTGACCAAGGAGGGAGTAAAATCCTCTGGGATTGATGGCTGCATGAGCTGTCCTGATGAGTTGGACGGGAGCTGCCCCACATTGGTGCATTGTCACCTTTTCCCTCTGCTGCTCCATCTCTGCCAGGTGCGGAGGGTCTGCAGGAGATGTGATTTGGTGGACCTTCCTCTCAGCAGAAGAGCAGCTGCCATTGCTTCCCACTGCTCAGTCCCCTCTGCTTGGCTTCCTCAGCTGTGCTGGATCAGGAACTGAACCAACTTTTAAAACAGTCCTGAAAAACAGGAGAAGTTGTAGGAGGATTTATTTTTATCTGGGTTCTCTCTGTTCTCTGAACCAGCTCTCTGTGCTGTCCTCAGGGCTGGCATAACTACAGAGCGCTTGGAGCAGGGGTGGGACAAGAAGTTGAGAAGAAAAAGAGAGGGGAGGAGAAGTGGGAGAAAGGTCTGTCTGAGGGTTCCTGGCTTCAGGATTCAAGCATAAATTCAGGAGCAGCCCTGTGAACACTTTCAGCCCAAATGCTGGTGGAGTACAGCTTCAGTAAGGATCTGAAATCAGAGGAGTAATTAGCACTGAAGTCCTTTCAGTTTCATTCTATTGACCAGAGAAGGAGAAAGGGAAAAGTCAAATGTAAGCAAAGGGATGGAATGTTCTTTGAAATGTTTGTGCTCCAGCGCTGCCTCCAGTGATTCAAGGAGCTGGCCTGCAGCATCTTCAGCGTGGCACAGTGGCACGCACAGGCCAGCGAGTGTTGTGCTTCTATGACAACAGCCCCGTGTCCTGTGCAAGTATCATTTGATCTTATTTTCTACATTGTGCTCCTAACAAAGCTGCTCTAGCTGGCTGCATTCTGTAATTGCTTTTTTAACTGAGATCTGAAAGTCGCATTTGTAGCCAGGTACACTTTTGATTATAGCAATCTAGGGGGGTTAATAGAAGCAGCAGTGTTTCATTTAAAAGATCAGCTTGGAGTGTGTGGACAGATTCTGCAAAGGTAGAAAGGTGATATTGAGTCCTGTATGATTAGTGGAATACTTCTTTGTTAAAGGTCTGCCTCTGAATGTTGTAATGACCAGGCTTCAAGTGATGAGGGCACCTCACTTTTGTCAAGCCTCTGTGATGAGTGGAATGGGGAAGCAGAGAATTTTAATTTTTTTTTCTTCTTTAGTAAGTGTCTGTGTGTTCTCAGGGGCATTTGTGGAAGTTATGCATGTGTATAAGGAAGATAAATTACTTAAATATAGAACTTCTTACTGTCTTCCAGCTTGGTGATGGTACAAATCAACTCATCATCTGGATACATAACTTTTACAGCTGAGATTTCTAACATTTGAGCTGAGGCAGTGAGTGCATTGGCCTGAGGGGGGGTGTGTGTGTGTAAGTCAGTTTGATGATGAATTCTTCATTTTAGAAATGTCTTTTAAGAACCCTGAGGTATGAGTTGAAGAGCCCTTTTCTGATGTACTGGTGAGAAGAAGATTGGTACTTGGGTATTCTGGAGTGCTTGCAAAGGACTGTAGTCTCACTGAATAGCAGCTGAAGTTCAGAAGAGTGTGTATCAGAATTGTGTTGCATCCTACAGAGAATCACTTGGGGGAAGATTTGATGGCATTCAGCACAGCTGTTGACTATTGAGCTACAGATAAAAGTTCTGCAGAAACTGCCCTTGTTAATGCAATCTGTGAACAAAATGTCTGCTGCACCAGCCTTTTTCTGTGTGAGAAAGTTGCACGTGTTTAGTCAGAGATAAACACTCAGGCGTATTTTACTGAATTTTAAACTGGGTTGGTTTTGGTTTGTTTCCCGTCTGTTGGGAATGTAAGTTAAATTGTCATCCCAATTTAAATTGCCTTTGGACAGTGTTTTGGTTTATTTAACAACAGTGAGTTTTGAGCTGTATGTTTTGTTTTTTTCAGTGAGGGAGTGAAGTCCTGTGTGCAGGTGAGACTTGCTAAGAAGGAAAGTACTTGGGCACGTGGTGAGAGTGGGAGTTTTGTTCCCAAAGATGCCCACAAATCTGAGCTGAGGGGAAAATTAGCTTATTTCTTTGGATGCTGGGGGAAGAAGAGGCTTTGGTCTCCACTCAATGCTTTCTGATAGAAGTCATGCATGTCCTAGTTTGGTGGTCGAGTAGCTGCTAATCAGACCTGTGCTGTCATTGCCCCAGTTTGCACAACCCCCTGACTGGCTATAAGGAGCTGAAACCTTTGCTTGTTTGATGTGGGGTAGATTTTGAAACAGCATTGCAGATTAAAAGTGTGGTATATCTGTTAAAATGTAAAGTTTCCTTTTCCTCCTCTCTATTAATTTTGTCTGTGTAGTTGTCTTTTGCTGTGTACAGAGATGAAAAGTCAGGGCCTTGCCTTCTCCCATGGTGTGTCTGAGCTGCATATGTTAAAGCAGCCAGGGCTGCTCAGTGAATTCCACCCATCTTGATATTTCGTATTCTGCAGTTGTTTTTTGGTTTCTGAATGCAGTTCAGGCTCACAAGAGAATGAGGCTCATCTGAGGCTGCATCTTCTGCCCTCTCCACCCCACTAACATCCCCAACTCTCACCTCCCCCATAATCAAAAGGGATAATTTGTCTGTTCGATGTGCTGCCTGGATTCCCACTGAGCCATCATATTTTATGCAGGTGCTGTTTATTTTAGTTGCAGTCTTGAGAGTAGATGGGTGCTGGATGGATTCAAAGTTGTCCATTGAATTTCCTGATGTCTCATCTTCTCTCATTGCTTTTTCTTTTTTTCCTGTAAATGTTGAGGACAGAACTTTTCAGAGGATAAAATGGTGGTCCAGCAGGTGCTAGAAATGCAGATTTTCCCTAGTAGTCATAAAAGGAATTGTTTAGGTTTACTTGCTTTGGAGGCTCTTTAATGAGTTGCACAGTTGGATGCACTGTCACAGATTTTAGTTCTTTTGCAGTACTCCAGTTTATTGGAGCAACAGCAGTGACATCCTGCCACAGGAGTAAAGAATGCTGTTTCCCCACTAGTATTTGAACAATCTGCAGTAGCCATCTGTTACTCTTTTAAACACAAAGCAGTGCAACAGGTGTATTTCTTGTATTTGGAAATCATACAAGTGGATAATAGAAATTTAAAGCCAGGATTTAAAATAAGATTTCAAGGTGTGTTCCCTTTATTCAGCAGATATAGTGGTTATCATATTAGAAAGAAGAGAGATAAGCTAAACATATGGTACACAGTTAAGGAAAACAAATGCTGAACTGCTCTTAAATCTGTTCTTTTTCAATGTCTGTCATTTTCTTAGATGGCTTCAGTAACAGATGCCAGATACAGGCAGAAAGATACTTCAGATCAAAATTTTGATTACATGTTCAAACTCCTGATCATTGGCAACAGCAGCGTGGGTAAAACATCCTTCCTCTTCAGATACGCCGATGACACGTTCACACCAGCCTTCGTTAGCACAGTGGGAATTGACTTCAAAGTGAAAACAGTTTATAGGAACGACAAGCGGGTGAAACTGCAGATTTGGGTAAGTGCCAGCATTTTCAAAAATGCTTTATATTAATCCCAGCAAAGATACAATGGTAAGGAATAGCTTGTTTGGAAGTAGATTTTTGGATGAATATAGATTTTGATTGTTCATAAGTTTAGTGTGGCTGTATTACTTGTATCCCTGCAGTACAGCTGAGCAAGTTCTCTTTGTAGTGCTGTCTCAGTCAACTGCTGGGACTCCTGATACTGTCCTAAGCAGCTGCTCTGTGTTCTCAGGAGTCAGAGTACTATTAAACTGAAACAAACCCAAAGCAGGTCTGGAGCCCTTTAGTAGCGCTTTTTGAGTCAGCACTAGTAGATGAAGAAATTCAGTGAGCGCCCAATGGGTGAACTCTACACATAGCTTCTACTATCAGCTTATGTCCTCCAAATAAGACACTTGTGTGTTCCTACAATTCATGTACCGGCTCAGCAGCACCAAGCCAGCTCGCTCCATCCATCTGGGGTTCCTCAGGGGTGAGACAGAGGTGTGCTTCACAGCATGTCTGCTCACACGACTTCTTGGTAAATCAAGTGGGAGGAGAACTTGTGCAGGTAAGCTGGAGCTCCTTATGCTCAAACATCCCCAACATGGGACATTTTCAGCCTTTTTGAATTGCAGCATCTTAACCTGGTTAAAAAAAACCCAACAGTTCCTGAGCTGCAGAGTGGCAGACCAAAGCCAAGCAACTGTCAGTAGCTCATGATGTTCCTTTTTACGGAAAGCAAATGTTTTCTTTTATTCTACTTGCAGTGCAAATGCAATTTATCCTGGTGCTGCTTAAACATTTTGTGTTGCAGGGAGTCACTCAGCGTGTTTAAAAAACCTGGGCTCAGACTGCTGTGTTTTCAAGTACCACAGGGCTGCAGCTGGGATTGCAGTTAGCAAGATTCTTCGCTTCTATTTTGCATAAAAAGGAAAGATCTCAAATAGAAGATATGAGGCTAATATTATCTTAAACAATTTCAAAGCAATTAGCTTACTAACTTGAAGTAGCTGCCTACATAGTGGTTTGTCCCACAAGTTAATCTTTTGACTTAAAGATGAGTTGAAACTGTATAGCATTTCTACCCAAATCCTGCCCCAGCTAAGAGCATAGTGTTCTAATTGATCTCTATACACTTGATTAATAATTAGTCTTTAATTATTTTATATAAATGTAATATTACAGTAATCATATTTTTAAAAAATTTATTGGGTGATCTTGAATAGTTACAATAAAATAGGGAGAATCTAAAATGAGGAACTCTTTTTTTAATTTTTAACTGCAACAATATGGCTGAATTTATTTCTTTTTATTACAGAATAAACAAATTACTTAATAAAAAATCCTTTTAATGTTGCAAAATTCTGGCATTGAAACTAATGTCATAACCTGACATGAAACTGATTTAATTTAGGATTTAGGTAATAAGAATGTTTGGATTTCAAGCCCCATAAGCAATGAAGGTTGATTTCCATCTAGTTTGTCTTTCTCAATCTTGGAATGTGAAATTCTCTAAGAAGTTGTGTAAAAGCAAGACAGAAGGCACCATGAAATATTTATGTTTTTTGCAAAGGTACTGGGATTAAAATGAATTAAGCAATAATCTTAATTAAATCTGTTTGAAGGCTTTGGTGGGAAAAAGGCTTTAATAACCTTAAACTTGTTATGAGAAGAGATGTCAGGTGGATTCCTCAGAGGCTGCTGTCTACAGGACCTGTAATATTGGAGTTACCAACAACACTGGTGATTTAAAATTTATTTTCAATAAAAGTTTCATGTAAGCGTTTGACAGTTTCTAGAGCAACTCGAACTGTTCTTTTCTTCTCTCTTTCTGTGCTCCTTGCATGGATCCCTGATGTGAGTCATGATTTAAGGTCCTTAACAGGAATATTAAGTGTGTACCTCTATAAAAATCATAGTATTTGAGTTTGTTTACCTCCTGCCTGTCCTGAGACTAAACTTGTCATTTCAGTGTATCCTTCAGGGTACATTTAGTAGTAGTGGGGACCATTAGCGTACCAAAACTGTGTGTTCCTGTGTGGAGGAGGGAAGAATTTTCTCACCAACCTGTCTTCCAGTTATTTTTTTTAATGATTTACAGCTGCTATTGAGTTTCTATGAGTGTGGGACCCTGCGGCTCACTGAACTCTTTGCTTTTACTTACAACTTTCTAGTTATGTTGACATTTTTTTGAATTATGCTCCCCCTAAGATGTTAATTCTTACCTGAATCAGGTTTAATGTGAAACTGAGTGAAGAAGGAGAAGGTACAAGTGTTTAAATTAGCCACTTGAAATGTATTTATGAATCCAGAGAGGAGCATTTCTAAGAACCGCTAATGTGGGGCCAGGTCTTTCAGTTCTGGGTGCTTGTGGAGCTCTGAAGTGTGTGCAGCTGTGGCAGACTGGATGTGCTCATGGGCTGTGCACAAATAACCTTGATTTGTGTCCTGCCAATCTCAAGAGGAGTGGGGGGAGTTACTGCTGTGCTGTGATCCAGAGAGATCAGGGATCATTTGGACTCTCTACACTGACTTTTGCCTGTGTTGAATGGAAGAGCAGAATATTTGGGTGTAGGACCCCAGCTACAGAGAGGTCCTTGGGTTTTCTTAAAGCTAAGAAAACTTCACACTGCTTCAAGTGCCAGGCAGCTGCATCAGTGTGTCGCTGTGTCGGTAAATGTCTTTCTGGCCTGTCTCATGCTTAATATCTCCAATAGAAACGGATGAGCTTTTTTAAGCTGGAGATGCAGCTCTTGTGTTTGTGCTGAGTTTGAAGAAGTCCACACTTTGTGAATCAGGATTTGACAAGCTGGCAGATGTAACAATTGGAAAAGAATACTGCTCTGTTCAGTTTTGATGTCGTTAGTGGGCCTCTATTAACACCTCAATCACCCAAATTAATATTTTAATAATATTCCTATCAGTTGCGCTAGTGACTTAGCAGTCTGGGAAATTGCCTACTTTGAAAAGACTTGAAAGGATTATCTCTTTCTCTCAAGTTTGAGAGGAATGGGACACAGCAAAGATATTCATAGTGTTTTTAAGGTAGAATGATAGCTCTGCTGCCAGAGAAGAAAACAGTAAAATGATCCAGAGAGGGATTATGTGAAATAACGTTTTGAGTTTTTTTTTTTTTTTTTTCTTCGTTAAAGAACTCCAAGACCAGTTGACTCTATTTTAATTTCAAGTCTTTTCTGTCTTGTTTAGGAATGGTGGTTTTACATAAATTGAATAAATTATCTTTCCTGAGAAAGTTCATTTTGTAGTTGCATGAAGTTTGGTAATTTAAATATTTCTAGTTTAAAATGTTTCTTATGTAAATATATTAATACATTATGTAGATATCCTAATAGCTACATAATAGCTACATTATGTAGATATTCTAGTATCTACATAAATATTTTTCTTGGATTAGATTTTTTTTTATGCCACTGCCATCTGTAATAATACTTTCCTATACAGCATCTCCTTTACGATACATTTGTAAGGAGCAGGTTCATAATACCTCTCTGCATGTGGGGTTTACATGTAGATTATTTCTTTCTTGACCAACAGTTTTGTATTCCCAGAGTTGCTAATTACTATTTACAGAAGGAAAGCTATTATATTTTCAGCTAGGTATGTTTTTTATTATAAATAAATCTCAGAGGTAACATTATTATATTCTTAGCAAATGCGTACAGTTAATGCAGCGTTCAGGTTGCCTAGCAGCTAGATAAGGCCACTTTGTCCACATCCAGATGGAAGCAGGGTGAATGAATAAAAGTGATTTTGATTTTAGGTGAAAGCAATGGGAGATTTCTTTTTTTGCCTTCTCCTGTGCATTTGTGTGTCTCTTGGTGATAAGTAGTAATAATGGTAGAACTCTTGAGCAACATAGCGTTGAGGTTAACTGCTGAGGGCTAAATGCTGGTCCTTCACACTGGTCTGGTCTAGGTTAATTCCATGAGCTCTTTGGATAGTAGCACAAATTTACTGAAGGAAGATCATTGGCAGTGTTTAGCCCAAAACACTTGCACACCACAACACTTTGCACACCACACAATATGGGCTTTGTGTGAGGAATTTCATTACACTTCCGTTATACTTTTGTACAGCACCCTACACAGTGGAGTCTCATTTTTGTTGCACATACTATAAGCATATATGTAATTAATAATAAACATAAATAAATACAGGGTTTGGCAGCTGATGAAACTACTTTCAACCCCTTTTTTCAAAGGCAAATAGAGGTTAAATTTAACTTTAGGTTAAAAGGCAAAAAGGATATAATGTTCAGATGGAGACAGCATATCTAGACTGCAGCGCTGCTTATCAGATTTAAACTGCTAGGATGAGTATAGCTTTTTCTTTCCCAATAACAAAAATGTTTCTGTGGCTTAACTGCTGGAACCTGTAGAGGTCTGAGATTAGCTGTAGTGGATGTATGAAACCCATGTTACAGCTTTCAGACACAGCTCGAATAGGGTGCAAAGCAGAATCGCTCTGTTTTTGTGGGGAGGATCTTTACAAACAGAGATACGACAACTGCTAATTATGCTGAGTGGCAGTTACCATTACAAAACAAAAAAATGTAAACTAAAATAAAACACAAACTGCATCCATTTGCCATCCAGAAGGCAAATATGCAGTGTTTTTAAAAGCTTTTTTAATCAATTGTCGCCTGGATGACAGGATGTTACTGTGCAGTTTGCCTCATAGGGAAGTGATTCAAAGAAGTAACACTGGTAACTGAGTTAATTCTTTCATTTAAAGGAGGTAAAATTAGAACACTGTCATACTTGATTGTAAATTTTAATGGTAATTGCACACTTAACCAAGAGCTAATTATGCATTTCAGATGAGAGAATCATCTATTCCCCTGACATCCCATTCCCATCATGTTTTTGCTCAGATTTTTATAAGCACTGACTTTAAACGTGGATGCTTGCACAAAACTTGTTTCTAAAAAAAGAGATAGTAAGAGTTCTGTAATTTAATGTATAGATGCAATAGCAATGCATATCTGTAAAGATCTGATGGGCCTGATTCTGCTCAGTAGATTCACAGGTGTTGTGAAATCCTCTGATTTGCTGTTTAGACAAAGAACTAAAATGGACAAATTCATTATAGTGAAAAAAGTGGGTTGATCCTTGTAAGAGAGGCAAAGATTACATCTTCTTCGCAGCACTGAGGACTTACAGGATCCCAGGAAGAAAAATCATCAGGGGTGAGTGGATGTAAAGCACTAGTTCTTATGTTAAAACACAATGCAGAATATTTGACTGGAGAAGAGATACAACAACAGTGTCTGTAATTCAATTCCAAGGTCTTGTTTACATCTCCAGTAATTATACTCTTGCTTTGGGAAGAACTTGGTGCTCATGCTACCCTGAATGGTCTTTAAAATCAGAGTTGCAAGAGTGATACAAGGGAGAGAAATAAAAACTTAACTAACCACCCAGGACTTTTTATTTATTCCACTCACTGTTGAATTTATTTAACAGGCCAGGCTTGCTGAGCAGGGCAGTCCTGTGTTTGCAGTTAAACAGTTGACCTGGAAGGTTTATTTCTGTTTATAGTTAATCACCTCAATCCCACTGTTATCTTACTATAAATCTACATTACAGTGAAGGCCAAATTCAACTTCAGACTCAGCTCTGTTACTGCTGGAGTTATTCCCACTTACAATATTGGATTTACTCTCACTGCAAGGTGTGGCATCTCTTTTCATGCTACATCTTTGCAGAATTACTGGGCATAGGGAGTGTTTGCCCTTGTTTGGTGCATTACAGTAAAATGAAAAAAGGTTACACTATTGCATTCAGAGGTACCATGCTGTATCCAAGAGCAGGGTCCAGGGTATTTATTTTAGTTGATTAAGAGCTGCTGATAATTCAAAGATTTGAACCTTTTCTAGACAAAATGGGCCAATGTTAACTGGTTGTTCAGTAGGGGAAAAACAGTACTTAGAAGACTTAAAGGGAAATTCTTCAGTTGATATAGTAAGGCAATTAAGCTTTGAAAGGACAATTGAGTTGCTGACCTCCTGACCCCCTGCATTTAATGCTTTTTACAGAAAAAAATCAGGATAGATATTTTGGTACTTTCCAGTCTTACTCATGTGTCTCAAAACATTTTCCAGTTGTCCTTGTCTTATCAAAATCACCCTTACTATGATTTTCTTTCACAGTATTATCTTCTACATAATGACTAGGTATATTCTGTATTTAAATACATGTGGTTTCATTGTGATCAGTTACAAGGTAATGCAGTGGGTGGAATTTATGAGTTTTCATGGTATTTGTCTCAAGTGAGCATGTACTTAAACTGTCTTGTAAGATTTTGGTCAAGTGAGAAAATATAACTGTTGAGCTTATTCACATTTATAACTTTCATGTATTGTGTTGCCTACTACAGTGTCATGTTTATTCAACACCTATAGGTAGGCTGAATGGCTGATTTTAGAGATAAAAACAGGAACCTGAGACGACAAAAACTGGTTTTCAGATGTGAGGAATTGTGCCCTGTAGCACAACTGAAGTACCCGGGAATTTAGCAGTGGGGACTTTGTAATTTATTTTCTGTTGTCTAGCTATTTAACGTAATTCTGATGCATTAAACAGCGTGAACTAAGCTCCCAGATGTTGGCACTGATTTTTTGTATTTCTGTCAGCAAGGGCTATTTCCAGTGATGTGGAGGGAAGGTCCTGTAAGGATGTCTGAAGCACCTTTTGATTTGTTATAAAGGCAAATGAGTGATGATCCTTCCAGCACATGGGAAATGGTGATCTTATTCCCTGACCACAACATAAAATAATCTGTGATTTTTGTGTGGGTTTTTTTCTTTTCTTTTAATAAACAGGTCCCCAAAATGACATCTTTCCTGGTTATTGTAGTTAAGTTGTGCTGAAGCTGCAGTGTAACCATAGTGTGCTCAGAGATCCACCTAACTACCGTGTGTAGTTGTGCTGGAGGGCAGCAGCACTGGGCTCTGCAGACATGTATGGTGCTGACAGAAGGAAACACTGGTGAGAAGCACCAGAAACTGGAGAAAAATGCAGCAGACTCCTGCAGTGTGGAGAACTGGGAGGCCTATGGCTTGCTGGTTAGGTTCTCCCCTCTGCAGAACAATGCAATGTTTACTAGGAGACACTGATGTCAACCTGGATTTCTTGTGAGCTGCTCTGGCTGCCTGGCAAATACTAATGAGAGTGGCAAAGTGGGAAACATAGAAATCCCATTTGGAGATAGATATTTCTTTCACTATCAGCTTAGCACCTTGCCTTTTATAGTTAGGGGCCACTGCAGCCTGAAATTGTATCCTAGGCATCCTAGTGTGTCCTCTGCTTCTGTCACGGTCCAGGCTTTGCTGTGTTGCTAAGATGTCCCTCCTTGCAAATGGAGCTGCTGGTCCCAAGAGTTTTACCTAGCTCACACATGGCATCCTGTGCTTGTTATGCAATTTTATGTTTGAAAAGTCCTTTGGTTTTGCTCATTCTGCTTCTAAGCCATTTCCTTGCTAATCATATATCAGATACTCATTGCTTTGCTACTAATTTGTGTTAGAAACTGGAACAGAAGGAGACAAGGGAGTTTGTAACTTGGGAGGAGCAGGTGTGAGTGGAGCTGATAAATGCACTGTGTTATGAGCTGCTGTGCTTCATTAACGGAAATAACTTCATATAGTTTACGACTCAAGTGATGAAACCGTGTGTATTACTTGAAGAAGGCTCAGCGTTGATATTTTCTCAGCCAGATTCTTGCTGGCTTATCACTCTGACAAACTAAAGTAGACATCTGTACCAGCGCTGGAGGGTAAAGTCATGGAGGGAGGGTGGTATGTAGATACGTGGGTGCACATATGCTACTGATGTCTCTCAAGTGTTACTGTCTCTCTGCTTTTCTTGTAGCCAACGTGATAAAATAAAAGAGAACATACAGGGAGTCTGTGCATAGGATGTTTACTAGGCAGGATATTCACCCTAATGCTGCTTTTGCTTTTGCATGTGCTTATTCAATGATCCACCTGCTGCTTCCTCTCCTTTGGTCCTTACATTGGTGATAACAAGCAGTTCTGAAGTCACCAAGTGTTCGAATGCCATGGTAACTGCATCCTGCTCTGCTGACTGCCAGCGGGCACGGAGCCTTTCCCAGTTCTGAAAGAAAGTAAGTGCTCTGAGTGCCCAATTGTGGAAGACTGGCGTGAGTCAGCTTTGATAAGTCCATGGAAAGTCCTTTACCAGGTGGTCTGCAGGCCTGTCCTTTTTTTTTCTTTTTCTTTTTTTTTTTGTTTTTGTTTTTGTTGTTTTTTAAAGAGGGAAGAAAGACAACTCCCGTCAAATATATTTTACATTTTTTTTTTTAACTCTAAAAATTGTCCTACATTATTGAAAGGCTCAAAAATACATTCCTATTGGTATTACCACCAAATGCTAAATTGCTTCCTTGCTGTGGATTTTAGCCTCATGCTGTATACATTTCTATAAGGCTATACCACTTTTCCTGTAGTTTTCTCTTGTCCCTGTGTTCTGCACCCTGGCTTGCTCTTGTTGAAATCAGAGCATTTGTAAACACTTTTGCATTAACTGTAAGGATAGTTCTTGCAGAGTGCTGTCGTAACAGAATTTGAAATAATGGAGCTGTGTGTAAGAGTGAACAAGAAGAGCTGTGGAAAGGAGAGGAAGTCAATGTACTTGTTTCCTTTTTAGAGAAGAAATATTCTGACTAGAAGAGAGCATGCTGGTGCATCAATTGATTGCGTGGAATAACAACACTGGAAACTTAGAGCCAAGCAAGGCTTCTCCTACCCTCAGGCCTTGCTGGGCTGTAGAACTATCAAAACTGTGAAGAAAATCAGACCTCACCATGTTCATGTGTGTGCAGTTTCTAAAGAGACACTCTTAACTTTTGTTGTTACCAACTTCAGCTGTGATAATGGTGACAGTCCCACCAAGGTTAACTGAGGCCAAGTGTGATTCGGGGTGTGTTGTCATGTAACATTTTGATGGTTTGGTGGACAGTACAGGTAAACAGAACCTGCTCTGGAGTTGTCTCCACTATCATCAGGTATAAACACTTTTGTTTGTTCAGTGTTGCTGTAAAATACATTAATCTGGAAGTCTTTTATACCTGCTCTCTGCTCCCTCTGTAGAGGTGTAGTGACTAAATGGAGGGCTACAGAGGACTGGGAAACAAGAAAAGAGCTAGTTAGGCATCAGAAGGAGTGATTAAATTTCCTTTCTCTTACTGTAACTACTGCAAACTGCCTCTCTGCTGCAACACAGCATGGCAGGGTTTGTTCCAGTTCCTAATGGGATGAACACAAAGTGCTAGTTTATTCCCGTGTTATTTCTGCAGTGCCCAAGGCTGAAGACTTGGGTTGCAGGTTGTTGAGAATGTTGTGTTATTTCAGAAATCATTGCTTGCAGGACTGTGGAAACTTGTTTATGATGCTCAGGGAGCAAGCTCTGTCTGCGTGCAGCCGTTACAGAGAGAAACTTCAGTGGCAGCTTAAGGTATAGAAGTTGAAATGCCATTGAGTATTTGGATTTACGGTGGTTTTCTGCCATCTCCCATCCCAAAGAGGGGAGATGCATTGTCTGAAAGCAGGAAGGTTGTGCTTAGTGCAGCATGGCAGGGGGCTTGAGCAAGCCTAATGTAGCTCAAGCACAGCTTTGTGCTGACACAGCTGGGCCATCTCCACTTTGGAGCTAGCTCTGTCTTGAGTAAAGTGAGGGCTTGTGTGGATGCCAACACTGCACAGTGCTGACGTGCCCCTAAAGCCAGCAAGTGAGTGGCACAAAACTAGAGTAGAACCAAAGCAGGACCATGAATTTAAAACCAAAAAACCACCATGACCTTTAATGATTACATTAATTCCAGTGGAAAGCAACACCAGAGAAGCAGCGCTCATAAGTGCTGTCTTACAACCAGCAAGGAGTGACCCCAACATCAAGCCCAGGAGGGCTGGGTTCTGCAGGGGTGGAGCTGCTGTTGCAGAAGTGTCAGTCTGCTCAAACACCACGTGGATTCCAGCCTTCCTGCGAGGTGGCTGGTGTCTGGGCTTAGTGCTTCCCAAGATGAGGAAGGAATACATTTGGCAAAGCTCTTCAGCTTGTTTTTATGCATCCTTCCTCACCAAACTCCCTCCTTAGGTTGTTTACCTACGTGTGAGACACAGTGCAAGCACAGAAGGGACTTGAATGGGGGAAGGGACTCGAGTGGGTTGGCTGATTGTAGGAACTCGGGGCTCCAGATGAACAGTATTTCTATACTGATGGTCATTCCAAATATTGTGCTAGAGTTATGCCAGAGCTGAAAAGCCATACTTGTTTAAGGCTCCTATCCTAGCTAAAATGGATCTCCTCTTTTATAAGAATACCCTTCATCTTGAAAATATCATGCAGGAAGAGTCACTACTGCACAGCTATTAAATGAGGTAGATTTGTGAGAACTGCTTGTTCCCCCCTGAATCTTTGGGTGTTGGAAATGTAAAATTAAGAATATCCTTTCACTTGTGCTGGTTAATGATTTATTTAGGGAAAAGCAAACTCTTCCAGGGAAAGAATCTGCTTACAGTTCTGCCCCCTGATGTACTTGCTGCTGTTCTGAGTTTCATATGCCCTGTTCCACAGTAGCATGTTCAAAGCTGTGGCCATCATTCTGAAGTCTTGGGCATGTTTGAAATTATTTCAGATTGCCTGCTAAAATTCTGATGTAAATATGCAAAGGAGCTACTTATTATTCTGTTAAGAGTCTGCAAAAAATCTAAAGGGAACAAATTCAGCAGAAAGTTCATCCACACCATTGTCATGGCAAAACTGTGACTTGAATAATCTTTCAACTAAATCTGGAAATGGTCTCAGTCTTCCAGATATTTACAGTTTTAATGGGAAGTTTCACCTGAATCAGTGGTACTTGCAGGATCTGTCTGTAACTTGGACACAGCAGCATCTTTGCATCACCGCGCCGTTGGCTGGAAGTCGTGTGGCCGTGCTCCCGTCTGCAGCACAGGCTGTGGGAATCCTCTCCACCTGGCCGGGAAGCGTGGTAGCTCCAGTTGCATGTCAATACCTGATGTTGCTCAGTGATGGCCAGATTGTCACCTGCCATACCATTTACAAAATCCAAGTGCTTAAACAGAAGGAGATTGATAGCTTTCTTTTCCACTAACTGCATATGAGAAGTTTATTCGCTCTGGTACTGACAGTGTCAAATCTACACATCTCTTACTCCAGCTGGGATCTCCAGTTTTAAGGTTCCTGAATGGCAGCCCTTTCTCCTGCCTGAGAATGTGCCCTCCAAAGGTTTAATATTATGTTATCCTACAACTGTGAGAGAGTCAGTGCAGTCAGCTTGATGATTTAAAACAACCAACCCAACCTTTTTTTAAAAAAACCCAAACAAACAAAAAAACCCAAACCAAATACCTATGGTTTTTATGGCTTAATACAAGGGCAGAGAAGAAATACATGGTATTTCTTTTGTTGGTTGTAATGTCAGAATCCGTACAATGTGGCTCTTTTTTTTCCCCTTTTTCTTTTTTTAAATGGTAGTCTAAATATCAGAGAAGCATTGCAGCACTGATTATTTTTTTTTTTAATATATTTGTCATGAAGGAAAGTGAGAATAAATCCAGGCTCTAATATTTGCTAACTACTCTGGGACTGTTACTAGGAAATATGAGAAGCAGGAGATTTTTCACTTCTCATTAGTCTACTTATTTTATGGATATTAAAAAAAAATCAATAAAGATCTAATTGCCCTCATGCCACAGGTAAGTCATGTGTGTTCTGCTAAAATCTGTCTGCTCAATAAAGTATTTGTTCAAAGTTGTCTCTCAAAGGGAGATGCTGAGTGACTTTTTCAGTCATGACTCATTGGATCTCCGCTTTTTTAAATTAAAAGATTCCCAAGATGTGTTAGTTTTAAGACCTCATCTATTAAATTCTTGATTAATAACAATAAGAGTGTTAATTTGACAGTGTGTCAAGGCTTGAGGGATTTGTATAACCAGTGTTGTCTTTTCAGCAAAGGAGGGATAGTTCAGTTTTGACCAGAGGTGGATTTGTGAGACCCAGGGTTGGAACTAGGCACGACCAGCAGAGAGAGCAGAAGCATTGCAGTAGATTGTCTCCCTGTGAGGTGCAATCAGGAATGCATCTCTCCATCTGCACCTGACTATATCTTCTCTGGCTCTTCTTCTTTACTATTATTTTACTATATTAAACACAATGTTGTTTTGTTGTTTTTTTTTTTCCTTTGGATTTCTTTCCATCTTTGTGTCCTGAAGCTTCAAACACCAAATTTTGTGAGTCATATAAATGTTCTGAGACATCAAATTAAGTAGAAACTGGAGAATGAGTTCTCAAAAGGTTGTGAATGCTGCTGACGTCAATTTCAGATTGAAATAAGAAAGAAGATAGAGCTGGCAGATCCTGTGAGCGAGACTGTAAGGGCATTTATGCTAATTCTGTTGTTGGAGCAGAAATTGTGTTTTTATAAATGAAGGCAATAGTCCCAACTGAAGATTTAACAGGCATTCATCTTATTAACTAGATGATCTTGAGCTGTCATACTTTACACTGAAATTTGCCTTCAGCAGATTCAAACAAAATTGCTTGGCAATGACTAAAATGAATGGCAGCATGCTTTCTGCTTTTTCAACTTGTAACAGAATTCAGTTTTCCAGCTCTATTCTGCAGAATTCCTCCTTCAAAGTAGCATTGCAAAGTATGGGGTTTTTTGTTGGGTTTTGTTTGGGTTTTTTTAATTAACAGAAGACTATGAACCTATTCAGAGATTTTTCTTGATTGTCTATGGGAGGAAACTGAATTTTGCAAGTAGCAAGGAGTCATGAAAGTCAATATGTCTTAAGAATTATTTTGATAACAAGAAACATTTACCAGATTGTGTATCTGTATTGATTTGATGATGTTATTGGAAATTCCTATAGATGTAGGGAGAAGAGTGCAAAAAGTGACTGAAGGAAAAGGATGTTTTCCTTGTAGAAACCACAAGGAAGTAATTTGCTATTAGCTTGTCAGTGCAGGATGTTTTATGTGTATGCATGTTTTGGCTTTAATGAATATGACAGTTCAGAATTGACAGATAACTGATGTGCTTGTTGACTGCTTTATTCTACCTCCATTCAGACAGTTCAGTGGAAGCCTCTGTCTGTTAATTAATAGTGCTGCAGTGATCACTCTGAGTCTAGATGTGTTTTGACCCAAAATATGCTTCCACAGGTGAAACAGGAGTTGAAGATGTTCAGCCCTTTATAAAATTAAACTCTATTTTGGAGAGCATCTTACAGCAGCAGATACAATAGTGTCAAGATCAGACCAAAGTGAATTGAAGTGAGCCCAGAGGTATTGAAGGAACAAGGTAATGTGATTGCTGGTTAACTAGATCAGGACAGCAAAGTGAATGCCTCTATCAGGTCATCTGTAGTGCTGTGCTCAGGTGCCGTTCTGATGCTGTGAAGACGACCTTTGGACAGATTTCTATGGGAACTCAGTTTCCAGATCAGTGTGTACTGTACCTGCACATGAAATATTGCAGTCAAGACCAGCAGGAAAATAAAACAAGAAATATAGCTACAAATATAGAGATTAAATACAGGCTGGATTTACCTGCAGGTAGCCAGGAGGAGCTCAACAGGAAAGTAATGAAGAGGGGCTGTCTAGCTGGCTACTCAGTGCAAAATGTACTTGTGCTTTGAAGCTGAGAAGAGTGCAAGGGAAGAGGTTCTGGCTCTTGAAGCCTGTGCACGGTGTTCTGTGAACAGAAGTACTAAATGAGGGCAGCCCCAGGGGCAGGTACTGCTGCCAAGGAAGGTGTTGGGGAGACCAGGGTGAGTCCATCCCAGAGAACTATGTTTTCCCAGTCTCCAGCCACAGGCTTCTGCTGAGAGGGGACCAAACCCCATCAAGTTACAGTTTTCCTTCTGCCATAACTCTTTGGTTACCATTAAAACAGAGAGGCAGGCGGTGATGACAGATAATTTGACTGAAAATTTGTCAGCAAGTGGGATGTGAGATAACTTGCCTGATGTGTGTGGTTACAGTGGCTTTCTAAGGCTTCTGACCAAGAATTATCAGAGAGCATCTTGTAGTCACAGTGTACAGTTTTACCAGTGAGCGAGGGACCTGTGAGAGGTGTGGTCCTTTGAGTTACACCTGCTGGATTAAGAAGAAGTTTTACATGAGAGCATCATGTCATAAGAAGTCTGTGGACTTTGATTCCACAAGTTTGGCTGTACAGGCAAGGGAGGAGGCGAGATTTCAGTATTACAATTGTACATGAAACAGTATTGAAAAGGAGGTCCACCACAAGCTGGTTTATTGGTGATTGGCTTCTAAGTTAGGTTGATGTTTCCCCTGTTAGTAAAGTTTTACATAATTGTACTCCATTGCAATTTTGTATTTATTCCAGAAACATCAATTTCTGATTGCTGTTTGGATCAGAAGCTTGTGCAGTACAGGACCAGATGCTGAAACACCTCAACTGCTGATCTGAGATGGCACAGTGATTTCTCTACCCCATGGTGAATGAGCACAGAGGCAGAGAAGGATTTCTATTTCCTGAAGCTGCCTGTTTCTGGTTAACTAGCATAAAAATGAGTATCTGCTGAATTGGTGCTTATCAGAATTCCTAAACAACCCTCTTCTGCCTCTGGCAGTGACACTCGATTATGTTTCTCATTCCTAAGCTTCTTAGAGGTTTAGCATTTATGAATTTCTTATAATACTGTTTGCTTGACACATTTAGTTAGGCATATGACAGTGATCGCTTGAGAGAAAAACAAGTCTCATCGAGTACAAATTGAGGCTTCTAGTAAGGAGAGTGGAGAGGCAAGCAAAGGTTTCCTGCTGTTTGAAATCAAGGTAGAACAGGGCCATTAAAAGAACTGAAATGGATTTAATATAAAACCAGGCTATATGTCCACTTCCCAGCCAGTTTCAGACAGTGCACGAGAGCTGGTTTTGTTAGCGGTTGCAGTAGAGAGGCTGAGGACTGAGTGAACTGTAGGGTGGCTCAGCTCTCACCTGGTCCCTCAGGATGTGTGAGCACGCTGGTGGTGTGTAATCCTGCACTTGATATTGATTCTGCAGCTAAACTCTGGGATAAAAACCAAAACCAGATCTGCCAAGGGCTGTCTACCCAGTTTCTTCTGAACGCAGAGTAGATGGTGTAGTAGGGAGGAGGCCACTGTGGTGCTGATAGGGGTGGTGGTTCCTGCAGCCCCATGGCCATGAGTGCTCACTGCTGATCCTCCTGGCCAGAGTCACCTCCCACAGCAGCTGGAGCAGGTGCTGCCCAGCCAATCTGAGCTATCTTTCTGCAGTGGCTTCACGATGAAGGGTCCTAAGCATTCTTGTAATACAAATTATATTAAGAAGTGGTTGGTGTTGTAAGCTGGTGCATTCCAGCTTGGTGTACCTTGAAAATTTGCCAGCAGCCAGATGTTTAACCAGGTAGAGTAAGCAATGAGTCTAAATAGCATCATATAAATCTTGCAAATGCTACTGAAGCTGAGACTCCAAATACACCTCGTGAATTGTGATTTCTCAGAGGTCCTCTTTGAACAGAGTAAACTCTTGTCTCTAACCCTTGATTGGACCCAACAGAGGCAGCACATATTGTAATGTGTCACTGATGACCAATTTTAGCAAGTCAATTAATTGATCCTTTGGAGCTACACAGGGCTGGGTGAAAACAGCTATACAAAGATTTCCTTAGTATTTAAATGGAAATTGACCCAATGTAGCTGTTAGAGGTAGCTGCAGAAAGACGTTTTATACAGCAGCATAGTCTTGCTTTGGTATACATTTCAGCTAACATATGGTATACATTTTAACTGAACTCACAGAGAATTAATTTGATTTAAGTTGATTGATTTTGATTACTGACATGAGGATATGCTAATGAGAAACAATCCAGCATGTCTAAAAGACTGTTTCAATTTCTAGCATAGCTGATACATCATGTTTGTATGACATGCATGAAAAGTACAGGAAAAAAATCTGTTGGACTATTTTGAAATTTTTCTCAGTGGTTACTCCTTGATGAACAGGAGAAGACACATTATTCTGATTGCAGCTTGACAACACATTCTTCTGTCAGTTTAAATGAAGACATTGAATATATTTAGCTAGGTTAGGTATATTTCTTTACCTCAGTAAATTGGTAATACTGGTAGCTGTAAAAAAAAACCAATCAAAACCAACAAACCAAGAAAAAAACCCACAAAACAAGACCTAAAAAAACCCTGCTACCCCTGCTAAGCTGTCAGTAGTATGGAGTTTGGGGGCTCAGAGCTTTGCACTCCCATGCTGAGGTGTGTGGAAACCTCCAGCTGCTGGATAGTAGCAGCCTTCAGCTGCCACAGTTTGTGGTGGAAGAGGATAACCCAGTGCTGTTTTTCAGCAAAATTTCTGCCTGTGGGTCAGGAGGGGGTCAGGAGGTTACACTGCAAGGGCAAAGTGCCAAAATAACTTCTTGTAGCTAAAAAGTTTCAGAAGGAGGTTCAAATGCAGTACTGAATTCCCACTAATGGACTGTGAGATCTAGTCACCCAGCTCAGACCAATGGCTTTGAAATTGATCCTTTAGTTTTTAATTGACTGGAACCTGTTCATTTTAGATGTTTGCATACATGTTGCTTAGGGAGAAAAAGCATAATATCAGAGTGGAGAATTTTAAGAGAAAGCAGATTGTTGGATGCAACATCTCAAACCTGGGACTAAAAACTTTTTCGTGTGATCATTCAGTTATAGGTAGGAAGCCTTTGTGTTGTACTGTGTGGGTATGAATCAGCCAAGGTATGAAGTGCTGCTCTTTGTAAAGTAACCAAAAGTGGTAACTCCTTCCTTGATGTTGCTATTCCTCCTGTGTTCCCAAGAAGTCACATCAACTTATCTACGTTGTGATCCTGCAAATGCTTAATAAACATGCTCCACTCTAAATATACAAGTGAGAACAACCAGCTCCACTGTTCTTACCTGTATAAATATAGAATTGAAATAAAAATTGTAAATTGTGTCATAGCAAGTCAGCTGCTCTCCTTATGGGAGACTTGGCTCATGTCTAGGCCCTAAAGTGTCTTCCACCTAGCCAAAAATACCCACTTCATCAAGAAGTAAAAACCTTATTTATGTAAGAACATTAAGTGATAAGTATAGTCATTGATAGCAACTGATCTGAGCAACTTATGCAAATATTCACTACAGACAAAGCTGTGGCAGGAGGAGAAGAAAGAGTGGGATGTTTTACAGCTATCTCTGCATGATGTTTTGGATACAGCACTTGAGTAATCACACTGCCTGTGCTACGAAGGTGAGCCATACAAATAACATTTATTTAAGTGGACAAGAGCCTCTTGTATTGAGCCTGAGCAAGAGGAGGGAAGCTCTGCTTCTTTTTCCCTCCCCAAAGTCCCTTGGTGCTTGGGCAGGAAACTATCCCCTGTGGAGAAGAGACTTGCAGGTGAGGGAAGCTGGTGAGTACCTGCCGATGGCAGAGCTGCAATTGCTGTCTCCCCAGGATGAGCACAGTGCTTGTGGCACTGTTGGCAGCACAGCTGGCAGGAGTGCCAGGGAGGTTGCTTAGAGGACTCTGGAGTTGAAAAAACTCTGGAGTTCTCTTGCCTTTAGGCAATGTGATGTGTCAAGAGGAGGAGACAGCGCTCTTGTGAAGGAGAAAGTCCCACTGATCATAGAATCATAGAATGCTGTGAGTTGGAAGGGCCCCACAAGGATCATCGAGTCCAACTCTTGCCCTAGCACAGGACAGTCGCAAGATTCAGACCATTGTTCTCCTTGGGTACAAAATGGTGCAGCCTGACTTTTCTGCTTTCACTGTATGTTTTGCAGTAGTTACTCATGTCACATGAACATGGTTGCTACGATCACTCTCTACAACTACCTGAAAGGAGGTTGTAGTGAAGTGGATCTTGGTCTCTTCTCCCAAGTAACAAGCAATAGGACAAGAGGAAATGGCCTCAAGTTGCACCAGGGGAGGTTTAGGTTGGATACTAGAAAAATTTCTTCACTGAAAGGGTTTTCAGGCATTGGAACAGGCTGCCCAGAGAAGTGGTTGAGTCCCTGGAGTTATTTAAGAGACATGTAGATGTGGTGCTGAGGGACACGGTTTAGAGATGGACTTGGCAGTGTTAGGTTTATGGTTGGACTCCGTGATCTTAAAGGTGTTTTCCAATCAAAACGATTCTATGATTCTATGGAAAGGTCCTGGCGATGTGTCCTTGTTTCCCTTGCTTTAATACTGTATGACATGCTTTCTCTTCTCATTTCCTGAGCTGTCCCTCTAGCATTGTCCATCTGGAGTGACAGGAGCATGCTTTGTAACTGGCGATGTTTTGTTGCTGTTGAGCAAGTGAATACACGGCAGATCAGCTGCTGATCTCAGCTGAGATCAGACAAACCCAGAAGGTTCCCGCTTCTACAGCAGCATACCTGAGAGCAAAATCTGGTTCAGATGCTTTGTCTGAAGTTGCCTTGGAAAGCTGCATCCAGAAATTATTTAATTTTTAAATTGTGGAAACTATAATGAGTTATAAATAACAAGCTGGTGAACAAAGAAGTGCTGAAAAAATCCTGTGCTGGTTATTGCAGCTTTCCACAGAAAAGGATGAATGAGTTTACAGTGGAGAAAGTATAGCTCCATGTTGCCTTTAAAGTATTCAATTTTGTGTTGAAAACATGAAGCTGGGGGGAACAATGGTACCATGGTAACCTGTGATCTTTTTAATCTTTCTTACAAGATTGTAAAACTGTTTACCATGGCAATATCAAGTTAATACAGCACATTCTTTCTGAATTTCTTGTTTTCTCTTTTATTTTAATGGTGTTTGAAAACTCTCTGATGCTATATACTGCTATTGAAGCTTTGTGATACCTTCAGGAAAACAAAGATGCTAATTATGAGCATTTTTATTACTGCACTTAGTTGATTTTTTTCCTTCAAATTGTTCATTTTCTTTGTTTTATCAATCCTATTAACACCCGAGAATTCTGACGTAAGCACAGGAACTGAGGCACATGTGAAGCCTGTAATTGAGTTTCTGTTTTCATTAGATAATTTCATTAATTGTATTTACATAATTTACTCCTGAAATCTGAGAAAGATGTCTGAGAAATGGCTTTTCAGTAACCACATGGATGTAGAGGTGGTGACAACTCTGCTTCTCCAGAGTGTGTTTATAATTCTCAGTGCAGTCTGTGCACTAATCTGCATTACTGTGCTATGGAATTGTTCAACATTCAGATTATGTCACAAGCTGACAAAATGGCAAAGCTCCAAGAGGATGCTGCTGCATGCTACAAGCATATGTCACAAGGCATCAAATTGTGACCTGAGTGTCGTGGTTGCAAACAGAGCATGAAGAAAATTCATCTTTGACTTTGAATGTCTTAAGCTTTACCAGATTCCTTCACAACTCTATGGGTACTGACTTTGGCCAAACCCTTGAAGTGACAGAAGAAACTCTACACAAAGATTTAAAAAACAAAAAACCCAACAACCAAAGGAAACCACCAGCAGAAGCAGAGGTCTGTGATTGTGAAATAAAATAACTGATTGCAGAGTTTTTCTCCTCCATTGAAAATTTAAATGGTGAAATGAGTACACGCCCTAGACCCAGTGAGATCAACAGCAGTTCTTTCGTCTTAGTGACAACGACAAGGATCATATCACTTTATCATCTTTTCTTTCTAGTGTTCCTTGGGAATTGCAGAAGCAGAGGGTCATTCAAACTTGAAGGAAAGACTGCCTGAAGACCTGGTCCTGCTGATCTCAGGCATAGCTGATGAAGCCTGTCCCCTGCCCAAGGAAACTGCTTCTTTTGCCTTTGCTGAAACAAGCCTTGTAACATCCTGGGATGGTCATTGTTACTTAGTTCATCTAAACACAGCTCACCCTTCCAATGTATTTAATAAGCCAGTCCTTCCATCATCTTTTGTGCTGTTCTTTTGGTTCATTTAAATTTGTGCCTTTTTCCTCCCCCACGACATGTCACGAGGTGTCTCCTTCCCAGTAGTGCAGTCTTGACAGCAGATCCCATTCTCTCTTGAAAAGTCCCACTGTATTTCTAGTATCATCCCATTTTCTTTCATGGGCATAGAGGGAATCTCTGTGTTTTCCATCTGCACCTTTAATACCTGCTGTTTTATTTCTTTCTGCACAAAAATGCAGCCTCTTCCATTTTCAAGGTGGCAGAGCGATGGACGTAGCACTGAAGCAAGCGTGGATGGGAAGTTGTTCCAGCAGCTCCCGTCAAAAGCTGTTTTGAAAGATAGGGCATATGGGGAGGTCATTTATGTTTACATCTCATTTAACAAGGTATACTGCAACTAGTCTGTTCATTAATTAAAAGGAAGTAAACATGTCCCAGAATGTTGCCTGTTCTTATCTAAGAGATTTTATATAACACTTGCTGTCTGTTGATATAATTGTCTTAATGAATGCAGGGTTGATTTTATATGATATCATTAGTGATGTGGGAGGATACTTTGAGGTTAGAACAGAGTGTATATTCTTTATCACCTAATACTTGTTGTCTGACTGTTTGACTCCAGGAAGAGTACATGCCGTGGATGAAACTTTGCAGAGTATTTATTTATGCCTCACTTGATGAGGATAACTATAATCTAGGAAATTTTTAGTCACTAAGGATCAGGAAGGCTGGCACAAAGCACTGTTCAGCTGTGGCAAAGACTCTTTGTTGGGGATTAGATTTTAGGATTCCCTTCTCTCGGCTGCAGGTGTTGGCAGGAGAAGGGCTCTGATGCTACCACATGATCTACTAAAAAGGCCTGGCTAAGGGTGTCTGAGATTTATGGGAGCTCTTGGTTTGTAAGACAGGGTGTACTTGCTCTCACACATGTGCTTTGTCGTTGTGCAGTGGGTGCTGGTAGCACAGGGATGAAGTCTGCTTTCCCTTCAGGCTTCGTGTGAAGAACTATCAACAGGAGACATCTAAGCAAAGAGATCTGAATATTAATTGTGGCTTTCATAATTTTTCAACTGACTCAGAAGATAAAAAGAAAACCTTTGGTCCAAGGAAATTACTTTCCCTTTGGTACACTGGATGGAGAAAGAAGACCTGGGTGCCATGTGAGGGGAGAAGCTGTTTTTTTTCCTTTCAGTTCTTTGTATGAATTTTATTAATGCTTTAAATGGGGACACATTTTGTTCTCTGGACTCTGTTCTGAGAATGGTGATTGAGATATGAGTATACCAGGGAAACGGAAACTGATATCTGTTTCCTGCAAGACCAGAAATCATCCTGTTCTGCAGAAGGGCCAGACACTGTCTCTGCCTGAATCTTGTATAAAGCATTAGGGTAAGGTCCAGACAGCCAACCCCAAAGCTTCCCCTGCTGCTCTAGAGCCTCCAAAGTTGGGTTGAGTTATAATTCTTTGACGTTGGAATAAGGCAAAATAGTGGCTGGCAGAAAGTGCAGTTCATTTAAATGTAGTTTCATAATATTTTGAAGCAGTTATGCTGTTGCTGAAGTCACGATCCCTTAGTGTTAAAATGTCTTTAGCTCATTTGCAGATCTAATTCTGTTCACTCTTCCCTTATGCTTTGGCCTAAAGTTTGTTTTTCTACCTTTTCAGTCAAGGGGAGTGATTTGGTTTGGAGTGGGACCAAGAATAAGCCCTAACAGCCTTCTTTTTGTCTCTGTCATAGTAATAACTTGTATTCCTCAAAACATCAACTTGTTGCACCTTCTCCAGACAAATCCTGTAGCTACATATGAAAGCAGAGGAGCTCCATCTGTTCAGAGGTCAGTTCTCGCTAAGGAAGCTGGCTTCATGTGATAGGTATTTCAGGATGTGTTTTCCCCAGTGTAACAGGACAAATTCATTCCTAAGCTGAGAAGAGTTTCCAGAAGTGCGATGGTAATGGAGCGTAGAATTGCCCTTTGCTGAACGGAGCCGGTGGTCCAGGGAGTCTGTTGTCAGTTTTCTGCTGGCAGGCAGCCTGGGTGGTTTGGGAAGCAGTGTAATTCTCGTGCATGAACTTGTGCTTGTATTGTGCCTGATACTATAATTGCTTCAATTACAGATTTGTTGATAGAACTTTCCTTGCTTGGGGTGATGCTGTGCAGTTTCTCTCTTTTATGAAGCTATATTAATGTAAAACTGATAGAACATAATGAAGAATGATGCCCCTGTACTTTTGTTGATCATACACATTTAGTGTTCTGTAGCAGCACATGCATTTAGTGTTCTGTACAGATATGGTCTCATGCTGCCTCTGTTGCACATAGGATTTTAATTCACTTTAAATAAGGTGATCTGGATTTGTCATTAACAGCTCTTATTACAGACTTCTTTCCTTGGGCTTAAGTCTTTTACATGTTTTGAGGAACAGATCACACGGAAAATGCTGTATCTTCTTCTCCTCACACCTAGAAACTTAGTCTCACGGGAGAAAAGTCGGGACCTCTGCATATGCAGGGTTCTTCACTGAGGTCACTGGATGCAGGCAGGACTTTACAATTCTTCAGGGCTTATTTTTATACCAAAATTTAATTGCCAAATGGCATCTTCCCAAATCTGGGCTGAACTGAGTGGTCCTGGTCAGTGCAGGCAGTCAGCTGTGCTCTACAGCCTGACCGAGGTCTCACCAGTGTGAACGGCTGGGCACAGATGAACCTGGAGGCACGCAGCAACATAGCTGCTGTCCCTCAGAGGAGCAGGTAAGGGCACCACATGGGACATCGGCAATCACTGTAGCACAGTCTTCTCTGCCCCATAGATCTGACCCTGATAAAAGTAATTCAGTTACTTTCAGTAGAAGCTTGCTCAAAGCCTGTAAAAAGTGTAAACAGCGCTGCTGTATCAGACCTTCTCCATAGCTAACACATTTCCTGCTAAGGTGATAATTCTTTGACCCTTACCACTTGTGTACGTGTGCACATATTAATTAGCCTAGCAGCAAGTTGGGTTTTAAATGGTCTGTTGCTTTTATGCCTCTCATTGCTTAATAAATCATTAGAAATATGATAAGAGTTCTCCCCCAGTAATTTTCTTGTCAATATTAATTCTTTATTGGTTGACTTCAACTGTATGAGATTCACACTGGTGTGAACGTCCATTAGTGCTCATTTTCCAACTGATTATACTCAAAGGCAATGTAAGGTGGGCCAAGCAGCATCTATCCAACACCAGTGTGGGCCAGGATTTCTCACTGAAATCCTGATCATCTGAAGTGCTGATGTGATATTCTCATTACTATCAGAATTATAGACCTGTTGCAGAACGTGCTGTGATTGACCCAGCTGTGGTCTGCTTGCTAAATCTGCTTGGAATGTATTCTGGCTTCTTAGGGTCTTTTTCAATGTGCCAGGTCTCCAAAGTTTTTGTTGTTGTTGTTTTCCTTTAGCTAGGGTTTCCTTTCCCCTGTTTGCTGGGTTCCTTGGCAAAACCATTTGTCCTTGAAAAAGGGACCAGAGGAATGGATTTTGTCTTGATTTGTTCCTAAATGAACAATAAAATAGCTGCAGTACCTTTAATTTAGAAGAAATGCAAAATGATTCCTGCCAAGAAGAGCTGCTCAGAGATTTCTGAACAGCTGATGGAAGAAGTTATTGGGACATCTCAAGTAGGTACTTGTGGTAGGGAAAATCGGATTGTAGCTCCATTTGATCTTAGAGCAGAGAGAAGCAGTTCTTGATAGATAGGGACTGGCTGGGCAAGGATTTGAGCTGGGTTAGAAGTTTGTTTGAATATCAGGTAAATTAGTTATATGTCCTTCCTTTTTTATGATGCCAACAACACGTTTTCTTCAGCTGGAAAATCTGTTGTGCTTTTCCTCTCTCTGTTTCTGAGAAGGTAAGTATGAAGATGTGCTTTTCATTAATTAGATTTGAGCCACTCAGGCACTGTGTGTGTCCACTGGCCAAAGGCTAGGAAGCAGCACATGGCCTAGAGAGAGCAGGGAGCTGTTGTGGTGATATCCACAGGAGTACTGTAGAGGTGATGAAATGATTAGCACACAGTAAAAATACCAAACAGCAAAAAGTCTCACGTATATGCCAAGAATCACAGCATGGGGGGGTTGGAAGGGACCTCAGGAGAACATCCAGTCCAACCCCCCTGCCAAAGCAGGTTCCCTACAGCAGGTTGCACAGGAAGTGCACAAGAAGCGTTTGCTCGTGACCCTTTCCAAATGGAAGGGAGGAGACAGCATCAGCACAAAGGTGGGTGAACTTAAAATCGTGTGCAAAAGGACCTCACACCAAGAAACCCATAGGCACTGTAACCACATGACAGCCCCAAAGGGACCTCACAGCTGCTTCCTGAACTGCCTCAGGAGTGCAGGAGAGCCATCTGCAGCTGCCACACAGTGACATTTCTAGTTGAACATCTGGACTGTGTGGTTATAATAAAAAACATCACGGTAAGTGGTAGCAGATCGTTTTCTTTGTCTTGTGCTATTACCGAGCATCGCTGTGCATGTACTGTTGTGGTTGACAAAGAATTTGAATTCCAAGCCTCTATTTTAAGATGCCTATGTCTACTCCAAAATAGCTGTCCTTTAGCTGAAAGTTTTCCTTTCTATTCTCAGCAGAAATGTGGGTTTACTTGGAAAGTTTCAAATTCCATTTGATTGTTTTTTTCACATTTTTGTGAATTTAAACAAAAACCCCTTCATGTGGCCAAAGAAGAACTGTATCAGTTATATTTATTGCATTGCTTTTCAAAGTACATGCACATTCCTATCAAATATAAACTTAGGAGGTAGAAGGATCTATGTTGTTGCTAATTCAAACATTTGGAAAACATATTTCAAACTCCACTGAAGTTAAATACATACCTTTTTCTGTTCCTTTTTATTTGCCTTCTGATTTGTGAGCTTCAGATTGTTCTAGGGTTTTGTTGTCTTTAAGCTTTCATTCTACCTTCTTGAGTGCTAGGACCTTAAATGTCATTATGTTTTGTTTAATGCTCACCTTAATTCAGCAGTGGGGTTTTTTCCTGATTTAGGAGAGAATTAATGGGAAGTTGCCTGAACAACTCTTAAATTTCTATCAAATCTTGAAAAATTACACATTAGGGTTTTAAAGACCTTAAAAGAATATTGTTATTTTTGTAAGTGTCATGTGTTTCTTAATATAAATTATGTTTGCTTTTTTTTTTTTGTCTTGTTGCTGCCCTTCAATTTAAAGCACATGTTCTTGCCTTATGGTTGTAACTTGATTTGCTATTTTAATCTTAGAAATATCATAAACACCTTCCCAGAATTTCTGAGCATTTTGTTTTAGAATTGACCCCCTTGATGTAGTATCTCTAGCGGCTTCTTGTGAAGTATGAAGACTAGATTTATCCCTAATCCCCTAGTAAATGAGATGAAATCTTCCCTTGATAAGAACAAGCCCTAGGAGGGATGCTCATAGCAGAGTACTATGTTTTCTTACTGTTAGAGGTGCTGACAGGTCTTCCAGGCACAAAGTCATTGAGCATCACAGACACCTCTGGATATAAATATTTGCTTTGTAATTGAGTTAACCGAAGGTCTTGCCAGGAGTGGTGCAGCTGTGCTCCATGCTGGGTACCACCGCGATGATGCTGGGGGAGCAGAGCCGGGCAGAGCCTGCTCCACACAGACCTGAGCAGCCCCTCTCGCTGCCTGCCTCTCTTGCTGGTTACCATGACATTTGATCACCTGGAAATAGGCTCCAGGAAGTCTGGGTCTTGTTCTGCTGCTCTCAGAGCTGGGATTTGCTCTGTTTTGCTTTTGTGCATTTGAGGGGGAGGGAGGCCGATAGCGCTATGATGCTAATTCCCTTCACCTGTCCTTGTTCCTTTCCAGATCAAAGAACCAGGCTACTGAATTTAGATAGATTTGTACCACAGATCATTCAACTTCCTCCTCACAGATTTTGCATTTGTTCTTTTGGCAGATGATTCATAATGTATTGAGATTTTCCTTCCTGCTGTACATCTCTATGGGTTAGCAGTGCTGTTATGACCCACACAATAGTAGCTGGACTGTAGCACGTCTGTCCACAGGACCATTTGGGATGTCCACCTTGCTCGCTCACAGTGGTGTAGTGCTGCTTCTGAAGTACTCTGGCTGTGATTAATTTATCTGCTTCCCAACAACCCTAGCTAATTAATAATGCTTATAGTGGCTAAGATTGCTCAGACATCTGTGCATTGTACAGCTGTTCTTGCAGTGGTTGGGTAACAGAATTAAAGGATTTATGTGGGACAACTAAAAAGGTCTCACAAAACTGGCAAAATATTTTTTAATAACATTATGCATTCAGTGCCTAAAATGCTTCTTATTCTATACTCTCAGCCTCTTAAAATTTTCTTAATTTTTTTTTTCTTGTAGCAGTGATGGTTTTATCACTTGTCCACAGTGTATGGCCTTCAAATGCATTGTACCTCTAGAAGTTTGTTTGCTGTTTATTTGCAGCTAGGCTAGAGAAGTGGAGGTTGGAAGTAGGCATGTGGTGTGGATGCTACATATTTTTGTTACTGCCATTTCTTTATTTTTCCTTCAAGGTAACTTGATTAGAAAGAATCAAAATATATTGGACTGATCTTTATATTAATTCTAAGTAATGAAAAATCAGACTTCTCAGTTCTACAAGACATTCAGAAATGCACACAATGAACTTAATCTTTGTGTGTACCTCTTCATGTGATTTCTCTTTTGCGGGCTCTGTCTTTTAAATACTCTAACAGAGAAACTCAACCTGCAAAAAGATGAGAAGAGCAGATAATGTTAATGAGCAAGCAGCACTATTTCAGTCCTCCTTACTGCCTGACAGATCAGGAAGGGGAACCGCTGCTAATATTCACTACAGGGCACCTGGGAAAACTGAAATTATTTTTTTTTAACATCTTAGTAGGTCATAAGCAGTAGTATTAATCACAGTACCTTGGCCTGATTCCAGTTGGGAAATTAGATTCTGCTGAGCAAATGCATCCCGATGCATTTTCAGTGCTTCACTTTTTGTCTTACGTGGTATGGAGTTGCTGAGCAAAGTTAAAGAGCTGGGGCTTCCCAACCACCAGAAATGTTTTAATGATGGATGAGGTCAACCTACACTAACTTTTCCTCCTTGTCTATCAGCTTAGTTCACAAAAGTACTTTAAAAACTAAGTGCAGTGCCTCACCTGAAGGGACACTCAGCCACTGAGTTATGAGGGACAACTTTAAATTGTGTGTGTGTGTGTGCTGGGGAAGACTGAGGCCTCTGCTGACTGACCAGATACTGGTGAGCTCTTGTAGACTGTGCAGGTATTAAAAGTCTCTTTTCATAAAATTTCCATCTCCCTGGTAGGAGCAGTTAATGGGAGATTTTTTACCAGGTAAGCAAAACAGGATGGCAAAAGTGAAGCTTCTGCAACTGGTGGTACTGAAATTATCCAAGGCTTCTGGTTTTGCTACCTCTAGAGAGTTGAAGTGAATATAGCCATAGTGGGGAGATGTTTAAAAACCACTTTGCAAGGACAGAGCTGCAAAAAAGATGCAGGTTTTGTGGGGTTTTTTTTTGGTGGGGGTTTTTTGTGGTTTTTTTTTTCTTTTTTAAAAAAACAGAAATGTTTTGTTGCATATTGCTAATATTGCTCAAATGAAACTGGCTCTCAAGGTATCTAAATGTGTCTGAGTAGGTTCCAGTGACTCTTGTGCAATGGGAGCACTCAATAACAAGAGAGGAACAAAACCCACGCTTAATATGATCTGTTGAACCGGAGCATTTTAATCGGAGCTGAGCTCTGAAGGAACCAGGTGTTATTTTGCTCCTGGCAGCAATTGAAACTTCACAGGCTTTTCATGACATCACGTCTTTTCCATGTCTTAACCAGTGACTCATCTTGCTTGCCTGTTTGTTCCTATTTCTAGCTGCCAGCAGGAACAGTAAGCTCAATGTCAGCATTCTCTTATTAACGGCACATATTAGTCTGCCCAAGGTCACTCTCTTCACTCACCCTTGTATTTCTTGGTGGGTTGTTTTTTTTCCCCCCCTTCCTCTTCTCAAGATAACTTGTTTAGCTGATTCTTGGTGGCTTCCACACAAAAGTCCACTTTTGCAAAGGAAATGTGGAACATGGCAGCCTCCTTGCAGCAGACATCGATAATATACTGACCAAAACAAGAATTGCTGGAGGTCATGAGAAATTTAACTCTTTGTATTGCAACAGTCCAGAAAGACAAGGCAGTGCTGTTTGCTTCCCCAGCTTTGAGCAGCCAGCCAGGTCCAGCGAGGAAGGCAGAACAGGGCAGCAGTGGAGAAGGCTGCAGGTACAGTTTGAGAGATGTGCCTGGAGCTGGGAAGAGAGCGAGGAGGGGATGGAGGTTGTGGATGGCAGAATGGCACTCTCACTGTTCACAACAGAGACACCAGCATAGCTCCAAGCAAGCATGAATGTTTCCTCATCCATGCAGAAGGGTAAAGGGGTCAAATATACTGAGCCACAGACTGGCCTGTAGCAGGACAAACAGCCTTCTGCCTTCAGGATGTGCCTTTATTTCTTGTTTATTCAGATTATTGGTTTTGTAGAGAACAGGAGCTGAGGTGGCCAGTCTTGCTGAGAACTGAGCTGTGTTTGCAGGGAGTCAAGTGTTTCCCGACACTTTGATGTCCAACATCTTGCTGCCCCTGTAACCATGGGGCTGTGAAGTTGATTATCCTGTCTCCAAGGCTGACCAAGCTCTGAACAAGGTGTAACATGCTATAGTGTAGGTGTCACAATACAGCCCCAAACAGCAGGGAGGGAGAGGTCTCTCCTTCAGCACAGCTCATGAAGCCCTAAAATGGTGGCTGGTGCTGGTTGTTGGGGTTGATGAAGCCTCTGTTCTGACTCTGAGCAGCCTAAGCAAGGATGGCGCTAATTACAGACATCTTGTAATTGTTGCCAACCAGGTGGATAACAGGTGACTCTTACTCTGTAATATTATTCTTTGGAAAAAAAGAAAACCAAACAAACCCCAAAAACCCGAATCAAACCATAATCCTTTAAAAAAGTTGAAAGGTTTATTTCCTTAGAGGCTGTTTGTCACATACACTGCTAGAACAGTCATGGTGCTGAGGGGATTAAAGCTGGTACAGATGAGAAGTTTCAGTGACATTTTATTTGGAACAAAGAACTTGTGACTAGAAATCTTCACTAGAGGAACAATGGCTCAAAATCAGGGATTCTGATTTTTCAGACCTGCAGGAAAGAGCATCTGTCACAATTTAAAAACTCAAATGTTTCTTGTGCAAGTGCCTTGCTGTTTCTGCTGAGACAGCCAAGTAAATTTAAGCAGGGCTGGTTGTGCTCCTATCATAATGTTTAGGTGATGGATCTTGTGAGTAGAGGGCATCTGCACATAATGCAAATGCATTTATGTCTTTTTCTCCTCTGATAATCACTGAATTTTGATTACTCATTATTAATGCAAAACCTTCAGATTTTTGTTTCAAGCTACCAACTACTGGTCTTGTGGGGTTTCTTCATTGTTTGTATCAAGGACAGGCTCATGAGGAAGCTACAAAAGAAGAGAGTTGTTAGCACACTAGTGTAAACGTACCTCACGGATTCCCTCCCGTACTTGGTTACAACCAAGCTTTCTGATTCCTCACGAGGGACAGCCAGACAGGCTTCTGGGTGCTGGAGGCTCAGCTATTCTTCCTAGGCATTTGCTAGAATGTTAATTAGAGCTACACTGGGTTTCTGCTGATCCCTGCCTGTGCTTCATCTACTGTCTTCTAATGAGTTTGTGGTCTACCTGGAAATCTTGCAAACAACTTGGAGGAAGAAATCTGCATGAGTTATTTTCTCCTTCATTAGATAAATGTCTTGCACATAAAAAACTGAAATAGCTAATTACCTAAGGTTTGTGGTGTTTTAAACTTATGTAAGAGCAGCTACTGTAAATGCTGAAGAAACTGAGCTCAGATTTTGCAGTTTGTTTTATTTTACTTATAAGGAAGTATCAGGGTGGGGTGGGGTTGGGAGGATGTTCACTGAAGCAAGCGTAAAACATGGTGTGAGTCAAGAAAATTAAGCTAGTTTATAGCATAACCTGAGGGGAAAAATCCCCTTTGGAGTGATATTACAAAGATTCAAATGGATTTGGAGAAATGCAACTAGAAACCTTTAAGGGGAGATGACATGCTCTGTACCTGTACAGTAAAGCAGAGCGAGGAATCCATCAGTGACTCACATGGAGATGAATCGCGTCTCTGCCTTGTACCACATGGCTACCAGGGCAAGGTTACAAACTTTACATACTGTGAAATATAGGATGCCTTTCCCAACACCCCCTCTGATAAGCAGAGAAGGCAGGCACCTAAGTATGTACTAATGAATATGCAAATCACCTTCTTAATGAGGTGAGTGCATTGTCCACCAGAGAACAGGTTATGACAAAGCAAGTGCGTGTAGCCCTTTGGGGTTCTGTACCTCCTGCTGCCATGTCCCTGTCTCCAGCTAATGTATAAACTGGGGCCCACCCCCACAACACAGGGGTTTGCAGACAAAATACTGACATCAATAAACCAGAATTACTAAATTTTAGAGCTTGCAGGCAATAGCACAGTTTGCCTTTAACACAGACAAACTCTGTGGGCTGAGTCCAGTTCCTCATGGGGCAGAGGCACTGAGATGGTACCAGGGCAGGTTTTGGAAGCCACCCTCGAGTCCCTTGGGGCTCCTTCCCTGGACAGCCTGGATCTATATCCTCAGAGCTAACTCCTTGCTCCAAGCTATTGTCAAATTTAATTTCTTTTCAGGTTATTCTGTGTGTAGCTAAAAACTGTGTTGTGCAGTTGCTTACTGCCTGGTCACAGCCTCATGCCCTAAGCCAAAATGAGTGCTAATTAAACACAGAGCAGAAAAGAGATTAGATTTGGGAGGTAGAAGAACCTGGGAATGCAAGTGTAAAGCAGTAATGCTGTGAGCGTGAGAACTGAAGAAGCCCAACTCCCTGTGGATTTATTTCTTTCTGTTGGTTGCAGGATCTGAGAAGTTACCCATAATGATTTAGGTCTTTCTCCTAATAAGGCATGAAGAAAGCCTATCCCCTGTGGATCCTTTGGTGTTGGCAAAAGATAAGCATTGCCCTTAAGCTTTTTTTCCCAGCTAAGGTATGGTTAAGGTCTCTCTTCTTCACCTCACCTGTTTTTGTGACATTTGACTTTGAGAGAGTATCCCCTCAGTCAAATTTAATCAAAAGTCAGTAAAGTTATAATGAGCATATACACATGCATGTGTGGAGACTGAGTTAACAAGTCTCATGTCCTTAGGAAATCAGGCTAAAATAAAGCAACTATCCTGTTTCTGAGTAAACAGAACAATACTATTGCTGTGGAAACCTTCCCCACTTGAACTCAAGTATAGCTGGGATCTAGTTGGCATGGCTGGTTTAGCTGTTCATCAGCTAAGTGAGGTTGTGGTGTCTGTGAACGTGAGAGTGCTCTGCAATGTATTTACCCATGGCAGGAGGAGAAATGGTCACTCTGGCTGCAAGGTGCAGTCCCCCTCATTCTGGTACTTCTTGTCAGGAGGGAACAGGAGGACTATTTCTCAGCCAGTATGCAATGCCTCACCGTGATCGGCTAATGGACTGCCCTGTCCTGAAATAAATGCATGAGTTTCAAGGAAAAATATCTTCTTTTTCCAGAGGATTGGTGAAGAAACAACAAGATTTGCTGCTGCATAATCACTCCACTGGGAAATTCGCAGTGTGTTACAGCTGTGGATAGTCTCACAGTAGTGCAATAGGCAGAGCCTTTTAAGCAAGCTGCAGGGAGCTTATTTACAAGTGCTTTCCTCCTACAGAGAACCTCTGCGATATTCTGGTGCAGAACAACAGGTGATCATTGATGTTTTCCCCTTTCATAGACTAGCTAGCATGTGTTCTGGAAGGGCCAGCACTGACTCTTGCATGCAACAAAAACAAAGCTGCATTTACTGGAATGATGGACAGGAGGATTTTAAAGCTGAGTAGTTTCCTACCCACTGCACCCTGTGTGTTTTCTGGGGTTGTGGTAGTGTGCTAGGTCTGATCAGGAGCTGGCTCTATACTCCTGCAAGAGTGCTCGACACTTTACTCTTCCAACTAACTATGTGATTGATGAGTCCTTTAGGGTCTTTTTCTCTAGAGAAGAGAAACTTTAATCACATTTTAAACGAGTGGCAGTAAATGTTTTCTGAAGTGTGGTGTTTAGAGGACTAAAGGACCATTTATTTCAGAACTGCTAACCCATAAGAGTAACTAGCAGTTCAACACTTCATGCTGAACCTGTGCTGTCCTGGTTTTTAGCTGAAACAGGGCTGGGTTTCTTTTCAGTAGTTAGAATAGTGCTGCATTTTGCTTTTCAGCCTGGGACTTGTTATGAGAGAAATGCTGGTAACATCCCAGTGTTTGCATTTGTTGCTGGCAGTGAAGGACTTTGTGTTCTCGTAGTCTACAAGCACAAGATTTAAGGGGGTGAGGAATATTTCAATTAATAAGCTAAATTGGCATTTGGATATACCAATGGGATATTCCATATCATTTGAAGGTAAGGCCTTTTGCTTCCCTGCAGCTGTTTCACGGAGCTGACATTTGCCAAAAGATGGATGGAAAGTGTTTGTTCAAATGATAGATACCTCCTGAATGAGAGGTACTTAAACACACCACTTCTCTCCTGGTTCAGAAGCCAGATCCAGAGGGAATAGATTGGCAGCAGGACTGCTAATCTCATGTAGAAATATTCCTCAGTTTAAGAGCAGGCACCCAAAATGTGAGGAATAAATGTTGTTGGCATCCAACAGATGGTATTTGACATGTTTTCAGCTGTCATAAGTCTTTTGAAATTCTCCTGTCGTATATGTCAGAGTTTCACCTTTGCGCCGTCAGGCTGAACACAGAAATGACAACTGCAGGTAGAAGGATTCTTCAGCACTCCAGAGACAGAATTAAGCTGAACCAACAGGAGAGGATTAGTAAATCTGGAATTGGTAGGTACACCTCAGGCATCACGATTGGGACATTCCACATTAAATTCACTTTGTAGAATGATTTTCATTGCATCAAGTCTTTAATTATTGCCTCTAACCTCAGGTGAGAACCCAGTCACCCCCAGCATCTATCTGAAGGGCATTTTCCTGACCGTGACACTAAAATGCAACACGTAAATGTCTTTTGCCTGGTACCATCCTGGACTGTTTTCCCTTGCCTGCTTTGAAGTATCAGCTTTCAGTGAACTCTGCTAACATTTTATTATTGCATTGAGGCTGAGGTAGAGAAGAGCAATTAAAGGGTTGACATCTTTGGTTATGTTTTTAATAGTACATGTGTCAAAATGCATTTAACAAATCATAGTTGATGCAAAAGCCCAATTAATGCTAAAATGTAAGTAGAGTTCATTTCAGTGGGAGCAAATGAGAATTTTAAAATCTGTAATAACAAAATTGGTTGCCTTATTTTAGATACAGGACCTAACTACAACTCCTGTTTCTGAGAACTGAAATCTTAAAAGCCTAAATATTCCTTTCTGTTCCAGGATACAGCTGGACAAGAAAGATACAGGACCATCACTACAGCCTACTACCGAGGAGCCATGGGCTTCATCCTCATGTATGATATCACCAGTGAAGACTCTTTCAATGCAGTACAGGATTGGTATGAAATAAGTTATTGTTGTTGTTGGGCCAGTTTGGTTTTTGGCCAATTTTCTCATCACAACTGTTTGTTGAAAACATTTGACATCCCACCCACCACAGTGCTTTGCATCACCTTACTCTTTCCTCTTCATCTGTACTCTGGGATAAGTAATTTGTTTTTTAAACTCTTAGAAACTAAAGTTCTACAGCTTCACTTTAATGAAATAATTATAATGGCATACTGTAGCAGTTGTTGCTTTTAAAAGTCCTAATTGTTCTTATCTCAACCTATGAGTCTCCTTACCCTTGCCCTCAGTTCTCTCCCCTACCCCCTTGGTGTTGCGGGGAGAGTGAGCAAGCGGCTGTGTTTGGCTGCCAGCCAAGTGAAACCACCACAAGTGTAAAGAAATTAATCCTTTAATGCATTATTTGGGCTTATGAAGTTTCTGGCAATGCTACTTAAAACAATCCAGTTTAACAGTGGTTGGCTGAGTCAAATCTCATTTAAAATCTAATCAGGCTACAGATCACACTGTGATCTGATTTTGGAAGGGGAAGCCCAGACCTTCTTCCTGCTCTCCTGCCTTCTAGGCAAGTATGTGTACAGAGCAGGAAGAGTAGTGGTCTTCCAGGAGAGCCAGAGCACGTGTTGTTGCTGTGGCCATGGGCAGTGCCTGCAGCCCCCTCCGTGGCAGCTGATGGGAGGTGTTTTCTCAGCAGGGACCCAGCACTGTGCCTGGGGTGAAAACATCTGAGCTGCTGCTGTGAGGTAGTGACCACAGGCACAGCACAGAGAAGCAGAAGGCTGGACTCTGGTGCTGGAGCTCATGTTTTGCCATGGCATTCTCACAAAGAACACCAGACTTTGTGTAGGAAATACAGGGCACGGGGAGGCAGGGGAAAGGCTGTGTCTGTCCTCAGAAGTAGTTCCTCAAATTCTCCACCCAAATGTCTTGCAATCATTTCTGCTTGTTACCCTGTTACTGCAGATAGGTATGGTCAGTGTGTGAAGGCAGTGCAGTTGTTAATTTCCCAAGTCTGGTAGACTGATTTGCAGTGATCTCAGTGACCTCCCAGGACCATGTGAAGGCAGCATGTAGGTAACTTAAAAATTTCCTTACCTAACAGATCAGAAGAGCCTCCTTCTCCTGGAACATACACTGGCTATGGCACTGGCTCCTTGCATCCAGCTCAGTCTGCCTTTTTGTCCCACACCTATACTATATCCACTAGTCTAGGTTGTAACTCAAAAGGTGCAACAACGTAGTTTGTTGTTTCTAGTAATTTGCCCTTCTTCCAAGGCCGCCCATTATTTGTTCTCACGGCTGAAGCAGCTGGTCATGATCATCACATCTAAAGATGTAGTCTCCACTTTCACCCCATCTCCCATATTGTGATGCTGTGCTGCAGAATGTGAACTGCAACATCTTCCTGAGCTGTCCTTCAGCAGCTAATGATAGAGACAGGTAATTTTTTTCCTTGCTAGAAACACAAACCCAAAGGCTTTGCCAAAGCCAGGTTCCTCCACGTGGCACACCAAGCTCAGATTAAGCTGTTTCTGCAAGTGTCTGCACAGGGATTTTTCCCATAGCAGTGCAGGCATGTGAGCTAGGCCAACACCTTTCACTAAACTATTTTCAGCTTGGTTCCCTGATGAAACAAAGTATGCATGGCCACACAGTTCATCTACCTGTCTCTCTGTTGGTTTCTCTCTAGTAAGTTTTACTAATCAGTCTTAGCCAAAAAAAAAAACCCCAAATCTCAGTCTATGAGCTCCTACTATTTTAAAGTTTGTACAGGTGAAGTTTAACCTGAAGCTTTGCACTGGAAGTGGTCTGACCTCTGCTCCATCAAAGGCAGTGGTGCAGGAGTGTCAGAATTGGGGAAGATGAGCTTTGTGTGTTTGACTTCATGTCATCCTGTGCCACAGAGGCTGCATTAATACCTTTGCTAGGAACACCTCATCAGCCAAAGGAATCTTTCCAACCATCAGTTTTAAGATTCTGAGCCCCAGTAATGTAGCTGGGCAGGTAAAATCGGCCCGTGGTAGCCCATTTCCTTCCTTTCTGAAGCTTGTCCACGGGAGAGATGAGGACTGCAGCAAAGCCAGCCTGGCTGTGCCAGCAGAGTCCTCTAGTGGTGATGCTGCTGAGAGATGTTTTTTCCCCAGTCTGCATAGTTGTTTTGTAAACTTGAGGGACAAGAAAAGGAAACAAAAGCTTTTGTCTGGTGCTGGTGCTGCTCTATCAGCCTCTGCCATTCACTAGCATAGCAAGTGGGCAGGATTTTTTGTCTTTTTTTCACCATGCTGGATGATACAGTCATGCTTCAAAAAAACATTACACTGGATCTGGTCTTCAGTCAGGAACTGTACTCTCCCTGGAAAATTAAGGTGTCTACTACTTGAGCTCCTTTAGCTCAGAGCCTTTTTCTCCATGAGCCTGGTCCCTTCTTCAGGTCAAGTGCAAGCCAGCAGCAGCATGCCTAATGATAAAAACAGGGCCCTAGCAGTCCGGCAGTGCTTCTGTTTGGTGTTGGTGAGAGGATGGAGTGGCAGCAAGTGGGAAGCAGCACAGGCTGCAGAGGCAGTGGCTTGCCCCTGATGCTCAACCCTGCCTTGTCTCACCCATCACACGAGCCTCCATAACAGTGAGAAGGCTGGAGCCAAGAGTTTTGGGACATGAGATGGGCTGGTGGGAGGACAAGTGCCTGAACCACCTCTTCTCCGCTAATGAAGCTGTTACCCTCAGTAGTGTTGCTCCTGGATTCCCAGGAAATGGCAGTTGCAAGATGCTTTTTATCTTACAAGGAAGGTATGTGGCCTGAGACATGAGTTGCCTCTCTGCTTGCAGAAGTTAAGGTGAGACTAAAAAAACCATGCTAGTTCCAAGACCAGGGGTTGGAGTAGATGATCTTTCGAGGTCCCTTCCAATCCCTAACATTCTGTGATTCTGTGTAAATGGGGCATCCACCTAGAATATATACAAAAGCAAAGCTCATCCCAGGTCTTCTTACATCCTGCAAGTTTCCAGAAGTTACAGCACTTAAAAGAGAGAAAGGATGTGTAGGATTAAGTGTCCTGCTCTCCTAGCTGGCTAGTGATGCATTTTTCAGTGTCCAGCTGCAGAAAAAAAAAGAATACTGTTAAGCTGAGTATTTTGTCATAAATGCAGCATGATGCAGCAGATGAGCTGACCTTTTAGACATTGAGAATAAATCAACAGTACTCAGTTAATGTGAATTAAATCCAGTAAGGAACCTGTTAACCTTCCCATATATTTCCAAAAGAGTATGTGGGGATGGAATTTGAGTTTCTGTGGCATAAAAAGGTGAGTAAGCCACCTGCCATGTGATCATGGGACCAGGTTCATAAAGCAAATACAATCAAGCTTAGGAGGATACTTCAAGAAAATAATCAGCAAATAAAATATGAAATGATGCCCATTGCACTGACTTTTGGCTGCTGTCTCTCCCAGTCTGCTCTCGTTGGCTGGTAAGAATTTCCCACCTGAACATAATTCCTGGATCCTAAAATTGTACCCATTCACAAAACCTTGGAATAGGTCAAGTTGTGTACAGTAGTCATCCACATGTTTTACAGGAGGACATTCTCCAGTCTAAAGCTTGTTCCTTCTTGCTGGTACCCTGCCTGTTGCTGTTTAGTGATTCAGGTTTTTGAAGATGCTGTGTAAGCAGGCTGTCAACATGAATCTCAGCCCATCTCACTGCTTTCTCTTGTACCATCTCTTCCTGCAGAGTTCTCTACAGAAAACAAGCCAAAAGCATGAACAAACAGCTGAACCAGAGACCTAGCACTCCAAGTAAGCTCTCACCCATGACAAACTCTGACCTTCTGTTGAGCTCATAGGGGTGTGCATAGATCTCAAAATTCATCATCATAATTACACTGAAAGTATGGGAAGGTAGCCTTGTGCAAAGTCACCTCTGCATCAGAGAGAAGTCTTTTACCTTCCAGACCTCTCCAGCTTCTTAGAGCTTATATCCTCCCTCTAGCTGGGAAATTGCCAGAGCAGGCTGTGTTCACCAGCCTTGTTATTCTCCAAGCCTTTTCATGAAGCTCCAACATCCCCTCTAAAACTGCCCCCTATGTATGTACAGTGCAATTTATCTTATCTCTGGCTCATTGGCATGTGACTTTTAACAGCCTCCTGACCTGGCCTTACCTGCCCACAAGGGAAATGAGAATATCTCTTCCAGTCTGCCATATGATTTCTTCCTTGGGTGATCTTTTTACTGCACCCTTCTTATGGGTGGATGTCCTAAAGAGGATTCTGGATTGCTTTGTGTCACTCCAGAAATACTTCACATAACACAAGTAAAGGCACTCTTTCTCCTGAAGGAGGAGGATCGTGGCTGTATATCAGGTGTTTAGACAAGCTCTCCAGGTAGTATATGAATGTGAGGTACAGTCTTTCCTTTAGTCACATGAATCACCCTGATTAATGACAATTATCTTAAGGCAGCTGAGAAAGTCAAAGATACACAAATGCATTTGGGAATATCCAGGACGTGACCTGTTCTCTTGCTCCTTCACTGGGAAAGGTGAAGCAGATTGTATGAGAAGCCTTAAAAGATGAAGACTGAGTGATTTTCCTTACTGCAGTGTGGCAAGAGTACAGTCAGGCTATTTTAGAAGAAAAAGCATAAATGGGCAAAAGCAAAGATGGATTTTACCTGATATTTGAAAATAACTAATTATTCTGTTTGAATAATAAAATGTCTTTTCTGTACCATGAGGGAATGGGTTACTTGAGCTTTCATGGCTTTCAGCTCAGTACGCTTCTTTGCCAGTTATTATTTGACATTGGCTCGATGGTTTTGTGTGTAGATAAGTCAGTGGTTTATAGCTCATTGGAAACTGTACTGAAACTAGAGTATACTCAGCATTTAATACTGTAAAGTAAATAGAAAATATTATGGAAACTGTGCTTTGGACAATTTAGACAATTTCACAGAAGGGGAGAAAAAATTGGTTAAATTTAACTTAGATTTAAGTGACAGCTGGGTTCATAAATCATCAGCTTTTTTTATCTTTAAGGCTGATCTCCAAATTAGGTTGTTGGTATATCCATGTATCTGTGAACCTGAGACTATTTTTCTTCTAAGCGTGAAGCATAAGAACCATGCTTTATCATTAATTTGGGGAATTCAGCACAAACAAGGCACAGCATTGTTATTGTGTCACAGAAATATATTTTTCCCAGTGTGTATAATGGACTGACCTAATAGTTGTTGAAACATCTCAGTTGCACAGGTCTGTTTATTTATTTATTTACCTTTCCAAAAGCTTTGGGAAATTTGCTGCCTTTCTTTCTGTATGGGGATCAGGGTTTCTTTTAGGCATTCTTCTTCAGAGCTTTGTTTGTTTGTTTTTTATTCCTAATAAGTGTAAATGTCAGTGTTCTGCCAGAGAGGTTTTTCACTACCTTGTACAAAACAAGGACAAGGCTGAGTTTCTGTGGGAGAAACATGCTTTTTTCCTTCTTTTTCATTTTCTAAGTAATTCTGTTTAAGTAGCTAAGATTTGGCAGTGTATTCCTGTACAACCCCCCAGGGGCTGAAATGAATCCAGAGAGAGGACTGGGAGTAAGAAGAGGAGCTTGGTTATAAGCATTTTAACTTGAACCTGGAGAGACTTTCTTTCTATTGCTTGTGGAAGGAGACTGGGGAAATTTCATCTTCCAGGGCTTTTGGTTGATTTCTGAGGTCACCCCCTTCTGTGTTGAGCCTTGAGAAACCCCAGAGTACCACATAAACTCATCACAGACTCATATTAGCTCTCACAGGGCGTGTCTACATGGGGGCACTCAAAAGGGTGGAAGAGCCAAAGTGGGGATTGGAGTGAGTATCTTTCCAGGAGGACACCAAGAAGAATAAGAAGTTTCACCGCACAAAGTCTCAGTTTATTTTTATGTGTTGCAGTATGGGTCTGCAGTGGGCTTGGTTTAGGTTTATGTTTTCCAGTGCAATCCAAACAGGTTGCTACTGAAAGGCAAGTTGCATAGTGAAGGAACCCCCTGTCTCATAGATATCTGTGGAGTAACATGACTGGCTGCTTCCCATGGAAAAGGCAAGTAAGCAACAAGCAAAAATTATCATTAGTAGATCAGAGCTGAAGGCTGCTGCTAATTCAAAAGAGAAGGAATCAAATGCTTTGTTGTTAAGGGAGTTCAAGTAAACTAAACAAGTGAAAATCCGAGGGGAATCCTGGCTCTCCTGGGAAATGCAGGTTTGTCTGAAACTGCAGTGTCCTGGATGGAGGGGTGGCAAGTAGGGACAAAGAGTGGTAAGGTGAGTTAGGGACTGGAGGAGGAGTGAAGGAGGGAAGGAGTGTATTGCTTCTGGCACAGCAGCCTAATTACCTTTGGGAAGGAGGGAGTCTTAAAAGATAGCTTGGGGAAGATAAAATAGGTTGAGCCAATGTGAAAAAATGGATGAAAATGAATGCTACCAAGGTAATACTGTTCTGCTGCCTCTGTGACACCTCACCAAGGATGGTGGAAAAGGACTGGACCCTCAGGATAAACAGAAAAAAAAAAATCTTCTGTTTTGTCATAGGAAAACTATAAAAAGGCCAAATGTAAGGTCAGACTCCTGGGATCCACACCTAGCTCCACTCCAGTTTCAGCACATGAGCCACACAGAGCTTTAGAGGCTTTAAGTTTGTCTCAGTGCTCCTGCTTAAGCTCCCATGCACTTGAGCCCTCTGTCAATGAAGTTAGCATTTGTCTGATACTTGCCATCTGTCATTGCATCTGCTGTTTCCTGCCTTTAGCTATCATTTAATGCTGCTTTGATCAAATATTAGCTCACAGAGCCTTACCTTGATCCTGCATCTTCCCAATTTGGCAAATTTCTCTTTCTCTTTAGCAAGTGTTTCCACATTTCTATACAATTTTCAGTTTCCATGAACTAATTTTCCTGTTCAAGCAAAGATGATGCTTCCATCTGTTTGACTCTCAAAACACAATTAGTGATGGTGTTACTAAAACGCTGCAGCAAAATGTGCTGCAGCAAATTAGCATCTTTTTTGTGTGCTCTGAATTACTGTTGCTACATGTTTTACAAGAAATTGTAAATCTAGCACGAAGTGTGTATCCATTGTATGGCTTTCTCTATAGGGACAATATCCTTAAGAGGTGTAACTGATTGTTGTTCCTCTGACAGATTACAGCTGAAGGAGAATAAGCTTTAGAAAAATGCTTTTTTGTCCCTAGACTTAAAAAATTAATCAATTCAGCTGTTTGTCTGGATCTCATGATCTTTAAAACACTTGCAGAGTCTTAACAAGAAACTTAATTGTCACACAAAGTTAAGGAGTAGTAAAATACAATGGTGCTATAAATTACATAGTCTGCATTCTTGCTTTATGTGTAAGCTTGGTCATTTGTCTTTTAACCAACACACAGTCCTGTGAAGTTGATGTTGTCATTAGTGGTGCTTATTTTCATACTTCATACACGGTTGTATTTTGGCAGAGCTGATGGAAGGTAACAATCTTTTTGACCTGCTGTAGGGCCACACAAATCAAGACTTACTCCTGGGACAATGCACAAGTGATCCTGGTTGGAAACAAGTGTGACATGGAGGATGAAAGAATTGTTCCTGTGGAGAAGGGGAAACATCTGGCGGATCAGCTAGGTACACGTCAAAGCTTTTATTTCTACTCTTTTTCCTCAGCTTCTTTTTACTCTGTTCCTTTTAATTTGTACAATAAAAAGTCCTTCCAGCAGCAATACCTTAATAATGCTATCACAACTAAGAAGTGTAGGTCCATATTTTACTGCTTAGTGCTGAATGCTACCTTCTTGTCGTGTTGCTGTATCTGTAAAGCTAATATCTCAGGATGTAAGGAAGGTAAAGTTTGTCTGGAGAGAAAGCTTTTATTAGCTCAGTGGAATGAAAAGAGAAGAAGTTTTCATAAACACAATTCTGTCTCCAGTTTTCTAAGTACCATACAGTAATTTTCAGAATGCAAACATTGATTTTTGTAGAATTTTTATTTTTTGCAGCTAAACAATGAAAAAGTAAGTTTATACATCAGAACTGCAGAGTGGAGTAAAATGTATTTTAAAAGTGTACCAGGCTTCTCTATCCAGGGAGGGAAATGACATTATGTTATTGATATGGGATAGAAAAAGCAAAACAGTTCTGTTGAGAGGAAGTTGGGATTTCAATGAAAACTTTAGAAGGAATATAAAAATAAACTCATCCTAATTTTAACTCATTATAAATTTACTTATTTATATTTTTCTTATCTATTATAGCATATATGATCTTTTTAATATGGAATCAAGGCTTCTGTGTTAAGATTTAACTATACTGTCATCTTCTTTTAAAGGGTTCATTGTGGCAAGTAAATCCTGTTAAAATTTAATTCAATTAACAGTGAAGACCTTTATGGTGGCCTGACTGTAAATATTTGTTTAGCTTATAAGAGTAAAGATTCTTACCAGACCCAAAGGAATCACCATAATCCCCAATTTATAAAATCCTATGTTATCTTCAATTCTTCAGCTGTAATTGAAGGGTGCACAATATATTGTTAAACTGGGGGTACTGGAGTTACAGTGCACACTGCATATATTGTAGTTTAAAGTGTGACCTTGATCAAATTGCCAGTTATGGTTCAATCTTAGATAATGAGTATTTATGACCTTGGGGTTTTGTTATTGTTGTTTGGTTTGGTTTTGTGGGGTCTTTTTGTTGTTGTTGTTGTTTTAAATGAAGGGAAAGCCTGCTCAGACATGGGTAAAAAGTATGGATTTGTGATAGGGATCTGTGTGATATAAACAAAAAGACCTATGACAACAGGTCACTGTTCCAAAGAGTTAAGAGCAATCAGATTATTTTTTTCATGTGCAAAAAACAAAAATAAGCATATCTGCAAAGGCCTGCAGGTTTGGAGCCTTCAAATGTAAATTCTACATATGCTAAGCACCAAGGGGTCCCATTCGTGACTGGAGCCTTGAGGCATAAACAGATAATCACAAATCACATTTGTTTATGCCGTCATAAACATATAACGAGCAACTATCAAAGTAAACCCTCTGATTTCCCATCATTATTATTATTGTAATAATAATTCTTTATATGTAGGACTAGCAAAGCAAACAAAGACATGGTTAGTTTGCAAGATCAGTTATGGGCTCTTTTTTACACATCAGAATTTAATTTGATTTGAAAAAATGAATGTGAATAAACTCTGTTCCTGGATTGCAGACCCTCAGAACCATTGTGAATGCATGTGTGCCCACATATTTTGCAAGAGTAATTACACTGTTGGTAGTTGAAAATTTGTCTAGAACAATGTAACAGCAAACAGAGAGTTTTACTGGAACTCCCACTCCTATTTGGACTCCTAATGTTTTTTCTCCCCCAAAAATTCGTCTGTTTGTTTAAATACAAACCTGGCATCTCGAATCTGAATCCTTTATGTATGGGACACTTCAAAACACACACGCACAGAGTTACCATAGCAACTGACTCCATCAGTAGGAGACTGTTCTGCTGAAGAATCCCCAGTTCTGCCCCCGACCTGTCTTTGTGCTTGTCCAGCTCACTCTGGAGAAACATACCCCAGTGCAAGCAGAACAAAAGCTAACCATGCCTTTGGAAAGTGCTGTCCCAGTCCTCTTCTGCAGCCTCCCCAAAGACTAAATGCTCTTTTTAAAAGGGCTGAAAAATACCTCTGGTTTTATCAGTCAGTTTTTCCTTATATTAATTGTGCTAATGTGTACAGCATTGTCTGAAATGACTTTGTGTGTTAGGTGGGAGGAATCTTCTTAATTGATTATCGACAAACGACTAGCTTTCATAGTAATGGTTCACACAAAGGTTATCCTTCGGTGTGTTTAAGTTTGTATAAGTGACATTAACATAATTGAAATAATCTTCTAATCAGATTAAGAAACTGTTATTGGCCTGAGCATGAACTAAACCAAAACAGATTCAGACACAGCAGAAGCTAAACCAATGTTAGACTGACAAATATCCCAGTTCAGTTCTCTGATTTCTTGTGCCTTTTGTATGCATTTTTAATCATCATCAAAGAGAGCAAGTGGGGCAGACAAAAGCCTCATCTGATGAAGGACAGCCATCCTTATTTAGTAGCGAGGCAAACATCTCCACCATCACTTCACCCGTTGTCCCATGATTTTTCAGGAGTGTTAGAAGGGGGTAGATACCTACTTGTTATCTCATACAACAAGGTGACTCAGTCTACCAGCAGTGGCAGACTAATCAGTTCTAATCAGTTAAGACAACTTACCTTTCCCTTCATTTGTGGCAGAATCAAAGAAAACTGATGCAACGCAGAATATCTCCAAAATGAAGCACAACAGAATGTAGCTTTATTGCAAAATAAACTCTGTGGTGCTTGAGCTCTCGCTGTTGGCAATATAATAACCTGGCAGAACAGAAGCAACAGCCGTTGTAAGTGATGTTTGGCCTTTGAGGCCCCTGGGGTGAGAAGGATAAAGAAATGCTTCACAGTTCAGCGCATTGCTGCTGGCTGAGGCAGGGCTCAGGCTCGGCTCTGAGAAGGCTGGTTCTTGTGTAGAGCGGGGTGTCAACGGGCGGCAGCAGGAATAGCTGTCCGTGTGCCACCCCCACCTTGGCATAACTCCAGCCTTGCTGGGGTTTTGGGTTTTTTTAATCAGAAAGGGTGAGTGTTAGAGAATGCGCACTCATCACAGCAGCAGGACTGGACACTGCAATTACTCTGTAGGAGGCACACAGTTATGTGTAATTCAGCAGCGCTGAACGACCCTTGTCGGGATGGGTGCTCACTCGTGATGTGTGCTGTACAAGTATTAATCACCCTGAAGAGCTTTCTGTCTAATCAGACAAAGAACAGGGAAAACAGGACCAAATGGAGCACTTTGCTCAGAAGTGCAGAAGTCAGACAGCAGAATTGATACAGCCACAGTCTCGCTTCTCTTCCTGGCTTCTGCTCCTGCCAGACGGCAGTAGTGGTTTGTGGAGCAAGCTTGCCCCGTCGCGCAGGGGTGCGTGGAGCCCAGGACGTTCCTGGTCAGTGGTGTGTCAGCAGCAGCTGCTGGGGATCTTCACTGATGGAACAGGGAGAAGTCAACTCCTTGTTTATTCAGGACTCTGTCATCTGCAGATAGGTTTTACCAGGGCTGCGGTGGAGGGATCCATTTGCGCCTTTGACTCTTACTGATGCTTGTTAAATTTTAGAGGTATTTCTGCTCACTGTGGACAGATTGTGGGAATCAGCTGAACTTAAGAATGCTCTGATGTCTTGTTTCCTTAAGGTGAACTCTAAAAAAATGGATTAGTATTTTATAAATCATCGCTATTGTCATCAGTCTCTATTGATATTTTTTTTTTCCACCTTTCCTCACAGGTTTTGACTATTTTGAAGCTAGTGCCAAAGAAAACATCAACGTAAGGCAGGTGTTTGAGCGTCTCGTGGATATAATCTGTGAAAAGATGTCAGAGAGTATAGAATCAGACCCTTCCAGGGGCAGCTCTGGAAGGAGCATGCGACTCACAGACAACCCACCCCCTTCGCAGCAGAACTGCTCGTGCTAGTGACCTGTACTGCTGAGAAATGTCCTGCTCCTTTCCTGGTTAAATTTTACCTTTTCATTTGTGGTCGTGCATTCTCACGTAGTCCAAAGGCAGAAGTCTCTGCTGTAGGAAACTGGTATGTTTGTTTAATGTGCTGGAGTGTTAATATTATATAATTCCTCATCCAATAATTAAAAAAACCCAACTGACTAAATATTGTAAGTGCACCTTGTGTTAATGTGAGTTACACTGAAGAAAAAGAATTGTATAGTGTTGGCAAATGTTATTTCCACAGAGAATGTTGCATTTTTAATTTTAAATTCCTCTACTGTAGAAAGAGGTTTTTTTGTCAAGAACCGTGGGAAACATAAACACCAATCAGAAGGGACCAAGTCTAAAAGAAAATGGGGACAAAAATATCTTATAAAGTAAGAATATGCTAAAAAAAAAAAACCAAACATAAAAAAGATCTGTTCTGAGATATTTTGAGAGTCATTGTTGCTGTCCTCTAGACACGAACCTCAGTTTTTCCGTACGATGTGGCAGAAAGCAGTGTATCTGTCTGACATTTTGATGTCCTCCAGAGAGGCAAGAACATGGGGGGTGGATTTTGTGTCAAGTCTCTAAATGGAAGAAGAGCACAAGGGGAATGGAAGCTGCCAGGCAGGTGAGGAGGAGGCAGTGGTGAAGGCTGTGCAGCTGTACCTGCCTTTCCATGGGCTCTTGGACAGTGCTGGGCGAAGGAGCAGGAGCTCTGCCAGGGGCTGCCCGTGGCTGCAGCCTTCTCCACAGTCACCAGTAACAGCTTGCAGGGTGCTGGGGCTGTTGGTGTGTCCAGCACCTTGCTCTGCCCAGTTGATTTGTTTCTAGAAGCCCAGGAGCAACTGTCCTGCAGCTTTTCCCCTCTGTCCTGGAGTTTTACCTCTCCAGGTTTGGATCTGATCAGCTGCTTGGTGGGGGATTGGCTGCTGCGTGCTTAGTTGGAGGCAAAATCTGACGTGCAAGACTTGGAACAGCACTGTCTGAGAGAGATAAAAATAGCAGGAGCCAAACTGTGAGTGGCCAATATTAGTGTCAATATGATTAAATTTTCTTTCTGCATTTTGTTGATTTATTTTTTAATTTCGTGCTAGATGGGTGTGTGTTTGGGGATAGTTTTTCTGGTTTCACGTTCAACCACAAAATACAATTTAAAAAAATGAAGATTGATTAATAAAATGTAACTGTAAATGAAAAACGGCGAAGATCTCCCATTAAGAGTTATTCTATGGACGTTTTGTTGCATCGTTCTTTGAAGGGAGAAACAATTTTTAATACTTAACATCTAAAAAATTCTTATACTTCCAACATCTCTGAAGTTACAAAACTTCTCCATCTGCGAGTAGAAGGGCGCTGGCCACACGCAGAGCTTGTGTTTCTCTGCAGTACAGGGAGGAACTGCTTTGAGATATGTGAACTGACACTGTGCGCCTTGGTGACCACACACTTGTTTGTGCATCCCAGCTCCAAAGTGATTGCAGATTGTGTCTGTGAGTGTAAATTAGGTGGGCACGGAGAGTTTGCTGTCTTCAGGTGAAAATTCTGGGAAGTTTTATGGCTTTACCTTAGGCCTGTGAGCTCCTTGGACCGAGGAGACTGTCTTTTGCCAGAAGCTGGAGCAGAGTATCTGCCCACTGCACCGTCCCGTGCTGGGTCACGACGCTAGCGAAAGCTTTTGTTATTTCGTTCTGTTGTGCCTCAAAGTGTCATAGTTCTGAGAAAAAACCCCACAATATTCTGGAGAAAAGTGGAACTACATTGATGTTGTTTGAGCTCATTGTGCTAAAGGCTTTGTTTGTTTGTTTGTTTGTATGTTGCTTTCAGAAATCTTTACCGTGACATATTTTGGGGGTGTGTGATCTAGTGCTGGAAGTGTGATTTGTGCAGTGCTAGGAATGTGGTTATTGTATCTAAACCCCTGAAACTGCAAAATAAAGAGAAATGTCATCACCAGGTGTGGCCAGAGAGCTTGTGTCAGCTGCATTACCAGCACTTTAGGCAACTGTGTGCACATATACAGAAAGTATCTTTTTAATGCTTTTAAAAGACATCAAACGACATCAATCTCTTTTGACAGGGTGATGATCCTTGAGCCCAGCGATCTGCAATTGCCATGCAGATTGAACACAGAGTGAAGAGAAGGATTATTTGGCCAATAAATGTGCAGTGCTGTGTTCTAATTGTAGCAGAAGCAGGTTTGAGGGCAGCTTGTGTAACAACCAAAAAGAAATAAAAACTTGTACAGCAGGGAGTGATGATTTTGAGCTGTGCCGGGAGGATGGAGTACCTCAGTGCAAATAATGATTTTTCAGCTCAGCAACTCAGGGGTAGAAGAAAATGGATTCAGCAGAAATGGAATGTCAATTCCTTTGTTTTACTGACTTTTTTTTTTCCCTTGTAAAAAAAGATCTTTCCCTTCTCTACCCAATATGCAATTGTGTTTCATTGTGTTCCAGTCAAGTCAGATGCTTTTTAAGAAGAAACAAGTACATTCCATGCCCTTCCAGCTAGGATGGGCAGAATTGGTTTTTAACAGCACAAGCCAGCAAGTAGATACCTGGCAGAATAGTCTGAAGAACTAGAAAAGACAAGTTAGGAATTCTTCCCTGCCCTATGTTGTGTACATGGAGAAACCTAGTATTTGGTGCAGAACTCCTGCAGATTTTATTTCAAATAAGGAATCCAGTCATCACAGGCAACTGGCTCATCTCTCTGTTAATATATATTTTATGTATCTCATCATCTTACATTTGCATTACGAGCTGTGAATGAATACAGAGAAAGCCTTTCACCTTACATGGCGTGAAACTGATTTCAGCATCACCAGCAAGTCAATAATAATTGTTACTTGTATTAACTTGGAAGAGGTAAAGACCAAATGCAAGACAATAATTTGTCAAGGCAAGAGAAATAACAGACTTGCTTGTACCCAAGACAAACCCAAAATGTTTGATGGGGTCTTGTATAGAGCCTTCCATTTGACTAGCAGAGGCCTAGGATAGCAGTGTTGATAAAACAGTATGGTTACAAGATAAAGTGACTGCTCTTCACAAACTTCTCTCTGTGGGTGTGCACTGTGTGTGAGTGCTCCACCAAAAGCCATACAGGAGGCTCTGGGTTAGACGTGGGTCTTGGCTTCCATCTTGTGGAGAAATAAAGCACTAAAATATCAGGTAGACATCCAGTCTAAATTACCATCCCTGTAGCTCAGCCCCCTCCTTTGTATTAGTTTCTGATCCCTTACCTGTGCTTTCATCGTCCCCTCTGCAGTCAAGGCAGACTTACACACACACACAAAATAACCAACAGCACCAGTATTACAGGAATAGCAGCAAACAGAACCAATGTGGAACAATGTAAAAGGAAGGGCAAAAATGCCACAGCAAGCTTGCCAACAGCTCTCAAAGCGTTACAAGAAAAAGGATGTTGGCAACTCATGCCGTATGGAAACGCCAGCTTCCAAGAGATGAAAGGCAAGAGGAAAAGCAGCATTCCTGTTGTCAAGACTTGAAATTGCTACATCAGCACTGCGGGTTCAAAGGGGGAAAAGGTATATTCACAAACCAGGAAATGCTGAGACCTACTGCACTGCAAAGACTAGGCCACACCAAGAATAAGCACAGTCTCTTCTGTTAACTAGTCATGGGTACAAACTTTAAGCTATTAAGGATACCATTAGGGGAAAAAATAATTTAAGTAAGTCAGCAGTCAACACTAAGCACACAGACTCACAGACTGGCTTGGGCTGAAAAGGACCTTAAAGATCATCTAGTTCCAACCCCCCTGCTGTGGACAGGGCTGCCAACCACTACACCAGGCTGCCCAGGGCCCCATCCAACCTGACTTGAATGCCTCCAGGGATGGGGCATGCACAGCTCCTCTGGGCAACGTGTGCCAGTGCCTCACCACCCTCTGGGTGAAAAATTTCCTGCTAGTATCTAATCTAAATCTCCCCTCTTAGTTTAAAACCATCTCCCCTTGTCCTACCACTCTCTGCTCGTGTAAAAAGTCTCCCTCCCTCCTGTTTCTCAGCTCCCTTTAAGCACTGGAAGGCTGCAATGGGGTCTCCTCAGACCCTTCACTTCTCCAAGCTGAACGAACCCAGCTCCCTCAGCCTTTCTTCATGAGAGATTCCGTGTGGGGTGCGCTCGGCTGCTCTAACGACCGCGGCAGGAGCCTGGTGCCGACCATCCCGGTTCCTTGTGCCAAGTATCGACTCGGCCCAACCGCCGGGTCTCCCTGCCGGTCTCGGAGCTGCTGCTGGCGATGCCCGCTGAGCAGCCGGGCTGGCAAACGGACCCGTGGCCCTGCACCGCCCCGGCTCCCTGGGGAGCTGCAGCGGGAACAACCGCCCTGCCCGCCCCGCCACCACGAGGACTAGCCGCAGCCCCACCCTGCGCTGCGGGGACTGCGCGTGACGCCCCGCCTCGTGCAGCTTGCGCAAGCTGACTGGTCCTTCAGGAATGAGCGACGGCGATTTGGACCAATGGTTAAAGGAAATGAGAGTAGGAGGCTGGCCCCCGCCAAAAGGCGGCTGGACTATTCCAACGCAAGAGCGGGGGGACAGCTAACACGGCAGGCGGGCGTAAATGTCGGACCGCGACGGCATAGAAAAGCGTTCCGGGGATCTGTCTCTATTCTTCTGTCTTTTCCTCACCCCTCTGAGTTCTTGTCCTCCCGGCCTGATTTCTGAAAGGGGCCGCCTTTCCCTCCGTCTTTCTCCCCATCTATGGTTTCCCCCCACCCGTCCTGTGCTGTCAGCATTCTCTCCACCAATCAGAGACTCCCCCGACCAAGTGAGGGCCTGGGATTGTTCCGTTTTCCCCACCTGGCACCGCGGCGGGCGCTGATTGGCTGGTTCCGTCGCAGCCGTCACTCCTACTTCCTCGTGCGGCGGAAGCCGGTCGGGTCGAGGTGGTGGCGCATGCGCAGTGTGGCGACCGCCTTCGCACGGAGGTGCCGAGCGGTGCCGGTTGGGGCGGCAGCGGCGGCGGGGGGGTTCCGCGGCTTGGCGGGGGGGTCCCGCGGCTTGGCGGGGCGTGGCCGGCCGCGGGGTGCCGTTGCCCAGCCGCTGTGGTGCGGCGCGGGCGCCGCCGTCATGCCCGGTAGGAACAAGACAACATCCAGCTACAGCTGCCCGGAGCTGGCGGTGGGGCAGCAGGCCGGGGAGGGCGGCCGTGACGCCAGAGGCCGCTCGCCCCACGGGGAAGAGGAGGACCGCGGGGACTTCGGTCCCGGCACCAACCTCGGCGACCCTGACATCGTCAAGTCCCCCAGCGACCCCAAGCAGTACCGGTGAGGGCCGGCGGCGCCGAGCCTGCCCCCGGAGGCCGTGGGGCCGGGAAGGCTTAGGGGGGTGGGGGGAGGACGAGCCCCCGGCTGGTCTCTGGGGTGGGCTGGGGCCTCCGCTCCCCGCCTGCCCACGAGAAACTAGCCCCGGCCGGCGGGAGGAGGTGGGTGCGGGGCTGGGTGCCGGGCGCCCCGTGTCCCGGGCGCTCCAGCCGCAGGTGCTTGTGGTCGGGCTCGTCTGGGTGACCGGGGGAATTCGGGGCCTCGCTGAAAAATGAAGACGGGGGGTTCACGGGGTTGTTTCTTCTGAAGGGGGGCGGCCTGGTTTGTGCGCAGGGTAGGCGCGGGGCTCGCACAGAGACACCCCAGACCGGGACTCGTTCAAACACTCGGCTGTGGCACCACCTTGCCGAGGCACAGCGGTACTGAATTGTTAGCTCGCAGCCCTGGGCCAGGCAGCTGCTTTCCGAAGCCTTGAGCTGAAGTGTGAAACGCAGTTGAAGTACTACAGAGCAGATGCCAACTTTAAAAAAAGGCATTTTCCAGTTTTAGGTGAGCTTCCACGTTTTAACACAAATATGTCAGTGAGCTGAGACAAAAATGGCTTTTATGCTGATACTTCATCTGTGTCATCATTTGTCTATTTCTGAGCAAGACCCCTGAAAGTGCAGGAAAAGATCCCCTTCCCCGAGCACAGCCCACAGCGCCTGTGGCTCCCCCTGAGCCCTTCGGACGCTGCAAGGCAGGGGCACTGTTGTCACTTCTTTCTGTTGGGCAGAAGATTATTGAGCCTCTGTTAGAGATAGTTTGGTTGTCTGTTTGTTTTATCTTTACTCTTCGCGATGTCTGATCTGCAGCCAGTGGAGGTTCTGCCTGAGCCTGGAACTGAGTTTTGCATTTGCAGTGGCGTTGGTTGACAGTGAAATTCCCCGCTGGCTGCATGAAGAGGACTGTGCCCATTGGCCTAGGGAGAAACCTGCTCCCTCCCTTCTTGCCCTACTTCCTTGCTGCTTCTTCTGGATCTCTGCCTGCCTCTTCTGCTGGCATTTTCTTACTCGTGGTGCTTTGCAGGAGGCTCATCTTTCTGCAGAATTCACAGTTATAGATACTGTCAGCCTAGGAAACTTCTGCCTTTACTACCTGAAGCAGCACAGTGATGAAGCTTGAGAAATCCATTGAAAACTCACTGGCTGTCTATTTACAGGCTCACAAACATCCTGCTCATAGAGAATGGGACAGTGTGTTTGTTTATAGCATAGAATAAACTAATACCAGCATCTTCCAGAAAGCCTGCTCTCCATACTTACCAGTTTTTTTTCAGTTGGAAGCAGAGTCACATCTTTTCCCATTGATTTCCATTGGTGGGAAGTGATGCTTGCACAGAAAGACACAGGCATTACCCTTAGGAAGGAGAACTTCAGTGTGGCTGGAAGTAGAGGGTGCCCATGTCCACTGACTGCACACCAAACCTGCTGAGGAAATGTGAGGGCAGGTGATTTGCTGCTGCACATCGGCTTTCTCCTCTGTTGGTGATGATGTATGCTGCAGAGCAGTCCCAGTGTGTCCGTAATGTGTCCATCTGGTGACGTCAGGCTTGGTGAAAGTGTTCTGTTTTATCTTCTCACAGACAGAGATCATAAAAAAAACAGTTCTGTCAGAGATTGCAGGATGTATTTTCAAAAGTCAGTTTGTTGGGACAAAAATTATCATTGTAATCAAGGCTGGTTTTGTTAGAGCTATGAGTGGGTAGTTACCTTTAACAAAATGTGTATTTTATTTAAATTCATCCATATATGGAATTTCATGGGCTTGTTTTGGGTTAATTTGGGAAATTAAAACATTTCTCTTAAATACTTAACGTGTATTGATATGTATTTCAATATTTACTTAACTGCTAAACAATTATCATTGATATAAGAAAAATCTCGGTGTGAGAACAATCCTGTTTAAACTTATCTGGGATGTTTAAACAGTATTTTTTAAGAATTTGAATTCTGTTTTGTATTTATGCCTTATTTGTATCACTGCCTGTACAGTCCTTCAGAAAAGCAGTTGGACTACACTTCTGTTTCTGCACGACATGGCTGTGGTTTTTTTGTTCTGTATTTTGCATACTAATTGACACTTGTGTATTGATTGCACTTGTCCTTTTCCATGGGACTGAAGCATGGAAAAAGTAACAAACACCTGTGTCAGCTGGTGCCTCTGCTCAGTATAACCTGAACTGTTCTGGATTCTGCTGGGGTGCAATCTGATAGTTCCATTGTTGCCTTGCTCCTGGGTGCGTTCTGTCCCTGTGTGTAACACCCATGAGCCTGACAGTGAGTGATGTGAAATTAGTGGTGTCAGCTCTGTTAGTTTAATGGAGGTGTGTACGTGGAAAGGATCAGCAGGAGCACCTGGATACACCTGGCTGCACAGCTCCATGGTTCTTCTGGAGGAGCAGCACTGCTCTGTTCTCAGCTCTCCAGGACTTGCTCACTGGGAAGCCGGTGTTCTTCATGGGCGGTGACAACCTGAAGAAGAGAGTTTTATGCAGAGATGAAGATGCTGACGGTTGTGCTGGAAGACATGCTGGAGCAGTGTTGACTTGTCACTTTCTGGGGCTCTTGCTCTGAGCTTTCCTGGGGCTGCAGTGCCCGAGTGTCCAGTCTGTCTGTTACAGGGCCCTGTGTGCCTTCAGCAGTGCTGCAGCTGCACAGAGCCATGTGTGTATATGATACAAACAGGCTTTCACAGGGTATGGATGATTAACTTTGTACCCAGACACTAGCATGGATCTGGCACTCTCTGTACCTCCTGCAGTTAGTCATAGCATCTCTTCAAGTTACACACTATGTGGTGTAGTTTAAAAGAATAAAAAATGCACTTGTGTGTTTTTAATTGAAACAAATTTGTGCTGCAGCAAGCAAAACAGGTGTGGCAATGATTATGAAGCCCTGGCCCAGAGTAAGTGCCATCAATTCCCATTGGATGAGTGGTCATAATTCATAAACTTAACACAACTATTAAAATTTTTATCTTTAGCTTTTTTTCATAGACTTGGTAGTCCAAGAAGTGTCTAAGAACTGCTTAACTCTTGTCACAAGGCCCCCTTTACTCCAAATACATCCCCAATAAATTCATTTGGGAGAGAAGTACTCTGAGTAATTTGTTTCCCAGCTGCTCTGTGGTTTGCAGAGCCATAGCAGGTGGGCTGCTGCTCTAGTGAAAAGTGAAACTTACACTGACTTCATGTTTTGAATTGAATATTGATAATAATATGTGCTTTTATTGCTGGGAACCATTGAAATTGCATAATGATAGCCACAAATTAAACATGCAAGAAACTTCTTGTGAGAAACTTTGGGAACTATGGAGTTGGAAGACACTGAATGTGCCTTTCATTTTTCTTTTGGGTACTTACCATGTAGCTTGAACTGGAAATCTGCTTTGAAATTTCTGCTGCCTAATTATTACAGTGGGCACATTGCAAAGTTCTGATCTGGTGTAAACTTGCCGTGTAGCTCACATTTTTCTGAGGGTGGGATGTGACCCTCAGTTCATTTTACACCAGCAGGTTTTTTTGCTGGATACCACCCATCTATATCCCATCAGTTCTTAGATTGGATCAGGTATTTGCTGTGTCCAGAATTCCTTCCTTTCTGCAGCTCCAGCTCCTGGAGAGGATGCTCTGGCTTCTTTGACAAATTGTGACTGTTCCTGAGCTGATGTGGAACTACTAATGCTGCTGAGAGATCTTGTGGCACAAAGCATTGGTGTTTGCAGACCTCAGCCTGAAAAGTTGTACAGTGGTGCCAGATGCAGTGCTTGTGGTTTTTGGGTTTTTTAATATATGTATATGTACACACATATAAAAAAATTATTTGTATGTATACACACATATGTATGCATACACAGAGAGAGAGAGAACTCTGTGTGCATTGCTCCTTGATAGCAACCCAACCAACTCAGTGTAACCTACTCAGCCTTCAGAGGAGATCTGTCCTTTTAAACACATGCATGCTTTGGACCCCATTTAATAGCAAGCATTGATAAAATAAAATAAAATAAAATAAAATAAAATAAAATAAAATAAAATAAAATAAAATAAAATAAAATAAAATAAAATAAAATTGAGTCTCTGGGGCCTATTTAGAGGCAAAGACCAAGATTTTAGTTCTGTCACATATGTTTTCAAAAGCCTGAGAAGCATAACAAGCTATAGAAGTTTGGGTTTGCCTATTCTGAGTACCTGAATTTTTCTCTGAGTGGGTGTTAGTAGCTTAAATATTTCACAGAGAGAGGAATAAAGCCCCAGATCAGTGTCCCTGACCTTATGGGGAGAAGGGCTTCTGCTACTGCCTTGAATTGCTTTTCTCTTATTCTTACAGCTGTTGAATAGCAGAAGAGTGTTATTACTTTCTCGCTATAAAACTGCTCACCTTCTTAGCTACCATTAGATTTTCATTAGGAAATCTCAGTTGAAGAGTACAAAACTATTGTGGGAAATACAAAAATTTTTATGATTTTGAAATTCAGATTAGAGAAATTAATGTCTTCATTGGAAATAATTATTCTTTCAGGTATATCAAACTGGAAAATGGCTTATGTGCACTTTTGATTTCGGATTTGAATTACTTGGATGGTGTCCCAGCTGCATCATCTTCAGAGGAGGAGGAAGACAACAATGATGATGAATCTGAAGAGGAAAGTGATGAAGATGACGACTCTGGAGCTGAGATTGAAGATGGTAGAGAAGGTTTTGATGAGGAGGACTGTGATGAGGAGGATGAGGATGACGAAGGAGATAATGATGATTTCAATGATGCTGATGACAGTGAATTAGAAGAGCTAGCTGAAAAGGAAGAGACAAGAAAGAGAGGCTGTACAGAAAAGCAGGTATGTACTTAAAGCTGTAGGGTGAAAAAATATATAGTGAGTGTACTTGTGCTCTGAAACCTCCTGATTAGGCATTCAGACTAGACCTTCTTTTTATTGTGCCTGTCCTGATTGATTTATCTTGTACATCTGTCATTTTTCTGAAGCGTTTCTTGAAGCAACTTTTACTGAGAGTGTTGTATTTTCCCTAGTCTGCAGCAGCCCTCTGCATTGCTGTTGGCAGCTTCTCTGATCCCGAAGATCTGCCTGGATTAGCACACTTCTTGGAACATAGTATGTATCTGCTCCTGTTTCATCTTCTCCAGCTTCAGTGCAAAATGAGTGAATTTTAGCTCCAAATTTCTGTGGTGTTGTGGTATCATTTCCTATTTCAGCTATCCCAGAATTTATTTTCATTAGTTAAATAAATTTGTGATTTTTATAAAAATACTGACTTAGTAAGGAACTCTTAATATGGGCAAAGGCATCTCATACCCTTTTGCAGGCTATTCATTAGTGTATATTAAACTATTTCTTATCCATTAAATGTGGGGGGAAGCACATTACCTGTGGCTTTATAAACTAGGCTGGAGCTACAGACCTTTGTCTCTAGTAAAGGATGATGAATCAGTAATACAGGCACAGAAACCACATGAAGTTTCTGACCAAATGTATCTCAAAATACTGCTCTTGACTGATAAAGGCCACACATGCCTAGAAAGACACCATTATCTCTAGTCTGTTTGGGTCTTCTGCTGAAGGCAGATGACACTAATTACTGGGCAGATTACACAGTCTCTTGCTATTTAGTAGTTAGCCTCTGTGTGAGCTGTGGGTCAGCTGTAGGTAACACTGTGCTGAAGAGGGGTTGCTATAGCTGATGTCATCAAATTCATGTCATCTTGGTAATTTACTGATTTTTGTTGCAGTGGTTTTTATGGGCAGCTTGAAGTACCCAGATGAGAATGGGTTTGATGCGTTTCTGAAGAAACACGGGGGCAGTGACAATGCTTCAACTGACTGTGAGCGGACAGTCTTCCAGTTTGATGTGCAGAGGAAGTACTTCAAAGAAGCACTGGACAGGTAACTTCATGTAAACAGTGACTGGGTGTTAATGAATGTTGCTGTGTGCCTGGGGAGCTTGGGTGTAGCTGTTCAGTTCTTCATTTTGGGATGATTAAGGCTGTTGTGGAACCTGCACTACAACAGTGGATATTGAATATAAAGAATATTATTTCCCTTTGGGTATGTTGCTGTTTATTTGAAATAGTGCTGGTGTAGCCACTGTGTGATTGAGTAGGGTCCATGTGCAAGTTCTAATGTAGCTTTTTGACTTTTGTAGCACCCTTAAACTAATAGCTTTGATGGCAGGAGAAACCTTATGCAATGTGACAGTTGTTCAGAAGGGAAGTGCTCCCAGAATCCCAGTGACTCATCCTTTGAAATATCTGTCCTGATAGAGTGGGTTTTTCTCTTTTTTTTTTTTTTCTCCAAGTCTAATCCCTCAGGGTGGGTGGGAGGGTAGCCTTGAAAGTTATGATACCATGTGTGCCTCAAAAGGATCCATTTCAGTGCAGGTTAGTCAGTGAAGTATGTCTCTTTTGCCAGAAAGTGTTTAACTTCCTCGTTTGTGCTGTGGGATAGGTTGGGACAACAGAGCTCCACCAGTTCTGTGGTTTTGTTCAGTGACAGGGAATGCCTTGTTCATAGGGGCATGGCAGCTCAGTATTCTTGATGCTGTGAAATATCTCAGGAGAGTAGACTCCACTGTGAACTTAATTTAATCAAAATACACTCCAGTGATGATGCCAATGCAAGTATTTACACATTTTACCAAGTATGGCCTAAATTATACTTTACTGGGCCAAATTTAACTTTCATTAGCAGATTAGTCCAGCTATGTTAGATACTTGAAAGTGTGAAAGAATCAAAAAGTATAATTGCAGTCTGTCACAACAGCTCACTTAGTGGAGGAAAACCACAGAAATTAGGAGTTCTGTAGAACAGCATCTCATACAAAGAAGGTAAATGGATGCTGCTGCTGATTTCTGCTCATTCTAGCACTTGTGTTATAAAGAAATTGAAAGACATCACCTTTTAGTAGTCTTTAGCTTAAATGGGTCCTGTAGCCATAGAACTCTGTCAGCAGTGTATTGCTGTTAACCTTTCTTCAATCAGTTCAGTGCATCATCAAAAAACCCAAATAAAATAGAAGTATTAGATTATCTGGCAGCCGTCTGCAGAGTCTCATTCACTGCAGATCTGTCCCTTTCCATTGCTCTGCTCTTTATGGGTACAGAAGAAGAGATGTATCTGCATGGCAACACTGACTTTTATAGGAGATCAGAAAATTGTCATGGATATAAAAACTTATGTTTCAGGACATAAATCAACAACTTGTTGCCTGGAGTTAGGAAGAAACTTTCCCTATGGTCATGTTGTTCCTGATGAACGACTGAGGATTTCCCCCGAAGCATCCGATACTGGCCCCTGTTAGAGCCAGGAACCAGACTTGATAGATCATCTGTCTAATCTGATATGATTGTTTTTAGGATGTAAAGGCAGGTGATCCTGCACCCATTAGTGTCATATCCAACTGTATCCAACCAATTCATTCCCACTGTATGGAGCAGGGAGGCCCTGCCCTTTGGTTTTTGATGGTGTCACAAAACTGGCTTTTATCTTCCCTTAAGACGGCGTAGTCAAGAATTACGTGATTTGTAGCAAGACAGGCAAAAAATAAACTAAGCATAAAATAAAACATTAGATGTTGGATTTAATTGCTGTTTTTTTGCCCTAGCTTAATAGACACTGAAGAAAAGTGTATGAATTTTTCTGTTTCGTAGGTGGGCACAATTCTTTATTCACCCGCTAATGATCAGGGATGCAATAGACCGAGAAGTCGAGGCTGTAGACAGTGGTAAGTAAGAGTATCTTTTCCTCTGTGTTTAGCCTTAAAGAAACAGATCTTCTTAAAGACACATGACCTATTTTGTAGCACTATTTACTGGTTTCCATTTTGGACTACCCTCCTGAGCACTTCAGTCAAGTTCACCTAACTTGACAGAGAGATTAAACTCTTCAATTTAAGTTTCATGGATATCAATGATAGCTGTTGGAGGAGAAAGACTGAAGGTAGTGCCATCACTGCGAGAGTTTACCATCTCATTCCTTGGATTAGAAATTGATAATTTTAGGTGGTTTGGCATTAGCTGGTAGGGCAATTACATGAGCATGTGGATGCTCTTCAGTGAACAACTTGCCTGCAGCTCCAGCCTATCCCCAGTGCTCTCTCCAGTTCTGTGTGGAGTTAATACAGTAAGTTGAGGTGATTGTACTTGTGTCTTTATTCTGTCACCTTAATATAACTACAAAGTCACTTCACAGAAGGAAATTGAACCAGGCATAGGAATGAAGTGTTCACTTGATTTTCTAATATGTAATTAAAACCTCCAGACTGCCTATAAAAATTCACTGTTTTAGAGAAAAAAAGTTATTGACAGATGCACCAACTGGTTCAAATATTTGTTCCAGGTCATAATCTTCATCTGTCTTCTGGCAAGGAAAACTGGGCAATTTGATCTTGGAATTTAGATAAGTGTCAATATACACAAGGACCTGTCTTTGAGTTAAGGTGTGGTTTCTTCAACAGCTTAAGCCAGTTTATGCCTTCACTGGCACTGCCGTCATCATGCAGATCCACTCCTTCCCTTGTGTTGACGCTGTAGTAATGTGTTGCCCAGTAAATTATGTTAGCTTGATGAACTGGCTGCAGAGTAACTCAGCCAAAATAAGTGTTTACAGCTCTGCTGTGTGTGTTTTGTAATGCCAGCAAAAACAGGAACAGGAAAATGCAGTTCAAGGGAGTGAATTCTTGATTTTAACAGAATCCCATATTTAGATTAGCATAAACGGATTGTAAAACTGCATTTTTTTGAAACTATCTTGCTGAGCTTTCAATTTCTTATTTCAGTTATTAGGCTAGAAGTGATATATGTGATATATGGGAGAAGCAGGTTTGTAGTTGGTCTCTGGCACTTTCTGCAGGGCCTGACTCTGTAGAATATTGATGGCTTTGTGTTTCCATTAAATTTAACAGATTGCGAGCATTCAGACTGGACAGGTTGGGGTTTGCATACTTTCCCTCCTTATCCCTTTCTTTACTTCTCAGCAATGAGCTACGTTTTTCCTCTTCTCTTGATTTACATTTATTACTGGTATTAAGTCCTGTTCCTTATCCTATTTTACTCCTTCATTGCACATTAAAACAAAACTGTTCCAGGCCGCATCCGTGCAGTGTGTCTCCTGTTCAGTTTGCTTGGGGTTTTTGCTTTATTTTGTTTTGTTTTGTGGGAATGTGACCTCAAATTTTGATATATGCCACTGCAAATTCTTCAAATTAACAGAGTATCAACTAGCAAGACCCTCTGATGCAAACAGAAAGGAGATGCTGTTTGGGAGTCTTGCCAGGCCTGGACATCCTATGAAGAAATTTTTTTGGGGTGAGTTCTGAATTTATGTTATAAAGTGGTGATAATACTTATGCATCTTTTAAGTGGTTAAAAATTTAACATGGGCTATCTTATCACAGCAAACACTAGTCTTGCTCAGAAGTATTAGAGCAATTATTAATTTTACAGTAAAATGTTTGAGAATAAAAGCAACTGTCTGCTTCTTAAGATACTTTTCATCCCAGTACTGCTTTTTGCTGATGTCAAAGCCAGGTTGCCCTGGGTGTATAATCATGTAACTTTCTGATAATGTAAAGGTGATGCTCTCTGAGTCATCTCTGTCTTGCTTAAGCTTGTTTTTTGATATTAAAATTTCCTGGAAAAAGAAACTATTTCTGGATTTGTGTCTAAAGAGGCTTTTCAAAATTAAATAAATCACTGTTGAACTTGCAGAAGTAAACCTTCACAGTGATGTGAGTGGGGCAGAAGGGAAATTTATCCTTCCTCTCCTGAACAATACAGAGTCCTAGTTCCCTCACCCTTGTGGTGCTGGTGAGCATGTGAATTGCAGTGTGATGGGTAATAGAGTTAGGCAGCTTTGAAATGTAGGTAATTTTTCTAAAGTTCTGTAGTGACATGTACTGAATATCATCTTTTCCCTACTTTTTCCCTCCCCTGTTCTGCAAGTTCCATTGGTGAGGGAACAGCTGGCAGCACATAATGAGCTGTGGCAGTACATGATCTGATAATGCAGGAGGAGTCTGTCCTGCCTTGTCATAGAAGTGCCAACTGTCCTAATAGGAACTAGAAATTGGAAGATATTAAATTTCAGTTAACATTCCTTTAACTCCAAATTTCTATTAGGCATTTTTAATGTGTTTACCATGACTAGATTTGGTGCCAGGGGAAAAAAGGAATTCTCTGTATATCTGGTCTTGACATAACCAGTGTCTTGATAATGAACTACCTTTTAATGTTTACAGGTAATGCAGATACACTCAAACATGAGCCTAAAATGAATAATATTGATACCTACACCAGACTGAGGGACTTCTGGCAGCGCCATTACTCTGCTCACTATATGACTTTAGTCGTCCAATCTAAAGGTAACATCAGTTGTTCCTTACAAACAGGCTCGTTGCTGCTGTTGGTGTAGGGCTTTTGGCACCAGTTCAGCTGTAGCCCAGTGGATTGTCCAGACCTGCAGGAGGTATTTATAATGTAGATTTTAGCCTGGTTTCCAAATGAAACTTCAGCAGTTGTGCCGTGTTATTGTCATTCTGACACTTCTTGAGAAACTTTTAACTGAAACTCTTGAATGGGTTCCAGAGTAACGCAAAATGTTAAAATCTGAAAGATATATTTTAAAAAAGACTATTGTAGGAATGTAGAGTCAGACTGCTTAAGTGACCTAATGCTGCTGCTTTCTCTGCCATCCACAGGGAACCTCCACAGAAAATGCTGGGGAGACTGAGGCTGGGTCTCCAAGTTGTCTTGTTCTGTTTGGGGCTCTTTCAAAAGGGTTATTAAAATAAAACACATTTTTCTAGGAAGAATAGAGATTCTAAGTTTTTTTTCCCCATAGACTGAAAAATCCTATGCAAATGGAATTGTTTCATGTTAGCAAGGAACTTCAGACCTATGGTCGTTTCTGCTGAGTATAAATGAAACACATTTCTTAAGAAGTTAAGCATGTGGTAGAAACCTGTGCTGAAAATAAATAGTTGTGTGCATTCAAGTTAGGCTTGTGCTTAGGGGTTTGGTGAATGCTAAAACTGATTGCAATTCCCATCTGTAAAATGGAGATGGTAACAATAGAGGTGGTAATTCTTTTCTTCTCCTATGCTTTTCTGTCTAGACTGTAAAATTCTTAGGGCACTGAATGCCTCTTGAGGAATTATTTATGTAGTGATGGACTGTGGTGTTTCTTTTGGTGACTGGGAAGAAAAGCATGAGGACTGATAGCCAGCCAGGTCTACTTTGTATTTCTATCTCTGTCAAAACAAAAGGAACTGGGAGTCCCACCCCTTCCTGCCCACCCTGCACTTTTTGTTGTTGTTTAGCATATACCACATCAGTTTTGGGATACAGAATGTTTTGGGACACAGAATGCTCACTTCAACAAGCAATCTCCAATTGGTCATTTTTAAAAAATTACACTTCTGGTTCTTGACACCTTTCTTTTAGGAAAGAGGATGAGAAGAAATTCTTAGCACTGTAGGACCATGTCTAGGTGTGAAAACTGCTCTGTATGCTCTGGACATAGAGGGATGGAGCGAGTCCAGCAAGTACTGGTGATTTTGTAGGTCTCTAAGTTGGTAATTCCTTTTCACAGTCACACCAAACACTACTGAACTTTAAATCCCAGTTGTATCAGCATGGGATTTCAGTGGTACATACCAAACTAGAGCTGTGAGCAAAGATAGGGTTCAGTGAATATTAAGAATTGGCTCAAACCAGCAGCTTTGAAGCTTATAATTTAGAACTTTGCAGTTTTAAAATATACTGACTGGCTGCCTCTTTAAAATAACTGAACTGGTGAGGTAAGATAATTTGTGTTAGATCTTCAGGAAATTACATTTGTGCCTTTCTTTTTTTTTCTTCTTATTAGAAACACTGGATACATTGGAAAAGTGGGTGACAGAAATCTTCTCCGAGATCCCAAATAAGTAAGATGCTTTTGATGCATAAAGGCATTACAAACTATAAAATTATCTGTTCTTAAAATGTCAGTTTTTAAAAAACATCCTTTGCTGGAGAAGCTAAGGAAATGAATATTTGTTAATTAACATTTTTATCCAGAAAAAATGGGGAACTTTGGAAATTAAAGACTGGCATTAGTTGTTTCAGGAAGACTTTGTTTATGCTCAGCAATTATTTACCCTGCAAGCTGTGTGGTGCTAACTTGCAGCAGTGTTTGCTTAATATGTACTGATACTTCGATTTTATGATAAATTATTCAAACCTAGATTATCATTTTACATTTCTTATCTTTGCTTTGTGTCAAAAATAATTAGCAGCCAAATAAATTAAGACCGTATCTGGAATTTAAGTGTCATCCTGAGGGTGGCAACTGGTTAGAACTTGATCTGGTTTTTAGTAATTCACTCCAGTGTGCTGTCTAAAAAGGAGGTTCTGCAAAAGCTTTACTAACCTGAAAAGGATTTTATTGCCCTTTTCGCTTTCTGCTTTTGCAAGATGTTGATATCTGTGGTGCAGGGAAATGCCACTTGTCAAAGTCTAATGCCATCCAGAGATGCATTTGACTCTCCTGACCTCCATCCTTCTTGTTCTTCCTTCCCCACGAGACAGTCTGTCAGGTTTCTGGGAATCCAGGGCCAGCTCAGGAAGTTGTTTACTGTGCTTGCCTTTCCTTCCCTCTGTTACCAAAGCAAGCTTTTTATTGTTAGTGCCTTGGAGAGGAGGAGAGGGAGGAGTTGGTGTGGTATCTAAATCTTGGGTAATTAACTCTGTTGGGTTAACTCAGAGTGCAAGTGAATGCCAGGTTGCCTTCAGCTTTGTGCTGGGTGGATCCTGGGCTGCACCCTTTGCTAAGGGCCATTTTCTGGGTCTCTGGTGTCCCACCTCTGTCATGTCAGAGCTGTGGATGCTTATGTCTTGTCATTATCTCAGTGTAGCCTTTAGTCCTTGCCAGTAACATCACACTTTAATTTTCCTTTTAAGTGGTTTACCCAAACCCAGCTTTGGCCACCTGACTCAGCCCTTTGACACACCAGAGTTTCACAAGCTTTACAAGGGTGAGTAAAATCATTTGCTTAAATATTTTGAATACCTAGCTTCGTATTTTCTCTGTGTGATTTGCATACTTTGTAGAATAATTCTGTGTGGTTCTGAATAACTTTTAACCATTCTTTCTGCATTATGTAAAATTTCTTTTCTATGTTTAATCATGTATATTTATATTCAATAAATGTATTTGTGTTCAGTTGTTCCAGTCAGGAAAGTTCATTCATTGAGTATCACTTGGGCACTTCCCCCACAAGAAAAGTATTACAGGTATGATGGTGCTGCATTTTACTTCTGCCATGTTTATGTTGTGAATAATTCATTGACTTTCACAATAAACCAAATAATCCTATTTATTTGTGTTACAGATTAATTTGGTTCAGCTAGGGGAACATTTTTTAAATGAATTAAACTGATGCAGATGTGGTTTCTTTTATAAATTGAGTGGAATTGGTACACAGCTGATTTAGCATCATTCCTGACTGAGTCAGATTAGTCATTATGTTCTCAACTCCCACATTTTTAGCTTATTATCCTAATGCTGCCTGAAAATGCAAAACCTATGAAGAAACAGACAGTGTATATTTTAAGTCATTTGTCTAATGATTTGAGTTCTTTCTGTGAAACCTATTACCTTCTGGCATGTAATCTCCATCAAATTTTCTTTTAGGGTGAAGCCTCTTCATTATATTTCCTGGTTGGTGGGACATGAAGGCAAAGGCAGTGTTCTTTCTTTCCTTAGGAAAAAGTAGGTATTTTTTAAGCATAGTTATTAAATGCTTTGCTGTCATTAAAAGGAAAGCAAACTCTATTTTGTGTATATATATTTTCTATATGTATGAAAGCAGGCCAGGTCTGCCTTTTTTAATCAGTGTTTTGTAGTGGTACTCTTTAAACTGATGATAGACCCAATTAAGAAATAAGTGGTTTTTGGTCTGTGATCTACAGATCAGCAATATCTGTGACTGGTCCTTAAGAGATCTGCAGAAGGTCACTTAACTTTTTAACTGTTTTTCTTGAATTCTGTATCCTGAGGTTTACACCTTTATGTTGTAAAGTTGTAAACTGTAAATGAATTGAAAGCCACTGAAGTAAAGCTATGATATGCTAAGTGTAACTAAGCTCAGATAAAGCTGAAATGGGTAATTAATAAGTACTTTTTACTCTTCCATAGATTTTGGGCTCTTGCATTATATGGAGGAAATGGTGAGACAGGATTTGAACAGAATTCCACTTACTCCATCTTCAGCATTTCTGTGACTTTAACTGATGAAGGTTACAAGCACTTTTATGAGGTGTGGTTTACTGCAACTTGATTTTCTTACTGTTTTCCTAATGTCTGGAAAAATTAATCTGATTCTTTCTGTCTACAGGTGGCCCATGTTGTATTTCAGTATGTGAAGATGCTGCAGAAAAGAGGGCCAGATAAAAGGCAAGTGTTGCTTCTACATCAGATATTTGTGAGATTGTCCTTCTCCATTAGCCTTTTATTTGTACTGTTTGCACTTTTTGTGGAGTTACTAGAGCATAAGCAGTGAGTCAGTAGTAAAGTTTGCCTGTGTGGAAAATGTATCAGTTAAAAAAAAAAAAATTAAAATTAATTTGCTAAATGTTTGTGGTTGTTTCTTGGTGCTTTTAGTTGGATTTATTGTGATTGGATTTCTAATTTTAAGCTGAGCTAGTGTAGATGTAAGGTGCAGTTTTGCGTTTCTTTGAATAAATTTGCTGAGCCAAATCTGTGGAAGTCAGGACTGTGGTGCTCTGGTGTTAGCCTTTATGTTAATTTGGTATCAGATTTTGACTCCTTGTAGTTAGGTCTCTTTCTCTTCAAAAAATAGCAGAACACTGCCAATTGAGAAATGCCATTTTGGATGGAAGGGAATTGCATGTAATACTGGCTTCTGTGTCTTGTACCTGAATTAATCAGTGAACTTACCCTTGATGCCCTTCATAGAAGACTGCTTTTTTTCTTATTATTGATAAATGTTGTGGAAAAATAGAAGAAATCCACTTTTAATCTCTTCTCTCTCCTTTGCAGAATATGGGAAGAAATACAGAAGATTGAAGCTAATGAATTTCACTACCAGGAACAGGTATTCATCCACTGTTTTGTGTTCATATAGGTAAACCATAAAAATGATTTCTTTTTAATTTTGAAACACATTTTCAAAGTTCTATTTAACCAGAAATAGATTATGCCCTTAATGAGGGAGGCTGTATTTTGCTGAAAGAATTTGTACTCTAGGCAGAGAAATATTGTGACTTTTTCTTTATCAGAAAATTAGCAGAATAAAGTGTTATTTTTTTTCATTCTCTGCCTGGTAGGTAGGCTCTTTTTCAGTTTTAATCAATAGGCCCTTCTGTGTGAAGTTCTGTGACCATTAATAGTGCTCTGTAAATTGTTCAGGGCTTTTCAGTATTTTTGCTTAATTTAACTTTTTTTAAGCTCTTTTGGCACTGCTGATTTCTGGGAATAGAAAAGCAGTGTTGTGTGGAAGTTGTGGCTTGCTGGTGACCTGGCCTCACAAAGGCTGGGCTGCTCCTGACCCCCTTGTCTGCTGTTAAAACATCACATTAAATGTGATTTTGTGTCAAGTCTTCCTTGGCCTTGCTGAAATAACAATTAGCAAAAATCTTACTTGTTTTTATTAAAGATAAAGAAAAAGAAGGGAACACAATTTGGATAACTTAAGAAGCCTCACTGAATTGGCTTTCTCACTCTCACTGTGTTTAGGCATGTGAGGTAACTTGGTTTTTTTGAATGGCACGAAAATTTCCTTCTAGGGAAACAGATCCATATACTACATATATGGCTTGAAAGCATCACTGAAGTTTGTTGGTTTCTTTAAGGTACACAGATGCAGGAAGGAGAAAAAAAATAGGAAATACTGAAAGTGGAGGGTTTTTTTCTTTCCAGATGCTCCAAGTATTTTTAGGCACTCTTTAAGACCTGCCAGTGTGCTGTGAGCATCAGGATGTCAGCAATGTCGTTTTTAGCAAATCCTTGCATCTGTAGCTCTGCCTTCAAAATAGCATATGGAGAATATTGAGTGTCTTGAGTGGCCTTTGAATAGCAGAAGTGGTATTTGCAAGTGATAGATAAGAGGGTGATGGATTTCTTTGGTAGGAACAAGCTTACACTGATTTACAGGTGCATTTTTTTAAATGCCACGTGGTGGTTTTTATAGTGGAATACAGCTTTTATGAATTTGTTAGCAAAGTTCAACTATTACAAGGTTACAGCAAGCTCTCTTCTCCTAACAGAAGCTTTCCCCAGAACTGTAGACAAGAACTAAAAATCTGTGAAGGGTGGCTGTTTAGGATATCTGACATAACAGGAATGAATGAATGTTGCCCTACATACAATTTTATGATTCTGTCTTCAGTCATTCCCAACAGAGGTTGCCCAGTTTGAAGTTTGATTTCTTCATCAAAGTGTAGCTATTTAGTCCTGAAAAGTTCTTATTAGTCTACTTGGTTCTTTTTAGTACTCCCAGATAGAATCTTATGTTCCCCAAAACTTTTACTGCTCTAGCAGACTGTGTACTTCCCAGTGTCAAGCCAGGTGGAACAGAAAAGGCTCGAGGTTACACTGGGCTAATACCTGCTGTTGAGAGTCCTGCCTTTTTGGCCAGCTGACTTTGAGTGATCATTAAGAGGTTACTGACAGTGCAAGGAACAGAGGTATGTGTGTGCTTTTGTGACATGGTTGTGCATTGTAAGGACAGAAGAATGACTTAGCCATGGCACCCCACTCTTCTGGTTGATGGGATAAGCAGTTCTGTGCCCCAAGAGAGGTTTAATGTTGCCTCAGGTATCTTAAGAAATTCTTGGTCATGTTTTCCACTACATTGAGAAGACAGACATGTCAAACTCCCCTGTTTTCAGGAGAACCATGGTCTGTATCTGGACTTTTAAAGATCAGAATCTTTACAGTATGATGCTGGCTGGTTCAAAAAAGCCCAGAAGCTCTCAGCAAGAAGCTCTCCACTAAGCAGTCTTACACCATTAAAAGACAATCTATACTTTCCTGTCCAAATAGGAGAACCTCTTCCTCCTCAGGTTGTACATCATGGCAGAGAACTTAGGAGAGGAGCAGAATCAGAGATACTCACGCAGCAGCAGCAGTTCCTTGGCTTGCTCTTTGCAGGTTCCAGATCACTAAATCTTCAGTTGCAGAACTCTGCTTGTGTTGCCTGGAGGCAAGGAGTGTGTTTTACTGGGTCTTTAACCTATTAGGTTTAATGACTGTAAACTGCATGCTCAAGGTTTCTTCTACAAAGATGATGTGTCTGAAATTTCTGGGTTCTCAGAGGAGTCCTGAGCATTAGATATGGTTATGAAATAGATTCTTTTAATAACTGATACTAAATGCTGTAACAAGCACAGCACACAACTCATGCTCAGCATACCTGACCGGTCAAGCTCTTCTCAGAACAGAAAAATCGATATTTTAGTTTTCTGATTATGTGCAAAATAGCTTTATTTATTTATTTATTTGCTTACAGACAGATCCAGTTGACTATGTGGAAAGCCTTTGTGAGAACATGCAGTTGTTTCCGAAGGAGGATTTTCTGACAGGAGACCAGCTCTTGTTTGAGTACAAGCCTGAGGTAAATATTCTTTGGACTCTGATTACATGTTTTGATGTAAGGAAAATATGGGCATATGGTATAATATAGGCACATATAATAGGCATTTATCATTAGGCATAATACAGGCTCAGGTTTTGTATTAACTGAAACACTCTTTTTATATTCAGAAAGCAAGTCTCCTTTCATAAAAGTAAGCTTGTTATGTCTTGTTCTTCCCGTGTTCATACTGCAAAGTCTTTGCTGGGTCAGGCAGAGCCAGAGTTGCATTTGAACTGAAGTATTGTCTTGAACTTGCAGATCATTGCTGATGCCCTTAACCAGCTCAGTCCTCAGAGGGCCAACCTGGTTTTGCTGTCTGCTGCCAATGAAGGCCAGTGTCATCTAAAAGAGAGGTGGTTTGGAACACAATACAGCGTGGAAGGTAAAACAACAGCAGAAACTTGGGGAATGTCTGATTCGTGCAGTGGAGATACTGAAAGGGTGACAACACAAAATACAACCACAGGAAAGTAGGGAAATGAATCCTCAGTGCTAAACTGACCTCATCATTAGTCAAATACTCTGTCCTACTCAGTAATTGTTCTTTGTTTGGTATCTATGGATTCCCACTCCCAGTTCACAGTATTTTAGGAGGCGGGGATCCCAGCAAGCCCTCTGTTTGGTTGCTGTTCAAGTCCTGAACAGGGAAAAGAACACAAACAATGAAGGACAGGGTGTGTTGGTGGCTGGATTATTAATGCAGACAGGCTTGATTTACTTTTTAATAGGACTGCTGCAGTCCTGCACCAGGGGAGTTCATAGAAAGGGAGTTAGAAGGAGTCTTGATGAACCAGGTGACATGAAGAAACTCCTATTGTACTGCAAATCTTCATGGAGATAGCTAAGAGATGAGATGACTGGTCTAGGAAATAGGATAACATTACCTTCTTGTTGAACTAAATGTATTTCATGATTTTTAATAGATATTGACAAATACTGGAGTGATTTGTGGGCCAGTGACTTTGAGTTGAATCAGGATTTACACCTTCCAGAAGAAAACAAATACATAGGTAAGGCACCTGAGCATGAGTGAAGTCTTCCCCCAGTAATTTATTTGAGAATTTTCTGTGGTTTAGTAACAATCTTAATTTTCATCTGCACATCAGCCTGTTTTGGAAAATTAAAAAATATGGGAGCTCTCTTCACCTGAATTTACTTAATATTCTTTTATTTACAAGAACTGAATTTTTCTAAGGTGTAAACTTACAGATCATGTAGCCATAACAGAGTGGGCCTCACACAATCAGTGGGAGTTAACTCAGAGCTCTGGACATCCTAGAAGAGCAATTTTATTTACTTAATTCTGCTGATTTTGAAAGCATCTAAATACCATCTGTCTTTGTTGCCAAAATCAAATGAAAATAAACCCATCACTTGTATCCTGGATGCAGTGCAACATCACCATTTCTGCACTGCTTCTGAGCCACTATTCTGGTGTGGAACTGAAACATAAATGTTCTTTGGGTCCAGGAAAGCATTATCACATACAATTTAGCAAACTGGGAGAGGGGAAAATGTTAATTTTGAAGGCTTTCATGCATGTAGCCTGACTGTCTGTGAAACCCACTAACTTCTGGTTTTGGTTTTGCTTTTCTTTTTGTTAGCCACTGACTTTGCTTTGAAAGTTGCTGACTGCCCTGAGACAGAATATCCAGTCAAAACACTAAGCACACAACAAGGCTGTCTCTGGTACAGGAAGGATGATAAATTCAAAATCCCAAAAGGTAAATGCCTTAGGACTTTCCAAAGAATAGGAAGCCTTTGTTTTTACCAGCTGGAATTTATTTGAAGGCAAAGAACCCGTGATAGTGTTCACCATTTAAGGTCAGTGTTTACTGTCAGCTCTTCCATGGTCCTTTTGATGTGTTTATTAGCTACAATAAAAGAGAAGCAGCTAAAGGTACCTTGCAACAAAGAACCCATGCTGATACCTCAGGTTAAAAAGTGGAATCACTGAAATACACTGATTTCTGAATGTCTTACTATGGACAGAATTTGGAAATGAAGGAACACGTGACTTAGAAGAGACTGTAGCCCTCTCTACAGAAAGAGAAAAATACAGCCTGGATCTGAGACAAATGTGGAAAACATATTACTGCTTTCAAGCAGAATGTCACAATTTTTAATGTCTGTTAAACAGATGATTTGTGGAGGGTGGGTTTTTTTTTATTTATATTGGTCACATCATGTCAGTATTCTGCAAAGCACAGCTTTGTATTTTTTATTATTTGGCATTTTTAAAGGAAGCTTTTTGAGTGAAAAAGAGGAGACATTTGATGATGACTTAATATAAGCAAAAATGTATTCTAATAGCTGAATGACCACTTTTGTTAGACTCAAATTGTGACAAAAGAATAACCCAGTGGAAATAGATTTGACTTTAGAAAGCTGGTGCTTTTTATACAATTGGTCATGTAAGTTTCTCTTTCCCCACCAGGTTATGTGCATTTCCATCTGATCTCTCCATTGATACAGCAGTCTGCAGAGAAGTAAGGATTGTATTATTCATATTTATCTTGCAGAGTAGCTTAATTCTTGTACCTAGAGAAAAAACGATGAAGAGAGATTAATTTTAAAGTAGAACAGAACGAGGCTTCCCTGTGCCATGGACTTGCACTCTCCTCCTGGCTTTATCTGCGGTGTGATCAGTGGTTCTGCAGCGGGTCCTTGCTGTAGCAGATGCGTGGGAGTTCCATGGTGGGTGATTCCCCAGTGCAAGTTTGGGAAAAATTGATTCAACAGCAGCTAAGTCTGCTGAGACCTGCCCAAGTAATGTTTTGGGGAAGCCTTTATAAATCTATTTTCATCAGGGCTTTGTTAGTTTGAACTTGGAATTGGAATCCAGGCAGTAACAAAAACCTGAAAGCACAGAGTGTAATTTCCACGTTGTGTAGCCTGATTTGCTGTAGCTTATTATTTTTTTTATCTTGATAGACAAATAATCATCTCATTACTCAAGTCTTCAGTGTAACTGGAGTTCATCCATCCCCTATTCCTTTACACAAAGCATATAATCTCATTTTCTGTGATTGGTCAATGTTTTGAGCATTAGCGTGTTACAGTGTGCATTCCTACCTTGAAGAAATCTTAAATCATGTGAAGCTGGAATCTTATTCATTGCAGAAAACAGTTGAATGTTAAGATAATTGTTAAGTAGTATTGTGTGCTTTCTGGACAAAGGGAAACTTGCATTCTGTATTTCCAGGTTTTGTATCTTGTTGAAAATTTAATTTTGAATCTCATTTTACTCAAGGATTCATTTCTGTTGGAGAACTTCTTGTGTGTGCCATCAAACTCATTGGGCTTGATGTTTGTCTTTCTTCAATTCCTTCCTTTTCTCCTTTCTTTTTAACTCTCTCTGCCCTTTTCTCCATCCAGCATAGTTTTGTTTGATACCTTTGTAAACATCCTTACCCACAATCTTGGTGAGCCAGCTTATGAAGCAGACGTCGCTCAGCTGGAATACAAGCTGGTGGCTGGAGAGCATGGCTTAGTCATCCGAGTGAAAGGGTTCAATCATAAACTACCTGTAAGTACTGCTCATCTTCTCACTGCTTCTGTGCCTGCTGCTTTTCAGTGTCTGTGCCTTTTCTCCTGGCAGCTGGAGCTTTGAATGTTTAGATGGGGTATTTGAAACTGGAGAATTTGTGTCTCTGTTCAGATAGAGGATGGATAATGCAGCAAATGCTTTTTCATGTGCTTAGGAATATAAAGATGTAGTTTTATTCACTGAAATTAGCCCAAATTACTGACCTTAGGCTGACTTAAGAGAAATCTTTCTTCATTAAGACTTTAACAGCTTTTCTTTTAAAAAAAGCTATTAGTCTCCTGTGTCCCTTTAGAGTGTTATTGCCTCTCCATCTGTAAGCCAAGGCTGTTTGCACGCTGCCTGGAGAAGTGTGTCTGAAAATAGCTTTTGTTTACAACTTGACTTTGGAAATAAAGCTTCTGAACATACTCAGTTTGGGTGCAGTTCTTCTTTGTTGGGCTGCTAAGAGCTTACCTTGGGAGGGTCGGGGGATCCCTGCTCCCATTCTCTAGACACTGGCTGTGTGAGACATGGCAAGGACAAACAGAGAGGACACAGTGATCCAAGAGGAGAGAACCACCAAGCTTCTCAGACTTTCACTGCAAGAGCTTGACTGGAGCTTTAACATGACTTGTCAGTCATCTGTCAGGCTCACTGATGTGAGGTTTAACATAAAAGCCAGAGGTGCAAATAGCATGGTCTGAATATTCTTTTTTAATCATGAATGTTGCTCTGTTGTGATGTCATTTGCCTGGTCAGCTCTGAAAGGAAAAACTGGAACATCTAATACAGAAATGTTGGAGTTACAGGCTAGGTTTGTTTCAGCAGAATGTGGAAACCCCTGTTGATTTGGGATATTGAGCTTATTTCATTCACTTTCTAAAAACAGAGTCCTTTTGAAACTGTAATTTGGAATAGAGTTGTTTAGTGAAGAACATCTAACAGAACTGAGGAATGTGCTTTAGTCACCCTGCACGTCTCTTATGTTGACCAAATTGTTATGATTTTTAAATTATTAATATTATATAGGATTAAGTTTAAATTGTTTCTTTAACAAAAATAAAACAAAACAACCAAAACCAAACCCTGACTTAAAAGTGTTTTCTTTACAGCTTCTATTTCAGGTCATCATTGATTACTTGGCTGACTTCAGCTTTACTCCAGCAGTTTTTGAAATGATCACAGAGCAGCTGAAGAAAACTTACTTCAACATCCTCATCAAACCCGAGACTCTGGCCAAGTGAGTTCTGGGGGAGGGCGAGGAGTGGCTGCGCAGGAAGTGCTGAAGTTGAGCTGAAGAGCTCAGGAATCGCAGCAGTTTGCTCGTGGAGGCTTGCTCCAGGGCTTGCTTGTGGCTTAGAGAGCTCACAGAGCTCTGCAGCCCACAGACCAAATGTGTGGGTCAGGCTGGACAGCCAGGTCGCTGCTGTTCGGGTGCAACCTGTAGCCAATGGCAAGTGCTGAGGGAGAGCTGACGGCAGTGCTCCTGGGGGCCATCGTCCTGTCTCTGGTATGGTCAGAGTCAGAAATGGGATCTCTTCCATGAAACAGCTCCTTAAACAGCCTGGGGTTTTGTTTTCTTCCTTGTGGTGCAGGGATGTGCGTCTCCTGATTTTGGAACACGGCAGGTGGTCCATGATAGATAAATACCGGACGCTGATGAAGGGCCTTTCCATTGAGTCTCTCTCGTCCTTCGTCAAGGCTTTCAAATCACAGCTCTTTGTAGAGGGTCTCGTACAAGGAAACTTCACAAGCAGAGTGAGTACAGCTTCAGCAGCTGCCACGCACTGAAAGCTCTTCTTAGAATGTGCTTTGAGACAGTTACTGGAACTCCAGCACCTTCTTCTGTACTGGTAGTCTGGAGGCTTGCTGGTGCGGGGCAGCTTCACCTCTGACAACTCAGGAGCGCTCGTCGAGAGAAGGCACTGGGGAGTCCATAGCTGCCAGTTTGAACAGAGAGGGTTTTTTTCAGGAATTTGGATTTAAACTGCAGAGAGAGGAAAACGTGGTGGCAATGCACCCATAGCCTGCTGCCCCTGCTGCCCCTGTTCATCATCATGTTTGCTGTATTGATATATTTGATGTTGAGAAACTGCCATGGTGGTGCCACAGGAGGAGGCTTCCCTCAAAGTACATGTACACTGGAAATTTGATTGCCTGCGTGGCTTGATCAAACCTGATTGAGGTCTGGTTGTTTTCAATCTTGTTAAACACCTGCAGTATTCATCAAAACGTTCTGCCCTGGGACTAGGTCACACACAGTCCTGTCAGGCTTCTTAAAATAGGGTTGCAATGGGGCTTAACTCCATGTGTCCAGCCTCGCTGAGTGCCTGTGTGCGGCATGGGAGAGAAACCTTCTGCAGTTAGGGTTTGTGCTGAGAAGTGAGGCTTAGCTGGTGCTGTTTGTCCTCAAACTGTTTAAAGCCTCCTAAAGAAAACATGCTGATGTCCTTTGGGAGGTCAGATTCTTGCAATGGCAGCTGTCCCCTTCTAAGCTGTGGGACAGAAGGAGGTCTGAAAATGTCACTGGGATTTACTAAAAGTCTTCATTCAGAATGGATTTATTGCTGCAGTTTTGGTGGGAGCTCAGCTCCTTTCAGTGTGGCATGTGCAACCCTGTAACTCCTCCATCAGTTTTACTGTTTCTCTTACTTCCCATTTTCTCCACTTAAGCCCAAGAGTCTCCTTCCCAAAGCTCCAACTTCACACACAAGAGAGGGGCCTTGTCTCCGCCTGTGTCCACCCTTTGCCCTTGCGATGGCTGATGCTATTGCTCTGGCTTCTGCAGAAATTACAGTGCAAGAAGCTGCCTCCAGGCTCTGTTTGCTTTGCCACGTGGTGCAGAGGTGTCCGAGGGGACTTGGGATAAGGCGAGGGGGCAGGGACATTGGTGGCACAACAGAGCTCAGCTGGTTTTTGCTCGGGGGACACGTTCTCAAGAGATGGGCTGGGTGTGTGGCTGTGAACTGGGGTAATAATTCTCTCCTAAATCACACTGATGTTTATGCTTTCTCTCCTAGGAAGCAAAGGATTTTCTGAATTACGTTGTTCAGTGAGTATCTGACTCTCCCACCACTCATTATGTAGAAACTACAATCGAGTTGATAATCTTTTCTGAAGGAAGGGGTCGGGGTGGGAGCGATGCAGGAATTCTCTCCTCCCCACCTGGACGCTGCTGGTGTTGGTGGGAGGTGACTCTTCATCCTGGCAGTTCAACCAGGACATTGTTCTGGTCTGGGGAAGGGGAAAATAACGTCAGACCGTGTGTAAATGCCTGGGTGTTGTCCTGGTTTTGGTGTTTGATGCTTTGCTGTCTGTGCTCCCTTCAGAAAGCTCCAGTTCTCTCCTCTGGCCCATCCCTGCCCCGTTCAGTTCCGGGTGGTGGATTTGCCCAATACGCATCTGCTCTGTAAGGTGAAGACTCTCAACAAAGGTGATGCCAACTCTGAAGTGACAGTCTATTACCAGGTAACACGTTGGCTTGGTGTGTACTGGTCTGTTCCCTCTGGTAGCTGCTGCTGATGTGGTTGTACTTATGTCCCAGCCTTGAGAGCTGCCTCTGGCCAGGGACGTTGCAGAGAGTACACTGAAACCCATGTGAGCACGTGCCCTTGGCCTGACAGGCTGAGCCTGGGTGGGCTCTGGCAGCGTGTGGTGATCACTGAAACCAGCATGGAATCATAGAATAAATCATAGAATTGTTTTGGTTGGAAAACACCTTTAAGATCACTGAGTCCAACTGAAAACCTAAAACTGCCAAGTCCATCTCTAAACCATATCCCTGAGCACCACATCTACATGTCTTTAAATACCTCCAGGGATGGTAACTCAACCACCTCCTGGGCAGCCTGTTCCAATGCCTGACAACCCTTTTCAGTGAAGAAGTTTTTCCTAATATCCAACCTAAACCTCCCCTAGTGCAACTTGAGGCCATTTCCTCTTGTCCTATCGCTTGTTACTTGGGAGAAGAGACCAACACCCACCTCGCTACACCCTCCTTTCAGGTAGTTGTAGAGAACATCTTGCCCTCCCGGCCTGTGGCAGTGCAGGATGCTGGGTTTGTGCCTTGGTGATTTCCTTTCAGTCCTCACCACTTTTCTCGTGGTCCTGGGCTACCCCTGCCCCCCTGAAGGCCATATTGAGGCCCCCACGGAAAACTTAGTAACTTGTAACTTAGTGCTGCAGTCCAGGCTGAGGTGTGTGCCACCACTGTCACCTTGGTCTGAACTTTCACCTTTAACTACCCAAAATCACCCTAAATTCTTCATTTTCTTTCCAGTCAGGTGCCAGGAACCTAAGGGAATATACCCTTATGGAGCTGCTTGTGGTAAGTTGGTTTTTGTGTCTCTTAACTCTGACCAGAGTGTCTTCCCTGAAAACAGTGCTTGGAGCTGGGGCCATGGGGCTAAATGGGACCAAGGGGACAGCCAGCCTGTACCTGTTGCTCACTCTGAACTTCTGAGTGTTTGTGACAGGATCCCCAAACTGCTGCACAGCAGAAGGTGTTCTCTGAGCTACCAGCCCCGAAGGCTGAGACCTCTCTTAGCCCAGTGGGTGGAGCTGGACAGGCAGCGCCTCTGTGTTTCACACGTTGTGATCACAGGTCTGTGCGGAGCCTGAGGGGTGGCTGCAGGGGAGCGTCGCTTCTGCTCTAATGTGTTTGTGCTCCGTTTCAGATGCACATGGAGGAACCTTGCTTTGACTTCCTGAGAACCAAGCAGACCCTGGGGTGAGTTCACTGTAGAGGACAGCACCTATGCGCTTGCTTTTGCTGCTCTCTGGTATTTTTACTCTGGAAACCCTTCCAGCACAGTGGCTAATTCCCCAATTATGGTAATGGAAATGGCAACATAAACACATCAAACCCCAGAGCAGCTGTCAGCACAAGCTGCAGCCAAGTTGCTTTTGAGTCCTGTTAAGAATTACATCTATTACCAGTGTGTTAACTCAGAATTATTCAGCATCAAGTTGTTCCTTCTACTTCCCAAATCAGGTCCCCATTCCCCAGGGCTGTTTTCACAGCAGCTCTGTGGTGTGTAGCAGCCTCCCTCAGAGGCACCCTTCTACCTCAGGAAACTGCAACAAGCTTGTCACAGCCGTAGCTCTGTCACTCTGAGGAATTAGTTTGCAGGAACACAAACACAGATCTTCTGCCAAGCCTAAAAGGATTTCCTAAAAATGAGAAATCACTCAAGTGCAGTGGTGCAGGAAATAAAGACTGCTGAGAATTTATATCTGAGATTTTTCTTTTTAAAGCACCAACACTATTTTAACTTGTAGCATGTCTTGTAAATGACAATTCAGTTCTGCTTGTGGAATGACTTTGTTTCCTCCTTTGTTTTGTTTGGTTGTTTTTTTAAGCTACCACGTGTACCCTACCTGCAGGAATACTTCTGGGATTCTTGGCTTCTCGGTCACAGTAGCAACGCAGGCAACTAAGTACAAGTAAGTGTGTGCTCCGTGGCTCCTGTTCATCACCACCCCCAGGCTTGGGCTGCGGGGGTTGCCCGTGAGCTGCCAGCGCCCATTTCTGGTGACTTTGCTGCCCCACGTCCACCCTGTCCTCCTGGCAGAGGCTCAGGCAGTCAGGCCTGGCTGATGCCCACCAGCTCTGCTGGAGGAGGTGCCTCTCATGGCTCATGTAAGAGTTCACACTTGTTTCAGGCCATGGAGGGTTGTTTGTTTTTTTCATTTTATGAGGGGAGGTACATGAGAGCCCACAGGGAGTGTCAGGGGAGCAGTCCAGGGCTGACAGGTGGGACATAGCGACTGAAACACAACACCTAAATAAAGCAATAGCTTTAAACTTCTTAAAACTGCAGCAGTCCTGCCTTGGGCAGTGAAAAGCAATCCACAGAGGAAATAAAATCCCACTGCCCTTCTGAAGCTGTTCTGCCAGGTGAGCTTAATCTGTTGCCAAGTAAATCCTGTAGCGCTGTTCTTCTGGCTCAGTTCCAGCCAACAGAACAGTATCAGGGTTCTGTTCAAAGCTGGGGCTGACTGCAGGTATTGGAGCTGCCAAAGCTGAGGGTGTATGAAAAATGTGCAACTTCTGAACAATAATACTGTCAGTGAAAGTTCAATGAGCACAGAGTGCTGCTGCCTCTGTTTCTTACATTGGGCTGGCACTTCCATTACTGAGGTCTGTGTCAGCTGTGAAGGTTTTAAATGTTTTTGGAACCTCACAGTCCATCACATCCCATTATTGTTCTTTCTGTCTTAATCCAATAGAACGTAACTGCTGGTGTGCAGGGCTCAGGACTGCAGCTGGGGTCTCTCTGCTCCTGGGTATCTACCACAGTGTGGGTCCCTGACAGCAGCAGAGCAGCAGCTCCTCATGCTGCCTGGGTGTCTGCAGTCCCTGTGAACAACACTAAATAGAGCGCTGGTTTTGTTCCCCGGTACCAGGGAGGACAGAGAAGATGGTGTTGACAGGGGAGGAGAGATGCAAGCCTGTCCCAAACATTCCCTCATCATTTGGGGGCTGTTCTGCTGCTTTACCCCTCAGTATTGTTTTTTTCTTTTTCCTGCCTGATTTAATTATTTAACTCTCTTTTAGTTCAGAATTGGTTGACGATAAAATAGAGGAGTTTCTTTCTTGCTTTGAAGAGAGAATCAAGCATTTAACTGAAGATGCTTTTAGCACCCAGGTAAAACTTGGATCTTGACACACGCTTCCTTGAACTGCTAAATAACACATAAACTGGAGGATTTGGTTACATTTATCTGGCATTTTTCTGAGGACTCAGTTTTAAATCTTGCCACTTACTCTGTTCTGCAGTCATTCTCTAAACATTTGCTCTCTGGCCATGTACAGTTAAGTTTGAAAGTAAATGTTAATTAATTTGGGTTTTCTTTTAACTTCAGTGAATCTAACGATAGTAAATTAAGGTATTTTTAAACCCTTTGAAACTAATTGTTTTGTCTTTCTTTGTCAAATACAGATTACAGCTTTGATAAAACTTAAAGAGTGTGAAGATTCCCATCTTGGAGAAGAAGTAGACAGGAACTGGAACGAAGTTGTGACACAGCAGTATCTCTTTGACAGGCTTGCCCGTGAGGTTGGTGGTCCCTCGTCGTTGTTAAGTGATGCCGAATGGAACAGGGTTTAAATGCAAGGCACAAGTAGGGGGATTTATGCTCCCAGTGACAGAGATTCTAAAACTACAGGCTACTGTAAAAAGTTATTGTATCTCATGGGATATAGACTGTAGAGAAACCACATTTCTGTTTAAAATCACTTGAATCGCCACCGTGGTCCTTAAACCTCGTTGCTGTGGGTTTCAGATTGAAGCGCTGAAGTCTGTTACAAAATCAGACCTGGTCACCTGGTTCCAAGCTCACAGAAGCAACAAGAAGAAAGTGCTCAGCGTACACGTGAGTGTTTGTCCAACTTCAGCACAGCCTGCTTTGGGTTGGCTCAGAGAGCCCAGCAAGGGTGTGGAGTACAGAGCTCTGTACTCTTAATGTGGCAGTTAGCCACAGTATGGTTCACATTTCCCACATTTCTAATTATTATTGTCACTTGAATTGTATTTAATTGTCAGGGCAGATGAACATTGAATGAGATCCAAATTCTGGAAGCTTGGAGCCAAATTTCTTTTTTGGTAACTTTTTTCCAGGTGGTTGGATATGGAAAACATGAAGGGGACTCAGAGGTTACAGCTGTCTCAGAACTACAAAATTCTTCATCTGGTGAAATACCTCATCTTATTTTCTTGCCCCCATCTTCTTTAATGACTGTCACTTCCATCAAGGACATCAAAGCCTACACATCAACTCTGAATGTTCTCCCTTACCATAAAATATTAAAATAAAAGCCGACCTCTTGCCCTGCAGTGTAAGACAGATGCTTTCTGCCACACCATTACAAACCTATTTTTGTTAGAACAGGGCTGTAGTGTTAGCTGCGGTGAAGATGCCCCTTCAGATAGGAGGAAGCTTTCCTCGAGTGAGTTTCCTTGCCAGCCTTTCTCATTAGTCTCCCAAGTTCATTAAGAACAAGCACAGCTGCAGTGAAGGGAGAGGAGTTCACATCAGCACCACCAGAACGATGCCACGTTGAAGTGGGCTGCACCTTTTTTGCTCAGACTGTCTTGTGCATCCTTCCTGCAGCCACTGCTCCACAGCAGCTGCACCTCCTCAGTGTCCTGCAGGTCTTCGGGGGGGAGGGGAAAAAAGCTTTTTTTTTGTTTTTCTGTATGTGCAACATAGACAAAACTGAGATGAAATAAAATAAAAGCTAGATTGAACTGTGGAAAGAAAAATAGTTTGATTGCTACATACAGCTACTTACTGGACCATAGTGTAACTTCAAGCAAAAGCACAGAAATGCAGAGATTCCTGAAGTGCTGGCGAGCTGGTAGAGACACAAGGCTGGATGTGGATTCCAGAACAATTCTACTGTGGCTGCTGCAAATTTGGTTCCTTTTGCTAGTTCATTAACTACTTTAAGAAGCAGGTTGAGCTGCAAGGAATCTGGGGAGGGGGGGAAAATAACACTACTACATTTCACATAAAACAACTGATCATCACTCAGCTGAAAAACACAGTCTTGCTGCAAAGGTTTATTATGAAATAAATAAAAAGTCCATAAGAGAAGTTTGAAAAATCTATTTTATGAAGCTTTAAGATGCATTGAGTAGAATTACCTACGGTTACATTTTAATCTCAAAATAACAAAGTTATTTTGGGCAAGACACTGAAATGCCAAAAGATTTGATTATCATACAGGTGGAAGATAACATTTACGGAGCATTTTTCTAACAAATTGTCCCATCAGAGGAATCCTCCTATTTACACATTGCAAACATTAGCGAGATTTAAATGACGTCTTGCATTTTGCTTCTGGTTTTGTTTTAAATACGTAGGACCCAGGACTATTACGCAACTGATACCAATGCCGTGGCCTTCACAGTGGTTATCAGTGTATCTGCTTCACGGCCCAGATTGCCCTTGCTTTCAAAGCCCCAGTAAGGGTTTCAGCCGGCCTCTGAAGCCTGAATACACCACCAGTACAGCAGAGTCCAGCAAAAGTGACTGCACAGCCCAGACGTTTCTTGTTTCATTTAATTGCTTATCTGCATCAGTAAGTCCAGTATCCCTGAGATAGGAACCACTGCAGTTGGAGGGGTCAGGCTCTCCGAACGGTACGTACGTGATCACTGATGACTTATCTTGGTATCAGATGTAAACTTTGCTAAGCCAAGGCTTGGATGTTTTCTGGTTTTAAAACCCACTTAATGTTTACTGGCAGCAAGTCGCTTCAGGAGCGGCTCATCATAAACCCAGCACTCTCCATCTTCATGGAATAACTAGGAAAAAAGGGAATAATCAGATGGAAGTTTGTACAACTCAGTTGGAAAGGAGCAAATGCTGCTGCTCAGAGGGCATTTATTTACACTGTTAAATAAAGCTCACCCTTGTTTCCCACGAGGTCTCGTTCTCCTTTCTGGCTCTGGCTTCAGCTCTTTGCCTTTCTTCAAGCGCGTGCTTTGCAGCTGTGGCTGCATCGATGTCTCTGATTTTTAAGTTGTAGGTTACATCTTTCCATAAGCTTAAAAAAGAAATTCAAATGGAGACTGCTTTATAGAAGTAAAGTGCTACAAGGTTGTAAAAACATATTACTGGCTCTTAGTCATCAATATTTGTTTGAATTAAGGTAGGTTTCACTTATCAAAAGGGCAGGGGGAAAAAAAAAGTGTTAAACCACAACTGCACTATCTGTTGCCAGGAGTGGGGAGGTTATAGTGAAGCTCTCTGGACCTCCATTTGGTCTCAGTGAGGATAAGACCAAGAAATACAGGTCTCCTCTTCCCCCTTAAAACCCCAACCTCCTTGGACCTTGGCTCTGTCCTGCAGCAAAGGCTAATGAGGAGCATGGTTCATCCATGCAGTGAATGGATTAAATACACTACTAGTCAGACTGTGCACTGCAAACCTGGGTCCAACAACAACAACAAAAGTCTTAATTTGCCCATTTAACTAAAGTTCTTACCAGCGAGACTCAAAGTCTTCTTGGTCCTCCAGTTTCCTTACCTTCTTCTTAATTGTAGGCATTTTCTTGGTATCTATAAAGACAGCATTCTCCTGGAGAGGGAGATTTAAAAAAAAACCAAACCAAATCAGTTCTTTATCTAGATTTAGCATTCATATACCCTCACACTGAAATACACTGGTTGTCAGAAATACATGAAAAACATCATTCCCTAGATTCTGTTCTCGCTGTAAAAATCACATTACCTTAAAAATAACAAAGTAAATTCAGGACTTTTATCCCAAATTCAGCATTCTTGTCATCTTTTGGGCAGCTTCACAGAAGCTCCCAACTACTAATGTTTGTTTGAAAAACAAACAAGAAAACCCCCCACCAAACACAACTTAAAAGCACAATCTTCCATTTCTGATTAAAAAAAAAAGCGCTACTGTACCCCTGTTGTGTACTTTGCGTACATGACACCATTCCATTCTCCTTCAATGGAGCAGAAGGGTTTCTTGTCGTTAGGAGAACTACACAGAGAGAAACAGTCACTTCTCAGTTATATCACAGCAAGTGAAAGACTCTAAAGGATCTAAACTAGCATAGTTGCTGCACAGTCTGATCTGGATCAGCCCTTAGAATGTCCATCACCAGTACAGAAAAGATGAGGGTTCTGTTTACAAGCAGGTTTTGCATGAATTAGTCCAACTGGATAAACCTTAAAAGGAAGTGCTGTTCCAGGATAAGACAGGTCTTGCCTTAGGGCTGTATCTGCACTTGGAGTTTAAGAAACTAGTTACAGGCTTTCAAATCAGATTTAGAGTGATAACTTTAAGCTTAAAAAGGTTTCACAAACTCCAAGCTTCTTCACCAGACCACTAAAACACCAACACTAGCTCACAAATTATGTCTACCAGTGAATGTCAAGAAGTGATCGAAAACCAAGTTACAGACCTCATTTTGTCAGCATCACTTACTGACATCACAGCAGATCTCCAAGTGAGATGGGAACCTCCACGGAATTCTCTGCTCTGGGCATGTGCACAGGGTCCAACCAAAACCCACCCAACCACAGGTATAGAGAAAGATGTAAAAGTCTGCAGCAGAGCTTTAACAACATGCTACAAACAGCAGTATCACAAGGCTTGCTTCAGCCTTTTGATTTTTAGGAGAACTAATGATGAAGAAATTTCAGATAACTCAGGAGCTAAAATTTAAATTCCTTTTGGTCAAGAGCTGAGAATGTTTTAGAGCAGGACAAGGTAGGATGCAGGCCTATGCAGGTTTCTTCTCATAAGTCTTTGCTTGAAAATAGCATCCTGTGACAGGCAATCATGAACTAAATTACTGGGTGTAGCTGTTCCAGTGTGTTACACTCTTGACTGTCTTGAAAAAACACTGTCAGCAGTTAAGTACAGAAAAAGTGAGATTAACTGAAGAAACCTGCTTACAAAATTTCAGCTGTAATTCTGTGCTTCTTTCCTCCATAAAATGGTTTTGTGTGGAAGACGATGGAAGCATTATAACCTGTCTTTGAGCAATTAATACTGCATTCTCCACCAAGTTCTATCCATGGCACAGTGAGAATAGACCTGCAATTATAAATACATGTATATTTATAAACTTTTAACTGAAAAATATCAAGCATTAAATGCTATAAAGCATTAAAAATTAAAATAGAGTATTTACTTGCCTTCCATAACCATTAGGAAAGGTCAAAATATAGTGTTCATCATAATCTAGGCATGTGACACACCCTATCAAAGAAAAACAAAAACTGATTTTAAAAACCTCCAGCAAAGCCTCTACAAAACTTTCCATAATGATCTCCTGCAATAATTCACTAAAAACATGTACCATAAGAAGGAAAGGTGAAGAGCTTTAGATGCCTGGCTTCTAGAGAAGGCAGGGGGAGTTGTGTTTATGTGAAAAACTCATCCCTAAATGGTTTCAGCACACAAAGAGTGCAGAAGGAATCACTGATTCCTAAAGATGTCAGCTCAAACAACATAAAATCAAACAGGATTCCTTAATAAAATGGCTTTAAACTTCTGCAAAAATTCTAGTTGCAGAATGTAAATTTATCTTCTACTGCTAAATTTACACACACATACCTTGGCCTATGTTATGAACCCCAATAGACATTCCTAAGAATTTTGACTTGGTCCATATATGAGCATTGAACTGTATCCTCTTGCTAAAACACTCTGCATAAAATGCTGAAACTGGGGAAAAAAAAAAGGTATTAAAAATAGCACCACAAGACATTAATGCAATCGTTTCAAAATTAATTAATCAGGAAATATCTCAAAGTGCCTCACACTTCTGTGGCAACAGAGTCTGCAATTTGTTTTGCGCAAGAACAGTCTATAGAGAAAACTTTCAGCTATTAAATTTAGGGAGAAATAGTAAATCCAAGATTTAAAACTTTACTGTCACTCGTATCCAGATGCCATCTCTATTAGCGAAGTTATTGTCAACTTACTTGGAGGATGATGAGAGACCTGCTCTGCCACAAACGTTACGCTGCTTTTACTGACCCAAGGAACTGGTCCTTCTGAAACTGGCTCCTGCGTGAGAGTAGAGAGGATTTTCATCACTGACAGTGTTTAAAAACACTGGATGCTTCCAAAGGAAGTTGCTTCCATGTTTAAAGGCTTCTAAAAATGTCTTGCAGTGATTTTAACCTATTTGTTAGTTTGCTAAGATGGGGAATAACTCCTTACTCCTAAAACTATGATGCTTTCTAACGAACATGCAGCTCTACTCTCTTGTTTTTAAGTATAAATGCACTTGGGGACATCTCCCCAAATACACCGGTTAAACTGGAACAATCATGTAGAAATGCAAGTACAAACTAATACTTAAATCCACTTAATTTCTTATTAACTAATAACTAAGAAGAAATGGGTGGCAGAAATAGTTTTCATTTTTGCTTCTGATAAAAGCCTGATAAGCATATTAGTAATTAACAGATTATATGTATCACAAAACCATAAAACAACACTCATTTCCTGTGGCAAGTCATAAAAAGTGTAATTCATCATTAGAAGCAATGGAAGCACAAATAGAGTTCTGTCTTTATGCCAGCAAAGAGGAATCCAAACATTAACCTTGGAAACAAGAGAAAGATTTGAGCCAACTAATTCCAGGAGGGGGGAGAATAATCAAATTAAATGGGAAAAATACACGTTTTATATCTAAACAACCAGGTGTTCAGAGATACTACACTGAGGCTACGTGAAGTATCTCACAACAGCACTTCCTGTATCATTGTTTGCAGTTTCCCAAGGTGAGAAGCCTAAATGAGGTGTTAAAAAAAATAAACAAAAAAACCCCCAAACAAACCCAAAAAACCCCAACAACCAAAAAATCCCAAACTAGGCTGCACTGCAAGTGCTAGAGCTTTTCTCTAGAATCAGGGGGGAAATAAAAGCTCATACACTGGTAGATGATTTCAGATTACGAGAGGCACTACTGTTACTGTGCCCTTCGCTTCACCAGACATGCACCAGTAAATACAAAGTGAAGAGCAGTGGCCAGACACAGATGTACAACTAAAATACTATCCAAGCTCAGAATCCAAATTTGAGAAGTCTACAAAAAGATTTTAAAAAGAGAATGACGTATACTGGAGAAACTGCACTGCTTTCTAGGTTGTAAGTAAGGGAAAGAAGCCCCATGGATAAAACACAAGGGTTTAAAGAAAAGATTTAAAAAAAAAATAAAAAAATCAGGACTTGGGAAAGGAAAGAATTCATACTCTTATATTGTGCTATGAAACAGTTAAAAAAAAACACAAACAAACCCAAACCCCAAAAACCCACCACAAGCCAAAACATTTTCAACATGTCAAATCTTAAAAAGATAATAGCTCAAGTTTTGTTACAGAAGTTATTTTAAATCTCTGTCTGAAGAAAATGAGGAAGGGGGCGTAGGAATCAGTTACGAAATAGCCACAATTTGTCTGTTTCCCTACTTAAACACAGCACCAGCCATTTCAGTCAGTACAGTAATAAGGCTTTGCAATTACTGGCATGCATTCTAGGCACCAAAAAACATACCACAGGAAACTAACCATATCATCTTCACCTTCAGTGCCTGGTAACACCCAGTGACATCGGAAGATCTCGCCCAAAATGGGATTGTAAGGCTTTTTAGCAACTGACCCTTTTCTTCCTGCATGGAAAGCTGAGAGGTACCATTTAACCACTTGAACCATTCGTTCCTTTGGATCCTTCTGGTCACTAATGCTACATGGACAAAAAAAAGAAGAACAGGGAAAAATTAAATGCAAGCAGGTATCTCAAATAAAGGAAAGCTTTTTGGATGTTTTATGACCAGAAGTTTGACTACTTTGACTATTTTTCAAGTTTAGATCAAATCCCAAGCAGTACTTTTCAAAACTACCAACTTACTTCTGGCTACCCACAAGGGCCATAAACAACACCAGAACCAGTTTATGCTCTGCTTTAAAAACCAAATACCTGACAAATAAGTCCGGATGTGCAAAAAAGTCAGCATACATTTCCAGCAGTGACCTTCTTTCCAGGATAAAAGTTGGAAGAACCACCTGGGTGAAGAAAAACAACTCACAGATCAAGATACATTAACATCCTGCACAAAAGCATTCTACATACCAACCGTAAACAGCGTACAGAGCACCCCAGGCTCCGTGTGCCTGTAAGCTGATTGTGTTCTCAAACTTACCAATGAGTTCTGACACACACAAGTCAGCTGACATCTTCTATAAAACCAAAGACTGAAGGTAAACTGTCTCTTGTTATATATTCTAGTTCCACTGAGAACATACCCAACTACATGGCTGAGCTTATCAAAAGCTATTCTTAATTACAGTAACACTGACTATGTCATTTCATCTACATGTACACGGTCAATTTTCAGTTATAGTTAAAAATCTCATTCCACGTAGTTACATCCTCTTATGTGTCTCTTGATCATGATGAAGGTTCATCTCTTCCCTGCTACTTTTTTTTTGCAGCAGCCTTTGTAGATTCCGTTCTTGTGGATCTGCTGTCTGCTTCAGTGTGGTACAGACCACTGTTGAAAGCAGTGATGCAGACAAGATGCATGCTCATGATGCTACTTGGCAGCTTAACTATTCCAGGAGTTCCCAAAATTCACAGATCCCAGACACATTTTAGAATCAACTCCTATTCAGAACTGCCAGAAATCTTCTGTAGTTTACTTGTGAGCAACTTTTCCCCATAAAAATTTTAAGCTTATCTTTTTATTATCTATTTTGAGTTCCAGACTGGACAGTTAAAGTCACCCACTTAAGGCAACTAATGACAGGATTGATCTCTCCTACTCTTTCAATCTGGAATTACTTGCTTAAAATTAACCAAGCTGCCCAGAAAGACCAACACCTTCAGAACGCTGTTCATTCAACCTTAAGGCAGAAACCAACATGAATCACATTCAGGAAAAGTCCAACTCTTTACTTGCCAGCTCTACATAAAAAAATTTAAAATAAGTAAACAACTTATTCAACAAGATCCCAATTAAGCAAAGTATTTCACAACATGCTTAATTCCCCCCTTTATTTTATCCATGTCCCATTGAACGTCACCATACACTGGGATCTGGTAGAGCTTTGTTCAAGTCAGCTAAAGGACAGGAGAAACATTACTACCGCATACAGCATTCCTCTAATCCCAGCTTTACAGGTACTCCAAGGATCAGGTTCAAAGACAACAAACAGCTACTTTCCATAGCAAACTATTTTCCCAAGCAGATTTTAGCAGCTGGATACATTATTCTGCATTCATTTTTCCCCTCCTAGTAACAACTCCAATTAAAAAAATACCATGCTAGAGAGATTACAGCTTAACTAGCTCTTAGAACAAACATACAGTTAAATTATTACTTCAGCATTGAACTGATATACCCAGAATTCAGGCTTTCCTCCCCCTCCCTTCCCCATGAACAGTCAGCAAGTTTACCTTTGTTAGATCCATTCCTAATCTAACTTGTGACAGTAGATGCATAATAACACTCTTATGTTCTTCCACCGATTCTCCTTCCCCATCATCATCTCGATCATCAGGAGGATCAAAGAGATCTAGAAAGATCAAATTGCTTTTGTTTTTCTCTAAACCTTCAAAGACAGACTGCATTTAATTAGCATATATATTAGCTGTCAAAAAGGTCTTATTTATAAAACTAAAGGTTTTTAAATCCTGCAATTCAACAATCTTCCATTAGTAAAGAGTGGATAGAGCATTCTGTGTAAGCATCTTGTCATATATACATGACCATACATATGGATAGAGCATTCTGTGTAAGTACCTTGTCATATATACATGACCATACATATACTGACACAGTTCACACACAGATTAACAGCCAAGAGCTCCTTATAGACAATTCATGCAGTCCCCTTACCAGCATCATTTGTCCCATTAGACATGGAAGAATTGAGGGACTCTGTGGTATCTGGACGTTTCAGACTACTTCCCGTGCTGCTCCGAGTCAGGACTGCAGCAGACCCTGAAGAACTAAAGAGTAATACACTCTCACAATTCCCAACAAACTAATTCAGAACCATTTATTATAATTGATACACACAGACATCAATTCCCTAAGGAGTTTACTGATAGACATTAATATATGTGCTGCACACTAATTCACAGAAAACTTAAAACAGACTGTAGCTGAACCAGTAGGAAAGCCTACAGTCTAAAATAACACCTGAAGGCATAAACTAGATAATTCCTTTTTGAAATGTGCAGCATTTCTTAAAATTAATTTCCTGATTCATAAAAAAGAAGAGTAAATAGAGATTTTGGGGAAAGGCAGTCAACATCAGAAAATTTTTTTAGTCAGTGTGAGATGGAATTAGCTATCTACCAAAACTGCAACAAAATTCATATGAAATATACCATAGTCTCAGATTAAATAGCTGAGCTAGTGGCTTCCCAGTTTTGGTTTATGTTAAGAGTTTTGTCAACATATACACCTGATGGAATGGGTAGAAGGAGAGAAAGAAAGTGCATCCCTCACAGACAACTGTGCTGGGGAAGGGGCAATCTTACTCTTCTGCCTCCTCCTGCCTTTTTTTTTTGCCCCCCTTTAAAAAAGTCAAGGCTTATTTGTTAACGTAGCCTAACTAACTTGTATAAGCAGGCAAGCCATGCTCCTGTAGATAAAAACTGTATTCAGCACGCCCTGCATACAGCTACTTACTCCAGGCATCGCTTTGGGGACGAACTGCTCTGATAGAATTCATCAGCATCATAGAATTCATCCTCACTGCTTGAGTAAGAAAAATCCGGGACTGTGTTTGGAGACAGGTTGACGTGGCTTGGAGAGGTGAGACTGCTGCTAGGCGCTGACTGCCCGCTTCCTATGGAGTATTAAAAATTACAGATTAAATAAAAACAAACAAATGAGTTTTAAATCCATCAGTTTTAACTTATGAGTAAGATTGTTCAAATCAGTGAAGACTAACACAAACTCAGAAGGTATGGCATCTTACAAAGTTAGAAGTGGTAATTAGGCAGGTTCATTTTCAGTTTCATTTAACAGATAACAAAAGAAAGGTGAGAAGGAAAATCAAGGACACGGAACAACAGTAAAGTATAAGGACATGTTTTCCCCAAAGCTGTCAATTAAAGGCAAAACAACAGTATTGAAAACTTGTATGCTTTCATAGAATGATTTATGTTGGAAAAGATCTCTGGAAGTCAACCGGTCCAACTGTCCACTTGAGGCCCAGATAACCTCAAAGTTACACCAGTTTGTTCAAGATCACATCTGGTCAGGTTTTAAATACCTCCCAGGAGTAAGATTCCATAATATTTCTAGGGAACCTATTTCAAAGTTTAATCACCCTCATTCTAAAACAAAAATATTTCTAACACCTACTTGGAATTTCCTTTCTTACAACTTGTGCTGATTGCCTCATCCTTTTGCTGTGCATCTCCAAGAGGAGCCCAGTTCTGTCTCCTTTATACCCTCCCAACAGTTGGTGGAAGACAGCAGTAACATCCCTCTTTAGCTTGATTCTCCTAAGGCTGAACAAACCCAGTTCTTGTCAGCCTCCAGGTACATCATGGGCCTCAACTTCCCAGTCTTGGTGGTGCACATCTTTGTTCTGTGGAACCCCAAAGTATACACAGTACTCAAGATGTGGTCTTGCAGATCCCAAGTAGAGAAGAACAATCACTTCTCTTAATCTGCTCTTTACACTCTCACTAATACAAACCGGTATGCAGCAAAGCCTTCGTCACCACAAGGGCACGCTACTGACTCACGTTCCACTTGCTGCTCACCAGGACTTCTGGCTTCTCTTCTGCCAAACTGGAAGCTAGCCCCATGCAACAGGGCAGGCTAAGGGCTGTGCCCATCGCAGCTCGGTGGGGGACTTTGCATTTGCCTTCATCAAACTTAACGAGGTTTCTGTCATTCCAGTTCCCCAGCTAGTCACAACCTCTCTGAATGGCAGCTCTGTCCTATCCATGGCTCTCCCCAGTCTGGCAAGGTCCATGTCTAGGTTATCCAAGATGTTAAGCAGTACTGGACCCAGTATCGACCCCTAAGAAACACCAATAGTCATCTGGCAGCCATTTGGTCCTCACAGCTGATCGCAAGCCTCTGGCCTGGCAGTCCAGACAGTTTCCATTCAACTTACTTACCCAAACCATCTCTTTCCAATTTAGCTACAAATGTATTTGTGACAAAATCTAATGAATATGGTTCCTAAATCACACTACATGAATCCTGCCTCACCACTAGCTAGCAGTTTTTGAAACAAGTCCTAGCAACAAAGACAAGCGAGGTTAACACTGACACAGACCTTTTGTGGAAGCCTAAGTCACAACAGAGGTTATACAGCAAGCTCAGGTATTTACACAAATAACAATCATCAGTAACTAGAAGATTAGATGCACAGAATAAGATTAAAAAAAAAGGAACTTTCTGTCAGAACAAAAAGCCAGCACAAGTATCCTTCACTTTCCAGACTGGGGCAAATACTGCTTGAAACAGGTATTAGCGTTCTGGGAAGGAAGGGCAGTAACAAAGCAACAACAAAATCATTGACACACAAGCTTAGAAAAAAACTTGGGAGGGATCTGAGAAAGTTTTAAACACAATTGGACAACATAATCAATACAACTGATCAGGAAGTAAAGTCAACGTAGACAGATCAATAAAAAATATGTTAAGTATGTGGCTATGGTTTTAAAAAAACCCCTTAAAAATATTATTGGAATTGTAAACAGATAGTTATAGCAACTTCATACACATTATAGCAATTTTTGCTTCAAAGCATCTATTGCAGTTTTTAAAAGTTCAATGAATGCTATTATTTAAGGGGGGGAGAAGGGAATCAATGAACTAAAAAACCCAAAGGCCACACACGATGTATTAACTGCAAAGTTCTTGTGCCAATTAATGCAACATTGCAATGATGGAGTCAAGAAAGCAAGCTAGTAACACTCCTATGTGTTATGTTTACATGGAGGGGGTAGAAAAAAGCAAAATAATTCATTTTAACACAACCTTGAAATGTGTGTTGATGAAAAGCAAGGTGCAGTCCAATACAACGTTCTCTTAAAAGCTAATTACATTAGGCTACAGACAGTAGATATTCAGGTTTTGTTTCTTGTACTTCAGTAAGACAGTTACACAGAACTGTACCTGTACTATTTGGTGTTGGAGTCTGATTTCCAAGTGATGCTACTACAGGTCCCACTGGCAAAGACGAGGGTCGCTGCTCTGACTTGCACAACTGGGCAGGTTCTAGGGGATATTTTGATACATTAAACTCAAGAGCCACATTTAAATACGAGAATTATACTTTTGTCAGGAAGGATATTCCACATTATTTAATCTCACCATCAAAAATTAAATCCTCTTCTACAAAAAACATTCAGACAGAAAAACATGTTTCTGTCATTGTTATCTAGCTCTTTTTAATTATTAAGCAAAGATGGCATTTAAAAAATTGCAGTTCTTTAGCTAGAAAACATTTCTCTTTTCTGAAAATTAGTTTCATTTATTTTAGGAAAGTATATTAGAAATGTAAGTAACTTCCAGCAGGTACCAGCTTATCCACAGAACTGGAGGCAGATGTACCTGGTGCCTGAGGAAGCTCCATGGCCCTCAGTCCTTTCCCTTCCCTTGCACCACTGTGGTGAGTGTGCACCACTAAGCGCGACGTGCACCTGCACTGCATATGTGACACAGAAGCTGGCCACCTTCATGCAGCTCCTCCAGCTGGATTGCAGTTGCATCCTGCTCTGCTCATGAATGTTTCTGCTGAGGTTCTTTCTGTGCACCATACCTGGAGGTAAAACCGCTTGGGAAGGCATCGTGCTGATCACTGGCTGTTCCAAAGGACTGGGCTGATAGACGGCGTCAACAGGGTTTATCGTGCTCTGAGACAAAAGAAACAAAAGCATATTTTTTTCTCAATTAAAAAAAAATAAATAAAGCATAGATAGCAAGAACATTTTGAGCACAAGAAATGCCCAAATGCAAGGTAGCAAATTCTTGAGAGAAAGCAAAACACAAACTGACAGTTGAGGACATGAGAAATACTTTCAAAGTGTTAATACTTCAATTCTTTACACAGATTTTACGCTAAACTGAATTTGCTACAGATTTGAATTGTCCTATAAAGAATTCTTATTTCAAGTTCTAGCTTCTGGTATTTCTTCCAATGTCCATTAATAAATATTGCATGCAAAGAGTGGAAAGTCAGACACAAAAAATTAGGATAAGTAATTTTAAAAATAATTTTTAAAATAATTTTTCCCCAAAATTAATTTGTCCAGACCATAGTAAATCAACACATAAATCAAAACAAGAATCATCAGCATGCTTACAGCCATGAATTGGCTTTGTTACCAAATCTCTTTCCAATGCAAGCTGACAGTTTCAAGTGCGTCTCCAGAAGAGGACATTTCAATGAACATGGGCACTTGGAAAATTAAGCACCAATTCCACTCGACACTCCCAAATGTACCTGACTGCAGTATATGTTCTTGGCTTTCATACAACAAGCCTCTTGGAAATCTAAATTGCAATGTCTTTTAATCCAAATTAGTATGATTTTGCCTCACTTCACCTGCCTGTAATTTTATAATCTAAGCATTGTTTGCTATATATGTTTACATACAACAAACAGAACTTACAGGTTGTTCTGAGTTGTTCATTGGATAAAAGACACATAAAACCCTTTTCCAACCATCTTTCAATTTAAAACTATTGATCTATGTCAGAATTGTGAAAATCTTTGCCTGAATTTGCTAGGAGATGTTGCTAGTGTGCTTAAGTTGAAGAATATCAAGCACAGAAAACTCATTCAGTACCAAATTCTACTTAAAAAAAAATTCAGCTTTTAAAAAAGCCAGACGAGCTTTGCCTTTAAATTTAGTCAGTATGTAGTCAATTTTCAATTTTTTATGTTTATTCCTATCCTCTTTTACATCACTATTTAAAACAGAAGAGACTGTTCTTCCCTCCTTTTAGTCTATTAATTTCTATTTGCGTGCAGACTGAGGGAAACAGGGTCATTTTAACCTTCTCTCTTTTAAAAAGGCATAAAAATTGCTTTCCACATTTTTGTTGGTGTTACTAACTAGTATACAAATAAATAATCCAGTACATATACTGTTACTCCACTGTATTCCAGCATAAAGTCAACATCCCTTACACATTACTTCAACTGTTTGTGCAGTTATGCATGTAACACAGGTAGGTCCTCGTCCCACATATTTCACAGTTTAAAGTCATGATCTCATTTTCAGAGTTAAGGAACTTAAAAATCAAGATGGTCCTATGATACACAGGATGCAATTGCTACCTCTATCTTTTAGGAAAAGTGATAATGTATATGATGCAGAACACTGGTGTGATAAAGGAAAAAAAAAAAACCAACAAAGTGACTTTGACTTTGTATACAGAACTGTAACCTTATCCTTAAACAATTCTCTACGCTGCAACATGAACTGGATTTTCTCATTAGACATTTTGGGGTATGCCTCCATGGCTTAGAAACAGATGAAGGCAGACCTGAAGGCTTCCTACTCTGAATTTAATAACAGCTTAAAAACAAGCACATAGAAACAAAAAGGCTCTCATCCCACCATGGTATCAAACATTGATTCCATTCCTGCCTAAGTTTGAAGTGAAATCCTGACCTTTAGCCCGAGCTAACATTGACTTCAATAGCATCAAAATTTCAGTCTTCAGAATCATTGATGCATAAGTTAATATATTCTTACAGATATACTTTTTTAGAGTGGCTAATCAAATACAGACTATAGTAAGCTGTAATATCTATATGAGATAGTTCTGAGTTGCAGATCTAATGTGCTACCACCTCTGGCTGTGGTAATGTCTAGCTGCATAACCTCTCTTTTCCAGGGTGTGCAACAGAACCTATTCCATTACACTAAGACCTGAATTACATGACTCTCCACAGGGTAATTATCTCATTTACAATAAGCATGAAACCAAAAGCTGTATGTGCATCTTTACTCAAAAGTTCATACCAGAAAAATCATACTGCTAAAAAGCTGTATATAACAGAAAGACAAAGCTTGGGAATTATTGTTAGCTGCAATGAAAACAAACTATGATTTTCAGAGTTATGTTTTACTGAAACCAATCTCCTACTAAAAGTATCTGAAATGTACTCAAGAGACAAAAAGAGAACAAAGAAGGAGAAGTCACGTGTGACCGAAACCAAAGTTGACAGGAGTTACATTAAAATGCAGAAGTTATATTAAAGAAGAGACATTGCTTAAACAGACATGATACAACTGCGGCAAACGAGCAGCACTGCAGAGAAGACAAACTACTTGAAGCACACGGATAGCTGATCTATTTTATACATAAAGATACTTCTGATGGAACACAAAACTACTTCTATCCCAATATTTACCCTTTCATTTGTTCACATGGCAGATTTTTATCTAAGTGTTCAGTCATAACACTGCCATTTAAGACTCTTGGCATAAAACTGATCTCTGTATTATCTAAAGGCAAGGAAGGTGTTAGCCAACCTTAGAAGCTAATGACTCAACAGTAATTTTAACAAGACACTTGAAGCAGTCAATTAGAGAAAGAAAGAAGTATGTTGCAAAATGAGTGGAAATTCAGGTCTCTGTTCACATGTTCTGCAGAAATAAAGGGAGGTAAAGATTAGATTTAAACTTACTATAAGTCCATCTGCGTGCTTCTCCTCATTATTTTGGTCCTTAAGGAAAAAATGTTAAAAATATCAACATAACAATCTTGTATGACTTATCAGTTCCGTGTTAAGTGAGAACAGCAAGTTTCTCTCAGGAATGTTTACATTTTCAGCCATAAAACATTCCTCCTCATGTGACACAGCAACTAAACTTAGAAGAAACAATTCTGTACAGTCACTGCATCTCTGAAGATTAGAGTTTTCCAAGGTTCTGTCCACTTAAACTTGAACAATTTTTGAAGTATCTTTTGTGCACTGCAGAAAACAATCACGCTTTACAATGTACACTTCCCAAATAACTAAGAGCACCCCAAAACATGGTCTGCAGCACCAATGAGACCCTGAAAAAGCAGAAGACATTAAGTTCTCAGTTTCTGAAGAACTGCAATTAGCACACAGGTGAAGTTTTCAAAAGCACTTTTTGCTTTTGAAAGGCAGAAGTACCTTTATAAGTTAAATGTTTTTAACTTTTGCTTTTGTTATCCACTAGATTCTAAAATGGTTTTAGATTATTTACAATCTAGGATTTGGGGGTTTTTGCCTAGAAGCATATGTGAAAGAGCAGGATGCTTGGAATAAATGCATGGAATAAAACCGTCATCAGGGGAAATTACACCAGCAACAGACAAGTTAATGCCAATCCACAGCCAGCATAGTTTTAAAACTGTAACTGCAACTTTATACATTTTACTGAACACTAAGCCAAATCTTTTCACTTCTTCTGCAAAGCTCACATTACCAGTATATCAATCCATAACTTTGTTCAGTGTAAACCTTAAGACTTGTCTGCAGAGTATTTCCCCAGACTTCCAGTTGTTAAAGTTAAGAGGAACAAGAAAAACAAAAACAAAACAGCCGTAGATAGTATTAAGAAAGTTGGCACATCCTTATGTTTTAATACTTTCTACATTCTTTCTTAGCTTACACAGTTGGCAATATGCTGCTCTAATTTCAAGTCTGCTAGTTGACATTTCTTAAGCAAGGCTTTCCATGACAAAAATGACACTAAGGGCAATGACTTCCACTGGGTGCAAACTTACAAAGAAAGAAGAAAGAATAACGCTAGAGTTCAAATACTTTTTTTTCCCCCAACATACAAAATTTCCATGTTATGCTGTCATCACTAAGAGCTAAGAAATAAAGCACAAAGATGCTGCATTTGTACCAAAGCTTGCTATCCTATCTCAGTAATGCACAATCAGCAACGTGGCGTGTTGATGAGGTAAGGAAGGCAGAAATGCCACAAAACTAGACAGGCAAGACTGACCAGAAATTATAAAAGTGAGAAAGAGAGAGCAAAGATGCAAAATCAAATATCTAAATTACAAAAGGTACTTACTCCATAAAACACATGTTTCTAAAACTATAGTTTACCAACTCACTGACAGACCATTACATGTATTTTACAACACACACGTCAGCAAAGCTAGACATCTTCAACTGTCATACAGACAAAAGGATAATACAAGCCAAATGCTCCACCTACCCATCCTACCTAGTTTATTTTCATTGCTTTTGATAAGTGATTATGTATTATTCCTAATACCTAAATAGTAGCAGGTATTTACTTCAGTAGTTTGAAAATGCCTTGGGACACCTCAAGTACAAGTAGCATGATTACACACTTGATTTACCAGTAAGTTTAATGACAATTTAACTGTTCACATCCTAAGGCAGGTTGTTTTAACAGTCCACAAAACACCTCAACTTAACACACAATTTAAAAAAATAACCAAAAAAATCCAAAACCATCAAAAAACCAAATTTGCCTCAATATATCAAATTCATCCAAATGATAAATGGCTGTGTGTTTGAAACAGAGAGATGTTCTGAGTATTGGAGAAGCTATAACAATTTTCAAGGTATGTGAACAACCAGAAGGTAATTGTGAAGTCTGTCTCCTAATGAGAAAGGCACTGTAGAAGTAAAAATGGGGTGCAGGGGTGGTGTTAATATGATTTATTTTCAGCAGTGTAAGTCAGCAGCCATACTTGCCTTACAGCTTTGGGAAAAAAACTTGCAGAATCTTAAAAGGTTCTATACTGGAGAACAGAAAGCTATCAGTCAGACACAACACATTTTTACATATATAATGCTTCATACACAAGCAACTTAGAGAACTGAAAAGAAAAACAAACCCCAAAACCCAAACAAAAACCCCTTGTGTTCTTAACTTCCTACCACAGTAAGAAATCAGGATACCAACACAGTTTATGGAAAAGGGGGCAAGGGGTGGGGGGAACAAAAGTGACATGTAATCAAAAAGTACAATTGCCTAAGATAGAAAGAGAGGCAGAATGTGAAAAGATGGACCAGAATAAAGGTTAATACATAGCAGGAAGATTTATAGAGAGTATTTTTCACTGTATGTGGATTAATTTCTTCCAATTAGTTGTGCATAAACCACCTTATCTTCAACAGCTCCACAAGAGCTTTAGATGTGGTTCAGCAAAAAACAAATAAAAAAAACTTCACTCCCCAGTGGATAAATCCATCTATTTACACCGGTTAATATTTACTGGTACTGAAAAGAGGACTTCAAGGTCTGATTTAGTGTAACAGAAAGCAAGTCTTAGCATCTTTGGGGGACCCAGATTCCACAGCTACCTTAATACAGCAAGTCACATATAGCTGTGTAAGAAAACTAGCATACTACCATCTAGTCCAGCTATAACTGACTCCTCTGGATCTCCAAAGGATGACATGCAGTCCACTGGTTTCACTGTACTAAAACTATTCTAAATATACTCAGTACTAAATAACAGCAAATTATCAAGGGCTGACAAGGCTTTTCTTGATATCACTACAGTGAAGGATGCAAATAGAATCACTGTATGTTAAATAAAGACTGTTCTATCTCCAAATTCATGTGACGGAAAATTATTTCAATGTACCCCCTACTATTTGTAAAATATTTTTGGTTTTTATGTTAACAAATGTTTTTTTCAGAATTTTTAAGCTACTGATATGAAATTTGAATTTCACAAAATATGCACTGATCCTTTTAGTGAATGACTTCTGATCCTGCAAGGTTCTAAGTACTCCAATTTTCACTGACCTCAAAATTTTGCACACTGGCATCTAGAATAAAGACAAATAGCAGTATTGTATTTGAAAGCAACAAATAAAAAAAGTTGATCTAGACTACAGAAAAAAAAATTGAAGTGCCTACATCTCTTTATGAATAAATCAGAATGTGTTCTAATGAAATTCAGCCTTAAATTCTGAAAATACCATAAATTAATTCCCTTGCAAAACATCGCCTTCCTTCACTTTGGTCACAAGATATAAATCAGCAGCTCTTAATTAACATATCCTAAATACAGTAGGTGAAAGCTTGTAAGAGCAGAATATGACCCAAAAAAAAAGTAAATCTAAATCTCACTAAATTTTTAAAAAGTAACAAAACATTTAAGTGAAAACCAGACTGCATTCTCCAATAATACAGTTCTTACTTCAAGAAGTTCCAACACCATCGTGAACTTCAGGCCTATGAAAAACCTTCCCAAACCAGTTTAGCTTACTAACATCACAATTTTCCCCTTTTCTATTTGTTAGTCCCATTCTTAACTGAAGCAGAAAGAAGATTTTTGTTAAGTTTCTATTCTGACACCCTTATGTTCAAGTTCTTATTCAGTCTAATGGCAAACTCTGAAAAAGAAAGTTTATCTGAAAAGAAAAGCTATGTCATCAAAACAACTGTTACCACAAACATCAACAGGACTGAAACTTCATTAAAATAGTAGCATAAATCAACTTAAACCAATTTATATATATATATCTATATCTATCTTGGATCATATAGAAAGTGCTTTTAGATTTCAATTGTTTTCACACAAATTAATGCTGTATAATTTAAATTCAAAATAGCTTACAGTGTACTTACTTTGGCAATCTGTAGCAACACAATGCAGTGTTTTATTGATTCTACCATGCTCTAGGAAAACAAAAATAACAGGGAAAAAAAACCTTGCATTACTACCCTATATTTTGTATTTACAGTTATTTTTATTAGTTATACAGAATATTAACTGAAATATTGTTTGAGAACAAAACAGACACTCAGTTCTGTAGAACCCCTACTTTCCCTTTCTCTTTTTTTTTCCAGAGACAAAAGTATAGCAGGAGAAAACTGAAGTTTCCAAAAGCCACATGCAGCACAGGTTGTCAGGGTGAAAGGGAGGTCAGCTTCAAACTTTCAGAGTGCTGCAATCAGGTAAACTGTCATGTGAAGCGAGGCTGAGAGAGCTGGGCTTGTTTAATCTGGAGAAGAAAAGGCTCAGGGGAGCCCTTATCAGTGGGCATCAGTATCTGATTGGCATGGCAGGGTGTAAAGAAGACAGAGCTAGACTCATCTCAGCGGCGCCTAGTGACAGGACAACACGCAATGGCCGCAAATCGAAACACGGGAAATTTATCTTAAACTTAAGAAAACCCTTTTTTCCCCTAGGGATGATCAAACACTGCAACAGGTTGCCCAGAGAGGCAGCAGAGGCTCCATCCTTGGAGTTACTCAAAACTCAACCAGATTTGGTCCTGGGCAACCTGCTCCAGCCAACCATGCTCTGAGCACGGCACTGGACTACAGACCTTGAGAGGTCCCTTCCAATCTCAACTATTAGATGATTTCATGATTCTAAAGTGCCAGACAGAAATCTGAACACAGCCCCAGAACCAGGCTATGTTCAGATTTCCCACGCTGTGGGACCCAATATGGATTCCCACTTTTCTGTAAAAAGCTTTAAAAACTTTCCCAAGAAAAGGTGGTTAATTTCAGAATCTACATATAATAGATATAAAAATTAAAGAAACTTACACTAGTTGTTTCTTTGAGACTTTCAATTTTCTGTAAAAGAAAAACCAAAACAGTGTGGTTAAAGACAGAATTTCCAGCACCTAGTTTGACCAAAATACTCTACAAACACTGAATTTTAATCTTAAATTGGGGGAGGAAAAAAAACCCAAGCAACATGTTAAGGACTATATCTGTATATAGACACAATTTTCACTTTGTAATTGACAAGAACTCAAGCTGGTAATTAAAGCTCAAAGATGACATGGTTAGGAATTTCTGAGCAGTGACATTATACATATTTACCCATCAAAGTCTACACTTAGTTTTGCATAACACCAACAAAAATGAAATGCAGTATGAAGATTCACTCCAAGTTCAGTTTGTATCCTTAAACAGTGTACTGAATGGTGGCAGGTTTCAACGATCAATATTACTTGAAATTACCATCATTTGAGTATAATAAACATATGCACTTAAGCAGAGTTTTTAAAAAATCGTAGAAAATAACAGTGCACACATGCTCTTGCTCTTTCTAAGCCTCCAGTAAAGCTGCATCTGGAAATCTGCCTACTTAATTTTATCTAGAAACACTGGTTCATAAAGATTTCCTGCATGGAATTGCACTTCAGGCATGCAAAAGGCATCTGCATGCTGTTTTACACAGAAGCATGACCTATCTCAGAAGCATATGCATCCTGTTGATGTCCTTGGGTCTGTCTGCAGAAGGCAAAATTATTAAATTGGACTCAGCACTGAACTTCTACTAATTCAATTACAGGACCTCTTTGTTTTGATTAATATGAGAGTCTCATGTGATTTGAGTCACAGACTTTTTCATTCTTGAATAATCAAAGTGTGGAAAGGAACTTGTTTCCCCACAGAGCATTGCAAGCCAAATTCTACACCATTAGAGAGCAACATGCACCTATAAATCTACAGGAATGAATAGTGTCAGCTTGTGAATTAAAAAGAAAATAAATACAGTGACAGCTTCCCAGCCAATACCTGGGGAAAATGTTTTCAGCTCTACTCTGTTCTACATACTATTCATAATGATGCTATACATTTTCTTCATGATTAATTGGCAAGAGGTGGTCAAACAGCACCCTGCCTCAGCATTTTCCACTGGAAAGACTGGACCATGCTAATCCAGGAAACAGCATATCAAGGAAGTTTTAGTACAAAGTTATATTATATTTACTTCTGCTGCTAGCAGAGAAATATGGCAACAGCTAAAATTCCTTCGTTTTGTTTTTATTTTTCATGTCTTTACTATACTTCTAGTCCAAATTTTATTAACACATATTGAAAAAAAGCATTTTAAATGTGACAGCAGTGAAGTTTTGAGCCTTGTAGCACCAAAACAGAACAGGCAATGTACCCAAACACATAGATCTTGTCAGCTGGGAGATTATGCAGCTGAAATAAATCATTCAGTCTCAAAGCTTTATTGCCAACTGTAGGCAGTTAACAGCAGTTTTGATTATTCTTAACCTATTTTTCCCCCCCAATATGTTATAGAGTATTTTCACACCAAATAAACTATCTCATTCCCTTCACTGATATAGTCTTTGCTGAAAATCTGAAAGTGATGTCAGGCCATATAGTGTAATTCAGTCACACTGTTTTCCCCCTACCCATTTGTAATTTTCCAAACAATAGACTAACAAGACATTGTTATTACACATAGGTACAGACAAAAGGGTAATTTGTCCAAGATCACACAGAAGATCTGAGACAGGAAAAACCTCAGGATACTTGGTTTCCAAGGCCTGTCCACAAATTATACAGTCATATTTTTTTTCCTCTATGAAAATTAGTTCTTTGTAAGCTGGCCAAGTTGAGCAGTAACAGCACACACTAACACAGTATTTTCACGTTTGTGTTGCGTGGCTGCCTGGCAATAATGCAGCACAAGGAACTGGAATATTGTCTCCTTCTCAGGTACACAAAACTACGAGAACCATGCAGGCAAGCCAGCCAGACTCAGTCCCTGGGAAGACCCTCCTAAAGAGCACTGGCCCTGTTTGCTGGGGCTAAGCAAACACCGATATGGAAGTCGCTGGATTTTCATGAGCAATGTGTTATTCTAGAATGGTGATGTAAACAGCCATAAAATAAAGCCTGTGAACTCTCCCCCATACGATCTTACACAAACACACTACAGACATGCCACTGGGGACAGAAAAAGATGACTATCACTAGCAACAAAACCTGCATGTTTGCAAGAATGGTAGATTTGGAGAAGTTAGGAGAATGCTTGTACCTCATCTCATCAACTGTACAGAACTGCACTGCTACAATCCTTGTAACTTTATTCGTACTATCTTTTGTTTAAATTTGCATTAAACTAATATAGATCATTCAGAAAATGTAAAATTGTAAGGAAAATCATAAGCAGGTAAAAAGAGGCATGCTGAAAATAAAAAATATTATCAAAAAGATAAAATCAAAGAATTTACTACTAAAAGTTATCACAACTTTCTCTGTTCAACACTCCTCCTCTTTGAAAACTGCTGAAGATAAAATTTAACTGGCCATAAACAGTTGCAGAAAGCAGCACTGAGCTAGTTGGGAAGCGTGTAACACTCAAATAACCAAATCTTGTTTCCTCAGAGGAAAAGAACTACGGGTTGGATGGAAATATCCTGCAGGTAACACTCAGCTCATAGTCTGACAGCTGAACCATGCTTCCATAAACAAATAGGAAAACTGCTAAATACAGTATCAAAAAACCTCTTAGCTGCTTTAGTACAGGAAGAGACATGATCAAAAAAGTGCTTTGTCAAGTCTTTTTCATTTTTAATAGAGAATAAATGGAAACTACAGTAATAGCACCACTCATCAAGATTTAAAACCAGAGGAAGCTGACCTCTTCTGAACACTCCTCCTGCTTTCTCTATAAAGTCAACCTGTCTGTTCCATAGATACCTTGCAGAGATAAAGAAAGAAATCAGCACAACATGTGAAAAGTCTCCAGGGATTAGAAGCACTGTCACAGGGAAAAAGAAAGTACTGCCTCATCTGCAAAGTAGCATCTGGAGGGAGGTCAAAATTGAAGGACAACTCTTCCCAATAAGACAAACCAAAGGAGAAATACAAAAACTTTAGATCTTACTCTTTTGATCAGTTGTCTACAGATTAAACACAGTACATAGACAATGCCTGTACTTCAAAGTTATTTTAAAAGCCTGTACATGCAAAAGAACTCCAGAAAGGCCATCACTTGTGAAGTCCCTAAGATACCACATAACACATCAAACAAGATGGATAACACATGAAAGGTCACAATCATTACAAAGAAGTAAACTCATCAGAGAAAGCATCAAGCTGTTTTCATAACTGGAACCAAACACCGAGAGAACATCAGCTTGTTTTTCACAAGTGAAATTGGGAGGAGGGAGGGAACTAGGATGAAATACACCACTACTTTACAATACTGAAATTAACTGCATTTGCTGAATGAACTGAAATGAGCAAATTAACTGCATTTGCTGAGCAACGAACCCTTCATAAGGAATTGTTAAATCCTTCCTCCACACCACACAAATTAACATACAAAACCTAATGCCAAACTCACATTACCAAAGGTACGTGCTTAAACACAGTGATTAAACTCTGACCTGCAAGCTTGACTTCGAAATGGAAAAGGAGAGGATGCAAAAGAATAGACAACACCCAAGTGAATTAAAGCCTTGATAAAAAGTAGTGCTCCCCACACAGCAAGGGACATTTCTGGCATCCTCACCTAAGGTGAATGAATTATGGTACTCTCTGACTTCCAACATGTGGCATTCTAGTCACAGAACTACACAGCATGCAGACTGACTACCTGAAATACATTATTCCTACTATGTTTTTTTTGCCTTCAGAATAGCTTCACCATTCCTAGAAACATTAAACACTCATCCTTGTTAAAGGTTAAAAAAAAAGCGAATTTCAGTTAAAACGCTTTTGACAGAGGAGTCACTCTCATACAGATTGAAACCTTTTTTAATGTTACGACACACAGAATTACTAAAAATTCTATTTACCACCTATTCACAACAAAAATAATATTATCAGTTTTTCAAACTGCTTTAAGTGATTTTGACAACTTGAGGAGTAAGAAAACAGACCAAGAATGTTTACATTTTTATGGACTATAGCAAACTGATGCACAAAATCATCTGATTAAACAAAATAAGCAATAATCAAACAAAATGTACTTGCTTTTCTCTGTTCATCATCTTTGCAGTTCTGGAGCTTCTCATCAAACAGCTAAAAGAAAGAGATACTTGTGAAAAATACCGAAAGTGTTATTTTTCTATATAAAATCAGCCAGAAACACTGAAATTTCAATTACAATTAGAAATTGTAAAGATTTAAATACCTTTCTTCAGTGAAGCATGCTAACGGCTCCAGAGCGGGAGACAAAGCCCACGCCTTTGCAGTTTAGCTTTGAATTTTGTTTGCATCTCTTTTGCCTCTCTCCATTTTTGCTGGTATGCTCTTCCCCCTCTCTGCCCTCCCCTGCAACTGAATTTTTGCTGAATATCCCACATGCAATACTTGCCCATTATATCAGGAAAAAAAAAAATCCAAACCAGCAGAACTGCAGCAATCTTAACAGCAATTTTAACCTGCTGAGTCATGGGAAAAAGTGTCCTAACCAGCAGCAAAATCTGTTTTTCTCAATAAGGTGAGTACTGAGAGATATGACCTCATCGCTCCTCACCTTCTCACCTACTCTTAAAATACATGTACAAAGTGTAAAAGAACTGTATTTGTACAAAAATTCTACAGAAGGTTTTCACTCAAGGACAAGGAACAGATTATCTATCACTACTGCAACACAGTCTGAAACCATCTGCAATGGTAGTTACATATAACTTGACAAAGTTTTCTCAAGATAAATTCTATGAGCAATACAATGATTCAATTATGTTTTAAAATTAAACTTCAGTATTCTCTGTCATTTCCATCAATCTATATATAAAAAAGAATGTTTCTGTCATTGTAAACCATTCTATAAAATTTTTGAGTTATTCTAATTTTCAAATTCTATTTTAGCACTCCCAAGATCCATTCTAAGAGAAAGTAATTTTCAGCTTATTTCAGCCTTTAGCTTATAACTTTTAATTCTTATACTTCTAGTAAAAATTTCTTTATTTCAGAAGTAGTTGAAATTTATGTAACATCCTAAACTAGGGAGAAAGAGAAGATGAAATTCTATCATCAGCAGACTTCATATACAAAAAAGGTATCTCTTCTCCAGTTCCCAGTCAGCTCAGCCAGATGAGCTCTCTCTGCATCCCACATTCACCAGAACATGTGCCAAGCATAAACCATGGCTCTCTCCCTCTGTTCAGCTTCCTTTCAACCAGATCTGGAAATCCACACTGACAAGCAGACTCCCAGTACAATAAACACAACAGTGAGATACCATACCTTCAGTTGGTCTATCAAGATCTGTAAGTAAGCATCAGCTTCAGTAAGTTTCTTGTCAAAATCATGAACACTGGGAACAAATCCTGAATCCACACCCTAGATATAAATAAATAAAAAACCACAAATATATAATTAGCATTTCAGAGGAGGAAAAGAGATAACAAAAATATGGTTTTGCCTGCCAATTGACTGAGAAAATGTTGCCCTGCCTCTCATCCTGCCATGTGCAAACACAGGCACACAGCTGAACACATCTGTCTTCTATTTACAGCTAAATCAGTAACAGTAAATTGCTACATATTTTCAATCAGGGTATAATCATCACACACCAGAGCATTTCACTACTTATGATTGAACAAATCCCCTTACATTACACTAATTAAAGTTTCTTTGGAAAATACAAAGGAGAATTCAAGTTTTTCTGAAGACTGTCTTACGATTCCATAATCTTACATTTCAGTTAAGGAAGACAAAACCATACTCAACTGGATGACGGCACTTTTCACACTTCAGACAATACTGCTCAATACAGCTTCTTAGCAAAGAACTGGACTAACTAATGCTAAATCTCTTCTTAAATACGGGCTCAACCATTGAGCTGAGACATTCAAAATTATAATTCCAGGTTGCCATAGTTCCTTTACAGCTATAGTGACTTGCACCCTTGCCACTATATTTGTTTTCTTACATTTTGTTGCACAAGTGCCAACAAGGACAAAGTATTAGTGTCACAAGAATTATTACTTTTGTATTTTCTTGCTTGCAAATTTGTTTCCCTTAATAATGTAAGACTCAAAGCACACTTCTGCATATAACATAATCCCTACCTTCAAACTGATAAACCACGTATTTAAAGACCTGAACAAATCTCAACAGCCTTACCACGTCTTTAATTACAGGAAAGAAAAGACAGAGGATTCTTGAAACTGATGACTTCTGACTTCATACACATATGCTATGTAAACACATTTAAGGTTTATATATATATAATACCTTTAATGCAATGGAACTACAAAACAAATGTTGAAGCACTCCTAGCATAAAAAAAAATAAATGTACAAAGCCAGTTAAATACGTTAAAAACCCATAAAGGATAAAGAAGCAAACATCAGTGTTATAACAGAAACATAATCCTGAGAACACCACAGCAGTGACAACTTTCTTAGTAGCCTAAATACTTTCACCCATATTCACTGTGATCTAAAATATGACATTTTCACTTCAAACTCTTATGAAATCATCAACTGTGATGTTTTGACTGCTGAGAATCTCCAGAGTCTGAATGCATAAAGATCAGCCAGTGGCAAAAAACCATTTTGTATGGGGGAATATGGGCAATCCGTATTTGTGAAATTCCATATTAGCACAATGTTTTCTTTGACACTGTTTGCTCTGTCCATATAGATAATTTCTTTTATTTTTGTATAATGGACCATCATATTAAGAGCTTTACTGATGGCTCTTTAGAGGCATGAACACTTGTGTGTATTAGAGAACTGACTTGCTCTTACGCCTGTCAAGCTGTGTGTACAGTGTCGTGTATACCTTAAAGCATAAAGCCACCTACTGACTCTAGAAAATGTTATTTATTCATTTGCCAAATCTTAAACTGTGCTACAGACTTAACAGTTCTACATGAGTAAATCCATCCATACAGATTAGTTTGTAAGCCAGCATAAAAAAAACCACACTTCACCCTGTATTAGACAGTTCACACTGGACAAATTTAGAAATAAGTGGTTTGAAACAAAGAGGAGGGAGGAGAAGAGAAGAAAAGAAAGCAACCATTTTGACTATGCCAAGAAATTAAAGACAATTTTAAAAATACCCTGTGTAGTAAGTTATCAAAAAGAAACTAACAGGCAGAAGGGAGAGTCCTCTCAACCAAGGAACTTTTGACACTCCCTCAAACTAGTCAAGTGTAAATTACACTGAAACTAGATCTGAGACTATATGAAATTAGTATTCTACTTCCTTGTTGAAAACGGAATTGTCTGTCCAGCTATCAGCCAACACCATCATTTCAGCATGCTCAGTTAAAAAATTCTGGAGGTCAGGTTTCATATATCGAAACTGCATGAACTATACAGAATGTAAATGCTTCAAAATAAGTTTAAAAACAAATGTATGAGTTTGGGAAGTACATGAGCCAGTCAGTCAGAGTACTGAACTCCTAAAAAAAAAGAAAAAAAAAAAGGAAAAAAAAACCCAACAAACAAACCAACATCCAAGCACCACCAAAACAAAAACCCTAGTATTTCTGCTTTGCAAAACACAAAATGCTCAGCAAAGACTCCAGATATTATCAGGGCTTCTAGGAAAATAGAAAGAGTTCAAAAACCAGAAGTATTCACATACTCATGTAAAATTCTGCTTTTAAAGCAGAGGTTACAATTCCAAAACCTCACCAATACTAAGTATATCCTAGAGTCTGTCATTTACCTACATAATTTCTTATGGATTTAGATAATACACACGAGCTAACATGCTTATTCACTTTTATAGTTACTTTGTTAGCAAAATCTGAGAAAGTGCAGCATGCCTGTTAACTCTGTGCCCTTCCACCAGCACTTGAAACACACCCAATATATTCTTAACCTAAAAGAACCTGCTCTTAGTTTTATGCAAGCACTCAACTCATACTAGAAGCAGCATTGGTGTGTAACAGCGAGTAACAATACAATATACTTAAGAGAAACTTAAGAAAGTTTTACTCTACCTTTTATTCTTGTTTGCAGCTTTAGAAGGGCCATAAAAAAATCCTGGTTAATGTGATACTAAGTGAACTGCTACTAAAAACACAGTTTTGCAAACACTTTACACCGGCATAAGGGAAGGAGAAACAAATCAGTTCCCTGTTGGTTATTCTCACCTTTACTCTGCTCTTTCTTTTGAGTCAGCACAAATGTTTACCTTGCCACATAGTCAGCTCAGTGTGGAAACTAATCTGGGTTAAAACCAAACTCAGAAAGGCAGGGCAGCAGGAAAAGCAGTTTTAATTTGGGCCAGTTCCGAAACCAGTTCCAAATTCAGCCATTCTTGCCACAATGATGCCTCTTCCCTTTTGCTAGGAGAAGCGAGACAGGGCTGCTTTCAGCTGCAGCACTGGCTGTGAAGTACTGGGGAAGCCACGGTGCCTTAATACTGAAGCCACCGCATCACTCTTCACAGCAACCTTCCCAGATCCACTTTCTTACCCTACTATTTGCTACTTATGAATTTTTATTTATTTTTTAAATCAAGTCGGTATTTAGTTTGTTATGCAATTCTCAAAAGCCTCTTTAGTTGCCCCTTCAAAACACTTACCAAGATGCTCTAGCAGCACCAGAACAGCAGAGGGGAAAAGTACTTTTCAAGACATGGGATTTAAGGCAAAAAGGAGTGTGAAAGCTTCAGCTGATCCCTCCAGCTCAGGGTGAGCATGACTCCTACAGACAGGATCCTAACACTACGAGAACACTACCAGGACACATGCACACACTCAACCATTTAGAATTTTAAAAATTATTCTATTTTTAACTGAATTCCCTTAAGGCATGAGAAGAGTATAGTTACCAGTGTTTAAATTTTAGGTAGATAGGTCTTTTAACAGTGGGCTTGCACTTTTCAGATCAAAGAAGAAAGTTACTGTGTTACTGTGGTCCTAAAAGATACGAGTTATCTTCAAGGGGTTTTCACACTGGAGCATTCCAGAGCCAAAAAGTACAGGGAGCACTGGGGCGCCACTTGAAAGACAGACGAGGAAGGCAGGACATGTAGCTAAACAAGACTAGAAGCACTTCCTATCTGAATGGGATTGCTGGTTGACATAAGATGCTGCTGAGGAACAAAAGAAAATTTGAGATAACTTATCACTCTCTTACCTCTGCCCAGACAAACAAGAAACCTAAGCCACAATATACCTTCACCCCATGCACACCCTTCCCCTTTTCTTTTGTGAGTATGAGGCAACTGATGTGCTGCCACTGCAAAGCCACTGACCTGGTAATGCCACATCTTGGGAGGGGTAAGGGGGCAAACACTGGGGGATTCAGAACAGTACTGCCAATACTTTCACACCATCTACTGTTCAAGGACTTCTCAATAGACAAAGCTAACACTAGAACTGTGTATATTTTTAGAAATGCCTTTAATATAAGAACATGTGAAAACACAACAAGCAGAACAACAGACTTCAGTTTCAAAACTCAGAGAAATTAGATTACAAGCGTGTCTGAAATGTTTCCTCCCTTTTCTTGTTCTATTTGGATACAACATTACTAATTGTCAGCCCTCTGGACAGCTAGCATCCCTTTACTCATTCTATGTATTTCTGACTCAGTTCTTCCTCAGTTCCTTGACTGCTCATTCTAGCAAGCTTAGGTTTGTTGTGAAGGGGGGAGGTGTGTTTATTTTTTAAGTGTTTCAAAAGTACTTCCACTCTAAAGAACAATGGACAACACACTAGGATATTTAAGCAAAAATATAATTAGCAAAACTCATGAGACTAGAAAACTCCCAGATACGGCTTCACCTCTCCACCTTGCATTAATTTGTTATCCTTTCTGATTTGGTCCACACAACACACAAACTACCTGGGTTTCAGTGTATTCTGTCCCATCCAACACGTGTGTTTGACACTATGAAGAAAACTTAACTGAGGTCTGACTTTCCAAACTTGGACGCTCCAGTACCAGAACTGAAAGTGGCATGAAAATCTCAAAAAAAACCTTGGAAAAGATGTATCATTTTGGACAAAAACAGATTCATCAAGGTTTTACATGACAGATAACCACATATTTCTGTTTGCAACAGAAACTAAGGACCTAAGGAAATGCCCTTACAGAAAATAATCTCCTACAGTACTCAAACCCCGACCCGTACCCGCGGAGCCATAATCCGCCCCAAGGACTCGGCCGACTCCGCTGTCCACATAAAAAGGAAGGCAAAAGAGCACCAAGTGCATGAAGAGGCGTTTTGTTTTAAACGCTGCCTGAAGCCAGGAGGTGTTTGTACACAGCGGGCTCTTGTACCGGATGACAGCATCCCTCCCTCCCTCCGGGCACGCACCGAAACTCGCCGCACTCCGCTGCGGGACCAAAGCCGTTCCCGGGGACCCCGGAGTCCGCCTGCCCGCCCTGCGGAGCCCCGCTCCCCGGGGGCTGCCGGGCACCAGCCTCTGCCGCCTCTTCCCCGGGGCCGCCCCGAGCGCCGGCCCGGGCGGGGCAGGGCAGCGGCCAGAGCCGCTCGGCCGCGGCGGGGCGGGGGCAGCGCCCAGCTTCCAGGCGAGGAGACAGCGCGGGGCGGCGGCCCTGCCCCAGCGGCGGCACCCGGCCGCCCTGACACCTGCCCGCCCCTCCCCGTCCTTCCCTCCCTGGTACTCACGCCGGCCATTCCTCCGCGCGATGCCGGCGAGGCGAGCGCAGCAGCGGGGCTGGCCGGCCGCCCTCCCGCCGGGCCCCAGCAGCGCCGCCTCCGGCGGGGAGAGCAGCGGCGCCGGGGCGGGGAAGGGCAGCCCGGCGGGGCGGGGTGGGGAAGGGCAGCCCGGCGGCCACGGCCCCAGCCCCGCCGCTCGCATCACGAACAACGCGGCCGCCGATTGGCGGGCCGGAGCGCCCTTCCCTCCAGAGAATGGCGGTCAGCGGGAGCGGGCACCGGTGGCCCCGCCGTGAGGGCAGGCGGGCGTGAGGGCGGGCTCAGCGCCGCGGGTCCTGTCACTGTACCGAGGCCTCTGGGCAGCCCGGCGGGGCTTCGCTGCGCTCCGTGCCGCACGGGGCGCCCGGCAGGCGGCTCCGGGGTCAGTCCCACAAAGGCACCGCGGGCGTCAGGAGCGGCCGAGCCAGGATCGCGATCGTAACGGCCAACGGCAGCGAGCCCGCGGTCAGCACCGAGGGGCTCCTGCTCGGACAGCCGCCGGTGCCGGGCCCTGCAGGCAGCCTCCCTCACCTCAGCCCCGCGGAGCTCGCCCGGCGGGTGACCCGTCACCGAGACCGCTCCTCCCGACCCAGGGAAGGGAGAGCCTGTGCCAGGAGCTACAGCCTTGTGCCGCTGTTAAATCGGTGTCTGCTCAGCAGCTCATGTCAGTGGAGATGTCGAGCCTTGACCGTTCCTGGGTTGGGGTGTAAGCAAACACTTCTCTAGTCTAAACCACCGGCCTCGGGCACAGTGCATGGGAGAAACTTCTTAAAAATGAATGGTGAATACACAACAGTGACCCACGAGGTATTACACTCAATGCTGAACATATTAAGAGGGATGAGGACGTGTTTCTTAGTAATCAGTTCTACGATTTTTAATTATTTCCTCAAACATTACTAGATAAATTGATAACTTAGGTTTTTTTATCTAAATATGCCTTACTTATTTGAAAACCTCCTGGAACATGAATAGTTCATTTAATGGGAAAGAGGTCTGTTATTAGCTGCAATCACAAAATTTATGTCTGCCAATAAAACTACAAGCACAATTCCTAGAGTGTGGAAGTGTACATTCTGACAAAACTGTCGCATATTCCTGGTGTTTCACTTCTGTAATCTGTATCTCCAACCCATAAGAAATCTTCCAGATGGAGAAAACCACAGAGATTCCTTTTCTTTCATTTCAGACCCTAAACAGGACTGCTCATGTTAATCTATTCACTCTCCCTCCCAAGCTGAGGATGAGGAAAGAGGCATTCCTTGGGAGGCAGCTCAGCCCTTCTAAATCCATGGTTGTTCTCTAGATAATCTCTGTCTCCTCACACCCACTGCAGAGCAGAGTTCTTCAGTCTGTGGTCAGCTACTGTGTCCAGATGGAGGGATTACTTCTAAAATATCCATGACGTGTTACTAGGGATACAAAGCTGATTGTCAAACTTGAATTTTTATCCAGGGACCTGCTATCCACTAGAAAATTTGTAGTGGTCTTTAATAAGTCAAAAAAAGGTTGAAAACCACTGTTTAGCATGAAATTAAGGTAAACTGACTGAGCACAAGTGCCTAAAGTTGGATGGGATAAATTCAGGCTTGTTCTAACTCTTCATAGTGTGCAAATGTCATCTACATCAGTCTGTGTAAGTTTCTTCTCTTTCTGTGATATTAGGGATTTTAATGTATCTTTCTTCACACAGTGTCAATCAACCATTAAGAGACCTAATTCTCCTGCCCTACTCCAAGAGCATACCAAACCTTTACTCAACACAAATAATGAATACCTGGTTTACGATTTCTACACTGTTACCAGACACCTTTGTGGTACAAATCAAGTATGAGAAAACCCCTTTCATTAAGAGTTTGGGCTTCTCTCCAGGGCAAAAACCAAAGGTTTAGCAAGTCTTACAGACATGTCCAAGTCTACAACATCGACAGAAACTGATCTTAGATAAATAGTGCTAAGAACCACCCTCAGTCCAACCATCTGTTTTAAGAACCACAAAACTACTGATATCCAGCTTACACAGTGGAGTCAAACATAAGCAATTTACAATTTTTGTCATCCAGAAAGAGGTTCAATGCTGCTGTCTCATTTTCATTTCAAAATTAGGTGGTGTACAAGCACACAAAGGGCTTGACCCAAAAAGGACTAACTCCCAGCTTAAAACAAAACAAACCAAACCTAAATGTACAACAATAAGTCTGGAACCAACAATTAAAAATATGAGTTAATAAAGGGAAATTGTATACTGACTTCTCATGATGGCAAGGCAAGAAAATAGTCACAGAAAGACCAGAACTTCATCTCAGGTACCTACACTGATGTCATACTGCATCTGACTGCATAGGCCATAGAACAGCCAAATGTTATACAAGATATGTTTGATATTAGCAGCAGTGCCATTGTGTTTCATTGCTTTGGAAAAAAAAGAAAGTAAAACAAGTTAAAAGTGAAAGTGAAACTTGCCTGAAGCTGGAGAGTATGGCGGAGAATGGTGTCCTCTAGAGCATGAATCCACTTCTCTCTCTCATCAGCATCTCGAGCTAAAAAAGTATTCAAAATATATTGTTAAATTACATGCGGCATACTGAAAGCCATAAACAAACAGATCTGATGTCCACACTAAACATGGAAATTACACCATACTCTCCTTGTGAAGTCACCAAGGACATAATTCCACGCTTGCCTTAATACCCTGTTTATTTTTCTGGGGTTACAGCTCAGTAACATTATTGTGTTAATCTACTCTATGGTACTGGAGAGATGTTGCAAATAATCATGCATGCAAAAAGCTTTTATGCTTTGATAGAAACTTTATTCTACTAATTACTCTGTGCCATATATGCCAAGTAAAAAATAAATATAAGAATCTGATAAATATAAGAAAGTTCTGCATTATTGCTATTTTTTATTATCTGTCCCTTGTCTGTCTTTGGAGCATACATGAGAATAGACTTTGCACAGATATTCCTCACTTAACTCACTAAGTAATTTTTAAATTTTCTTAGTTGCAAGAAGATGTTCAACCTGTAATAAATTATCCAGTAATTCTACCTCAGTGTGCAGATAGTAACTTTGAGTAAGTTAGCCTTTCAGGTATGGACTCATACGACAAGACAAATACCAACTCTAACTGGTCACCAGTGTGAATAATGAAGCACAAAGACTAATCTGAAATAGATAAGAAATATTTTTCAAACTCAAGACAATCCTAATCAAAAACTGAATAGAACCTGAACCATATGTTAGCAACAATACACACAATAATATTTTAATACTTCTGCAACAAACCACCATACAGTTTTAATTAAGAATCCAAGTCAGGAAGTAATAACAAAAGAAGATTATTATGCTTCTCAGTCGCAGATGGTGATAGTTAAGAAAGCAATATATTAAGTAACAATTAAAGGAGGCAGTGGATGGCTTTCAGGACTTGGGAGATGAGGAAGAGAAGAAGAGCTGGAGAAGGAGGATGAAGAACAGATCAAAACAGACTAAGGACTATCATTGCCTTTCTTTTTCCCTTATTCTCCCCTGATACTGCTTTTCTCCCCCTACCCTTACCCCCAGTACAGACATGGCACCTTTACTTCACTAGTTTGAACAAGAGTTAAAACACTCAAAGAGTGTTTAAAAACCAGAGGAGCAGAGTCAGTGGACTTCAGGTGAAGAAAGAAGAGAAAAATCCACAGGCATTAAATAGACTGTAAACAAACTGGCCCATATACAGATTTAGAATAGTTATTGACAATTGTTTCTAGCTCCTCATTCAAGTGGAAGGTATTTAAAAGAAGCAGGAAGTCTGCTAAAAGCAAGGAAAGCTTAAGTGAGCTAGCACCTATTATGAACCAGAGAACTAAGATTGCTATCTGACTTATTTGTTATGGAGTTCAGAGGAAATATCTGTAAATTATTCTACTGAAATGTACTTTCCAGTCTCAAAATGCTTTGTTTTCAGTGTTCCTTTTCTCACCCTTATGTTTCCATTGCTTTTATTCTTTGGAATCCTGCAGCTCAAACCCACCACAGGTCTTCCAAATATGTTAAATAAACCCTCCTTTAGGAAATTATTTATTACTTTTTCACACATCCATTCCTATAAAGGGTAAGTCATTGGCCAGAAAAAGGCATGAGGGAAGGAGAATCAGAAACCCACAAAAGAATCTCTCTCTTTTGCTCCCTTGCCTTTAGGAGGAGGAAGACAGATTTTTGTAGACTCCTAAAAGAATAACCTATCAATCTCAAGATAAACACACTGCATTGTTTACTTCAGTACATATACACTAATTGTGTCAAATTAACAAAACCATCAGGACAGAACTGACAATTTATGTGTTTGTGAGAAATACATAAGAATGTCTTTTTAATATAGAAACTTGTTCCGAATCTAACTGATGAGCCGGGCTCACAAAGTACAGGGACAAAACTTCCATTACATGCAAGGTAAAAATAAAAGCCTAGTTTGAAAGCTAGCTAGTTTTTAAAATAATACATATTTTCCCAGATACTACAAGTATCCCTATTCCTATTCATCCTTCTTTTAAAATAGTAACCTGTGATCAACTGCCACAGGTATTCAGGTAATGATACCATTAACCTGCACAAATAAAAACTACACATAGGGGAAAGCGACTACCCAAAGTGCTCTCAAATGCACAAAGGAAGCCCGCAGGAAGGAGTTAAAGTGATCAAATGTTACTTGGAACAGCAGGTAAATAACTTTCCTGCAGGAACTGCAGCAAGTATTAAAAAGCTGGATTTTGTCATCTGTAATACACTTAAAAAACTAATTGGCAAGAACTTCTAACTCACAGGAGTTCTTCCTACTAGTTCTCTAGACTTTAATTGAAAAGCTGAAGTAGGTGCTCAGGACACGTTTATAATGCGGTGAAGCTAGACAGGATGAAGGGACAGAAACCCAATTAACTCTGCCCAGATGACTGCATTAAGCCAAATATATTTCACAATGTGCAAATTATAATTTTTCTTTTCCCATTATGTACACACATGCGCGCACAAACACCCTGTTCTTTTTTCACAGCATAGCTTACACTTTAACACTGATTTCAATTACTGAATTAGTCAATTAGAACCAGGTATCTTTTCTTCCGACAGTAATTTTAATGCTTATTAGCTTCTTTAGTTCTGCTTACCAGGAACATGCCCCTATGCCCAGTCCTGACAGACATATTGATCAAGCTTATGCCTCTTACCCCAGTCACCACTGAACAGCAAACATATAAAGTTGCCTGTGCCATTAATCTGTCAGTACTTCAAATGTATCAATACTTCAGTTTTTCAAACGTGCGTTCAAAGTGGCAGTAGTTAACATATTTCAATGTGTGTGAGGTTTTTTGGGTTTGTTTTGTGTTTCTTTAATCAACCATCTCCCAGTCCCAAAGTACATCTTACTGGGGAACAAGTCACTGAGGGGCTAGTAAGTAATCCACAGGATACAAAAATACAGTGTTCCAATTTTTTGCCCACGATTATTTAAACTAAAAAAGGAACAATTAAGCTGCAGACCAGTGAATTAATCCTTGTATTGCAACAGACTTCCTATGACCTTCCACACAGCCAGCAAAAGGAGGTCACTGTATTCATTAAATACCAATCGCAATATACAGTAGCCCATTAATAAAGGTTATCACATTAAGACTTGTCTGTGAAGCACCAGCAGAACAGAGAAGGCTTACAGCAACAGGGAAGACCTAGAAACAGACCAATCAGTACAGTTCAAAAACCGAACTGACTTTCCCATGCTCATAAATAAACTAAACGTTTGAAGCTTCTACTCCTCCGATAGCCCTTTTTATAGCCCTTCCTACCAGAGTTCAGCAGCAGGAAAAAAGCAGTATTCTTTCCTCACATACTAAACATCGCAAACCTAATGGCACAGCATGATCAGCCCTCAGGTAGAACGCATGACTCATCAACCCTGCCACTAAGACAAAGTCTGGTCTGCGATAAATCCAGGAACACTGCCATGAGAAGATTGCTTACTGCACGGAAACACACAGCGCTGTAACCTTTTCAGCACTCTGTTCAGGACACTGGTTTAACTTTCAGACCATCTCTCATCAATAGCACATTCTCCTGGCTCTTCTCCATACGCTCTTTTAAGAAAACCATGGAGAAAACAGTAGGATACAGTTTTTAGTAAAGCAAGCTGCAAGAAAAGTTATATTAAATCTAATCAAAATGGCTGCTGTGAGATTAGGTTCAAGTAAAAGCTCTCTAATGGTAAAAGCAATTTAAAACTGAACGGCTGCCAAAAGATCACTGATGAAAAAAAAAAAAAAATCAATGGGAACATTCAAAAAAGAGATTAGCCAACACACTCAGAAACAATTTATGGGAAAAATCTACACACAATGGTCAGAGATCATTATCCACCCATCTGTAGGGAAAGCTAGATATCCAAGCCATTTTTCACTTAAAGAGGGCAACTTTGGCTGAAGGAATAACTTTTTCAGCTGAAGAGTTTGTGATGCACACTATGTAATATCCACTATGCATCAGCAAATGCTGGAGCCCTTCTGCAGCAGATGTGGGACAAGAACGCCTTGCTCATTAGTCCTGTGTTCCTTTCTCAGGTACCCTGAAATCACCCCAACCTTTTTCTTTATTTGATCAGGCTCCATTTTAAAGTTAATTCCACCCCCACCTCCCTGATTCCTAGGGGAAAGCTACTTCAGAATTTTTCTGCCAACGTATTTGGGATAAGGCAATTATTACCTAGTCCAAGGAATTTCACTAGTATCATTTACATAAAAATGAAGGAATGGTATCTGGTCCCTCCTGACACAAAACTTCTAGAAAGACAGGAAGGGTAGGGGCAAGAGAGATAAGCAAGTTACATCTTCTAGGCTGACTCTAGAATAACAGTATTACAAATGAAAAATCAGAAACACTGAGACATCTACTTGAGAAATATCTGGCATTTAAGAAACATAAAGGAGTTTAAGTGATTCAAATGTTTTTACACTAATTAGAAAAAGAAATTAAACAGAGGAGCCCACTACACTACATGAATATTCATTGTGGTTCTTAGTCTGATGGGTTAGTGCAATAGTTACCTTGTCAGCTGAAATTCAAATTGTACTAGGGCATCAGCTAGCCACACAATACGAATCCAGTCTGCAGCTGAGAGAACAGTAACAGTCCCTGTGCTTTTCTCTGGTTTAAGTGCCAGAATCATTAACTCAGTTTCTACTGCAGTTTACCAGTGAACATTTGCACATGGAACCAGCTAAATCCACACAGAGCCACATATTCACTGCTGCATGCAAGAGGCTGGAGTCATTAATGGCTGTAACACTGCAAATGTACCATGATTACATCAGTTAAGCTACTGTTACATTTTTTCCAGGAGAACTAGTATTTATGAGGTAGATTACAATTTGTTCCCATATGCTTAACCTTCCACTCCTCTGTCTAAAGTGCATCCTCCAAAAGGTACCTGTATAATTTATTGTGACATCTCAGGCACATTTGAGACAACCACAGGGTACTTAACACAATCACAGTCCTATTTATGACTAGTTCAGAGAAGCACACTTGAAAACTATTTAATTGCATTACAGTGAGATTCAATATATTTTTAAAGATGTGTATTTTTTGCAATTTGTCTGGTTGAGCTTATTCATAAGATACTTTAACATCAATTTTTTTACCAAAAAAAATTCATAACTCTTTTCTAGAGGAGGTACAAAGAAAAAAAAAAAAAGCAATTATTTTACCAAGGAAAAATTATAGAATGATATAAGTACTGAAGACAAGAATCATTGCTTCTACTGAGGAATTTCTGTAATTCAGAAAAACTATGTTTTACAACTCCAAAAATAGTGCCTTATCTCTGAATTTCCCAAAAGCCAAGTCAGATATGGCAAGGATTTTAAAAAGTTATATTCTATGAGGGTAAGGAGGCAAATGAAATGCAACTATATTAAATGCTCTCAGCCTTCAGTTTCTATTAATTTCCCAAATAAAGAACAAATTTTGTAATTTAGAGTTTCTATAATATTTACTTTGTTGTGAAGAGATTATGTGTTTATATAACATATACCAATTGTTAAAGTGCAGCATAAAACAGATTAGTTTTTTCTAGCCTAAGCTTGATAGCATCTAAAGTTTAGATATAAACAAGTTTAACAACTCTGCTCCACGATACAGCATTTACAACTAGCATTTCTAGGTCATGCACAGCAGTGCTTGGAAAACAGAAGATACAAAACATATCACCTCTGAATTAGCATAACGGTGGTTTGTTGGTTTTTTGGTTTTTGTTTTTTCTATGAGCATTTACATGGGCATCAGGTTGAAAGAAAAACCTCAAGAATCAGTTAAAAAAAAAATCACTAGATTAATTATAAATACACTATACCGTCACAAAGTGAAATGCATATTTTATTTTCATTCACTGTGACCTACTTACAGGCAGAACTCAGTAAAAAGTCTATTACACCCACAGAGTCAATAGAGTCAATTATGCAGCCTCCATTCTGACAAAAGTGCCACTGATTTTTATGCAAAATTCCTCTATTTTCTCAGCCAAGCGCAGAACTAATGTAGTATCTTTACACACAAATAATCAGATGATAGAACTGAAATTCTGACTGTACTGAGATCAATAGGATATTTGCCACCAGTCTCAATGGAAGGAGATTTTATCAGTACTACCCAATAAGGTGGAAAAGTCACACATCAACTAGCTGTTCCATAGCTAAATACATATATTTTTAAAGTCACTGAAAGCCTTTCAAACCATAGAAAACCATGCAAGATGAAGCAGGGTTTCATACAAGCCTACCAAAATCCTACAGTTTCATTGCTTACAAGCACCCTTCTACCACACGCAGCTCCCACATCTGTCAGCAGGTTGAACACAGTCTCAGTACCTTATTTCCTCTCTGTCATAATTTTGGAGTTGTCACAATCATTATCCTTCCTTCTACTAATCTTCCTCCTGATGCTATTCTCCACCCACACATATAAATCAACCCACATTTTCTTCTGCGGGTGCTTGACCAGTCTGATCTACCTGCACCTGCTGAAGACTCCAGTGCAGTCACAAGAGGAAGTCTAATCTTGTCCAAAGAAGCAGCATCAAATGGTCTCCTGTGTACAGTGTATTAGTAAGATAAATCTGTGACCTTGAGAAACAAACTCCTGTTACCTAATCTCAACAGCTTACTAAAAAATTGTAAGCTTTACAAATAGCCCATAAACATATCTTCAAGTGGAAACTTGTGTGACAAAGGAAATACATGATCAAGATGCTATTAGTTCTCTCTGGGAATTCATACACCACATATAATTTAGTAATTAAACATTTTTGTACGTGGGGCAATCTCCAAGTATCTGCATTTTCACTAGAGAATGACAATATTTAAATATTAATAATAGTAGTAACACTAAGTAATACTTTATCTAGTATATTCTGTGGAAATTCCTTTCAAGGTATGTTTGCATCAAAAAGCCTTTGCAGATCAGACTGAACTAGCTCAGAAACTACTAGTTCAAGGTAGAAACCATACTTGAACTACAAAGAAAATAAGAACAACAATGTAACCGTTTTCCTTAGCCAATAATATAGTTCTCAATTTAACTCAAGTTTATTGCTACTTGGAATTCCTTGTTAAAAGAGAAGGAAGATTGGTGAAGGTCTCAGTATCCCTCCCCTCCTTATAGTGAGACCTTTCCTGACCATTTCTCCCTTTTCAATACGCCTTTCTCTCACACTGACAAAGCTCATCTTTCCAAAATAGTTGCCATGTATCACATATACAGTTGAGATAATACATTCCCATTGATCCCAAAAATAACAAACCTTTCTTCCAGAGGAAGTGAAAAAATAAAACAACTGGACACATCACACAGATACTGTTTCAGGGTGTTATTTTCTTTGCTACTCTCAAGTTTAATATACATTTTGAAATCTGCTACTTCAACCCCAAGAAATGGAAAACCAAGAGGTGTTTATATATAATCACAAGAATTGAGTGCAGATAGCCCCCTTAAAAATTGCACACTCATTGTATGATTAGAAAATAGACAATTATGATACAGGATGCTGCGGGTGCAAAAAGGATCTCCATCAAACAGCAAAGGCGGAACCACGCACCGTTCCCTGCGCTCTGGTCACGAGTTCCAACTACTCAGAATATTAGTTTCACACATTAATAGCAAAAAGGAGGTAGACAGAAGAGAGAGGAAGACAGGAAAATCATACTAAAAAAAAAGAGCTAAACCTAGTTCTGGTTTGCAGAGGAATTTTTGCGGTTTTGCCACCCGGGAGAGGACACAGTGCAGCCCCGCGCTCTGTGCGGCACAGATCTGATCAGGGTCACAAAGCTGAAGTTACATTTGTACTTGTATTATGAAAAGGGAGGAGGACAGGTAGCACAGCCCTGATGGAAATGTATGCAGAGACAAGGCTGGAGGTTTGACACAGCTGATCATTCTCCTCTGCAACAGAAAAGCACCGCTGAGCACAGCAGAGAGGAATTCACTGTTTCAGCATTACCAGAACCCCAAAAGGCCCTGAAAAATGTTTGCTTAGGGCAAACGATGCGGTCACAGCAGTTAGAAACATCATTGAGGAAACCAGCACAGACCAAGATTTCACACCAAAATATCTCTCTAGGCATTTTTCAATAGCAAATTAAAAAAGCTCTCAAAACTTTTTTGGAAAAAGGCTGCAATTTATGAATTGTTATTTAAATCGGGTAATCTGATAGACTAAAGCGCCTCTTTATACCACAAGGTCAACCAGTTTCCTGTCACCTGTTTGGTGGACAAGGCTAAGGTTTTACAGAACACTATAAATATAGACTATTTCCCCAAGTAGTAATGAAATGCAGGCCTAAAGCCATCATACTTTATTTTGATACTTAAAACAAATACTTAAAATCTCAAATTCAGATACTTCGCAGCAACTAAGGCCTTTGTGGACCCCAGTATATCCTTATAATAGCTGTGTCCCATATTAACAAATATTCCCTGCTTTTACAACATTAAGGCAACCTCTTGCTGTGCCTATCTCGCTCTTTCCTCAGCTGGGACGGTAGGCAGTCACAAATCAAGGTAGAAACTGGGGCAGGATGGAGAAGAATCTACCTCTACCAGCTGACAGCTTTCATTTAATAGGAGAATAAGTTGCACAGCAACATTCATGCTTCATTTCTCAGATACTTTTGTGGCAGGAATAGGAAAGGAAAGACAAAAGCTAAAGCAAAATCATCTCAGATCAATGCACTGGACTGCTTCCAATCTTTCAATTCTTTATTACACAAAACAGTGGAGACAAGACTGATTTGCCTTCCAAGGAACTGTGCTGCAGGCTGTAAAAATAAGAGCTGGGTTTTCAGGTAGGAGTTTAAATATCTGAATTCTTCTTTCTGCAGACAATGTGTGTTTAGTAAAGTATTTCAGTCCAAATAAAAGCTGTTATTGCTTCAGGTTAGACAGCAATTCAAATATCAAGAAGGCAACAATACCCTTGGCGGTCTACCTTGAACATCATGTTCCCACTCTTGAATTTAAGCCGCGAGTATCCTAGCGAGCAGAAAGAGCAGCTGAGTGATACGGATACAAGAACTGACTTTCCAAATGGAAAGAGCTTGTAGCTAGGTGATGATATGAAGATGTTAAAAGAAAAACAAAACCAAAAACCCCACAGTGTTTGAAGGTTATGGAACATTTAGAACAGGGACAAGTACTACAGCAAGAAAAAATATATTATCAAGAAAGAGCTTCCTGACAGGAAGGTACATTAAACTAAGAGTATTCTCCCAAATGTCTTGCAGTAACTTGAATGGATTTCTGCCTTTAATCTGAACAAACCCATGAGGGAGTGCTTTGAGATCTACCTAATACAGAAGCCTTAGAATCAAGCCATGAAACTGGACATACATTATGATCAAACAATGACCAACTGGGAGATGAAATGCATTACTTCTAAACATATTTTTAAATTTCTGTGGACATTCTACCCCTCCCTTCCCCCTCCAGGTACAATACAGGTATCAATACAACAAGATAAAGGAAAAAAATCTGCTGGACACTCTGGCAGAGCTAAAGTTAAGCTGACAGTAAACCAAAACAGGCTGTTTGTTTTATTGCCCATATTTACTCAATTCACTTTCCTTTACACCCAGGTGCTAAGTACATGGATACTATTTGATATTCACACAGTCGTTATGCAAAGCCTACATTTTCTTTGTAAGAAAAACTTTTTAACTTTTACTAATGTTCAATACAGAGATGGCCACTAGGAAGCACAGTTGCAAACAGAATAGGGGGAGATTGTCACAGGCAGCCACAAAATATGAAACACACGATGTAAAGACTCAGCATTTCCCAAGATCCAGTCACAAGCAAATCTTAGTGGAAGATGCTGGAGGTTTAGTGCTTCAGAAATTCAGTTACACACATATATACACATACAGAAACAACATCCCTGCGAGACATTGATCAGACATCTTTAAATTACTCATTTGCCCTTCCACTCACTACTTACATCTCTAGAGTGTTGGAGAGATGTGCAATTTTGAGCAACTGACATTAAAAAAGGATTAATGAATCCAGTATGAAGTTTTTCCCAAATTCAGATTCTATCACTGCCTGTCAGCAAAATTTCACTGAGGCCAAGGAAGATTCAAGTCTTCACCAATCAGTACTTAAAGTCTCAGTAGAAGAAAACATTTTTCTTCTGCAGCCTGAAAGAGAAACCATTCCACTGCAGATGAGACCCTAACTTACACACACGTCAGCAGATCTTTGAAATGTTGGTATTTTTAAAGTTCTGTTGTTTTACCAACTAGGCTCCAGGTTGCTGGGATCCTGGATGTCTTTGAGAAGGAAGGCAGGCAGTAAGAAGGAAGGAAGAGATTGTATCTTTTAAAAAGTTGCCATTTCTGCAGCAGCCTTCTCTTGTACAAGAATTCTTTTATAAAGTGTGAATGTATTTATAGCTATTACTACCACACAGAACAAAAGCTCTATCTGGATCATATATTTTTAAAAAATCTGAGAAAGAACTTGTTAGGAATACTGTGTGTTTTCTTGGATTATTCCCAGACTCTGTTCTACGTATCCTATGTAGTCTCAGAATACATATTGTCCTATTTACATTACTACCCATTCACCATTCGTGACAGATAATGACCTATATTTCACATAAATTAAAGCCTGTGTAATAGGAATTAATTTAATATAATGAACAAAGATTTTTTTATACATATATGACATAAGGGAGGTGAGAATGCATTTACAGTGACCGTAAGAACTACAGACATAGTTCCACAGAGCTTTTTTATATTGAAATATCCCAGGATTGGTATCTTACCTGTCTTTTTACATTTTCACTTCACAGCCACATATACTAATACTGTGCTTGTATCATCACAATTTGCTGGATATCAGGGACATTATATTCATAATATGCGAATAGAAAAAGCATAATACAGAAAATAGTGCACGAGGTCTTAGTTCTACACTAAAGGAGCACATGTGAATCCTGACTTGGTATGAAACACACACAAACTGAGATTATAAAACCTAAGATATTATGTGACAAAACTGGTGTTCAAAAATTATCAATACTACTCAGAGCAGAGCACTACTTGTATCAAATGCTATCAGACTTCTTTTAAGACATCTGACTACCCAAAAGAGAATAAAGGACACAAGAAATCAGTGCTAATAAGACATATTAAAAAAGGTATATCTTAGTAACTAAAGATGAGAGATTTCTGGATTTACCTGTATCAAGTTTTCAAATATTCAGCAGTATTTAGCTTCACAGTACTGAAAGACTGCCACAGTACAGCATTCTATTACTGCATTAGCAATTAGCTTGCATTTTATCAGTTATCCTTGGGAACAGTAGATTTAACTATTACTGTGAGCTCAGCATTATGAAGGTATGTTTATGAGGCTTAATGCAGTGAAAAGCCAGAGTACAGCAGCAGCATTTAGGAAGAACTGTAGCACAAGGAATACAGATACCAGTGACAATATGGTGTACAATTAATATTTATCATTAGAATATTCTCACAAACACAGCAATATTAATGGTAACTCCCATTTCCAAATCACTGATTTAAAAATACATACAGTACAACACAGGTTATAGAATTATTCCAGTTTATATAAATAAATACGACTGCTTACATACAAATGTGCTCCTTGGATATTTGCAGTTTTCAGCTCTATGTAAAGCAAGTAAATTATTTAATCACTACATTTTAGAGGAAAAGCAAAAGGACTAACAAATATTAGTTGGAAAATATTTTCATCACACTTCCCTAGGATTTTAACATTCAGAAAAGAGAAGTTGTCTAGTCAGTATTATCACAGTAATTTGTCCTACTGCTGCAGATAAAATAATTTAACAAGTATATAACAATTATATAGTGCCTTACCCTTTCTACCGGTGAACCATAGCATGCAATGACGAAACATAGCAGTGGCAGATGGCATTGGTGTTAGTAAATGTGAATAAAAGGATAATAGCAGAGAAATGGTGACTGGCAGACAAGACACAGAAATGTAGATGAAATGAATGCAAGCTGGTAAATCTTGAAGCAAAGCTCCACCTTTAAGCCAAATGTTGTCTCTAGTCTCCTCATAATTGAGCATTAAGTTCTATTTGGATACAAACTGCAACCTTCAGACCAGTCTTGATTTTCTTCATACAGAAATGCATAACTGTATCTTGATAACGAAGATCAGAAACGTTTTGTAAGCGAAACCCATAATCAGAAGCCCATTACTTTCTCCCCTTGAGTGATTTATTCTCTACATTTTTAATCTCCAAATCCTGCCAGAGCTACAGTCTCTTTCTAGCACATATGTATCCACTGCAGATGTAAATCCCTGCCTAACCTGCAGCACTCCTGGATCCAGAATGTTCTCAGTGTGCTCATTCATGCTGTTCTGTTGCCAAACATTTAAAATCATCCATCAAATACAAGTGGAATCTATTATAAGAAAAAAAACAATCTCTTCTTTCAGCTCACCCTGAAAATGGAAGGTTTTCTGATCAACAGTTATTGTGAAGGTGCTGTCGTCCTCATCGTCTATACCAATCACAGCTCCCTGTGAAACAAAGAACAAAATCCTGATAAGGCAAGCAGTGACATCAGCAGCACACACTCTATCACTACACCACTGGAATTTAAAAAGCATTGACAAATCAGAAGCAAACTGAATACAGTAAAGAGCAGACAGATTCTCTGGTTAGTCATAGGATGCAAGTCAGTTATTTAAAATACTAAATTTCTACTTGCAGAAAAAAAAAAGAGTAATTATTTGTAAAACTGATTTTCTGGATAATAATATGTATCTTTTATTTTTGTAATGGAGGTGATTTTATGCTACAGCATCACTATACTGAACAGTTTTCTACTATATTCCAACTTATATTTTAAAGATTGGGGAGGAATATTTCATAAGTACTTTCCATGTATAAAAATACAAATTTATAGATACTCTACAAAAAGAAGCTCTTGACCTGATTTTATCTACCAGTCTATGAAAAAAATAAATCACTCTAGCAGAATTAATTTAGCCCATGATGTCATGTCACTAGTACACTGGATGATCTAATTTTCAGTCCCTAAGTAAATATTAACAATAAGTCATCAGAATATATCAAAAGCAGCTAGCTTTGTCTTCTAATTCCTCATGAATTATTAGACAGGAAAGCAAATAAATTCTAGAGTTAAAGGCCATTTGTGCTTAGTTATTTACAAATCTATCCACATCTTCATTCCTGTCCCCCTCCCCCCAACACTTAATAAATAACACAGTTTCACCAGGAGAAGGCAACACTGAAAAAAGAACCACTCCAGGCCTCTGCCAACCCTAACAAATTACAACATTTACTTCAAAAATCAACAATGGATTTACTCAGTTTCTCTTTTTCTTCTCCAGCAGACATGGCATCAGGATCTGTTTTATCCTTCCCCCTCCCACAAAACAAACATCACTGGAAGGTGCACATATTTAACAGGTAAAATCTGTCCTTACTGCCACAGTTATCAGCAAGTAACAGTAGTATGAATGCCTGTGAGCCAGTTCCAACAAGTGCTTCACTTCATTCACTCAATTATCACACAGCAACTGCAGAGTAGGCAGTCAGGTATACATCACACTGGCCAAAACATAAGGATTGTTTTGGTACAGACTTTGGGGAAAAGGGATCTCAATCAATCTTATTCACACACATTTTTCATAGCCCTCTATGAGGTTTCTGGCCAGTGGTCCCAGCTCACATCTAGCTGGGACTATCACAGGCACCACAAAACAGAGCGCAAGGAACAGGTCCTGTGTAAGAACAGCACCAACCACGTGTAATTCAAGGCTATGTAGCAGGAAAGGAGAGCTCCAAAATCTCCAAACTGTTTTATCATCCCTTCAGTGCCAAAAATGTACCACTTCTCCAAAAGAGTACCCTCCACAAAGGCTTTTCAAGGACAGCTCTGTGTTTACTATAAAAGAGGCATTTAAAAAGAATACCCAAGCCAGTATAATTCTGAACACTTTTAGTGCCAGGACATAACACCAACCAGATGACTAGCCATTACATTTGGAGAGTATCTGGTAATCATGCAGTGTGCCAGCAACATGACATGATGGGCCAGATTCATTTTGCCAGAATGACTTTTTTTTTTTAAATATACTAACAGATAAAAAATGTCTGGCACTTTAAGTACTTGTTTTGCTATGCAATAAATCAGAGGATCATTGCAACTTGTACAATATAATTCTTCTCACCAGCTAGATCAAAAATGGTAAGTCAGACAACAAGAACATGACCAAGTCATTCCCCCCAGAGAATACAGGTAATACTAATGTAAGGCTAAAAAGGTGAGACTAGGACAGCTAAATCCTGCCTCCATCCTGAGTGGTGGGAGGAAACTGAGGAGAAGTGTCCTGGTTAAAGTACCACAAGAAGGAAGAGCACACCACTGCCTGTGATCTCAGCACAAAGCTGCATACAGTGCACACATTCTAATGGCAATGCTGAGGCAAAGGGGCTGAACCATAGAAGATGCTTCTCTTTTAATATAAATAGTACATATGGACAAGTAAAAGAAAAACAAAAGTGTGAAAGCTTAAGTGGATATTCCAGAAAACCTAAGCAGGCCCTTAGCATAGTATAGGTGACACAGATTCCTCTATGAACACACCTTCCTAAGTACACTATGACAGCCAACAAAATAATTTGAAGATGAAAATTCAGGCACATGAAACGTGTATCAAGAGCAAGAAAGTGAGGAACAAGTTTTTAAAAATCCACTCAAGAAAAAAAAAAAGGAAGTATTTTAGTCAAATTGCTTAAATTACATGTTTGTTTATGTTCACACCTCCAGTTGCAAATGAACAATTACTCTAAACAGAAAACCCCTTTGATAGAATTTCAGACTGCAGAAGCCCATCTGTTCAGCTATCAGTATCACTGTCATCTGCCAGAAGAGCTGCTTTACAAAAGCAGAAAAAAGAAAGATTCCTTCCTCCCTCACACAAAAAAACCCAACCCTTACACCTTCAGAGAAAGGATGGAGGAGTCAACAAATCTTCAGAAAACTCCAACAAGTAATTTGGGGTGGGAGAGTAGCAGATAGGGGAGGAGAAAGGGATATTTTATGTTAATTACATGTAAAGATGGATCATGCAATATTGAACAGATTGTTCACTTTTAATATTTCCTAAACTGACAGGCTGAGACCAACCTCCACAGTAGCAGGCTCACACCACTATTAAAGCACGCATGGTTCTTCAGGCTACTTTTCCTACGCAATGCAAAAAATGTCCTCAGGAATCTTTGGGAATCTCATGTTCTAGACAGTGGTTTGAGTTTACATTACCCTTAAAGAAATTCTAAATTAAGATACCAATACATTAAACAGGGGAAAGTGCAAAAAAGCCATCTGGAATCCAGACAAATGGAGATCCTCTGTATGAATCTCAAAAGGCTGCAGGTACCCCTTTATTACGCCCACATAAATATTAGTAAGGAGTAACAACAGAAGGGAGGGATAACTGGAAGAAGTGGAGTTTTGCTGCAAACACTCATCACATTGTGTGTCAGACCACAGATCACCTTCCCTATACTTCTCTTACTTCAAGACTCAAAATGCTCCTCATGCACACTCATTATCCTCCTGACTCCTTCCCCCTGTTTACCTCAGCTCTTCACGAGACTGCTGTATGCTGGAACCAGAGATTCTATGAAGAATGGGAGAAAATATAGAAAAGGGACTTGTGCAAGAAATATTTTTGGTATGTGCATGACCACAAGGTAGAAACTAGGCATGTGCAAAGACACCACAGCATCCCCACCTCACTTCAGTACTGTTATTTCAAGCTACAAAAGCAGCACTCAAGGTTAAATGTTCCAAGTACCTCAGACAGGTAACACTCAGCTTTCCCACTCTGCATCTTCCTACCTCTGTTTCCCCAATTTGTACCCCCATCAGCTGACATTTCAAAAACTGCCTGCTGTGTACAGAACACACAGGTATACACGTATATATCTCCACACACAAAGGAAAGAGAACAACAAACAACTTTTTCATAGCGTGCTACTACTAACCCATCTTACTCTGTATTCAGCCCAGCATGTCACTTGACCTCTAATGTTTTCTTTCTTTAAATACTTTCACTATTTCAGTATTTTGCAGAGTCAGGAATAGAGCCCAAACCTCAAAAGCCTCCATGCAGTTCTCTCCATTAGGCCATATTATACACAGTAAGTCATTAAGTACTGAATAAAACAACACTTACCCTGAGTCTAACACACCCCCGGCGTGATCCTCTCATCATCTTGTCTTTTGACTGAAACAGAAAAAAACAGATCACTGGATTAACAAATTGCAGTAAGAATTGCAAGAAGTTAGTTATTCAAAGCAATTGAGAAAATAATAAAGTATTTTTGTATACTGTTTTACTGACTGATTAAACGAGATGCAAATTCTGTTACAAAATAGGTTGGTTCTCACACAAAATAAAGTAAACCACCATGGTCTGAAAAAGTAATCCTCCAGAAATAAGAATACAATATCCCACTTCACGGACTCGGGTAGAATTGTCAGTAACTTTCTGCCAAAGTCCTCAGTGTCATTGGGCAACAGTGATAAGCTCAAGCAGCACACACACAAACTCTTTAAGCAAAAGAAACAAAGAAAACTTTTCAGTCACCCTCAATACTCACCCTCAACTTGCATCTGACAGATGCAAATCATCTTTTGGTTTTTAACTACATGCACACACTTTCTGGTTTTTAAATGATAAATGACCTGCCATTGTAGCCTCATCTGCAAAGGTAGTCTTGTCTGATACAATCCCTTCTCTCTTACCACACGAATATTCAAACTAGATTCTATCAGGTCACAAAAACACAGCTATCGCTGGTGTCTCATGAGCAGATTCTCTTGCTGTCATCTTCTAAAATACCCACTTCTTTCTACCCATATCTTAACAATTCCATCTGGACAACATATTGATGTGATTATGATCAGCCCTGTTTTCACTGAAGCCATTAGACAATGAAATCTTATTCATCTAAGTGGGAAAAAAGACAGTACCAGCCTTAACAGCAACAAATTATTCTTCATCTGCTACATATTTGACATATAGCTACAAGGAAAGCACGAAGCAGTCACAGCAAGTCCTGTTCACGAAAGATAATTTTAAAATATAGCAATCAGAGCTTCCAATAATGTTTTCGCTGATCTCTCACTCAGTTCAGCCTCTAATTTGTCAGAGCTGTCTTCTGAATGTTAGAAACCATCAGTATTAATCTATTTGTTTTCACATCAATGCATGTTAGCTGGTCAAAATGAAATGGATGTGAAGACCAGCAGTGCACCAATAAGGTATTCTACAGACAAACTATTTTTTTGTAGATTTCCTGAATGAAAACCTCTACATAGGGAAGATTTTTTTTAAGATGTTTTTTTAAAAAGCTCAAAACCAGGAAAGGATCTAGGCACAAAGTTACACCAATCATTTTCTATCAGAAATTGTGTGTACGTGGGACACACCTCACTAGAGTAGACTCTTATTATTTACACTCGCTGCCTTGAGTGCTCTCCTCACACGGGAGGACACTACAGAGAGCTTATTACTCCCTCTGGTGGGTTCAAGAAGAAATATTGGCATTGTCTTCGCAGGAAAGAAAATATCTGCACTGAGGATGCAACTCTGCAGCAGCAGCTGACAGAAACCCATCAGCTCTGACTGGCCGGATCACACCCTCCGCGCTCTCCGGCCTGCCAGGCAAAGCGTTCCCAGCCCGCTGGACTGAGCACAGGCAGGGAAACAAACCCGACTGAAAGCAAAGGTGGCAGAAGAGACATTGAGTTTGGTTTGGTTTAGATCCCTCACCCAGGGAAGCACAGGGAAGATGAGAGCTAGTCCTAGGGCAAGGGAGGGCAGAATCCCAACAACCCTGGTTTCCACTGTGCAGACTATCAACTCAATTGCAAAAGACGCTGTAAAAGCCTTATTTTTCATAGAATCATAGAATCCCAGACTGGTTTGGGTTGGAAGGGACCTTAAAGATCATCTAGCTCCAACCCCCCTGCCATCAGCAGGGACACCTTCCACTAGACCAGGTTGCTCAAAGCCTCATCCAACCTGGCCTTGAATACTTCCAGGGAGGAGCAGCCACAACTTCCTTGGGCAACCTATGCCAGTGTCTCACCACCCTCACAGTGAAGAATTTCTTTCTAATATCTAATCTAAACCTACCCTCTTTCAGCTTAAAGACATTTCCCCTTGTTCTGTCATTAACTGCCCTTATGAAAAGTCCTTCCCCAGCTTTCCTGTGGCCCCTTCAGGTACTGGGAGGCCGCTAGAAGATCTCCCCGGAGCCTTCTCTTCTCCAGGCTGAACAGCCCCAACTCTCTCAGCCTGTCCTCACAGCAGAGCTGCTCCAGCCCTCGCATCATCCTTGTGGCCTCCTCTGGACTCGTTCTAACTGGTCAATGTCTCTCCTGTGTTGGGGGCTCCAGAACTAGGCGCAGTACTCCAGGTGGGGCCTTACGAGAGCAGAGTACAGAGGGAGAATCGCCTCCCTCAACCTGCTGGCCACACTTCTCTTGATGCAGCCCAGGACATGGTTATTGGCCTTCTGGGCTGCAAGTGCACATTGCCGGCTCATGTTGAACTTCTCATCTACCACCACTCCCAAGTCCTTCTCTTCAGAGCTTTTCCTTGTACATCACATTTTAATGGAAAGGAAATTAAGTTTAAACATTATGATGTTCTTAGTCTGCAAAAAGGTTCACAAGATAAATCACAGGTTCAGAGCCTGGTCCTATATACTTAAAAATTTCCTCATCTTCAGACAGAGCTTAATTGGTTAATACCAATTATAGTGATGAGTTAAATCTAATTCATTCTACCTAAGTGGAATAAAGCACCTATCATTCTAGTATCCGAGCTCCCTGTGCACTAAAGCTTGCAGCTATCATCACACAGAGTGCTGCCACAGCAAATCATTTACTGATTGCTGCAGCAGAGCACTTTAAAACGTAACTCAGGTGATGTTTTAGATTTGCCCCTTTGCCCCCACCAAGTAAGATATTATTTAAAAATACAATTTGAACAGTTTCCCCTTAGAGCATTATGTTTGACTCTTTGGTTGAAGGGCAAAAAATTAGGCACGGGTATCCAATATACCCCATACTCAGTCAAATATTCTCGGATAAATACAGCCATCCCATAACCGTGTTGAGGAATGGTTCCATTTCACTGAACAAAATCTCATACAGCAGAAAGACATCTCTGAATGGCTAATTAAAAGGTCACACGTTACTTTCTTTTTATATTTAAAGTTTTAATATGTAGCTATCTTTTTTCAGTGATCAGTTTTATAACCAGACGAAATGACACTATCAATAAACTTTCAATACACAGTGTACTGATTTTGATGATAATGGACTTGAATATGTTACAAGCAGACAGCAACATGAGACAAATTTCAGGTGAAACTCAAATAAAAATTTCTAAGAATGAACAAAGCTATACAGTAGTACTCACTGTAGGTATTTCTTAAAAAATATGGCCTTTATTGGTTTATTTTTTTATATCCAGGCAGTGAAGTTGATCAAATACAGAACTGATCTAACATAAGGCATTTCAGGTAACCTACAACATCTTAGAAAAATTAAAATAATGTCTGGGTCCATTTAAAAAAAAACAAAACAAAATTAAAATTCTAACTCCTCCCCAAAGGCCTCCAGCCTTCCTTCCTCTTTAGAACTACTATTATCTCATTTGAGTTTTAGCTGTTGCATGGGAAGTTTAAGATTTCACCAGAAAACCCAGCTGCCATCTGCCTCCAAAACTGCTCAGGCAGAAGTTCTGCTTGTGCAGGAGTGCACAGAACTTGAAGAGGCACATTTTTGACTCACACAGCGCTGTCAAGGAAATGTCTAACATAAGTACACAAACGAGAAAAATCACTATGACATTTATTTCCCCTTTAGGGATAAAGAACCTGGAACAAGCTCTATTTATAAACAGTGATTTTTGCAGTTTAACTACATCTACAGACTAAACAGCCTCTATCTGCAACAGGGCTGGGTATCTGATCCCCATGTTTATCTTTTCAAATTTTTAAATAGTGATTGCTATTAAAAGTTTATACTGTATAATTCTAAATGATTTTAAATAAAGCTAATTCCTAAATTGTCTCTCTCACCTGGCAATTCATTAGCTCATTAGACTCAACCTAACTACTGTATACCCAACCTGCATGAGGAAAGACTTTTAAATAGCTAGAAACCTTAAACTGAATTGTAATCTAACAACAACAAAAATTGATTCTCTAAATTGCTACTGCTTTTATTTTGCACATCTAACAGAAAAAAATATAAAAAACATGCAGTGGATGAGATTTTGCAGGTAAGTGAAGAGATTTAGTACTGAACTGGTTTCTTTTGGATCCACAGTTAGGACGTGATTTGTACTCTTCTGATATGCCAAACTGCACCCATCTTGATCCAGGTCCTACATGAGCACCCAACTACATTTCATCAAATTAATGGAGCAGACAGCATGGCTGGCTTTGAGAGGACAGATGACAACGCATTTCAGAGTGCCAGTACAAAATTAATCCACCAAATATTTTTTAACAAATCTGAACAGCCACAATACATTTATATTGGATGAGAAATGCCAGTGACATGCACTGCAAAGATCAAGGATTGGGAGACCTAAAACCAGACCCACAACCTAACTACTAAAGAGGAGTCAACCACTTAAATTAAAATCCTGCAACAATTTATTCAGTGCATCAAAACCTGTGAAACCAAGTTAAAACTACGTACAAAATTTGTGCTGCATAATAGCCACCGATATTTTTTATCCTATGTCCATAAATTCAGAATGCTTTTTCTTATTACACCTAGGTTGCTTACAGTTTTGTCTGGTTTTATTAAGACTCACTGAGCTGTTTGTAGTGCATGTGACAGATCAAGTCACTACAGGAAAAAGCATCACCTCAGCCGAGAATGAAAAGTAGAGACCTCAAAGGGAACGTTTGTGCAAAAGCAGAGGTTTTTTTCCCTGTTTTCTTAGTATTTTTCCACACAGCTGTTGGTTGAGGAACTGTATTTGGAAAAAGCAGGAAAACACATTCAACTGAAAATCTCTGTCATAGAGGCACTGAGCCATGACTCCAGCTTCAGAGACATCATTTGAAATCAAGTTAACAAGATATGTTTTCAGTTCACCATCAAAGGTTAATGAACGTGCTGCAAAATCTAAGTGCCCCTCCCCAATATCTGGATTATACAATCCACAAGCAGTACAGTACAACACAGTACAACCAGTATTAAAGCTGCCAACTAGCAGCAATCTTTAAAAAGCATGAGGGGAAAAATATTTTTACACCACCACATCTACTTCCTCCTAACGACTGTTTTCACACAGATTTTGTTCCTGAAAGCATTCAGCCAGCATATGGTTTTAAAAGTAGTTTGATGGAATGATTAACAAAACAACAACAGAATATCTAAGCATTTAAATCTACTATTTAAACATTTATTGGTGCAAGAACCATTAAGAAGATGGGAGGCTACCCAGTTTTGTTTCAAGAATACACACTATGGAGTTGCCATAAACAACAATCTTTCCTTTGCAACCTTCCTTCACTCCACAAGGCAGCTGCTTACAACTTTTGAGTTCTCCTTTCAACACCACCAAATGTCAAATATCCACAAAGTTTTAAAATATTTTAAGGAACTGACTTTCCCTGACCCTGGGTTTAGCATTGTTTGCAAAGCTATGCCAGTTCTGCTTTCAATTTATTATACAATTCAAATATTTATTTAAAGAGTACACTTAAAACAAGAATTTAGATTTGATATCCATCCTTGAGGGGCTCTCTGGATTATTTCTACAGGATTCCCAAGGGTACTCAAAGCTATAGGTGATGTGTATTTGAGACAGCACTTCTGACAGAAAAGACAAAAAAACCCCAAATTACATTCAACTCCCTCTTCCTCCCTAGCCATTTCTTTGTCTTCATGCTATCTCCCAGTGTCATGCCAACACATATTTTTACACTGACTTGTAGAAAACAAATGACAGAACAAATTCAGCTGAAAAAATAAAACAGTAGAAAGTTATTTTTTTAGCTAGAATCCAGCTCATGGAACAATTTTACAGCCCCTGTGCCAGCAGAAGGCAGAAATGAGCCACTTCAAGACTCTTCTGTTAAATATTGTCAGTGCAGCCAACTACATGCTGAAAAAAACACAGTGCTTCAGCAGACTTACATTTGCTATACATTGGTGGCACAAGCAAGTGGAAAACATTGGTAGATTCACAAATCAAAGAATATTGAGGGAAAAAAAAAAGTAATTTGTCAAACCATTGGTCAAACTGATCCAAAATGGCACACAGTCATATAGTTCACATTTTGCTCTTCAAAAAAAAAGAAGAAAGTAACCATTTACTGATATCAGACAATCATTTATTCAGGCAAAACCATGTAATGACAATATTTTGATTACAAGTCCAGATCATACTCTCTGAAATATATAATTCATAAATAAATTTAAATAAATGTAATGATAAGCAAATGTGAGGATGTACATTTCTATACCGAAAGAGGAAAAAAACAACAAACTACAGAAGAAGTGGGAAAAAAGTAAAGAATTTGGCATTGTAAAAAGCCTTTGTAAAACAACTTGGAAATGCATGAGACATTTGCATTCAAACTTGCAAGAAGTACTACTAGTGTTCACTGCAGTACAACTAAATAGAGAGGAAGGAATACACAACTGAAAATAGAAATAAATGTGAACATTAAATTCTCTTTTTTTTCTGACTCAGACTTGATGTAAAATCTTTTGCCTTGCCCCTTGAAAGTTTTAATCATGTCAGAAATGTAAATTTAATTGAATTCATTTGCTTCTGATGTATGTATCCAAAACTTATTTAGGTTAACATCTACTCATTTTACCAAAAGACAAAGCATACTAATTAAGGTGTTGGTTTTTTTTTTAACAAGTGCAATACCACTGCACACTAACTCTGTTTGAATGTTTATTCCACATTAAGGGCACTTTTGCGCACTCTATTTTAAGTTACTACCGAAGAAGACTAAATACAAATACAACAGTGGAAAGACAGACCTATTAAGAGACATATGTTTCTGGATTTAGCTCCGATGGAAAGTTCAGCTGCATCAGAAGTTATTACCCTGCAGTTTTCTACAGCTCCTCTGCCAAAGGTTAATTGGCTATCAGATCTACCGGAGAAAGTGGCCCCTGCACACGCTGCTTTCCAGACTGAAATGAGCTAAGAGTCTGTGAGAGGTGATGAGCAGGTAAAAGCTGATCAGTTCACTGTCATCTCCTCTACCAGCAAAACTGTTCCCAGATTGCACGTCTGTACAGCCAGGTTGAAGCAATCTCAGCCTACCCCACCCATGCATTACGCTCATAGGGAAGGGCCGGTTTCAGGCTCAAAAATCATTTGGTTACATTTTCACAAGCTGAGCAAGGCAACCGTATTGCTTCAGACTGAAACTGGCTCAGAGGGAAGAGAGCACACGACCCTAAAGGGTACATGATCACATGGATCAGCCTTTAATTCAAAATACAAGTCGCTTATACAGAATCCCAACACGTCATTTCCTCACATAAGGTGTCCCTGCTGATGGCAGGGGGGTTGGAACTGGATGATCTTTAAGGTCCCTTCCAACCCAAACCAGTCTGTGATTCTACAATAAGTAAAGCCCCCAAACCTGATAACATTCCAGATTAATGTTGTTCATCTACCACAGCCTCACAAACTACCATTCAAGATTTACTCCTCTAAAACTAAAGGCAGAGCTTGAAAGAAGCAGCATCCCACTGCATCCTGAGCGCTAATATCAGTACTTGTGGGTCAGCTGGGACTTGATGGGAACTATCTTCCGAAGCCCTGCTCCAGCTGAGCCCACAGCCCGAGGAGTAACCACGCCAGCACGCGGGAAGCAGCGTGCGTGCTGAGGAGCAGCTCTTTTGGCAGCCAGTCTTTCAACGTGACACGCGCTCCTGGGTACAAGAATGAATTCAGACGTCTAGAGAACGGCATAACACATACTTCACAGACATATGTGCAGAAAAGAGAGCACGTGGATAAGGAAAGCATTCTAAAGTAAATGTCAACTGTGGGCATTCCTTAGTGCTAAAGGTACACAAAGCGGAGAATATGATTTCTTGAACTCAACTTGAATTTTTAGGACAGGTAGTTAAAAAAAAAAAAAAAGGATTTTTAAATTTCTGAACTAAAAGTCATTATAATAACAGAAAATATAATAATTTATACAAAATAATGAGTATGTAGGAATACCTAATCACAGGAAATAATTAATTATAAGAACTGATTTTCATTAACCAGGTGAAGACCACAGAATGAAAGTCAGCGCAATGACCAGAATTATTATTGTACGCACCAGTCATCAGCAAATGTTTCTATTTCTGTAGCTGAGCATTAAATGACTTTGTACCTTGGACCTCTACTTAGACAGCACTTAGTAATTCTTCTCAGTCAAACAGTTGACATTTGAACAGCTATTTAAAAGCAACTATAAAAGCACTTTTATTTCTCTATTCCTATTCCAGATGAGGGATTTTGAACCTACATGAGCCAAAATTGTTGGAGAGTCTGTAACTGTTTTATGCTGAGAGCCTTATAAACTCCCAGCTCTGGGGAGACAAGCTCTCTCCTCGTAGGAAATCCAGACTTAGGGGGGAAAAAAAAAATATATGCAACGCTACTGTATGAGCATACCTTCACAGACAGCATGCTACTCTGAGTTATTTGCTGTTAAATCTATTACAATTTACTACAGTATGTGCTTTACCTAGACTGACACACTAATTGCTTCATGCTAAGAAAACTTATCTGTGCATGCATGTGGTTCAGCCGGTTAGCCTTCTCATTTAAGGACATATCTTTGAAAAAAACAACAAAAAAAAGAATTTATACTGTTAAAATATTTGTAATTTAATTCACACTTTTATATAAGAAGCTGAACAAGCTGAACAAGTCAGGATCTGTCAGTGGTTACGCAGAACCAAAAAGAGTGAAGGAAAACATCTCTGTTTCCTAATACGCTGCACTTTCAAAGTTGGTGCTCGCGAGTAGGAAGTGCTCGGCAGAAAGACGAAAGTCGATCTCGGGCCGGGAAGCGGCCGCCGCTGAGGCCGCCAGCTCGGCACCCCGCGAGGGCTGAGGGGGGCAGAGGCGACCGCGGCCCCGCGCAGACAGTTCCCAGCCGAGCCGCCCGGGAAGGCGACACCCCCACGGGCCCGTCGCCCGGGCAGAGCGGCCAGACCACAGCGGGAGCAAGTCCCCGGGGGACTTGCAGAGGTGCGCGGAGGCAGCGGGACCCAGGAGCCCGGGACCACCACCGAGCGAGCCACTGGACCGCCCGCAGCCCCAGCCCCGCTCCCCCGGGGCAGAGGGGTCCTCACCCGCCCGGGGATGGGCGCGAGGCCCCGGGGCTGGGGGGCTGCGCGGGGCTGGGGGGCTGCGCGGGGCTGCCGAGCCCCCCCCGAGCGCTCCCCGCGCGGGGGCACCGGCCACTCCCGCCCAACGACCCCGCCCCGAGGCCGCCCCCTCCCCCTGCGCCCGCCACCAACAATAACAACGGCGCTCGCCCCCACCCATCAATCTCCCCGCAGCGCCGCCCCATTGGCTGCTCCCACCGCCTCCTCCTTCTCCATTGGCCGCCCGAGCACTCACACCGCCCCGAGACCCCTCCCCACCCCCACCCTGCGCCTCAGCCGCTCTCCCGGCTCCGCGCCCGCCCGGCCCGGCGCTGCCCCTCACCGTGTAGTAGGAGAGGAGCCCGGCGTTATAGTCCAGCACGAACCAGCGGTACTGCCAGCCCTTCATCACATTGGTCCATTTGCTGAGCGGGCCCTCCATGATAGACGCCATCTTAGGCACCGAACCGGCACCACCAGCACACGCGCACCCCGCCCGCGCGGTGAGGGGAGCCGGGCTGAGACACGGCGGCCGCCAGGAGGGGAGAGGGCGGGGCACGCAGCGAGGGGGCGGGGCCAGAAGCCACACTGCCCCGGGGGGCGGGCGGGGAGAGGGCGTGGTTTGCGCGCGGTTTGCGCGCGCAGCGGGGACGCGCGCTGGTGGGGTGGGGGCAGGTGCAATGAGCCGAGCCGAGCCGGGCCGGGGGCGAGGGAGCCGGGCTCTGGGGTTTGCGGCCGTTCGCTGAGGGATCCGCCCCCTGCCGCGGCGGGGCTTCCCCTCACGGCTCTGGGGAGGCAGAGGGCGAGGCGTGAGGGAGCGCGGGGCGGTGGCAGCGGGGCGGTGAGGGCGCGGGGCCCTGGTGCTGCGGTTGTGTGAGGGCGGGAGGGTGTTCTGCCGCCCCCGGGAGCCCTTGGCACCGTGTCGCTGCTCTCGCTGTTGTGCTTGTCCCTTTGCCTCTCTCTTGTTTTCCTGTCCAGAGTGCCTGTTGGGCTTATACCAGTCGAGTCCAAGGGCCTGGGTCTGCTGAAGGGGCCATATGGCCAGGGTCCAGGGTGTGTAAAAAACATTCAGGACCTGAGATAACCTTCAAAGGGTAAGGCTTGAGCGGGACACAGCTTTCCTGTGGTCTGATCCAAGAATGTGGAATGGATTCCCCAGGAGCCGTGGACAATTGCAAATCTGTTGTTCAGTGCAAGGCATGTTCTTTGGCACTGATCTTCTCTGACATAAGTACATAACTTCAGCTGTACTTTAGCATAAAAAATTCAAAAGGATACTCATGTTCCTTCCTAGGGATGGACAATGTAGCAGCAGAAACAGTGCTTTTACCATGAGCTTTGTGTTTGCCACGCAATTTCTGCAGTATTCACGGGATAACTTTTTCCTTTTTTCAACCGAATATAAAACCAGGGGGGGTTTCTTTATTATTTTAATATAAAAATCCCTTTATAGTAGGGCTGAGATAGGTCTAGTGTCTTAAAACATTGTGACTATAATAAGATAATTTTAATAGAAAAATCAACCCAGTTACCCTTTTTGTGACAAAGAATCACTCAAGGGCAGAGCTTCTGTGTTCGATTTTAGAAAATAAGAAATACTTCCATATTTGTAATTCATCTCTCCATTTCACATGTCATACTACTTACTAGTTTGTTACCAAGTGGAATTTGTAGCGTTGACTTTATAATATCCCTTGGAGTCACCTGGTGGAGTGTTTATGCATGTGGTGTTACCAGTTTAATCTAGCTAATGCACAATTCAGTCTTGTTAATTTTGATAACATTCTTTTTCAAGCTGCATATGACCTTAGTAGTCTGTTTTCTTCTTTAGTTTCACTGACTAAACAAAGCGTGGCTGCCTAGAGATTATACCCAGGCAAGCAAAACAAAAAACATCAGATGGTGCCAGAACATTACTAGTACTGCCATTTAAAGCTGTAGTTGGACTGGAGCTTTGTTATCTCACATCACTGCTTTGACTGCATTCTACCACAAGAGTTGAAACTATGAAAAGAGCTTGTGCAAAAAACCTCTTGGCTTAACTGTGAAAGGGCTGTCTGTAGGCAGAGCATTCTCAAGGAGACATTCTCGACAGAAGAGCTTTTTATTTACCTTGGTTTGCCAGAGGCTGAATTTGCTGAGCTTCGGCACTCGCTCAGTATCTTACTAGTTCTTTGTTCTCTTTGACGTTTTTGAGGGAAAACGTGCCAAGGACTTGTCTCTGCTAGAAAAAGCACGTATTTTAGCTAGCTCAATTTAGCTAAACCTTAAAAGCCTTAGAGTAGATGGAGAAGTTGTGTTAACAGGTGTTAAAGGGGAATTCATCTTGAGGTTTCTTTTAGAAATGTAGTGTGGATGTTCTCTTTAGGTAATTTGGTAATTTTTTTTTCAAAAAACCCACACAAATTGAAATAAATATTTATGAAATGGTAGTCTGTTAGCAGCATTCAGACACAGTATCATATAGTTTTATGTACTTTCTTGACATGTCAGGATGATGTGTCTCCTGTGTATATCAGATTACTGCAGTATATATTAAACACGGTTCATAAAGGCATTGCTGAAGGGATTAGGCTTAATTAGCTAGATCCTTCTGATAAAGATTCTAGATGCCCATTCAAGTTGTTTTGGAAGATCAGTGCAAACATTTTAGTGCAACAAACTGAAATCAGCCACAACTGTGATATAACCTACCTTTATATACTTTGTATATTACATCATCCTCATCAATGATTTTGAATAAAAAATTATTTGAAATATAAGTTAGTTACTTCCTTAACAGAAGAATTTAGTTTGCTGTAACACATTCCATCTGTATCCAGTTTGGAACAGTTACAAAGAGCTGTTATTTTCTGTAATTATAGACAGTTTTATTGTGGTGTTCTCCATATTTTACAAAACTTAAATTAGACTAGTATGTCACCTTCTTTAACATGAGTATGCCGCCCTCTTTAACATTAACTAGAGTACTTACTGTCATCTGAGAGAGCTGGGTACTACAGAGATCAACAGAACTGGGTGGAAAGCAGCAGCTGTTACCTTGCACTGCCTTTGTTTTATACACTGCTCCATCAGCTAAAAATCTTGTCCAGCATTACTCTTTTGCACACAGAGGCCTCAATTAAATTATCTCGCAGTAGAGTCCCAGCCACACACAGATTTCCTGACCAGCTACAATGTTTAGCCCATAAAGTGGCCGCTGGAGTACTCGGGCTGTCCCAGCAGGACATCGAGGGAAACCTCAGATGTGCCCAACACTTACTGGGTTTTCCAGGACATCCCAACTTGCACCCTGCTTTTAAAAAATTCTTGTATGTTCTTTTCCTTTGTCCACGCTTGTCTGATAAATTACATTTGTGGGTTTTTGGTCATTACAGTTTAAATCTAATATGGTTTCTAGCCAAGAGGAAGGTACTGCTGATTTAGAGTAAATACCAGTGAAGGACCAGGGTAAAGGGAATGAGGAGCAGGAGCATACTGGAAGTCTGGTTCTTTAAGTGGAAAATACTTTTCTATATTGTAAGTTTTCCTGAAGTTATAGCTGAACTACCTTTGAAGAACCTCAGTGATGTAGTTGTGTGGCTTGTGGGTTTCCTTAAGGGTGTCTGGGAGTGTGACTGGCAGCAGTGAAAGTAGCTTTAGCTTCTCCCAACAGCTGCAATTGCTTGGGCTTCTGCAAAACATAAGGAAGCCATTTGAGAAGAGAACAAATGACATTTTGTTTCCTTTTCTTTTCCCACTTCAGAAATGGGCTGGTAGTTTCATTTTATATTTCTTGTCCTATCAGATCACTGTGTCAACTACTGACAACATAATCATCATAATTAAGAAATTATGTTTTAGCCTGATGGTATGATGGGTTTTTTTCTGTGTGTTGATAGCAAGTAATGTCTTTTATTTGTACCTTCAGGAAAAAAATTTTCTCTACTTGATTTTTTTTATGGGTAACAACTGCACTAATAATCTACAATCAAGTAGAAGATGAAGCCTTCTGAGTAATCTTCAGTCTCCTGCTACTGTCCTTTAAAGGTATTTTCTAGTCTCCTTGCCTATGCCAACTACACTAAGAATAGGAACAATGTCACAGTCTGAACATTTTTTATTTTATTTCTTCAGAATTATGTTTGGTTTAGGAGGTTACAGAGAGGAAGATAGATGGGAGAGAATCACCTTTACCCTAAAAGCATTCTTAAAAGAGGATAATTAAATCAAGCATGACAATAAGTGCCATTGTAAGTATATTTTCTGAATAGATTTATTATACTGTCACTGGTTTTAATACAAATGTTTGTGAAAAAATTTTTTTTGCCAATTCCTGTATGATCTCAGCAAATAAAAGCCATTAGCAATAAATTTTCCCAATCTTGTCCATTTTAATGTAGGCTCTGATCTTCATGAATTGTCATAAATTCTTTTAGGTCAGGGATGAGGAACCTTACTGAGGGCTAAGCAGACCTTTCTGAGACTTCTAAGTGACTCTATGTTAGCATATACCAGAAAAAATTCTATTACCATAGGTTGTATGGAATTAAAGTCCCCAGGCCTCAGAGCCCCTGTTCCGTTTCTGCTAATAGCTTATAGCTGTGTTTGGACTGGGTTTCACAGGAGAAGGGATGTTCACTTTCCTTTCTGAACATTATAAAGACCTGCCTTATTGTTGCCCAGATTCTCATCCTTTCTTGGCATGTTTAGAGCTGCACTGGAGAGTATGATGATACTGGAGCCCTTTCCCCAAAATATATGGAATGTGTTCAGCCAAAATGTGGTACCATTTAAGAAGGAGTTGAAGAATCTCTTTTGCATTTAAAATAGAGATTATTCTGAAACTAAGATTTATTTTATCTGTAGTTACTCTAGTAGTGCTGTGTGTCTGAGGAATGATGCAGCAAAGATGCAGCTGACTCACCTACCTGGCACCTAACAGGACTAGGAAAGGTTTGTCAGATGTTGCAGTGTGTGTTAAAAACAGGGTGTGATGCTATTCTGTTAAGCAATTCAAGTGACTCACTCACTGACCAAATCCTGCTACAAGGTCTACAGAGAAACACATTTTAAGGCCATTGTAAATTTGAGGAGCTTTGTAACAATAACATAACTTAAATTTCTGTATGATCTCATAAAAGACTAAATCCAGGTGACAGTTTTGCAGGACAGTTTGACGTAACAACATTATCTGGGAGTTGCAAGAGGTGTAAGCTGATGTCTTAGAACTCAACATTCTTTCAAGAAGTAAGCTTCAGAACTTGCTGAGGGGCTTTGCCATTTAGAAATGCGGGTATCTTCTGTACTCCCTTTACACAGAGGGCAGATAATTCCTCCCACATGTCCTGGTCACACTTGAGATCTGTCAGTGTTCAGAGATGAAGGCATTACCAGCAATACAGATTTAATAGGGAGAGCACCTTCTAACAAAATCTGTAACTTAAATATACTATAAATCTAATCTGAAAGAATTAAAAGATTTGCCTAGCCTCTCTACTGAAGAAAGAGTTACATGAGTTCTATGTGCAGTTCCATCTGCACATAGGCTGAGCTCTAGTAATTTGAAAATCAATCTAGCAACCAGAAAAATGCTGGAATGAATTTTGCAGGGTGACCAATTCACTGTAATCTTAGTATTATTTTATTACAAAACATAATTCAGTCTGGAGAACAGCAGGCCTGATGTCTCTGAGATTAGAGTTCACAGCATGCTGAATCACATTTCATACTGCTAATGCCTTGTTTAGATGGGTAACGTCTCAGCATTTGTTTTAAGCATCTTATCATCCTGTGGGCAGAATTTATTTAAAATTTAATGCAGAAGTCCATGCTATTTTCTCAACCACAAATAAGTGATTTCTACTTTAGTCTCCACAGAGACTTTGAAAAGATATAGAGGAATGCTGCTCAACTGGAATGTTTACTTCACTGCAGCCATGGTATGCAGCCCACTGGTACAAAAAGGCAAATAAGCATAATCTCTTTTCCCAAAGCTTTCCCACTGGCACCTCTTTTCATAGTGTTTGGCCTATTAATATGTTTCAAATAAGGTTACTTGCTCTTTGTAGTCAATTTGTTTGGCAAGAATGAAATAGATACATTGTCTTCGCACAAAATTTAGACTATTTACAGCAGAGTTTGATGTGTAGCAAATTTATCAAGGGAAAAGGTAAGAACTGATTTGATATTTTAAAGTATTGTCCCTAATCATCAGGATTATATGTTATGTTTATTTTCAGTAAGGAGTGTTTATTTTTTATACAATATATTTATTGTTATTAATAGATACAGCAATATCAAAGATAGTATTTAAAGCTAGTGTGCATACATACACAAGTGGGTTACAAAATATATGCATGTTATTAGGCTGTTATGAACAGTATCCATGCTGTTTGGTACAAAGTCTTATTAAAATCTGGAAGAAAAATATCTTTTTCCTTCTCTCTCTTTTTTTTTTTTGTGTTTTTTTTTATTTGTTTGTTTTTTGTCCAGGTAAAAAGCAGAATTAATGTATTAGACTTAAGCATAAGTCTGACTATGGTAGTTTTTAGGGTGCTAGGTGGGAAATCTAAGGAGATGAAAAGGAGGATAAAAGTAAGGTCAAGGAGACCTAGAGCTGAGCAATCAATCATAAAACACAGGTATATAGAATGTGCACTATCCTGAGAGTGCTTCTATTGCTCCTTTTATTTCCATAGCTAGGAATATTAAAGGAGGGTCTGTTAATGTTTCAGTTGTGTCAGCTTCTGGCTCCTTCTGCTTTTCATTCTGGGATTTAAGGCCAAATAATTTTTCTTTAGATTTAGAATCACTCCCAGTGATTTTTACATAGCAGGGGCCCTATATACAGTGTAATTCCTCATCTAATAGTGCTCTGATTTTGGGATGCCTGAAAGGTCTTTCTTCAGGGTTACTGCTTCTTGTATAGGGATGGGATACAAAGGTAGCAAGGTTTAGCTTGTCAAAAACTGGAGAAGTCTTTTGCCTCTTATCTGAGAATTAAAATAATCCTTTTTGGTGCATGCTTAAAGGATTTGCTTCCTCCGTGTTCTGATGGAAGTGAAAATGCAGAATTTTTTTTTTCATCCTACTCAAATCTCTCTCCCTTTCTTCCATGAGAAATGGATAAAGAAGTGGAGAATTAATTTAGTGGAAGAAAAATAAGTAGCCACTAGAATTGGAAGAATAAACTCAAATTGCTCCCCAAAAATCATGATCTGCCTGGGACATATTATAGGACATATTCAGCAGCACTCTAGAGTAAAGCAACCACTCACACCAATTAAACAACTCCAGCTCAGGTGACTTCTGAGCTGTAAATTGTTGGAGGTTTGGGAAGTACACCAGGGCGGTGTCACTGCAAGCTTATCTACTCCTACCCTCTTCCATAGCTACTAGCTATTGGCACTGCTGGAGACAGGACACTGGGCTGTTTGAACCTCTGTTCTGAGCCACTGCCTCAAGGAGGAGGGTTTTGTATTGGGTTTTTTTTTCAGTAAAAGAGTGGAATTTCTCTAGGGATTTTTAATGATATTGTAGCCTAATTTTACATTTTATTAGTCAAACCTTATTCTGCCCATTCTCTAACATTAGCAGTTCCACTGACTTTTGCTGAAGCTGAAGTGGCTCAGAACTGCTGAAACACACCCAGATGTCATGGACTGAAACAAAGGGAATCCTGCTCAGCTCGTAGGCAGCAGCACGTACAGGGCAGCTCTGTTACTCAGCATGTAAGCCAAGAATTTCATGAAAATCCAGGCCCTGTTGCATCTGTTTGCTTCCAGGTTTCAAAAGTTCAGTCTGTTCTGTTCGTACTTCCCAGCGCTCTCATAAACTATTTGAACAGCAACTGCAATGTAACTTCTAAGCAAATGCTACACTAATGTTAATACTAAAATCTGTAAATGCTACTGGAGTTGAGCAAATTCTTTGGGCAGTTGTCAAAAGGGAGAGTTACATAACTTTCCATTGCCCAAGAAAATTATTTTTTTAAAATAAACTTGTGAGGGATATACTAGCAAGCAAGTCTAACTGTAAAAATAGTCTGCAGTGTACAGTGAGACTTTGATTTCCGTAGCATAAGCTCAAGTTGGTAATGTTTAGGACGTCGTAGTTTCTTACAGTTCTGTTTTAATTTACTGGTCAAGTTTGCAATATAGTTTGTAGATTAGTAGCCTTAAGTGTTTGGAAATAAGATAACAAAAATGACAGCATGAGTTTAGTGGGGTGCTTCCAGTCCAGGCCAGAGAGGCCAAAACTTGTTCATACTTGTGTGTTCCATTGGTGTTGATGTGATTACACGTATGTAATCAAGAGCAAAATTTATCCCATTGACTTAAAGATTAAAGCACAGAAATACCCAAAGTTAAGCTCTGCTCTCCATATTGCACAAGAAAAGAGGAGGATCTGAGCTTTCCGTTAGCATTACGCTCTCTTGTTTTATGCTGACTAGTTCCAATTATGCTGTTTCTAATATGCCAACTGGAGAAAGGGTGCAGCTTTTCAGAATACAGCAAAGTCAGTAGCAATTGAACTGTTGTTTTATCAGTCTTTCAGATTTTGATTTACATATCTGACAGTTTTGGACAAACCAAAATCCTACCCCCAGTTTTCCCTGATCCACATATGTTTTACATATTGATAATGTTAACCCATTCTGTCTGCAAAATGTTATGTCTACTTGGCTTTACACTTTTGGATGGGAATTTAATCTGTTAAATATCAGGGGTAATGGCTCATGCATTTAATCACTGTGGAGTCACTGCATTCAATTTACTCATTGCACTGAATTTCTGAAACATGGGGAGGATAGTGGTTTTTTTCTTGTAGGTAGTTGTATACCCTGAGTATTTGTCTTGGCTGTACAGTTAACTCAACTTGCAATTTCTTTGTGGTTTTTAGCTTGAATCTTGTATACCCACAAATCCTTAATTGTAGCATTGCTGTACTTCAAGATTTCTGGGGATAATCAGTGCAGTGTCAGCTGCTGCAGTGACTGTGTGAAGCACAGGTAATACTCTGCAGTGTAACTGATCTTAGTAGTGCTTGGCTGGCTGAAGTGATGGCTGTCATTTCTGTTCCCAGTAGCAACATGAGCATATTCTGTACAGTGAATGCTCAGACACTGTAATTGCTTCTTGGCAATGTTCGATTTTTTTTCATGCACAGAGAAACTCTGCAGTATGCAATCTGCCATTCTCTGGGTTTTTTGAATGTACTGCATCAGGATTCCTGATACTAAGAAATTTAGACAACTAGATGCAGAGTTTGAGGAGATGGGCAAATTAATAGACAGATATAGATGTGTGAAAAAAATCCAGATGGAAAAAAACCTGATGTATCTGGGAAAATTGAGCCATGTGGTAGCTTTAAATCAGGTTTACTTTACGGTGAAGGCATTGCCTAAGGCATAACAATGCCAGCAAGCCATGAACCAAGTGTTTGGCAGGAGGTCCTATGGAAAGGCTAGGAAGTATTACAAGCTGGGGAGAACTTTCTGGTAGCTGTTCCTATATCAGATTGTTTAAATGACAAATCAGTAGACTTCATATTCCAGGCATTTTAAATTATTTATTTGTGCTTAAGCCCTGCCAACGAAAGCATAAGTTAAAAAGAAATTTTGGTCTCTGAACCTCCAGGGTTCATATTTTCAAGCTTTTCTTGGCAACCTTGAAGGCCAGAAAGGTGCTATATTTTGCTGCTGTCTTGTTATTTTTTTTAATTATAGCTCAAATAACCCATGCAAGCTCTTAACTCCAGAGGCTGGAGCTTTATTTAAAAAACAAACAAAAAATTTGAAAATATGTGATAAAATCTTGGTAGCTGGTAAAACTGAATTTTTCTGGAGCATGCCATATTTGAAAAAGAATAAGTAGAAAGGCAGAAAATTAGAAAAGAGCATCTTTCAAGCAGATAGGCCCTGTTTATCTAAAGTGGGACAAGGAAAACTTGTATCCCACTTAACTTTTACTTTTGGATGGCGTTTGAATTGGCCTTGTGTGTTTGGCAGCTCATCTGTTGAACCATCTGTTTCAAATTATGCATGCTCAGAGGGCACATTGCATCCAGGGATACAGTTCCCCTGAACACAAGAAATTTGAACTGAATCTGCAGTTTAGCGATCTGTAAACATGGATGTGCAATCATACATCTAAATAAACTCTGTTTATTTTGGAGAAATCCAAGCATTCATACAGCTGGAGAAACCTGAGGAAGGTTTGAAGTGGAAAGTCTTAGGCCATACTCACTGTCCTGTGTCCCTTGTGCAGTGCTCAGGCAGTGCCAAAAAAGAGAAAACCACCCAAGGTCTCCAGTGAGGAAATTTCTCTTTTAAACTGGGAAGTTCTTAATGAACTAAGAGCTAATAGAGTAACCAGTTTTACAGCCCATTTAAACAGTGTCTTCAAGGGATTGTGCAGTAGAGAAACTGCAATTTGGCTCCTTCCGTTAATGAATTGTCTCCAGTCCCGTCACAGTGCTAGAGATGAACTGCACAGTGAATCTGAAAGATACAACCAGCTCTCTGAGAGCCTTTGTTACACAAATATATCTTGGCCAGGAAAGAGGACTTGATCCATAAACTTTAATGGTGCATTAGGTAAATTTTATATTATTTATGGCATATTAGGTAAGTTTTATATTATTTATGGCATACTAGTAGCACTTATCTTTTTCATACGTTATCTGCTTTGAACACACTTTTTTTTTTTTTGGAAGAATATACTGCTTGTTCCACCCCTCCCTATTCCTTCCTCTCCCCAGAACGCTGACTCAATTCCTTTTACTCTTTCAGTCAGCTTGCAGTTTTAGGCATTTCCTTGTCCAGTTTTCAGTGGAACACGTTACTTCCCCCTCATCAGCATTGTGCAGCTCTGTTGTGGCTGTTGAATAACGTGCTGGCTGGAGATGGGAGAGATTTCTTTACAAGCAGTAGATACTGACATAAAACCATCTTCTGTTCTTGGAATACACTGAAACTATGGACTTGGGTAGCAGTTGTGCAGGTGTGTATGAGAGAAGGAAATTTGGCTCACATAGTGCAGTGATGGAAGTAATGGTAAACCTAGAACCAGCCAGGGGACTTGAGGGATAAATGTAATTTTGTCATAGATTCCCTTTCTAGATTATTGTATTTCCTTTTTATAGGTTTTCACGTTAGCCAAAACCCCAGATTGTTTGCATTATCAGCAAAGTTTGAATCCTCTGATAATGAAGATCAGACTTAGATAATACAGTTCATAATAAATTGTGAACAGAGCATTGACCAAATGTGGATCTATTATATTGTTTGGGTAGATCTTATTCAATATGCATGAAGAGTCTAATTACAACATTAGGTTGAATGAGGTGCTTGGAAATATTTCTTCCTGATAAAAGTAGCACACATAGTTCATTTAATCAAATAATTGTATATGCACAATTTGCACATCTAAAATTGTAGGAATTTTATTTCCTGTAATATATTTAATCTGCTCATCTGATCATAAATAGATCTTTGTATTCCATTTCTTACTCAAGTATTAAGTTGCATTACTTTATAAATTAGCAATCCCAAAAGAGCTACAGGAATTGATGAACATTATTTCAGCAGTGCTATAAAATTCAGGTACCTGAAAGAAAAAAAAAAAAGTCTAATTAACATTTTGTCTTTTTGAATCTTATTAGTAGAATAAATGCTTTTCTCCTGTGAACAATTTGTTATTAAAAAGCTACAAGGGCAGGGGACAGAACTGCAGATATGTAAAAAACTCAGCTGTATAGTAACTGTAAAGGGGAGACACAGAGATTCTCTGCTGGTTTTACAATCTGCCAAGGTCGTAGGTTCTATGTTTTGGGCAAGAGAACTCTTTTACACTAATGCCATCTGGCTGGCTTTTGTCTGTGCCAGTTGTTATATAGGCCAAGCCCCCTGTCCTGCCTCTACCACAGTTCTTGAAGTAGGAATTAGCTGAAAAATACAGTAATTCCCAGTTACCTGACTGGAAACATACCTATCAAGTGATTTAGAAACCCAAGGAAGCGATCCAAGCTTCTGTGCTTGTATCAGAGACTTCGATCAAAAGTCTCCCCATCCATGTCCTGAAGCAATTTTTGGATCCTTTTGCCCTTTCAAGCCTCACTGGCAGCAAAAAAGCCTGGCTGTAGGATCTGCTCCAATTTGCTGTCCAATTTACGTAACTACAGTTTAAAACCAGAACAAAACAAAACTCCACCACCCTCCCCAGGTCTTCTGTCTCATTCTTTTAATTAGGAACTACTTTTTGTGAGATGCCAGGCTTATCAGCTTTGCTTCCTGTGCTTTATTTTTCAAAAGACAGTGATTATCATACTAAGTTTTTTCAGAGTTTGTATCTGTGTAACAGTATTTGTAACTCAATCTTTCCAATTGTTCTATAAACGGAAGTCTCACTCCTAATTGGGGATAACTCTAGTTATTTAAGTTGTGATTGTAGGAACTCCATACACTGGAAGAAGGGATTTGAAATTATCAGAATTAGATGTTATGTTGACTTTTATTTGAATACAACAATCTTTGTTATTTCATCCAGGCCTATCATAAACTTTTATTGTTTAGTGTTAACAGACATCTTGCATACCTGAGAATCCCAACTACAAAAATAAGGATATTGAAAAGCAAGAGCAAACAGCAGAATCCTATATTTATAAATGCAAAAATAGGTTTTCTTGACCTTGATTTCTACAAGGTACCTGTACGGTTTGTATTTTTGGACTGACAGTTGTGCCATCTAGCTAATGGATTTGTTCTGTAGCCTCATGCAGGAGGCCCACAGCTAATTTTTAGCCTTGGATTTATTTCCTGCTTAGGAGAATTGGAGTTAAAATAAATAACTCATCTATATATTCATTTTACAGTTAGCAAAATAGCTGTACTGGGGATTTTGAAGTTTTTTGGTTTTTGTTTTTTGGGTTTTTTTTCTCATGCTCATGTGTATATATGTAATTTAGCATCATCTAATGCTATGACAAGGAAAGGAGACAGAAATTCATTAAATCTTTTTTTACAAATATTTATCTAAGGGAAATCACTAGGCTAAACTTGATTTGAACAGGAACAAATTATATCTTTTCAGTAATCAGGAAGAGACTGGCAATCAAGAATGTTTCAGTTGTGGAGGTAATTTGAATGCCTTTTGAATGATGGAGATTCTTTTAGAAAGAATACATCCCCTTTTTCTGCAAAATTTTATTTGTAAACTGAGCAAGTTTGACTGAAAAGCTGTTGTGAAACTACTGAAATCCAGGAAGTAGTTTTCACAGTCACAGTGATTATTACACTGGAAGTATTTTCCATGGCTGCTTTAATTGCTACTCTAACTCAGTTAAAGAAACTTTTTTTAATGAATGGTCACCAGACCTTTGTAGCTACATCTGTTGGACACAACAGGTTAAGCTGATGAAATGTCTTTTATTACAGATAATAGGAAAGAAACATAAGGTGACACAGAGGTAAGCAAGCCCTTGTCAGCTGATGGAGTTCAAATTCAATTAATGCTCTTTTGCATCGGATCAGTCACATGCACACCTTAAACACTTCCATCAAGGCTGAATCACTGCTGCATTACTTCTGCAACTCAATCTTAAAAATCAAAACAAAAAAAAACCCAGAAAGCAAATCAGTCATTAAGCATATAATTTGGTCATCTTTAAGGATATTCCATGTTTCAGTTGCATTGTTTGTGCAACCAAGTGAGAACAGATATTGTGAACCACTCACTGCACCCATACATTACTGCAATGAGAAAATATTCAGTCTTTGGCATTTAGCAGTGATATTTATTGTATCTGTTTACAACATTTGTCATAAAGGAAAACACTTTAGGTCCTATCTCAGCAGCCAAGTTACATTGCTGTTATTGATAGTACAAAAATGATTTAGAAGAATTAAAAAAAATAATTACACATCAATAATTCAGGAGTACAGAAAAAAAAAGAGGTTTTAAGGCAACAATCCTCAGTCTTACGTGTTGATACCACTGGGATTATATGTTTTGCACTTAAAGGAACATTTTGCCTGCTGGTGTTGTGCAATAGTTGGCCGAGTAACAGAACAGATTCCTCTCCCTGCTACAAAGCTGTAAATCAAAAACAATCCCACATGGGGGTTTCTCATTTATGGACACACAGCAGGATTGTGGTTCTGAGAAGAGGGAGCGCAGCAGGAAGAGTATCTGCAGAGGTTCCTAGGGACTCACACCACATTCCTTCTGTCTGCAGAAGGAAGGCTGCAATATGGCATCTGCTAGCTTTCACAAAGAGCAACCTGCAGGCCCCCTCACAGCACACAGGACTGATACAGATGTAGGCAAGGAATGCTTTGCTCTTGCTTCTCTCAATAGTTGTCAAAAATCTGTGATCTTTTCCATAGCAACAAAAGCATCAAACACATATTTTAGTTAGCACAGGTTTAAATGTGGCTTAATCATGGTTAACTAACATGGTCAAATAATCTCTGTCCTTGTCTACTCCGAAGGCAAAATCAAACACCTTTTCAAAAATGATTGATTTTCCTCTGTTGTTAAGACTTTTGACTCATCTCCTCACTGTGACTTTGGCAGTCACAGTGCTGTCACCCAGCTGAGATCTCTGTTCTGTCACCAGCGGTCTTGTCACTCTAGTTCACATACAATGAGAGAGGTTATTGCTGAAACCAAACTGAGTATGATTTAAATTTAGGAAAGTTTTTAACTAGTAGTGTAAAATTAAACATGACTATTGTGTTTTCCTAAAGAAGGATTAATTTAAATGTGTGTTTTAAGTGTTTTGCTGTGTTAGTGCCTGAATTGTTGCTCAGCTTGAAGACTGGGTCTCAGGTAGTAGGTTACTGTGATTTGAGAAAGTTAGTTTGTTTCTCTTACGACCAACATTCCTGCATCACTGTTATTTTCATAATTTCCAAACCATTTTGACTTTGTTATGGTTGTAATTAAGACTGGATGAAAGAAAATTGAGAAGAAAGTAAGAGTATGTAAGAAGATAAAAATAATTAGGAGAACAAAAAAGAAGAAACACTTGCTAGTATCAAGATTTACAGTAACACCAAAAAAATGGCAAAATGCCATAAATAGTCATGAGTTTATCTTTAAGACAAACTGTTTAATGAGAAGAAAAAACCTCAAATGGTCAATAACATGCTCTTTTACTTTATGTATCTTACAATTCTGAAATGAATTCATAATCTTTGTAAAGTGCAGAGTGAATTAGTTCTAGGTTAGGAGAATGCTGGGAATTCAGTGTGTAGGGTTTTTAAAAAAACATTTTTTCTATTTACTTAAAACATAATAGACTTATAATTGTTTCAGAAAGGCAAGCTGTGCATTCCCTGGATTTATAGTATAGACAACATGCCTAAGGAAAAAGAGAGCAGAGAAAGAAATGTTGGTAGAAGCCTTTCTGCCCACTGCTTTGTAAACATATTAGTTTCCAACCCTCATTTTGGTTGAATATACAATACACATTACGATATTGATGTGTTTAATTTATAATGAAGCCTGTTACTGTTTCAGCAGTGGTATCACTTGTTCTATTTCTGTCAGAGCATATATTAAGCTGTACAAGGAATGACTAAATCTCCAGCTGCTACATTAGCTGGACATCATGGCAGAGTAGGGCCTATGGAAGATTTTTCTGAGTTTCAAATATGATTTTGAATTTAAAATTAAATCCTGTGTGAAAAATGTCATTCTGCTGTGTGCCATCCATCTAGTTTAAAAAGAGGTCAAATTGACCTCTTGTATATATCTACATTTTCCCTAATTCTTTTGGGACATGAGGTGTAGCCCCATGAAACTGGCTAATACAAATTCTCTCATTGGAGAAAATATGCTTACAGTCTTAATGAAATGATAAATTGTGTATGTTTTAAAATGGTACAGATGGGTTTGTAGTGCTCAATTTTAATTTTGCCAACTCTTCCATCAAATGTAATTGTTTTGAAGAGATTCACTCAAGCCTTACTCAGGTTATTATCAACTATAACTTTCAGTCTCTTAATAAGAATTCAAGATAGTTCTTTCTAATTATCCTGGTTCAAAAATAGTTTTGCCCTTTGGGATTCTGAATATTTGCAATATAAATGACATTATTTTACAAAAACAAAGCGGTACAATTATTCCATACTGTACTCTGTTTCTACGTGACATAAGACTGACAGATGAAGAAATTAAATTCAGATCTTTTCAAGCACTTCTGAACATCTGAACAGAAAACACTGCTTAAGTGAAGAAATATGCAAAGATATATACATATATAAAATATCCTACTTTGTGCTTCTTTAATACTGCTAGAGTTTTGTATAAATTTGATCATCCCACAACCCAATTTAAAACAATTTCAAGGCAGCTATAACTTTGAAATTCTGAAAACCACAATGAGAAACTAAGAGCACAGCACAAAAGGAATCAGCAGATTATTTCAATGCAGTTTTCATAATGATCAGTGTACATATTGATAACTAGACACCCTCCTAGAAGATACACTGTAGGACTTATACATGACAGGTTTTATGCAAAAAATTAACAGATTTCCATGGAAGGTCTGATGAAGAAGGTCAGGCTAGATTATTGTAATGGTCTCTTGTGGCCTTAAAGCATAGCAGCCTTTCAGTAACCCTGTGTCTAGAAAACCTGCAGCTTCAAAAATGTAAACAGCACATACAGGATATCCTGGGGTGTATTTCTAGTTAAAGGCACGCCTGCAGTTGTGACTTCCTAAAACAACTTGTGTCACTAGTCCTGGAAAGTACTGTAAGATTTCTGATAAAAGGTACCTTCAGTCCAAAAGGTCATCAAAGTTGTGTGTGATTATCTTCCTCATTTTTCAGGAGGGATCTCTCCATAAGCTAAGTGTGGGAAAATGCTGGTTTGTGTCAGAAGCGCGGCTGTTGCTGGGCTTTCTGAAACCTGTGCAATGTAAGACAGTCTCTGTTTACCTGTGAGTCGGTTCCCTGGCATTTCATTCTTTGATCACAGAATAGTAATTATTTTTTTACCAGCATTTGGTGTGTTCATGGATATGGTTCCTTTTGTTCTGTAAAACTCAAAATGGTTTAATCCTTCTGACATTTAGATCCTTAATTCTGTAGTACTGGAGCTACTAATCTGCTTTGCATGATATTCCAGAAAGCTGGGTACGTCGTTCCGTGTTCAGGTATGCATGAGGCAGGAGTGAGTCATTCCTCTGGTCAGCTTCCCCAGAGTTCATGGGTTGTAATAATACTTTTCCTCGAACGAGCAGAACAAGTCACACTAAATGTCTACGTGTTGTTGTGGAAGAAAAATAATGGACTTCCTGCGTGCTGATCCGTAATGTAAGCAAGGCTATAATAAAGGAAGGGATGCACACTTCAGATGTTATTTCCAGGGTGACCAGTGGATATGATTAGAATGTTATTAGCTTTACTAACAAAGATATTTGGTGATCATAAGAGATTTATAAAACACAGAGATCATTAGTATCTGATTCTGATTTTGGTGCAAGCCCCATTCTTCACAAGCCGTTTGGCTGGTTTTGATTTATTAGTAGTCACTTGTTTGTCCAGTGTAGGCTTAACCTTGGGCATTGTACTTTTAAAGAAACAATAAAGCACACTGAGATCTGGTACCCATTTACCAAAATGTCAGCACTTAGAATCATAGAAGATCCTATTATACTTACAAGTAGTAGCATGGTAATCCTGTTTTCTGTGTCCCTTTTGGTATCAAAAGTGTCCTGTGCTAGAGGATCTTATGACAAATTGGTCAACATATAGCAGTTATGACAGGGCAGATTACAGATAAACACATTTCCTGCAGGATAATTCAGGCTGAATGTGAGAAGATTAAAAAATGAAGCTGTTAGTTTAAGTTTTTAACTAGTTCATGAACCTTTTGACTTTCCTATTTTCTTAACAAGCTTTCCTAAAAACAAGGCACACAATCACACCACTCCTTCAACATCTACACGCTTCTCAGTGCAGGAGATACTGCAAAAAGCCAAGATTCATGGGGTCAGCAAAGGGAGAGACAGAAAAACAGTTTCCAGTAAAGAGCTAATAAGGAGAGAGAGACATTTAGTTACTCCCTCAGTTCCAGATTTCAGGAGCTTCACCACCCCAGCCAAGCCCTAATGAGCTGCTCTTGGCTAAGCCAAGGAAGTAGTTGGAGGGCATTGTTTTGGCAGCCTGGCAAAAGTTTCGGGTAAATTTTAGTAGCCCTAATTTTTGTCTTGACGGAATATAAGTACAAAGTCCACTTTTATGACCCTATGTCAGGAGATGACATTTCAGTTCCAGCTTAGAAGCAGATAATTATTTCCTTCTGGGAGCTGTTGTTCCAGATTCATACAAACCTGCAGCAGAACAGTTCATTGTCAGCACGCTGTCAAGTGCTGCTGTAATTATTACAGAGATGTCTGAGGCCGTGCGCTAGTTGTTTTAACTCAGGTGTTGGAGGCATCCAGGGCAATGTTTGTCTGTGGGAGGCCCAGAACGCTCAGCAGCAAAGATCTACCATCTATACCAATCCAGAGTTAATTGAATGGAACTCATTATTATTTACATTTGCAAAGGCCACAGTGATTACTTTGGACAGAGTGGTCACGCATGATGACCCTGTGTTTTGAAAGTCTGTCCACCTCTCAGAGGAGCCAGATGTGCTATATGCATGGCCAGAGCATGAAGGTATGTAACCATGTACTTGGCACTGCCTGCTAGTTCCTAAGCAGCAAGTGCAACTTGTAGTCTGCTGCTGAAGGGAGCTCAAGAGCAGTATGACGAGGCTCTCTGGATCAGCACGCTGCTGTGCACTTCACAGTTTGAGGGAGCAAAATGGTGGGTTTGGTTGTGTTTGTTTTCTAACCCAGAGGCTTCAGGAAGGACAGTCCCTCAGGGACAGTCATTCAGACAGAGCAGATGTACCTCCTGGCCAGCACAGTCTGCTCAGAGGGGACATACCTCCTGGCCAGCAGGTCGAGGGAGGTGATTCTCTCCCTCTACTCTGCTCTCATAAGGCCCCATCTGGAGTACTGCGTCCGGTTCTGGAGCCTCCAACACAGGAGAGACATGGACCTGTTAGAACGAGTCCAGAGGAGGCCACGAGGATGATGCGAGGGCTGGAGCAGCTCTGCTGTGAGGACAGGCTGAGAGAGTTGGGGCTGTTCAGCCTGGAGAAGAGAAGGCTCCGGGGAGATCTTATAGTGGCCTTCCAGTACCTGAAGGGGCCACAGGAAAGCTGGGGAAAGGACTTTTTATAAGGGCAGTTAGTGATAGAAAAAGGGTAACTGGCTTTAAACTGGAAGAGGGGAGGTTTAGATTACATATTAGGAAGAAATTATTTACTGTTATGATAGTTTCACTGGGCTAGCAGCCAACACAGCCGTTCACTCCATAGCAAAACCAGGACAACTGTGAGGGTGGTGAGACACTGGAACAGGTTGCCCAAGGAAGTTGTGGCTGCTCCTCCCTGGAAGTGTTCAAGGCCAGGTTGGATGAGGCTCTGAGCTACCTGGTCTAGTGGAAGGTGTCCCTGCTTGTGGCAGGGATTTTGGAAATAAATGATCTTTAAGGTCCCTTCTAAGCCACACCAATCTGTGACATACATGGGACACTTAATTGTGCTCTGGGTGAGGCTGCCCTGCATGAAGGGCTCTGTTGGGAGAGGCAAGTACCTGTACAAGTCCTTGGTGTTCCTTCACTTGACACCCTTATTTCAGCAGCCTTGCTGCAGCTGTGGGTCTGGTCCTGGACCAGATGGGAAACGATGTAATACCCAACAGAGAGAAGGAAACAGCAGCGAGAACACATCTGCCGAGTCAGATAGCCTGCTCACAACATCAAGCCTGTAACTCCAGAGCCAGGTCCCATTACTCTGTTTTGCATTTTTCTTCTATTTGCAATGAAAAGACATGAGCCTGGGCGTGACCTCTCTCCTGAGGGGCCACCAGTCTGCTGCCAAGCTGTAGCTGTTCTCCTCGCTTGGGGAGACGAGACTGAGGAGAAAACAATCAACAGAGCAAAGGGCATCCATGTGAGATCATGGCAGCGAATAGGAACCCAGGCCCTCCAAATCTCTACTGAGGGGCCCCCTCCCAAATACTAATGGGCTCAAATACTACTGTCCCCAGGAGACACAGTTTTGTGTAGTTTTACAATCTTCTCATTTAATTTCCAGGTATTAATTATTGTGGGATAGTATTCCAATTTTAATCAAAGAAAAAAAGAAACAACCTAGAAATATAAGAGCGAGCCTGTGCTATTTCCTAGGGATTTTACTTAGGAGGAAATGGGTGTGAGGTGGAGTAGAGGTGTGACAGTGAGTATGTGAATGGTGGGAATATTTTAATATCTATTCTGTTTGCTTTTTATATTCTTCCCCTCTATTCTTCTTGCTGAAACAATGACTGAGAAACAGGTTGGTAAAGCAGAGCTTCTATAAAACCTTTATCAGAGAACAGGCAGGAAGGAGGGATCCTACATGTTTCATGACAGATGATGAGCAATAGCAACAAGGAATGACTGCCAGTTGAGGAATGACAGGATGCAGAGGTGGGACATGAGCATGAGCACAGGCATGAGACTGAGCTGCAGAGGACAACAAATGCAGAATTGAGAACAAAGAAAGAAAACAAAGCACATTGTGAAACCTTTCCAATAATCAAGTATGACTCCAGGTAATTTCCTCTTCTCGGTCCGAATGTGTGTTTCAAGTTTAAATTTGTGCCTAATCCATCTTGGGGTAAAATAAAACAACAGGAATGTTTTTCCTCCACCCTCAGTGACTGATGCATGATGTGGTAGTGCAAAGAGCTCAGAATAGCAGCTGAAATTGCCAGTGTGTGGGCGTGAGCAGGTAGAGGAGGAGCAGTTCATGCTCTCCTGTTCCCTGGCGCTATTGTGGCAGAGCGAGATGTGGCTGGGTGAAGCTGGAGCCCCAAGCAGGAGAAAGAGCAGGAAAATAAGCGGTGACACGAATATCACTTTCAGACAGTTTGTACACAATTGTTTCTCATGGGTTAGGAGAATGTGGAGCAGTTTGCTTCCCACTCCAGCTTGCTCCTCTTTCTCTTGCTGCCTATATTGTCTCATGGTTTCTCCAGCCATGATGTTGCTTGTCCCCTTTGTGCTTTACCTGTCACAGAACACCCACTGTTCCTGGTGCTGTTCCACTGAGCACAGGCTTTTTTCAGTAGTACCCCGTGACAGGACAAGGGGCAATGGGCAAAGGCGAGAACACCGAAAGTTCCACACAAACCTAAGGAAAAAGTTCTTTACTGTGAGGGTGATGGGGCACTGCAATAGGCTGCCCAGAGAGGTTGTGGAGTCTCCATCTCTGGAGATGTTCAAAACCCACCTTGATGCTTTCCTGTGCAACCTGCTGTAGGGATCCTTTGGCAGGGGGGTTGGACTGGATGATCTCCTGAGGTCCCTTCCAACCCCACCATGCTGTGATTATGACCAGGAGATGGACACACACAACCAGCACTTGCCTGGGCAGACATTTCCTGTGAGCGCAGAGGTCAGGGGGAGCGAGGCAGGAGGCCAAGCCCAGGGCTGTCTTTCAGTGTGCCGAGCCAGGGAAGGATGTGAGGGGTCAACGCATCCTGCTGGGCTCATGCCCTGATTCCTCCTGGGCCCTGTGCCCAGTGCTGCTGCAACCGAGCCCAGACCTGGTGCACCTCCTGTGCTGGGACTTCCCCAACCTGTGTCATGGCTACACGAGGGGACTGTGACCGCTCAGCACGCCCGGAGCGCCCGCAGCAGCAGCAGCAGGGCCGACGGGGGAGGTCAGGGAGGGGCTGGGGGCGGGGGCACCGCACAGGCCGAAAGCTCCGGCTCCGGGTTTTTGTTGCAGCTGCCTCGAGCAGAGTCCGGCTCCGGCGAGGGGACTCCGGTGCCCGGTTTTGCGCGCGGCTCCCGCTGCCGAGCGCTGGCGGAGGCTCCGGCTCCGGCCGTCGGGCGGGCGGGGATCCGGTGCCGGGTTTTGACCGGGGCCGGCTGGGGAAGTTGCTGAAGTTGGGCCGCGAGTGCCGGGGCCGCGGCGCGTCCTTCCTGCGGCCCGGCCGGTGCATGATGGAAGCAGCATGGCCGCCCACCTCTCCCTGACACAGGTACCGCCCGCTGCCGGCCTCCCCGCGGGGACGGCGGCTCCTCACCCCTGCCCGCCGCCCTCCCTCTGCCGGCGACCCCGCGGCCTGGCGCCGCCCTGGGCTGGGCTGAGGGAGCTCGGGACAGGAGCGGGGCCTGGGGCTGACCCGCTCCTGAGGCGGGTGGTGGGGCCGTCTCGACGCCGCTGGGGAGCGTCCCGGTGCTCCCTGGAGGGCCCCTTGTCGGCGCGGCTTTGTGTGCCCGACACCGCCCCTCAGCCCTGCCCCGCCACGATCACGGCCGCCGGCGCTGTCAGGTGGCGGCGGGGGGCAGGGGTGTGTCTGCGGGAGTCGGGGCGGCCGGGCGGGCAGCCCCGAGCCGCGGGCGTGAAGCGAGATCCCGCCCGGCTGCAGGTGCCTCTGCCCGGGGTCGGCAGCGGGGTGAGCCCGGCCCGCCGAAGCGCGGTGGGGCACGGCCGCAGGCGTTTCCCCCCCGAGCCGGGGAGCCGCGGAGCTCCGGGCTGTAGTGGCGATGGGTCTTTTGTCTTGTGTGGAGACACAGGGCGCCTGGTTTAAAGAGCGCAAAATCCCGCCCCGTGTGTTCTGCAGGCAGGTGGCGAACGCGCAGAGCCGGGAGCGCTCGCTGAGGGTGTGAAAGGCGATCGCCCCGGGTCGGGTGGCTGTGCCCCGGGTCGGGTGGCTGTGCCCCGGGTGGCAGCGGGCAGCGCTGGCTCAGCCAGCCTCCCTCCCTCCCTCCCTGCCTCCCGTCCCCGCTGGGCTCTTGGAGCTCTGCGGCTACCGGCGTGGGGAGAGACAGGGCCGAGGGGCTCTGTGGAGATGACAGTGTCGGCTGGGTAATGGGAAGGACGCAAGAAGATTCGCTTGGAAGGGAGAGCTGAGTTTCTTGTTCTAACAGAAATTTAACTCTGGAGATATTGATTTTATCTTTTTTGTTTGGTTGTTTTTTTGTGGGTCCCATGGTGTGGGGACACCACTTTCACATAGTGCCTGTCCAGGTGCCAAATAATGAAGCGTTTTGTTGGTGATGGTCTTAAAACTTGAAGAATCTTGGCACCGTTTGGTGCTCAGGTGACCTTGTTGCTGGCATTTTTTTCCCTGATGGTGTTAGAATTGCTTCATACTGTGGGGATTACCTCTTACTCCCTAGGGATTTGATAGCTAATAAGCTGCACTTATGGGTACTTTTCATGTTTCATCTCTCAGTGATGTGAGAAATTTGCTTTCCATAAGCCTGAGGCAGGCCTGTCAGTGCACACACTCCTGCTTGGGATGCTTCAATCTGATAATCACTTGCCACGTTTACAGAAAGTAAAGCTGGTAAATAAACATGGATATGTGTAAGTACCTATAAGTGAACTTAAAAAGCTGGCAGCAAGACCACGCAGTTCACAATTACTTATGTAATTGACTTTTGAGAAAATCTACTATTTCAAGGAAAGAAAGGAGGATAGTTCAGTGAAAAGGTAGATTTCAAATATGTGGAAAAAATAAATGTGTCTTTAAAAGTCTAAAGATACATAGTTATGAAGTATGACCTTCTGTGAAAGCTTGCTTTAATATTAAACAATGTTAGGTTAGCCATTTCTGTGTCACTTTTTCAGCAGTCTTCAAGCAAAAGGAACAAGTTTAAAATGTCTCCTTACAGAAGAGGAAAAAAGTTTTAATGGTATCCTTAATTGTGATGGTGTGAAGGTGTGGGCTATTCTGAGTCTTTATTTGGGGAGAGGGGAGGAGTGTCTGCTCTAGTGCATTCTACAGCACGACATTATTGCTTACAGGCTGGGTAATCCTTTCATTGTAGAATTTATTTACTTTTTTGGTCACATGGAAAGGAGACTAAATACAAATGTGATAATGTTGACAGAAGCAGAAAAATCACCAGTGTCCTTAAAACCATTGTGCCTACAGCTTACATCAGTGCTTGAATTGAGGAAGCTGTTTCTGCTGTTGTTGAAAAAACCCCATTTGTGTGGGGGTTTCTTTTGTTTGTTTGTTTGTTGTTTCTTCTTGCATTGCATAAGAATCATTTAGAAAGTCAAGCAAGCCTAAAGATAATTTCTTCAATGTAGGTTCTAACTTTTGGAATTTCAGGGTTATGAAAGGTCCTAACAAATTGCTAAGTGTTCTAAATCTGTTTAGATGAGCGTGAGGAAGTGAAAATGACAGCGCAGGGGCAGGGGGTGCAGTTCCTGGCTGCAGTTGCAGCAGTTACTAACACCAGCAATAAAAAGTATGCAAATCAGTACTTTCTGCTGTAGACCACATGCAGAGAATAAGAGGCATACTAACCTGAAATCAAGCTCAGAATTGTGTCAAATATTCTTTTCCCCTTCCCATGTTTGGTTTGACTGTGATTTAACACAGCTAGGAAGTTGGGTATTTCCAAACCAGACCGGGGTATTTTCAGATGACTTTGCAGCTGCAGTGTCTGAGAGGTCAGAGCATCCGTTATTTAAATATCAAAGCTCTGTTTAAGTGGTTTGAAACTTTTTGGTGCTAATTGTATTCTGTTGGATGATTTATAAAAATATTTCAGGACTGTGTAACTGTAGTGAAATTCATTATACTGAGTGTGCTTGAAAGGGTGATGCAAAATGAAGGTGATTATCTCCCTCTCCTCCCCTCAATTAAGTAATAATCTGAAGTATCTTTTATCTTCTCATTTTGAACCCATTGTGCAGAATCTTGTTGCCACTTGCATTTGCTCACTAAGTGTTGCAGCCTGCACATAACTGAATTTAATAGAGAACTTCTAAGGAAACTCCTACCAAGTGAGTGTTGTGCTGTCATTGTCTTTAGTTTGGAAACAAGCTGGCAACATCAGTGAGAAGGAACTGTTCCTGTCTCACAAATTGTCCTCTGTTGTTGGAAAACTCAAATTAAGCTATAGCCAGTATGAGGAGTTGTATTTTTGATATTCCAATGATGGTTGTTTACCTGGCCTGTTTAACTTAAGGAATTTAGGGAGGAAGGAACAGAAAAGTGAAGATGCAGAAAATGAGTGTTGAGAGTGGGGAAGATGTATTTGTTGAAAGCTGGAGTAATACAGACATTCAGAAACTTCTTGTTGCCCTTGAAAATGGAACTTATTTATTCTGCAGAACTGCCCATGTGTGATAAAGGGGGAAGCTACAGTTTGGAGAAGGACTGTAAAGAAATATTCAGGGAGAATAGGAAGGTAACGACCATGTTTTTCACAGAAGAATGTTTAATGACATCGGGAAGACAAACACAAAAAGTTATCAGCTGCTTTAGTAAACAATACAAAGTCATGTACTAATTTGTGTCCTAATTAGCTGCAAATCTCAGTTTGAACTTCAGTGTTGTGTGTGGAGCCCAAAACGCTGTGCTTTGCTGTTGAAGGGAAGAATCAAATAATACAACTGAGGCTAAGCTGGGTAGGTACCCATCTCATGCATGGGTTGCCAGAATTAATGTCTTCGTACTGGGATGACCTTTAAGGTCCTTCCAACCCTTTCCGTTCTATGGTTCTAATACGTAGGACGTAAATACAGTATGAGTAACACTCTCCTAGTAATATATATATATGTTGTATATAATACAGAGTCAAAGCTTTTAGGGTCTCTGGCAAACTTCTATTTTTTTTTTTTTTTAAGGGATCAACAAAGTTATGAAATTAAGATGTAATTTTGTTCTTTTTACTGGAGTGAGAGATCTGTTGTTCCTCTTTCTGTCCTCCATGAAAGAGGAGGAAATCCGAGTATGCGTGTGTGTGTCTTTAAACTTGTGTATAGAGGAGGCTGCTGCTCCTAAAGCAGATAGAACTTTTATTTTTTTTAATTAATACTATATCAATCATGTTAGAGAGTAGCTGCATCTAAAAAGGCAGTGGAGCTTCCCCTTCATGTTACACAGGCTTTGTTCAGTACTGATTAGAAGATGGTGGAGGTTTCCTGTAGCGATTTGAAAATTAAATCGAATCATTCTTAATTATGCAGTGACAGACATCTATGCAGAGAGAACTCAGCAGAGTTTTTGTGCATGCTTCAGCTGCTCAACGGGAATAAAAGTGATGAATTTTGAAGTACTTGGTAATATTCATCTGTACATTTATAGTAAATATTTTCTTATCTGTTGTTATTGCTGTAGGAGATGTGCCTGGTTGTATAATGGAAGGTGGTAGAAAGCTTTACCATGAAACACTTTGGATAAGGCAATAAAGCAATAGGGGAAAAAGAGACAAGTTGATTATTGTTTGGAAGGGGCATTTTAAGAAAACCAGCTTGCCTTAAACTTACCTGCCTTTTGGCTGGCTGACTATGTGAAGAACATTCACAACCAGATTGTGTTGTTTGGCCTGGAAACTCTTAAAATGAATCCTAGAGCTTTGCATCATGAGAGAATACAGTATTTTGGATTTTAAACAAGATAGAATAGCTTGTTTCTCCCGTTGTATCTCATTGGGTTGGAGGGGAAGGTTATTTTTGTTTTTCTCAACTGGTAGCTTTTTTTTTTGTTTGTTTATTTTTAAACCTTTCTGTGTCAAGGAAGGTTGTGGATGGATAGGGTGGACAGACTGGTAGTAGTATCTTATTACAGCTAACTGCGAGTGAGTGTGCCAGGGGGGTGAAAACATGGGGATATAAAGGCTTGATTGACAACAGAAGATGAAACAGACGAGTGTCCCTGAAGGTGTTGTTTACTTCCTAGGTTAGTATTCTAAAATTCATAGGTTTGTAACAAAGGTTGTAATTACTAGAACAGACATTACTCTTATGAAGTGATGAACTTTTAAATGGAATCATAATAATGTATTTCTATTTTTGTATGCTGTGGAATCTGACCTTTTATCCCTCCTTTTTTCATTGAAAACAAGTTGAATTTACTCTCTGCGATTGGTTGTTACAAATCCCTTAAGAAAAATTTTGCCAGGTAAATTCTGCAGCAGCACTTTGAAAGATGTTGAGCAGTATTTTCCCAGAATATTCTGGGATATTTGTTGTTTTATTGTGGTATATACTTTGGAGGAAAAACAAGTTTGTTACTAGTAAAATAGCCTGGGAAATTTTTTTACTACTATTATTCCATTTGGCGTCACAGGAAATTCCAGTTACTGCAGCGATACTGATGTTAAAATGAATATTGGAAACACTAGTGAAAGAAATAAGAATTACTGGCTTGTACTCCAAGTACTGAATGAAAAGATTGTTTTGCACTTAGTGTTTTCATTGCAGGGCTTCAACGCGATGTTTCCTGTCCAGGGGTGACAATGATCAGTTTGGCTGTAATAATGAAACATTTGGCTGAACAAAGGGTGATGTTGGGCAAGAGGGATGATGCGAGGGATTTGTGACTTCCAGCGTGTGCGCTGGCCAACTCTCTTGTAGTTTTCTGCTCCTAGCTGTAATTTTGTTCTATGCCTATACTTTTACATTATAATGAAGTAATAGTAAATAAAATAAGTGAATGTTTAGGAGAGCTACCCCTTTAGATTGCTGTTCAAAGCATGGCTGAGTTGGTGAGTACAGAATTTGAGGTTCAGTTAAGAAATTAGAGTGTGCTTTGGAGCGTGCTGGGAAGTGATTGGAAGTGTTGTGTGCTGTATTGGTGTTATGGCAGTCAGAGGTCTGGCAAAACTTGAATATATTTCCTCAGGCAATTTTAAGGGAAGTGTAAATGTCTGCTTAGTTGATGACTGAAATAATAAAAGTCTTTGGGTACCAGAGCAAAGTCAGAGCAAGGTTAAGCTATGTAAATGGGGCTATTGCAGTAAATACCTGTGCTGGTTTCCCAGCATGTGTAATTTTTAATGTCTGGCTATACAAGAGGTATTTCCCAACAAACAAATGAAAACTCAACAGCACCAGCCCCCCCAAAAAAAACCAAAACAAAACCCCAAAACAAACAAACCAAAACAAACAAAAAACCCCCCACCAAACAAAACTCAAACCAAACCAACCCCAACAACTAGAGAATCAGAAAAGCCCTGTGGCTCTTAAAAGAAGCTGAGTGTCTCTGGGGCAACATACTTGCTGAATAAGCAGATGTCAAGGTCTGAATGAAAGTTCTCCAGTTATTTCTAGCTGTCCTCTATCTTTTGGGGTGTTCTGGTGGGACTGCATACTTTCTGTGGCTGAACAGGATCACACTAAACCCCCAACTTCTGCCAAACTTCCTCTTTTAGTATTCTTGGATAATTGTTTGGCACCTGTGAACATCTGAGTGCTTTGTCAAAAGAGCAACTCTATTAGCTGTTGCCATAGGAAAATGTCTGTGGGTTTGTTTAAGCTGTATATTAATACATATACATTTATATGTATATGATTGACAACATCTAGAATACTGTTGGTTTCCATATTTCAATGCAAATTTCTACATTTTAAAACTAAAGAAGCTACCTTGTTGGATTTAGTTTTTACAAAGGTCTGTAAATCCCAGGTTTTAAGATCATATTCCTTTTGGGGAGAGAATTCTATTTTTGGATGATATTCAAAGGTATGTGGTTTGGGTTCAGGTTGTTTTGGTTTTTTTAGTGTATATTGTGTAATTAACTTACACTTAACTTGTACTATGCTCGATTGTTCCAGGTGGGTTTGTGAGGGCAACACATTGCTGTAATTCTAGGGTTGTCCTCTGCATAAATACACCTGGTCATGCACTTCATGAATATAGTATCTGATTTTGTGCCTGTTTTTACATCAGGGAAGAGAGGTAACCCTAACAGTACATTTCTTGGGAATCTCTTGGGCAAGAGTGGTGTAGGCCAAGACAGGAGGCTTTGTGTGGTGTTGGGCCTTGGGCTTTTTTAGAGTTTCTAAGAATGGTTCAAAAATAAATTCATAAAGAAAGGGCCATTTCCAAAGAAGCTGTTTTATCCTTGTCCACCTAAGTTTAGATGAGCACCAAGTGTCTGGCAGTGGAATTAAAGTAGAAATGATCTCTGGCAAAGGATTCAAGTTACAAAAACCTAAGTTAAAATATTATTTTCTTTTAATTTGGTACCATTGCTGTGCATTTAGTTGTGAATCCAGGAGTTAATTTGGCTATCTGAAAATTTTACAGACTAGTTGCATACGATACTAAATTCTAAAGAATGAAGCAGTGGATAATGAAATAAAATTTTATTGCCTTGTACTCATTAAAGAACACTTCCTAGCCTGTGTCACTTCAGGTTTGTTCTTTTGCATACAGACGGTCTTGCTTAAGAGTTCTTGTTTCATGGTGCCTAACCCAGTGACCTGTCTGACAGTAACCTGATAGTTGTTAGTATCCCTGAGTTCAAAACAAGAAGTCAGTCTTCTGAAAGTTACAGCATGAAGAGTTGTCGTAGTCCTCATCATTCTACAGAATAAATGGAATTATATAATTGCTTAATGCTTCTTTGAAGACCAATGAAAAGTCTTTTACATCTTTATTTATGTGGGGAGAGGGAAATTGAAATGTGGATCTTTAGAGTTAATTTTATCTCGTCTCTCCCTTTTACAGCTATCGAGTGCAAATCCTGTGTATGAGAAGTTCTATCGACAGGTATGTATATTCCTGTTGAGACAACAAACTTCCTTTTGTATTGAAAAGAAAAATAGTTTTTTGCTATGGACTTCAGCATGGCCAACAGTGTGTAAACAATAAAAGTTCAAGGAAAATTATTCTGCTTTTAAATATAATTTTATAGTAACTAACACTTAGGTCTGAGCTGTATTGGTATAAATTTAATATTGATTGTAAGATAACTTATTTAATTTGCTAGGGGACTGCCAGGTATGTATGACATACATCACATTAGTTATAACATACTGTTACCTCTTTGGATGGAGTAAATTCCTGCAAAATGCTGTACTGATGTGTTCTTTGTTCCTTTTTACAACTGAAGTTGGATTTCTGGTGTTTGTAGTGCAGTTAGTGTTATGTAGGACTTGCATCTCTCTCTGATATCCTCAGGGGTTCTTACAGGATGTTGTAAGGAGTGAAATTTGGGTGGAAGGCCACTGAATGCCAAAAGAACGCATATAGGTCTTGCAGATTCATTCAACAGATAAAAATAATTTGACTTTATAATGTAAAAATAAAATCTAATAATATAAATTTTATTTATCCCCTGTCTTTTATATTTAGGCCCAGCAAAAGTAAGGTGTCTTAATTCCAATAAATACATCTTTTTTCTCCACTTTTTGTCCTATGGTGCTGGTAGAGCACATTTTTATTCTTCCATACCAGAAGCATTTCTGAGCATTGCAAACTGAGACTAAGTTAATTACCTGAAATAGCTCTGATGCTTAGTACACTTCCAGTTCTATCCCAAACATTAAGTAATGCAACTTGCATAACGTGTGTTGTGAAATGAGTATAAATCCCGGGCTTTGTACTTAAGAATGTGATTGAAGTCTTAACCCTTCAATAGGGACACTTGTACTTCAAATGAAAGCTTTTCTGTTTAACCTTTTCTAGACTGACTCTCTGAACAAGGTGAGGTTAAAGGATAAATGTAAATGTGTGTGGTAAAGTAGTAGGAAATTACTTAATTATGATGAATTCTTGGTGAATCCTGAGTTGAAATACTTATTTTGATGCTTAGTAAGTACCTCAGTTCTCAGTAATTTGTAAAGAAATTGAAATCAGCCCTTTACAAAAAATAGTTACTAAAATTTAGGTAATTATTTGCACAAAAAAGGAACCATATCCATATTGGGTTATATAAGAATCCTGCTTAAATCCCTTAAAGTCACCTTCCTCTGGGTTGGAGGTGGGGAAATAATAAAAAATAAACACAGCTGATACTGTGTTGCTTTGTGACTTGCCCGGAAGAGTAGAGAAGTCCCAGGCTGGAGGTTTTCTGAGGGGATTCCAGCATTACTGTGCTTATGTGCAAGTCGGACTCCACTAACTGGAAAGGGGATTTGATGCAGTAACTTGGTAACTTTTTGCCTGCAGTATGAACAGCCTGTCCCATACCAACTGAATTAGGTGTTTTAATACTCTGAGGAGCAGGCTAACTACAAGGCTGTAGTGATGGTAATTTTATTGCCCTGAGCAGGGAATCCTCAATGACAGGAAACAACCTCTCCTAATCAAAATCATATTAGTTATGTTGGAAACAAAAGATGTTTTTGCTTTCAAGTTAAATAAATCTTCGAGTTTTTTGTTCACTTTTAGAAGCAGAAGTGCCTACAGGCCACCTTCATCTGCTGCAGTGTACTTTCCAAATTCTCCACAGTCTTTCACTAGCTAATTCTAAGCCCATCTTTGGGAGCTGTTTGCCTGGAGCACCTTGTGTGTGCTGCACTGGTGAACTTTGAAGGTTGGTCTTAGGTTCCAAACAAAATATTGAATATAATCTTTGTTTAAACACAAAGCTATAAGACTGTAAATGATGCAGTGCATCATCATCAGGTATTTTGCTGTATATTCACAAACTTTCTGTTCTGTACAAAGCACTAGTTTTCACTAGGTATTCTCAGGCTATTTCAAAGAGTGCCATGATGACTCGGTGTCTAACAAGTACTCAGAAAGCACTGATCTTCAAAAGAGGGTACTGGGAAAATCTAGTGCAAGTATCAAGTTATTCTTTCTGTGCATGTACTTCAGTTTTCCATGCATGCTCACTCATTTGTATGATTTCAGTTTTGGTTCTCTGTCTCTTTCTTTCCAGGAAGTGTGGAAAGTGAGTGACCTCTGTTGCCCCTTTCCTGTCCTTTGAAATGTTTATTGTGTTGCAAACTCTTCTGAGTTTCAGGGCATCTCAGCTGATCACAGATGGGAAGACTCTGCTTTTGAAGATAATATTGTATCATTTTTATCTATAAAATGTAATATATTATTTGATCTATAGATCTTGTAGGACCTGTACAGCTACCTCTCTATGATGTAGTAAGCCTGACAGTTTGAATTGACTGAGGATGCTCTTCTCCATACTGTGCCCTTTTCAGACACCCTTTTGCTTTAGGCTCTCAAAGACTCACAGCTTTTCCTCTATTTCCCTTGTCCTTGTAGGTGATGTAAGTTTTACCCCTTGCTTCTTCCACTTGAAGGTATAGCTGAGGTACTGTTCTCGCTTAGGAACTTGAACAGTGATCTATTTTAATGGTGTCACTGTTGATCCAGGAAGAAATGCCAGCTGGCTGATACTCTGCCAAAACTATCACCAGTGTTTTCATTGTGTAAATAATTTCATTTTAGGGAGTAAGCATTTCCCTCTTCCAGGGTGGTAAAGGTATCTTCAAGCAGAGCCTTCTTTTTCAGACAGTAACAGTAATTAATTCAGAGCTGGACAACTAAATGTAATCAAACTCTGGGACTTTTCTGTCCTTAAAAATGAAATACCTTTTGCAGGCATCAAGACGTAAATCCTGTGATTATGAAGGGCTAATTAGACAGGTTCAAATGATGGCCTAATGTGAACAAGCTGCCCTATCTAACTTGAGAAATTCTTGGGCCTTTGTACTTTAAACTCACTACTGAAGACCGTGAAATCCAGGCATAATCAATGGTTAGAAACTTACAGCAGTGGACATCCGATTGCTTGCATATGTATTAGTGTTTTTTCCTCAGTTTTTAAGTGGACTTAATCTAAATCTTCATTGATGACCTGTAAGAGTAAGCTTGTGTTGGTGTGCCAGCTTGTGACTTGGGAGACCTGAGTTACCTTCCTTGCTTCTTCCCCAGATCGGGTCATCTAGGCAAAATTCTTATCTCCCTGTGTCTTAGTTGTGTACAGACAGATAACAATGTATTTTTCTGGAACACTGTAAAACATATTAGAGCGTGAAAGATGCTTAGATATATATGCATAGTGTATCTTAAATTTGGCAGTGTTAGCTTAAGGTACCAACTTCCAAAGCCTGCCTATTAATATTAAACCTGGAGCAGCTAGTTCACAATGTCTTGATTCTAATGTAACATGATTTTTGATGAAAGGAAGCTTTTCTTTTTCTATAAGTCTGAAGATGGTTCTCAAAGTGACTATGTTAACCTGAGTATTCTTTGCTAGCTTTTTGGGAGCCTGTATAAAGAGATTGCATCAGTTCAAAAGCTAGTTTATGATGTGAGACTTTTTTTTTTTTTTTCTCCCCCCAGGTTGACTCTGCTAATGCTGGAAGAGTGTTAGCTTCTGATGCAGCTGTTTTCTTGAAAAAGTCTGGATTGACAGATTTGGTACTTGGAAAGGTATTTAATGACATTTATTTAATTATCCTGTCTCTTGCTTCAGTTATTATCCTGTGTAAATGAAAATACTCAGTGGTACTACAGGATACACAATCTTCCCTAATGTGTTTTCAGTTGTGCTATCTGATAGTTTCCAACTTCAGCATCCTTGCTTATTCTACTATGTAGGTAGCTTGTGGTGGAAATTAAATTTTTCACTACAAATAAGTGCTATCATGAAAGTTAAGACCTGAACTTTCATCCAGGAATGCATTATGAAGTGGATTGAAAACTTGCCAGTTGCCTTTCAGTGCTGTGGAACACTGTCTCTTTTATTTTTGTGTTTTAGATTTGGGACTTAGCTGATACTGATGGCAAAGGTATCCTGAACAAACAGGTATGATTATTTATATGATGTATGATGTTACTCTAACCATTAGCAAACTCTGAAATAAGATAAAAAAATAAGATTTCTGGTTCAAGAAAGCAGGCTTTCTAACTGCTTTTTCTTTTTTTTTTTTTCTAATTGGAATTGGAGATGTACTTCCCACTTTAGTTTAAGCTACGATAAATTACACAGTCTACAGCTACCTCATCAATTTTTCTTCCGGTCATAAAATGAGCTGCTGTGTAGCTGTGCATTACAAAATACTGAGAAGTAATTTAAGGGTTAATTTACTGTGTTTTCTACAAAGGTGACTTTTCCTCTTAATCTTGGAGGAAAATTAAAGCAGAAATGAAAATTCCCATAAAATCTTCAAAATTCTTATTTATCTAATTTTAGTGGATTTGTACATTCTGTTTGCAGTTGTTCTTCTAGAGTTGTAGCGATGAGCAGTGTGGCAGTCAGGCTTATCTGTCACTGGTGCTGCTGAGAAACTCTAATGTGTTGCTGTTTGGTTTGAGTATAGTTACTTAAATAACAGCCTATGCAGAGCCAGCTGCTTCATCCCGTGGTAGGAAAGGGGGGAGCTTGTAGCATCTACCAAACAACTTTTTACCTTTTTTTTTTTCCCAAAACTTCTTTTGTTTAATTTTGATCACGTGCTGTACTTTTCTTTCCTCCCCCTTCATTAACTGCCACCTTCAGGATGAATTTACTTCCTCCAAGATAAACAGCTGTAACTGCTACTTTAAATTTCCAGGGCTCTGCCATAGAAGAACTGAGTGCTGAGAACGGAGTACACTAGCCAGGAAGCTACTAAATACCTGGAGCTTGTAATTACAAACTTTGCCTCACTAGAGGAATTCAGTGGTTGCTGACTGCTATTTTCTATCAGTTTGACCCTCTTTGAAGCCATTTGCAACTCTGTATATATAGCAATACTAGAAAAGCTCTAAATTCTTCTGAAATTTGAATATTTTAATATAATAAATCCTTTAAAATCTCATTTTTCTTGTAGGAATTTTTTGTGGCTTTACGACTTGTAGCATGCGCACAGAATGGATTGGATGTTTCCCTGAATAGTCTCAATTTGCCTGTTCCTCCACCAAGATTTGTAAGATTTACTTTTTTAATTGAACATATCAACTCATTAATAAGTACTACTTTCAAGTGAACAATTAGGAAAGTTTGGTATGAACACCAAACACTTCTGAAAGTGATGTTGTAGGGCAATAGAGCCCTACAATGGGGAAAAATAAGGCAATGTGGAATAAGGTGCTACGTGTTCTAATGGGGATTTGAATATAAAATAGTGTATAATTTGAATATGTATGGTTCTATTAGTGTTATCCTTAATGGAAGAAACATTTTTAAATTCTTACACTAAATTTTGGTATCCTTAAATAAGGTAGGAGTAACTGAAATGTAGTTCTGGCTTTGAGGAGAAGCACCTTCTCAAATAAGGGAGTGGGTTTGCAGGGTCAGAACCATTTCTCTTGTAAAGTGCTTTCTCTTTCTATTTTTCTTTAGACTGATACTAGTAGTCCTTTGCTGCTCAGTGGAACAGCATCAAGTGATGTACCATGGGCTGTTAAGGTAAACTAAAGATCAGGCTATTACCTATAACTATGATGTGGTTTGCAAGAAAATGTAAGTCTGTTTGAGAAAACTATAATGCTACTGGTAGCTATAGTTTATAAAGGATGAGAAATTACTATTCATGTCAAATCTGTAATTGACCTAATTTGATAAAAACACTTGTACCTTGGGAAATCTCTTTGTGTTTAGAAATTTGATTTATTGGGAATAGTTACCTGAAGCCATGAAAATAATTGAAGAATAAATCTCCCTGGGTATTGAATGAGTCTCTAGTTAACTTAGAAATAATATCTTTTTCATGTTTTCTTTTAAGCATCAGGAACTGCAATGTGTGTGTTTCCAACTGTAACTTAAATTAAAGAAGTTAATACTTTTGTATTACTTTTTTTGTATGTACTTACTTTTGTAAGACTTACTGCTTCTTAGGCTGCGAGTGTGACTCTTTCCATAAGTAATATTTCTCTTGTGCCCTGCAGCTGGAAGACAAGGCCAAGTATGATGTTATTTTTGACAGCCTGAATCCTGTGAATGGACTGTTGTCAGGTGATAAGGTGAAACCTGTACTCCTTAACTCAAAACTGCCAGTGGATATCTTGGGACGAGTAAGAATATCTTTCTACTTCATTGTTAATTCACAAATAATAACTGTGCTGCACTCCGCAATAGCGGTTTTTCACATTGAAGAGTTGTAGTAATAAGCCTAACTATTAAATACTACCTTATGGAGTGGCCACATGTGTGTAACTATAAAAGCAAAACAGAAAAACAACAAAAAACCCCAACCAACTTATTGTAGTATTTTGATAGATGTCCTTTTACCACAGTGTATCAGTAACAGGTACTTTTTAACAGGTGGTTTAGGGCAGAGCACCATTAGTGCGCTCTGTCTCCAGCTTAACAGTCTCTTTTCTTTTGGGTGGTTTGTATGAATGTATGTTGCTTGCTGAAAACTAATGCTGTTAATCTTAATAGAATTTAGGATATGGTGGAGGGAGACTCTTCTCACATCTGTTTTTAATGAGGTTTTAAATAGGAAACTTCTGCAGATTAGACAAACATCCCTATATTTTGCTTTTTCTTGGTAGGTGTGGGAATTGAGTGATATTGACCGTGATGGAATGTTGGATCGAGATGAGTTTGCAGTTGTAAGTATCTTCTGCCTCTTGGGGATTTTGGAAGCCTAATGGCAGAGGTTCAAAATAGATGTATTGTGTATTAATTTTTGACTGTTTGCATGGTTTGTTTATTACCTTTATTCAGAGACCTTAATCAAGTTTTAGTAGTAGTTAATGTTTCTGTCAGTTTATTGCATGTCTCTCATTACACAGCAGTAACTTTCTTTGTGGGCTAAATGAGCCATTAAAAACTTATACCTGCTGTCCCATGAGAGACCAAGTGTTTTGACTGAGTAAGTTTTATCTTAATCCTCACTGTTTCTAGTACTTGAATGCCCCAAGATACCTTTGAGGAAAATTTTAAGGATATTTTTAAATTCTTCAAAAGTTCATAGTAAGTTAGAATTTTAACACTATTAATGCCAGAACTGATGAAATAATGTAAAAGGTGGTAAATAAGTTTCATTTCCCCAAGAGATGGCAAGTGAGAAGAGAGTGGGAGGCTCTTGCTTTTGAAGATCCTGTAAGTCTTGAATGTGATAGCAGCCATGCATCAGCTTTTCCTCAAAACTTTCATGTTGTTTTTGAGCTTAAGTGAATTGGAGAGGAAGGAATTATACATTCACTCTGAAGGAGAGGTTTTCATTTTATGCAGAGAAGTATCAAACCTTCCAAACAAGGTTTGGAAAAGCTAACAAAATATCTTAACTGCATTCTGCACTACAAGAATCTTGAAAAAGTAATGTGACACTTCTGTCCTCGGATGGGACTAAAGCCAGCCTCTGATTTTAATTTCTACAAACTAAACTATTGCTCATCCTTTCAGAGTCACAATTAAAAAATAAAATAAAAATATAATTGCATTCCTGAATATTGTTCTACTCATCTTCAGGCACCTATGTGCTTTAGTTTCTTCTGAAACCAATTCCTTTAGGACCCTAATAGTTAACTGCTGCTATACGTGATTTCCTCTGTTTATGCTGTAATTCTTTGGACTTTTAGCTTTGAGATCAGAAGGTTGATATGCCCTAGGCAAATGTTGGAGTTAAATTTAAAATCTGTAAAGTATTATAACATTTTTTTAAGATGCAGTTTTTATCTTGAACAACAGTCATAACATTATTAAAATGTACCACCACAACAAAAGGAAGAATAGTCACTAAGTGGAGCAACTGCTGGATAAACAGTGAATACATTAAATGTTTAAAGTATTCTCTCATATAAAATTCCACAAGTGGTGGTACAAGCTTGGTAATACTTAAGGGAATCATTTTAATGTTCTAAAAAATCCTAAACTTCATTTGCTAAGCACTGAACCTCAAAAGAAAGTAGTAATGGTAAACACAGGTCAGAAGGCAATAAGCTGCAATTCAGTTGAGGGGGCTTGTAAAGGAGAAACATAAAAAAATGCTACGAAGTTATTTCTTAAACAATTCTTTAGTTTGTGTAAATCTACTTATTTCTTGTATGTTTATATTCACACACCTTGTTTTCTCGTTTAGGCCATGTTTTTGGTGTATTGTGCTTTGGAGAAAGAACCAGTGCCAATGTCCTTGCCTGCAGCTTTGGTGCCACCATCCAAGAGAAAACCTATTAGTGTTCCAGGAGCAATGCCATTAATTCCACCTTCAACATCTACCAAAGAGTCTCATCAGTCCTTGCCACCTGTAGGCATTTTAGCTGCCAAAACACCATTAACACAGGTATAGTTCTGAAGTTACTTGGGGTTAGAAGATTTCTGCTCTTAATGCTGTGCTTTGGAGACTGCCTGTATAAAGAGTCCTGATACAGGTTTTTAGTTTCTTCTTGTCCTGTTGATGAATTTAAGGAGGCTGATGAGAAGACCAAGTGGAGAGATGTGAAATTTGTCTTCTGCTTTTTCTAGATGTTTTCAGATATAAACAGTTGGATAACAATATTATTTAGTAAAGATGTTGAAGATATTTTTAAAATAAATTATTGCAAGGCATTAAGCTCAACCCAAAGATCTGAATATTAAGAAAACAGTTTAAAAATGTAGTCCAGGTACATATCTGCAGAATGTAAATCTTCTGGCTGAAGACTGATGTGAATATGGACAAGTTCATAAAACAAATTGTGGCAGGCATGTATCCGCAGTTGTATGTGCACACATGCCTGCAATTTGAAGAAGATATTAATGAAAGTAGAATAGATAAATGCAAGCAATGGGAAAAGGAGACAAAAAGTCTGGCACATCCACTTAAACAGATAAGTCTTGGTGTTTGTTTCCAATGTGATTATTAAGAAACTTAATACTTTTCACCCGCTGCAAGCATCTTATTTAATTGTGGTCAGAATGCAGAATTTGGGAAAATTCTACATGCAAATTCAGAAAATTCAGAATGCAGAATTTGGGAAAAAGTCTTTCCAAGTAGATTATAACTTACTCATTCTATTCAAATAAGAAAAAATAGAGAAGGGGATCTAAGGTCAGAACTGTAGTAGCTAATGCATAAGATACTGCTTGGACATTTGGGTACCCATATTTGAGTTATCAGTAAGAAACTGGCATTTTAATTCTGGAGGTGCCAAGATTTTCACCTGGCAGTTTGTGGTGAGTCTTGCTGTGTGTATTGCAAAACAATGGCATTCTGAATGAGTGTTTTGGTGTATGTTTTGTGTACAGCACCTTTTGGGGCTCATCTGAGTGTCCTTGTACGCTGAAATTAATTAGAATCCGCAAGCATGCACCTGAAGGCATTTTAACTTTAAAAAAAAAAAAGATCTCTAGAGTAGCTTAGTGTTTGGAAAAATTGTTGAAGTAAGAGAAGTGTCTCTAATTCCCTGTTTTACCTTAATCAGAGGTAAATTCTACAATTTAGAATGTGTCAACTGTTAACAGTATGGGCTTGATCAGTTTTTCAGTCCCTCCAGCTAAAGCTCTCCAGCTGGGTAAAGGGGAATAAAATTGATGGAGCCAGACAGTAAGAAGGACTGTGACTGACCACAGTGATGAGGGCACAGCCCCACGCTGGGAGGAGATCTGGGCTCCAGGGAATACGTTTAATATGTAGACAAAGAGGCACAGCAGTGTCAGCCAGCCTTGGTGCTTCACTGATATAAATGCTTTGCTTCTGCTTTTGGAGCTGCTTGTGCATCTCTATTTTGGAGGATAAAATTGGTTCCTGAACTAGGCACCTGTATAACTTTTAAAATGTGTGCAGTAGTTGTTGAATTATGTAACTCTGAAAGTAACTCTCTGAAAACAGAACAGCCTGTGTCTTAGTATTGTGGTTTTTGTTTTTGTTGTGTTTTTCCCCCCACCCCCCATCAGTGGGTTGTATCGCCTGCAGACAAAATTAAGTATGATGAGATCTTTGTGAAAACTGACAAGGACATGGATGGATTTGTGTCAGGTGTGGAAGCCAGAGAACTATTCTTGAAGACAGGACTGCCTTCTGCTCTTCTTGCACATATCTGGTAGGGATTTTTTTTCCATGAAAACTGTTTAGACGACTGCATGGTTCTCACTCCTTCCTAGCACTTCTCATGAAAAGTGCTATGTTGACATTTCAGGAAAGTGAAAGTTGATTTTAGTATATAATAGCGTGGCCTCTTCTGTATAAGCAGTGGTAACTTACTTGCTTCTACTTTTGGACAGAAATGAGGGGAAAACAGGTTTATGCTATGTCATCTCCTAGGGGAGGAAGGGTGAAAGCACCTGAACACAGATCATTACAGACAAATACTGAGCTTCAGCTAAACCCCTGTATTTAAAACATCATAGTGTTGCTGTGTATCTAAACACAGAGAATATCCATACACTGGTAATGGGAATTGTCTGTATAAAATTCTTAGAATGTGAAACTTAATGCCCATTTAATTGTGCAATTTATTTGTCTTTCATTACAGCTAGTAGTGACACTTGCTGCTTTTTTAATTCTTTCCCCACTGCAAGCTGTTCTAGGGCACTCTGGTAGGAAAAACTTTTTTTTTTTTTTGTGGCATTGTTAACATAACCTCTAATTTAGGAGATTTAGGAAAATTAGATAGACTTCTGTTGGCTGTGAAAATTTCTTTAATTTAGAAGAAACTTCAGTTACAGATACCTAGGTGGTGTTAGTGACTCAGAGCCCTGATCCTGCCTTTCACCACATCAGGAGTTAGCATAACAGAGCTGTGGACTTCAGCATGCAATGAGAAAGTTGGTTGTATGTGTCTGACTAATGTTTCCTATTTCTTACCATGCTTTACTCCTACATTATGTTTTTTTAGAAGGGGAGATATATACTAGCAATTTTCACATTTTTAAGTGACAGCAGGTACGATAAACAAGGCTATACTTACAGAAATGAGGATTTGATTTATTTCATGTAAATCTCTGTACAGGGCCCTCTGTGACACAAAGGACTGCGGAAAGCTTTCAAAGGAACAGTTTGCTTTGGCTTTCTATTTAATTAATCAGAAGTTAACAAAGGGCATTGATCCACCTCAGGCTCTGACTCCAGAGATGATTCCACCTTCAGACAGGGGTGTTGGCTTACAGAAGGTAAGGATGAGTTTGGCATTTTTGGTATAAATCTCAAACAAAGAATGTTAGTTTCAAAGGCTACCCAAGAAACACCTCAAGTACTGGCATACCTTAAATTTATCATACTATCAGGAAGAAAACAAATCTTAAGTGCAAAGAATTGACAAAACACTGTTCCATTCATGTTTCAAAATGAAGCTGTCATTTATTATGCCTGCCAACCAAGCAGAGAGATCTTATGTTGAGAAAGCATTATTTTCTATTTTGAAATAATAGTCTTTCTACTACCTGTCTAAAGAAATTTTAGTTTGCATTTGAAAGAACATGCAAGTTCAATGTTTTTCCTCCTAATGTGTTCACAATTACCTTTTTTGCATTTCTTTTTTAAGAAGTCTGGAAACAATGTGGACTAAATAAAGTTTAAAATTTTATATTTAAATTTTAGAAGTAAATGGTCCTCCATTTTATACTTCACAGATAGTTTAAATGTCTTCACAGACCATTGATTGCCATCTGTCTTAGTCCAGCAGTAGGTTTATACCTCAGCAGTTCAAGTTGTATTTGTCAGAATGGTAGATGTCATCACAAATTCTCGGTTGTTTTATGCATCATGAAGTCTGATGTGGGTTACCTTTTCTTGGTTGTGCAAAACATTGATCTAATTCTACAGTTTTCTTAAACAGAATGAAAAATTCACACCTGAAAAAATGAAACTCAAAATTTGGCACTTTTGAGTTTCTGTAACTGATATCTAATTTCTTTTTACATTCTGTTTTTAAAAAGTAATTGCTTTATTTGCAACTTTACTAATCTTTTTTGTATGTTTGCTTTCCTTTCTATGTCTCTTTTCTAGTTTGGACTGTTTTTTCCATTCTGCACCACTCTGCTTTTCATCCTTATTATTCTGTCAGTTTGTTAACTCTGCTTTCTCAAGGTTAGAGAATCTTTGCTTTTCTAATATTTACTGTCTGTTGGTTTAATAATGAACATCCTTCCAAGACTCTTACATAATCATTGAAACAGCACAGCACTTCTCTGAAGTGTCACAGTATGTTGCTTTCTCAAATTATTGCTGATTTCCATTGTTCACCTGGAAGAACCCCAAGGTTCTTCCTTGAACCTGGACCTCTGTGGCTGTTACCTGTTGGCAATATGTGCTGCTTAAACTTAAAAGAAAATGCTGTGTCATATCCTGTTGAAGTTGCTGGGGAAGTGGTGACAGAGTAGTAACCCAGTGTGATAGCTGAGTTATCATTAGGAATATTACCCATGGCTTTACTGATTATATTGCAGAAATGTAGTGATGAGAACACATTAGATGAGATCAGTGTTGGTTGCTGCTGTTCTGTGTGTTTAAATTGTGTCTATAGAACTCTGACATCAGTGTGTTGGGTTTTTTCGGGGTTTTTTTTTGCTTTGCTAACATAAACAAGAGTAAGAATACTGTGAATGAAAGAAGGTGAGAGTTCTTTTAGTTAGCTCTGTAAATCCTTACCAGGAATTTATTTTATTAGATTGAGCTGAACCTTTAGCTCATTTTGAGCTTTTTCAAGAGATGTCTTGTTGATACAAAATAACATGTTTGTCCAAGACTTATTGGTCAAGACTTGAACCCAAAGGATAAGAGGAGTAGGCAGAAATAGGCTTTTTGCTGCTTTTCTTGAAGTGATGTGGCTTCCATTATTAAAAAACAAACAAAAACAAAACAAAAAAAACCTAAACAAAATAAATCCCTGAACCTTAGACTTCATCTTCTAAACTGACTAATATACAGGTAGTAGCAGAAATGTCAGTAAGTATAATGGTAATCCATTTTGTTTTCAAAGTAGGGAAAGCTAACTTGTGATCCTTCTTGGTGGATGTTCAGAATGCATATGAGTGTATATTGCTGTTTCCTAACGTTTGGTTTCCTTACAGTGTAACTTATTTTGGTTTTGAGGCCTGAGTGCAGATCCCATGAGTGGGACACAGCAGCAGCCTAGGGCTTGTTGCTGTGTTGCTTTACCTAGAACTCTTTCTAGTCACCAAATTGCACTTGCATGACCAACCATAAAGTGTATACTTGCATGCAGGTTCCTCTTAAAGAATTCTGACAGAAATTTACTTTTATTCCTACTTTGACTTAAAAACTCCAAGCATTGTTTGCATGTATGTTGCAGTGTAGTAAATGGAAGCAAATAGTTTTAACTTTTGTCTTTTTTAACTGTGTATTGAGTCTAAAAATGTTGGCTTTTATGTTCCTCCCTTGCACCAGTTCTCCTGAACAATTGAAAATAAGATTGAACTACATATTGTTCCAAGTTTGCTGCTGGCGTTTAGTGTGTAGAATTTCTTTAAATGATGGGAAAGAATTTGTACTTGTAGCTAATAGCTCCACGTTTTCCTTCTGTCCCCTTATTAGGAGAAGTAAAAACTTTCTTGTTGGGACACCATGAGCAACTCAGGAAAAATCCTGTGTAATTCCTTTAGAACAGGGTTGAACTTCATAGCTATTTTGCCCACTTGAGAAGCTGTACACTAACCAGTTTAAGAATAGCTGTATGTTTGTTTTTTTAATTCTTAGTTCATGCCATTTGCTCTAGTAAAATATGCATCAATAACTTATAGTTCTGCTGAATAACATTCTCTGTCAGTGTGCTCAGATTTACTGTTGAGATCTCTTCATGGCTGTTGGGTTTGTTTGTTTGTTTTCCCCCCAGAGTATAAGCTTTAATAAACATGTAGTTAATAGCATCTTGATGTATCTTTAGAGAAACTTCAGCATTTAAAGACTTCTGTGTTATTTGGGAGGAATGACTTGCCTTTTTAAATTATATGTATATACTTTTCCTCTGAATTATATCTTTGTCCTGGATGACTTTATAAATGCATCAATTCCTTCAAGCCTTGAATAGAAGATAGTTACAGTGACTATGGCTTCCTAAACATGTTCATGTTGTCATAGGGCACAGTAGAACAATTACAGTATTTGCTAATTTGTGTCTTCAGCGTTTGTTCTCTAGTCATTTATGGGGTTTTTTGAAACAAATAATTTGTATGACAGTTGTTTTATAATGACATTAAGTAAAAGGGAACTTCTGGGTGTAACTTACCGATGACTTTATTGTCAATGTTTAATTCAGTACTCTGGAGGTTCACGTTAAGCTAGCTCGGTGTCACTTAAAGCATTGAAACAGGAGGATCACCAAGGTGAAGAAATGCAAATATAAAAGTAGTAAACAAAGTAAACCAGTCTTAAGTGAATGCTAGGAAGCCAGCTAAATGTTAACTGTAAGATAAATGTCATTTTAGAATTAGATTTTGGGTTTTTTTGGATGATGAGGATATCCTGTGCTTTTGTCGAATATGTCTTCATGAGTTTACAGGAGATGAACTCTGAATTACTTGATGCATTGGATGTATGTTGTGTTCTGTTAATATAGCGTCTGGACTGTTTTGGTTTTTTTGAGATCAAAGATTTGAAATACAGTGCTACCAACAGTTGTTATAAGAGGACAGCTCAGGCTGTCACAAAAAGGGAATATAGTTGTTGGACAGCATAAGCTGTAAACTAACAGTATTTATTTTTTATCTTTCAGAGCACTCAAGGACCGAATTCTGTAGCAGATTTTTCTGCAATTAAAGAACTTGATACGTTAAACAATGAAATAGTAGACCTGCAGAGGTAGGTAACAGAGGAACAGTCATAGTTACATTAGATTCAGTTGTGCTATTTACTATTTTTTAAAAAAACAATTTAATGGCTAAGAGCAAACCAGCTGGTAATAGTCTGCTTTGCTAAAATAAATTATTAGTACATCTGTAATGCTGTTTAACACTTCTACTCTTTATTCACTCAGATGAGTGCATTTAATAACAGCCAGACTGGGAAAGATCTGTCTGTCATGCCTTCTGGGTATGTTTCAGAGAGCTGCATATGTTAGCATCCTGAGATGGAAATATTCTGTCTTGTTCATCTTTATTGGCAGATGAGAATGGAACAGATCTTTAGGATGCTGAAACCATGATATAAATTGGTATTAGTTGTCTTTGATTTGTAGAGGGGACTTTAAGGACTTTTTTCAAGTGGCAGTAAGGAAGTAAGATGGAGAAAGATCAAGAAGTATATAAGGTAGAGAGTGGAAAGATCACAGTTTCTATATGGATCTCTTCTAGGGTTTTGGTGGTGGTAAAGATGGACACGCTTTTCTTCTGTTTTGCAAAATAAACTGTTGCACTGAGAAAAATTGTTTACAGTTCAGGTCTGCAGACCCTTGATTCCATTAATTATTTTTAAGGTAACATGACTTAAAGTGACTAAGAAAATCAAGTTCATATATGTTGTATAGTCTTCATCATATTCTCAAGAGAGCAGATACTTTTCTTAGTGATTTTTTTTTTTTTTTTTTTGGCACTATCATAAATCTACTGAAAATTCTCTTAAGAACAGTTAATTCTACTATTTTATAAGTGAGAGTACTTTGTCATGATGAAATCTTCCTGTCTAACTCATGTAATTGCAGGAATGATTTAATTTGGCAATGTGTCAAAGCACAGTCTGTTTCCTAAATACATAAATGTTTTTCGCTTCAACTGCATATTCTCCCTCTTATTACTCCCACTGCCTCCTTACTTCTCCCTCATCTGCCTTCCTCTGTTGTTCTTTAGTTCTTTGTATGAATTCCAATTTTGGACTCTCCCATTTATTAACCTGAAATATGATTTACAACTGTATATTTGCTGTTAGTATCTTAGAGGGAGAGAAATTGTTCACTAACATGAATTTTCAGATGAAGTTGGGTTTCAGTAGGTGGACTTGCAGCCTAACATGCAAGTAGGTCTGCTTATGTCTTGTTTTCTTTTCCTGCTGTGAGGTATGAAGGAACTCTGGCCTTTGGAAAGTCATTGCTTCCATTTCTCCAGTGGCAAATATAGTTGGAAAATTATTTAAGACATACTTGAATGATACTAGATTGATGAAGATACAGTAGGGTCAACTGTTAGTATGTATTTATTTTTAGAAAGGGGAAATTTACTTGGATATGGTTTAGAGATTTAGAACAAAACTGGGTTAACAATCAGAGGCTTAAGCCTATATTGTCAAACTGAAGTACAGTAATAAGAGGTTTGTGTGGTTTCACTGAGAATGACTAGGAAACTCCATGTTCTCAAGTGAGCTGTGGCTTAAGTATTTTTTTTTTAATTTGAAGAAAATTAATTTTTTGATTACTTGGAAATCCTTTAGTCACTGTAGAAGAGTTATTTTGGTAGCAGAGTAAATGTTACTTTTCTGTACCTTCCCTAAGCACAGGTGGCAATGCTAGGCAACAGATTAATCTTTATGGAAAATGTAGGAAACTTTTTTTTCATCTTTGGCAAATCCACATTTCTTTTATAACTGGTGAAGTACACTTTCAATCTTGATAGTTATCATATAAAAATGTAATTTAAACGTAATTTATTTTTGTTCATTATTAAACAAGATACAGTGCTCAGCTGTTGAACTCTATATGTAATAATTCTAGTTCATGATTCCATTGAGAAGTATCCATGAGAGCTGCATTTCTGAGACCTAGCAACAGAAATTGAATCTATTTTTGAACTGCATTTAAAAATAAAAAAGGCAGCAGAGGAAATGCCTGAAAAGAATGACAATGTCTGGAAAACACAGCTTTTTGAGAGACTGAGCAACGAATGGAGAGGTGGTGTTTTTGTGGCTCAACAGTTTGTGTGGGAAAGATTTCTGGTAGCCAATAGCTTTTTAATCTAATTCAATAAAAACAATGTCAGGAAGGTAGAGGTTGAAGATCAGGTGAAGAATAAAATGCAGAACCCCTCTGGTGAGGGGAATGATTTGCCTGGGGACATTGTGGAGCCCGCATCACTTTGAGCCTGTCAGCACTGCTGCCTGTAAGTTCTGTTTCAGTTGCACTATATTTTTAGAAAGCTATTTGAAGCTTTTTTGATCAGTGTTGTGGGAGGTTAGACCAGATGTTCTTAATAGTCTTTTTTGAGCCATGAAACCTTTTTCTTCCCCAGAAAACCCTGACTTGCTTTTGTGCATTCAGAGCTAGTGACAGCCCACAGATTAGTGGGATTATGAAAGGTGTCCATGCCCTGGGAAGGGGCAGGTGGACCAGAGGATCTTTACAGGTCCCTTCTGACCCAAACCATTCTGGGTGATTCTGTGAATTTCTTCAAGCTTTACTAATATTATGTTCCTCTCTAAGTTTAGTTAAGTTTAATGTTAAGTAGTTAAGTTTAGCTTAGAGTATATCTTACTCTATATAAGTGTATACATGTGGGACAGCATCTGTGGGACAGCAACAGTTATATTGTCTTGGATATAAATCAGGTTAAAAGGACCATAAAACTGGTAAATTGGTCTCTCAAAAGTAAGGAAACAGCAAAATGTCCCCAGAAAAACAGGGCAACCTCTCCATGCCTTACACTTGCATCAAGCTTTTGTTTCAAAGCTCGGAGATCTACAGCTTCTTAGCAAAGCAAGGGTAAGAATTTTCACACAGGCTAGATTATTTCTTCTAACCTCTGGTTTGGAACTAGCTGAGCTGTTGCAGCTGAAAAGGTTGGGGGGAACAAAGGGGAGAAGAAACTAGGCAAACCCTAGACATTTTTTCTAGCATTGCTAAACTGAAGTATTACTACACTAGGAATTCCCAAAATTACAAATGTATGTGAAAATAAGAAACGCTGGACCACTGTGAGTGTAGACCATGCTGCTAGCTCTGGTCATCTGTCACGTGTGGAAAAGAACTGTGACTTTTTGCTTTTGTAACTAAGGTGGTTCCAAGTGTTGGCCATCAAGGAGCCCAGCCAGGGTTGTTTCATATTTGGCTTGAATGCCTCTACTGACATGGGGACTCCTCAGTTGTCAGGTATCAAAAATATTTGCAATCTGCTGGCTCCCATTTATAAATTATTCCATTCACAAATTAGTATAAAACTTAGAGATTTACTGACATTGTTTGATTGTAAATAATGAAGTACCTGCATTGGAGAAAGCATTTATTAATTTTGGGGTTGTTTTTAATAATTGTGTTTAATTTCTTTGATATGAGGTTCTCCTGACAGGACTACTATTAAGATATCTAGGGAAAATGTATTGCTTTCATAAATTGAATTGGTTACAAGTGTACTTTATGGGCAAGACCGCAGTTGGGTTTTGGGTTATTCTTCCCTCCGCCACTCCAGGTGCTGATATGGTAAGGCACTTTGTGATCCAGGAGATCTGTCATATCCAATAAATCAATTTTATTACTTGTTTTTGGTTCTTTCAGTTGCTGAGCATTCCTACAGGGGCATACCAGATAGTTTGTAAAAGAAATGGAGGCATTCAGAAGAATTAGTGAATTAAGTAGGTCTGTGTTGTCTCTTTTTTTTTTTTCCTTGTTTTTTCTTTTTTTTTGAAACAAAGTCACATTACTGGGGAAGAGGAAGGGATGTGTTATGTGTAGACTATATACACTCAGCTTGTTTTCCTTTGCCTGAGACTGCCTAAGCTTTTCTTGTTCTGCCTGACAATGCTTCTTTCACTCGATTGCTTCCAATTCATTGTTTGTGTTGTGATTTAGCCAGTGTGAGCTGCCTGTGAGTGGGTATTGTATCCTGTTGCTTGCTGAGCGTGGTCCAGATTGCAAGGTTTAGGTGCCTGGCTTCTGTTGAAATAAAAGTGATCTTCATCTCTGACAGTCTCTTAGGTGTATCTGTGACAGTAGTGTGGAAAGGCTGTATATTAAAGCATACGTGGCTGCTTGCATTTCTGTTTCCTGCTCAGTTTTCATACCTGAGCAGGAAAAATAACAAGAGTTTGTTTACCTAGTCAATTATTCTCTTTTATCTTCAATCAGGAATAATTTGCCTATTTGCTGTACTTGGTGCATGTCTGAGGGCTTGAGGGTATTTTTCAGCCTGACTTGTGTTTAGATCTGTGGAATTGTTTTACTAAGCCTGTAGACCCTTTGTTCATGGGAAGTGACAGAAGGCAAAATCAACAAAACTTTTCAGCTCTGTGTTGCAGTGCTTTAAATACCTCAGTACAACTGTGCTACAAATACTAGTTTATTGAGCTAGAGGAGCGTGCTATAGCTTTGATGGAAATGGTAAAGACTTGCTTACAATTTCCATGACGCTTTTTTCTGATGAATGGAGAGTGAGGAATTTTATGAAACTTGAAGGTTCACGCTTAAATAAATACCTAGCCGCGTTCTTCAAAGTCCCTATTTCTGCATCTTTCCTTTTCCTTCTATGTACACTTTCCCTTGGGGGACAATCAGCAAGTTGCTCTCTAATCAGATACTGAGATAAATAATAGCAGAACATAATCTATGGTAATTATTTTTCAGAGCAAACATTCCTTTAAGATCTTACATCTGGGTTTTTTTTTTATTTTCCTTTGTCGTGGTTTAGCAATAACCAAGAATTCCTCAGCTTGAGTAAAGAGAACTGAGTAAACCTGCTTTACTTTGGAGACCGAAATGCTTTCTTCTGTATTAGATTAAGAGTAAACAATAAGATTAATAGTTTTAGATTGATTAACAATCTGCTGCTATTAAAATATGAAGTTACCTTAATTTCAGTATGTATTAGTATTATAATTTGATAGATTTTCACTATGGTATTTCATTTAGAAATGTTACATTTATCATTGTTCAAAACCTAACTTTTAATGTGTGTGTGCTGATTTGAAATGTTTATGGAAGTAAATATCTGTATACAGAAGATAGAACTAAAGCTTAATGCTTTTCTGCATCTGTGAAAGGAGAAAAGATTTCATATTCTGTCTAGAGATGAACATTATTTTTTTAAAGCAGTAACACTTCAGAGTTGTATGTTGTTTTCCCTTTCTTAAAGCTATTGTTATGTCTGACTGCCAAGAATTTATTGATGGTAATTCCCCTGTCATCAGCAGTCACTTTTAAACTTGAGTAAATGTCTGTAGAGACAGACTTGATGTGACACAGCAAATAACTAGCTATGGAGTCTCTGAGCAGACAGTGATTACAGCAAGCTAACCTCTCGTCTTCTGACTGAGCTTACCAACAGATACATCGAAAATCTGATGGGCAGAATTCATGAATCAGCTAGATTGGCCTGCTGGAAATGTTTTCTAGCTGCAGTTAGCATAGGAATTACTGTGTTAGCAGGGGTTAATAGATGGAATCTGATGCAATCCCTCCCACTTTTCCCAGCAGTTTTCATTAGACAAGTGCTCCATAGCAACAGTGAGATCACTGGAGACAGTATTTCATTGATTTCTCCCTCCCGCCCCCTTCCATTTTTGAGCCATTCTTATCACTGAAGTGCAGTTGGGTGGAAAGACAGGGGTTTTATGCAGAACACTTCTGTGGGCTTCTGTCTTGTAAATAATTTGGAAAGCAGAAATCCATTACAACTTTGTGTTTAATGTTTCACTATGTATTTAAAGAGAGATACAGGCTTAGGAGGCTGGATAACTGTACCTGCTGTAGCTGATGTTCTGAAGTATTCTTGCATTGTTTGCTGGTCTTCTAGGGAAAAGAATAATGTAGAGCAAGACCTGAAGGAGAAAGAAGACACCATCAAGCAGAGGACAAGTGAGGTCCAGGTAAATAAGACGCAAAATTATTGTTCAGACACCTGATATTATACCATTGGTGCTTTGATGGCAGTGGGATTACTGAGCCTTTAGATCACATAATTTATTCAGTGATGTGATCATCACTATGAAAAGAAAAAGACTGGTGGCTCAGAAAAAGAATGTCCTTTGAAGTGTGTTTTCTGTATGAATGTGGTTTGGTGTACATGTGTATGTCTATACAAATGTGTGAGCTCCTAGGATGTGTAGCCTGCATAGAGTTTTAAATGAAAAATACTACAAAAGAATAATTTCTTTTTTTGTTGTTTTGTTTGTTTGTTTTTTTAAGCAAGGCTATCTAATGTTTAATTAAAACTAAAGAAGACCCTGTAGCACTGCAAATTAATAAACTTAAGTGGCTGAATTAAAAGGGCTTCTATATAGGGTTGCTCCTTAAGAGTCGCAGTAATTACTAGCTTGGGAGGAATGTTGCCTTAAGTTAATTTTGCCCAGTATAAATGAATTTTTAAAATAATGTTTGATTTTTATTTAAAAGGATGACATTGAATTTTCAGAATATTGGAAAATTTAAATTTTACAAGTGTTTTACAGGGATTAAAAATTCCAAAGTCAGCATCGGTGTTCAGGGTGCTAACAGTCTAGCCATGCCCTGAATGAAATGCTGCAAAGCAATATTTCAATTAAATTTTAAGCTGCAAAAGCAACTGGAGTTGCTACTTTAAGAAAAAACTTCAGTATGATATCTAATTACTTACAGTTATTTCTACATTGATTTTAGGAATCTTTATTATTTCAAATAATCTTTATTTGATTAAAAGCAAATAATGCAAGATTTCTGCATTTTATTTTGTGTTAGGCAGAAATGTGTTACAACCGTTGTGAATTTTGTGCTTGGCTATTTAAGATCTTTAAAGCCTAGATGATAATTAATAGTCTGACCTTTCAGAAGATAATCAGATGCTGGCCTGTTAGTCACAATGGCAGCCAGATTGAGCAGCTGCAGGAATGCACACAAGTTGTCTGTGTCTGATTCTGTCCATGCATGCAGCAGTCATTCCCCTCCCCACTCTGCAGCTTGCCTTTCCACACTGGTAAAAATTCTTCTGGGTATTTCTGGTTTTGCAGACAGGGTGATTTTGTTAGTGTGTTCTGGAATCTGTGTGTGTTCAGGTGAAGGCTGAGTTCTCTGATGCCTTTGCACAAAAGGTATATAAAGCTAAATAAAAACCTTACCTTTAATGTTACAGTGTTCGTGTCATCTGTGTGTATTTAGTGTTTGATAGTCAGCAGCATCGCAGAATCAATTAAGTCATTGTATCCAGAGCAGTAATGTTGGAAGCAACTGTCTTAGGTCTTTAACCTCTTAGTGATGGCACAAGCTATTTATCCCTTGTTAAATACAGAGTTACAGAGTTCTGTCAGTCTGCAGAGGAGGACCAGTCTGTTACTGGCTTGTCAGAAAAATGAGAAACCATCAGGATCAAACAGGATATGGCTGCAGCATTTATTTAAGCTGATGGCCCTTTGTCTCTGGCCCTTTATCTCTGGTGCCTTTCTTGTTCCTGAGTGTTGGAGGACCTGCATGTTACAGGAAACTTCAGAGAATAGTGGTGACATCACTTTACATCATGCTTTTTTCTTCTGGTTTTATTCTAAGGGTGAATTTTCTGAAGATGGTTTACAAAACTAGTGTGTTCTAATTTGCCCCCTTAGATCAAGCCAGTTTTGTGGCATCACACTCCAGGGTTTCTGATACCAGAATTACTTCCATGGACACAAATCAAAATCTCAAATATAGCCATGGTCTGTGATGGATCAGACTAACTTGTATGGGAGGAGCGGAAGAATGACAGTTTTTCTTCTGTAAAATAATTTATAGACTATGCAAATAGATACTAAAAAGCAAAGACAGAAAAAGAGTTGGAGGGAAAACATAGCACACTGGTGTGTTTTAATGTGCTTATTTAATATCAGCTCTTCAGTAGCAAAGGTTAAGGGGTGTTTTTTCTTGAAAAGTTGTGGGCAGAGTAACAAAGATAAGAAACTTCTAAGGCACCATTTCTTAAACTTATTCTGGGGTTGGATTAGCATTTTCCTACAAATATGGGACTAATAAACTCATATATGAAATATTCTTCTTGACAATAGAGAACTTTGTTTTACAGAGTTAATGTGTAACTAAAACACTAAGTTTTGACCACATACCAAGGGGCATCTGAAAGTGCCTTTACCTGACTGTCCCTTTTCTCTCCCATCACCAGTCTGCTCTTCCAGCCACAGATGTTGGAGGACAGCGTGCCTCAGCAGCTGGGCACTGCCTCAAGCAATGGGCTTTTGGGCACATTCACAGACTCTTATTTTCCATCTAGCATGTCACATATGTGGGCATGGTTTGCCAGTCTACCTGCTAAAACTCTGAAATAAGTGGCCAGTCTCTTGGCTTTCCCAACAATTACCACACATTCCCTAGAATTTTATTGATGTGAAGTCAAAAGGTCTATGTTTTGTTTTTCAATGGACACTGAAACCTGTAAAGAAGGTTTTAGAGCAAACACATGTTGTAACTTCTGAACAAAGTATAACATATTTATATCAATTGGGAAAAAAATGTAAGTGCATGTGAGACTGCTTCAGAGAAGAGGGAGGGAAAAAGAAAAAAGGTGAAAGGCATTTTGGAACTGTGGCCTTCCCAGCAGTCCAGAATGTTTCTGGCCTTCTCTTCTAGCCTTCTGATCTTGTTAGCCTGAGTTTTCTTAAGCAGTTTTACGCTCTAAGTATCCCACTCAGCACTGCATTTTCCCTGTTCTTTATTTATTGCAGTGCACCAATAGAAAGTCAGTGAAGTTTAACTTTTCTGTGCTGCTTGAGGCTCAACAGTTGTTAGCATGTGAATCATTTGGGGAAGTACAGGCTGGCAAGCTATTAAATCCATTGTCTATCTGTGGAATTACAGATCTCTGGACTTCCCTTGTCCCACACTACATTAGCATGGAGAGCATCATCAAAAATCTAATACAAAGATTACCATTACCATAAAAAGCTATTTTGAACCACCTCAAATATGTTAATTGTTTTCAGATAGAATCTCATTCAGTGCTTGAACATTAAGATGCTTCTTCTGCTTCTTCTGAGGGTGTTCTTTGAAATCAAAGCTTAATTGGAGCCTGGTTTACTTAATGAAGATGTATCTTTGGAGTTTTAGCCCCAGTTCTGTGTATTGTGTCTACTCCAACCTTTAATTTTGGAGTGGTTATATGAACAGGTTTGGGTTTTGGTTTTGGTTGGGTTTTTTTCCTTCTCTCTCTTCTGGGAGCTATCAGGCTTAGTCAGGTCTCTTCAGTGCTTCTCTACTGCTGTGCCTAGGACAGACATTGGGATTCAAGGAACAGTGGCAAGAGTGGAGGTGGTCTAGATTTAGCTTGTGTGTATGTGAATTCTTGCTTCCTTTCAGAGAAAGGAGACTGAAATCTCTTTAAGCTGTTATTTTTCCCCTCGCTGCTTGTGTTGAGTACATTGCTTTTCAAAGCAATGTAAAAATGAATGGATCAAGGGTGTCCCAATTATCCAAGTCAGTAGCTGCTGTAAGAGCTTCTTGTCTATGTGCTCATTTGTCTTTCACAGATTAGAAATAACCAGGAATTAGCCTACTCTGACTGCTGTACATCACTCACGCCCTTTACTGAACTTCAAATGTGATTTGGAGTTTTTGTGTAGGGTTTTTTGGTGTTTTCTGTTGTTTGGTTTGTGTTTGTATGTGGGGGAGTGGGTTTTTGGAGGGTTTTTTGGGTTTTTTTGTTTTGTTTTTATAAAAGCATCTATGCTGTTTCTTTAGGTAGTCTTCCCATTGTCTTGAGGTTATCTGTTTCACTAGCATCTGACTGCTGCACCATATGCCTTTCTATTTCTGTCTGGCTTTTTTGTCCTGGTTATCTGGAGGTGTTAGCACACATGGATAAGCCATCTCCCTCACAAAAAAATCCCAAACACCTCTAAAAAGGATAGCAGGATCTTAGCAGAGAGCAGCACACAAATGTATGATCTAATCAGAAATTCATATCAGCTTGTTTTCTTATCCTCCTTAATTTTCTTTTATCTCTGTGTTCATGATTCTTCCTTCAATTACCATATTTTCTCAGAAAGGCTGCAGTTTTCTGTTTTCATCATATATTTTTTTTGTTTATATTAATCCTTTCTGTTCCCCCTGTATTATCTCTTCCTCTTGATTTAACAATTCTTTCTTCTTCCTAAAGTATTTTCTTGACTTTTTTCTCAATGTTATTTCTGCCATTTGTGGAAGTATAACCATTCCTATTGCTCAGAAATAAACTGAATATCACAGCATGCTACTTAATGTACATAGAACACAAGATACACACCAGTCATAAATTAAAAGATGCCACATTGTTGTGTATGGAGTGTGCATTTCTTGTCAGTACTGTCACATGGAAAATAAGTTTTTGGCTGATTATTGCAAAATCAGAGGCAGGGAGGTTCTAGAAGGGAGTGCATTTGGGTTAATAGTGCACTAGTTTGGTCCTTTGTTGCTAAAACAAGTTCCTATTTTTGACCATGTGTTTTTGAGGAGGGAAGGAGCAGAATAAAGAATTCGTATTATTAAGGAACTCGGTAATATATATTGCTAGAACATAGGAGAGAGAGACAGTGTAGCAGTCTGAATAAAGACAACTTCTCAATTAAAAATGAAACCCTAACCTCCCTGAGAGTAAAACAGTTAATCTCTGTTGATGCACAATCTTCAATATTTCAGTGAAATTTTTCTTACTAAAGAAAAAGGAAATAACCAGATTATTTTTATATACTAGTATTTGAGAATACTTGCTTGTCTGACACGTTACAAATGCTGGCTTTTGAAAGATAATTTGTTGATACTTTGAAATCTGAGTTAATACTGCATTTTTTTGCTGTGGAATTTAGTGGTTAGGAGGCTAGAGGGAACAAATGCAAAGCTAATCTGTTTAATTGCAGGATCTGCAAGATGAAGTAAAGCGGGAGAGCAGTAATCTGCAAAAGCTGCAAGCTCAGAAAGAGGAAGCGCAGGAAGTCCTTAATGATCTTGATGAGCAGAAGGCCAAGTTGGAAGAGCAACTTAATGATATCAGGCAGAAGTGTGCAGAGGAGGCCCATCTGGTAAGCTCTAGGGCTAGGGCCCTTGAAAGGGTAAACTCCTTGTTCTGAAGAACCCAGCCTTGCAGTGTTATAGTTGTTGGGGCAGGAGAAAAAACTTGAACAAATAAACATCTTGAGTGTCAAGATTTTGTGACCAACAGAGAATAGGAAACACGTCACTTGTTTCAGTGACCTCCTGATTTAGTATGATTCTTTCAGCAATTATACTGAGATACACTTGCATACCAATAAAGTGAAGTGCAAACAAATAATGCAAAATTATAATGCAATATAAGTGTAATTAGAAGTGCTAATTACTGGGACTGATTTCTTAGCAGTTAAAAAAAGGATATCTTGTTATTATGTAGATTTTTTTTCTAATATAAAGCTATAGTATTTCTTTAAAGGCTAAAATTATATTTTCAGTATTAGAAATATCTGTGTTGGTCAGAAAAACAACTAGAATACTATAATCTTATGGAGACCAATAGGGAATTAACCTTTCATTCAGATATGATCTATAATCTTTGCAGGAACTATGAGGTTTTCACTACTTCTGGTCATAAATAATAGTATTTGGATGCGATTGGAGGTGGGTCTTTTATTTGGCTTTGAAATATTTGTTCCTGCTTTAGATTGCCATGCTGAAGGCTGAAATAACAAGCCAGGAATCAAAGATTTCAGCATATGAAGATGAACTGACCAAAGCTCAAGAGGAACTGAGTCGCCTCCAGCAAGAAACTGCAGAGCTTGAGCATTGCATAGAGTCTGGGAAAGCACAGCTGGGACCTCTTCAGCAACATCTGCAGGATTCACAACAGGAAATCAATTCAGTAAGGCAGTGTGAAAGACCAAAAAAAAAAAAAAAATTAGCTGACAGCCTTTAGTGTGTTTTTTCTTAAGGGGAAGGCATTGTTTTATTTTTTTCTTCACTGTTTGCTCATGTCTTTAGTTACTTACACATGTGTTCTGTGCTAGTAGTTGTTAGGCTTCTCAGAGGCTGACTCAAGATACTTCATGATTTTTCTCCAAGTTCTGTTAATAAAAAGGGATTAATTTATTATACTTCACAAATAATTTGTATTAATGTAATGAATGAAAAATAGATAATGCATGTTTAAATTTTCTATGTCCAGTAGTTATTGAAGCTTTCTTGCTCAGCCATGGCCTGGGGCATGCTCTCACTATTCTTTAATTGATGTGAAATCGGTATAAAATTGCTAGTATTTACTTAGTGCACTGTTGAAGGGGGGAAGTAAGGTGAGTGTAAGAATACACTGGATTGAGACTAGATACTGAGAAGCAGAGAGATGGCTGCACTGGTTTTTAAGCACAGGGCTGTGCTTTGAACTGTCTGCTGTTACAGACAGTTCTGGCTCCTACCTGTAATCAGTGATTTATTTTTCCTTCAGTGATGTGTTAGTTTGCACACCCTTTCATCATCATTCTGCTCCTTCTATGACTTGCCATATGTCTAATATATGAGCCAGAATTGCATCTTTATCAAATTAAAATGAAATCCTTCCTATTAACTTTGAACCCTAGAAATGACTGACTTTTGGGTTGGTCATTTCGCACAATTCATGTCTGTAACTTGTTAACTATGTTTTTTCTTCTTAAGACTTCTACTGCTAGTGTTTGTGCAAGATGTTCTGCTGAAAAGCCTTATAACATGTTCAGAATTTTTAGATTTGGCTTTGAGGTTTAGAAACTGAGTAGTAAACAACTGAATTTTCCATTGTGTCATCACAGGTAGAGGGGAGGTTGTGCTATTTCAGTATTAATACACTAGAAAGAAGTACTTGGAATTAACACATCTGATAATATAAGTTGTTATGCTTGACTGTACTACAAACTTTTTAATAGATTTTAATCAATGCTCCTGATTTTATTGCTCTTGGTTCACAAATAATGAACAATATGTGCTTTGGTGCTTTAGACAAGATTATCTAGTCTTAGTCCTAGGTCAGTGTATTTGAAAGTGTTGGTGTTTTCTTTGCTGCCACCTGACTTGTGACATCTGCAAGGCAATGAAAACTCTATTGGGTGACTGGCCTAGCAGAAGTCAGTGGGATTTAGACACCTAAATATCTGAACCATGTTCATTCTTCTGCATAATCTGCCACATCCAAGAATTCCTTTATAACATACAACCAACTGGTGGGTTGGTTGTAAATGTTTGCTGTGAGGCACTGCATTAAGCATAAAATTCAGCACATGCTGAAATAATAACATGTAGATGTAACTGTCCGTTTAGGAAGGTACACTGTGGATTTTGTAGACTTCAAATTTGTAATTTTCTTTCTTGGAAGATGAGAATTCTGATAAAGCAGCCTTTTAATTTAGAGTTTAAGGCCATTGCAAATTCATAATTTAAAAAAAATAACCAACAAAAGCCCTGACAAAACCAACCAAACAAAAAAAACTGAAAGCTTTGCAACTCTTCTTATGAGCTTTAGTAGAAATGAAGCAACATGTCTTGCTGTTATCAGTGATACAGTCTGCTTCCTTGGCAGGAGAAGGTTTTCTAGGTCTGTCCTTCAACTACATTACATCTCTTCTAAATCAGATTTGTGCTTATGTCTCAAATTTTGCCCTTTGATTGAAAGAGCGTGGTTTTTATTATATTGATTTTGAAAATAAGAATTTCAGACATGTAGGCTCTATCTTGCATTTAAGAGGGGATGGTTATATACTAGCTTCTGTGTACTGCCATACTGATGCATATACATTTATTTCTGTTTACAGGTGCAGACAAAACTTCTTGAGCTTAAAGAATTGGAAAATAATCAGTTTAGCTGGCACTCCCAGCCACATAATACACTTGTTAATGGAACTGCTGATCATTCTAGTCTTAGCAACAGCAGCAGTGAAACTGCTAACCTTAATGAGAACGCTGAAAGAGAAAGCATAGCAGAAGAGGAACAAGTAAACAGTGCATCTCCAGTGAGTAGTGTTTTGCCTGCTTGATCATGATGCAGTGCAGCTGTGAAGCTGCAATAAGTGAAGAATGTATCAAGACTGATGATGTTTTTAAACATTTGCACGGGTGAAATTTCGAGGTGTTATTCTGAGGGACTGTTTCAGCAATCTGATAGGCAGTAAGGGAGGCAATTTTAGCTTGGCTGGAAAGTAGCAATAAAAATTTTGCTGTATTTGTTACCCAAGCAAAAATATCATATATTGAATAGGAGAATTTACATTAAGGGAAAGCAGCTGTCTCCAGTTGCTGCAACAAGAATGGAATAAGGACTAGTATAGAAAGTCTAAAGCTATCTTGTTTTAAATGTCCCTCCTTATGTCCCAGTAGGTTCTTGATTGGTTTTTTTTTTAATATTTTTTAAACTTTCACAGGGTTTATGGAACACTTCAGTATTTTCTATAATAAGTATGGAACTCTTGAAGTACCCTTTAGTATATTCTTTTAGCTATTTAATACTTTAAATTATATTATGTAGTCTTCTATTTGCTTATTCATGGTGAATTGTGTTTATCCTAATGTAGATAAGGAATAGTCCTGAAACAACAGCCTCTGTTGTGGAAGAAGAGAAGGAGACCCCAGCTGCCACTATTACCAAAAAAGTGAGTTTGTTCAGATTTAGGGGAGGAAAAAGTAAATTAAAAAATCCCAGTGAAACTGTTTCAGGCTTGCATTGTGTCACTTGCATCATGGTGATAGAACAACAGAGAAATAAAACTGTCACTTCTTGCTATTCTTATTTAGTGTGATGTCACAAAAACATTTCATCTCATATAGCAGGCAGGTTGTTGTTGAGAAATATTTTGGATCTCCATTGATGAATCATGTAGAAATCTAGCTGTCTCTCTTTTTTCCCAGCTTAAGGAAACTACTAAATAGTAACACAAAATGACACAAGTGTTTTTTGTCCTGCATGTCTTAAAAATTTAATGCCTTTTTCTACTTCTTTTGCATTGCCCAGGAAGATCCATTTGATGCTGAATCTCATCCGTTGCCTGATCTAGTTTCTGAGGCCAGCTTAGAGTTCTTCCAGTCTGACCCTTTTGTTGGCAGTAAGTAAACTTTAATCTCTAAGTGCAGATTTGCAGAAACAGATCTTTATGAACACATCTCAGACAAATCTTCACCTTGGAACGTCTCTTCATAGAATAAATGTGGAGGTGTTTGAGTGACAGGAGTGTGGAGCCAGTAGCATTACAAAAATAGAAATGATAGAAATAAGAGTTCCAGGATGTCTCTCCTTCCTTCATCTGGACTTTCTAATTAGCTGTGAAAATGGCAGCTTTTCCTCACTGCTTTTCCTGAGTACTTCTCTTACCTCCCCTCACCCCAGCCCCAGTTGCGTTTTGGTTTGAGAGGTGTGGGCATACTTGTGATATACGTGGTATCGCTCATCTAATTTGCAGCACAGATCCACAAACAGATCAACTTGAGGGTTCAGTGAGCTGTGGTGTAGGGAGGGTGTGGGTGGTTGAGAATGAATGGCTGTGGCCTACTTATGGTGAGTTTGGCACTCAGAAAAAGGTAATGTGGAACTGCACCATCTGTTTGTCTTGTGGAAGTGCTATGCTTTATTTTAAGAACTTGTCACTTATGAATGCTGTTGCTCTGATTTTATATTTTTTCTTTTATGTTGGAAGAAGTGATCTGTCTATATGGAGCCACTTGGAGAAGGGGAGTTAATTTGGATAAACTGCTGAAGCAGCTGTTTTCAGACACATTAATATGATTTTACATGCTTTCAGAATCAACATGGTCTGATCAATTTAGCTTGCATTGCTTCGAAAGGAAAATAAGCTAAATTTGTTTCAGATCACTTGGCTTCTGAAAGAATGTCAGTGCAGATGTAATACTTCTAAAGAATAAATTAAACTCATTTAAACCAGCTTTACTGTTTCTGTGTAGATATTGCTTGATTTTTGTTAATATTGAAGTGGTTCTATTTACAGCACGTGACAAGGCCTTTCGTTCAGAGGAGAAAAGCGTGTCTGTTAGTAGCCACCTCTTTGGGCTTTGTATGCTCAGTATGCTTAGGAGTAGATACCTACAGCTAAGAGACAGTACATCTGCATCCTTTAGATGTAGATGAGGGAGTACAACTGGTGCAATTGTGACCATGCATCCAGTATAGAAATGAACACTTAAGTGCTACCATCCATGGTTCTTGTGAGAATTAATCAAAACTGGGACGAAGCTTCTATCAGTAGTTAGCCTGGATTACTGTCTTGGTAAATACTGTATAATGTGGGCTTTTGCAGACAATTGCCATCAGAAGTGCACCTTTGAGATGGCTGCTTTTGTGTGTGTTTCATGCTGGTAATGAGCTACCTGGTTAATATTTGCTCTGTCTAATGCTAGCTCTTGACATTCCACTGAAAATAGCGAAATTATTGCTCTGAGAGTTGTTTAAATTCTAGCTGTAGAAATGAGTTTGTATCCAGAGACTTAAACTGAGTACTTACTTTGTGACAAGTAACACACCTTTTTTTTTGGTTTTTGTTTTTTTTTAAACAAAACCAGGTGATCCCTTCAAAGATGACCCTTTTGGGAAAATTGGTAAGTAACTCTGTAAGTTCTAATGTGTTTGTTCTTCTAAATGATTCCTACTAGAAGAGTATGTGTGGAAATAAGTGTCGCTGCTTTCAGTGCAAAAAAGGGTGGAAATGACCCAAAAAGTCACCATAGGATAGATATATGACAGTAGCAGCTGGCCACTTGTGTTAAAGCTTTTCAGAGAAGCCCATTGCCAGTGAACTCTCTTGCTGCTGGAAGTCTCCTTAGTTGGGATTTAAGTATGTGAAGGTGGTGAACAGAAGGCCCCAAACACCTGCTGCCTGTTTTGTATGGAGATAAGTAGGACTGTGTTCTTTTAAAGGCTATTAACTTACCAACTTTCTTTAGAACTACATACAGAAAAAGGTGGGAAGTATCTATTTAGAGGGGCTGTATAGGCAAACTTACTGCATTATTTGCTTGGTCCTGAATGGAGTTACTGGTGACAAGAAAGCAAAATGGTCAGTAGGAAGGCTTGAGCAAAATAGTGTTGTGTGCCAAGTGCCAAATCATAAAACATCAGTTGTGCGGGGAATGAAGGAGAGGAGGGCAGGAGAGTTCTGAGAAACACTAGGTTTTGTAAAATGCTTCTTTTTCAGGGGGCTTGTTTAAAGAATCTGTATAATCAGATGATTCTGGAACTGAATTGCTGGCACCATCCCAAGTGTTGGAAGTGTTGGCTTGTCTGATGTTTTGAATTACAGAATACAAATTATTCACAGATTAATTTCATACTTCAGAGATCTTTGGTCTTAAATGTGTCACCTTCTTGCAATATGAAAAAAAGCAATATAATGTTTAGTTTTTAAGATACTAAGCTAAGTAAAGCTAGCAGGAATGTTAATGAGATGTTTACTTTTTAGATCCCTTTGGTGGTGATCCCTTCAAAGGCTCAGATCCTTTTGCAGCTGACTGTTTTTTCAAACAATCTTCCACTGATCCTTTTGTGACTGCTGGCACTGATCCGTTTAGCACTGCAGACAGCAGTAATAATATCACAGTAAGTTTGGCAGCATATTTTTTACTTCCTTCTATATATGATTTGGACAAAATAACCTATTTTGTGCATTTGGACATGTCTTGAAAAGCTGAAATTCAGAAATATAGATAAAAGGTTACCTTTTACTTCATGGTTCTGTCTTGGATTTTGTGTGTCCTATTTTCTAAAAATACTCACAGATGAAATAGAAGTAAAAAACATTCTAAAAATGTTTCAGTATAGAGCTTCATTGCTCCATAGATAACATTTGAGAATACTGAACTAAGCTCTGTCAGTAGCTGGTGGAACTTACTAAACATTGAAAGAAACCCAAGATTAATGTCACCATATTGAGACTCTTTAATTTTTGCCTCCAAAATTTGGAGGATCAGTAAGTATGTTCTGTAGCTTATCTGAAATTTGATGTGGTGTGGAGTTTACCCTCTGAAAAGTCAAATTGTTCTATAGATGTATATTGTTTGGGTTTTGTTGTGGTTTTTTGTTTTGTTTTTCTTTGTTTTTTTTCAATAAGAGTCATTGAAGCCCTTTCATAAGGTGGGGATTCTTACTGAATGTACCTCTTTCAAGTGTACTTGGGTGTAACTGTTGGCTGTTCACATTGTAACCGAGCAGTTATTGATTGGTCTTGGGCCTATAATAAAGTAGAGTTGGGCATGAAACCTTCTCTGATGGAGAATAAAACTTGATAAAGATAAGGTAATATTTAGGGTTGATAGACAACCACTTAATCTAAGCTAAAATTCTTTATGCAGTAAATTTGTCTCCATCCTTTGCCATCTCCTTTCCTTCTCAGTGCTGCTTCTGTTCATACTTCCCTTCCAGTTTTGTGAGTGTATAAATTATGTGTAGACATATATAAAAATTAAAGATACATGTGGGTTAGGATTAGGAAGCAAGTTTAGTGGCTGTAGAGTGTGTCAAAATATTTTATCTTAAAACTTCTAAAGTAAAATAAATTGAGATTGTATTCTTAGAATGAGGAATCTTTTAAGCTGAAAAACAAATTTTCCTCTAAAGGAATTTTTTTATTTTAGACAGATATATTGAAGAAGAATGACCCTTTTGCTCCTGGTGGAATAACTGTTACTACATCAAATGATCTAGGTAAAAGCAGATTATACACATCAGACTTCTTGTTTGGGTTTTTTTTTTCTTATTTCTAGTCTTTTAACTGAATTTGTGATGGAGCATTTTGGGGATTTCCTGTTTTCTGAATTTTCTATCAAGTATGACATAAGGTGCAAATTTGTGGGGGGTATTTTTGTAAGACAAAACTGTCTCATTGTCTGTAGTGTATAACATTGAAGACTGATTCCCCAAAAACATTCCTCTGCCTTCCCTAAAACTGGTGACATATCCTGATCTAAGTGTTTGGACTATTTGAATGGTTTGTACTGCTTCCCATTAGGGTTGTTTTTAGAGATTTCATGTTAATTTCTAAGTAACATAGCAGATAGCTTTGTGCTATGAGAGGAAATGTGAGATGGAATAACTACTTCATCAGGCATTTTTACTGGTAAAGTTTGCTCCTTTTGTTTTGCTATGACTCTCTCTCATCTGAGGGCTGAAGCTGTTCTAGGGAAGACTCTAATCTGCTATTTTCCCAAGTTGCACTCATGAGTTTTAATCCAAAACATTAATCCACGTGTGATTTCATATTGTAAACCTGTTCAGTTTAATTGTAGGAAAAAATGCCATTTTCTAGAGGCACAGAAGTTGAGTATTGGCAAAGACAGGTGCACTTGCTGCTTTACAGTAGAATAGCAATTTTTACACATTTTGAGGCACATAGGAATGAAAGGGTGCTGTGAATGAGATTGGGATGATAGGAGGTTTAGATATTTGATTCCACAAGTGGGCCTACAGTCAGAAGTGAGCTCTTGTTCACCTTCATATATAGGTATGTCTGCAAATGTATATTTACAGGTGTATGCACACAAAAAATACCTTTGTGTGTCTACATACATGTATCTGAGCAGAACATCCAGTACTGTGGTTATTTGATACTTTCAGTGGAATTTAACTTTTTTTTTTTTTTAATTGTAGGAAACCAGGATTTATTTTTAATTACCCCCTGTTCAGGAGAATTACTATTCTTAATCAGTAGCTGACAGAGTTTTTGTAAACGCTACTTAAAGTGCCCACCTCATAAAATACTTCACTTGAATTTGTCTGTGCTGCAAAATGTGTAACAATTGCTTTTTTGTTGTAGGATTTTTTTTGTCTCTTTCATATTTAACTTTTAATGTAATTGTTTGTTTAATTTGTGCATATTTAGCTGCAGACCCCTTTACTTCTCTGTTTGGAAATGAATCCTTTGGAAGTGGCTTTGCTGACTTTAGCACGCTGTCAAAGGTAATGTGAAGCTACTACCACTCATAGAAAATGCATGAGCCTCAACAGTGACAAGACATAGCTTAATCTCTCTACCAACAGTTTCGTTACAGTTTTACCACTACTAAAAATGTATAATGGCTGACAGTCTTGAAAAAGAGGTCTTTACAGTAAATTGTCCTGCAGTTCCACTGTGATGTAATCTTTGTGGCTTTATAAATATATTCTCTATATTTGAAGTATTTTTTTAAAAAATTTGCTGAGTGTAACAGCAAAAGTATTACTTCTGCATGTATAACTGCACTCAGCTTTATATTTCTGTACACTCATAGCCATTCCTGGTTTTTCTTTATTTTCAGTCTTCTGGAGTACATGGATGATAAATACAAAAGTATTTTCTTTTTGTCTTAGTCCATACTTTCAGTTCTAAATAAATACTGCATTATTGAAAAGAAGTAGTGTAGTAGAATTCCACTGAAAATGTGTATGTTGCTGTTTTCTCTGTTGAAGGCCAACAATGAGGATCCATTTAGCTCTTCCACATCAGGTTCTGTCAACAGTGTGGTAATAACTAAAAACTTATTTGAGGAGCCACCAGCTAAAAATGAGGATGTTCCTCCTGCATTGCCCCCTAAGACAGGAACTCCGACAAGGCCCTGTCCACCACCGCCTGGTAAGAGCTGATTCTGAGATGTTGTTAACAATTAGTCTTTTCAATATTGGCAGTAGGACAATAATTACGAGGGGCTGCAGTGTCTGAATTTAGAATGAATGAGTAAGATGTGAAACAAGTCTGTTCCTGATCTGTTGGTGGTTTCCTCAGAGGCAGCATGGTGTTTGGAATCAGTTTGTTTTTTGAAATTGAATTCAATAAAGGCTTTAGAAAACAGGAAATAGAGAATTATTACAAGTATCTGCAGGAACATAGCATGGCTGCAAATTAAATGGTTACTAATGTGATACATTGTGAATCTTGCATTAAATTACATTTAAAGTGAGAATTCAATGTGTTTTATCCATTGCAGAACCTCTGGTTTTAATGCAAAATTAATTCAATAGGGTTAAATTACTATCTCAGGTTTTCAGATTAACTATTTCCAGGTGGCCTTGCCAGAGGTCTGTAGCAGTAAACCTAGCCAACATAGTACTGATAAACCCAAGTTTCCTTTGCTGTTCTCTGTTCAGTGATCACCAAGTCCTCTACTCTGATACAAACCACCCTGCTTTACCGAAAAGGCCGTGATTATCAAAGATAACAACACCTTCTTGGGGTTGCAAGAAGCCCATGTATTAAAGTATTATATATAAAAGTATTCCTTTTAAAGTTTCTGTCCTTTGTTTCATTTTCTTTAAAAACTACTGCATAATTTTTTCATTACTACACTATATAGGTGAATCTTAAGGTGTTTTGTAAAACTGTGTAGCCTCAATCTTAAACAAGTATTCATCTTTTTCCTCTAAAGAAGAGGGGCACAGTAAATGTAGCATTATTAATTAGACTAAAGTCTAAACTCAGCTGTTTAATTTCCAGTGTTGATGCGAGATCTCATTCATATTTATGCTTTGCAAGTAATCAGTTTAATTGTAAATAACATTAAAACAGCTGACATAAGTGAAGACAGTATTTCCTTTTATGGTATTCCTTATTAAAACAAAAAAAGGATTTTTGACTTAATTGTATGGGAGTGGCTATGACATGGCATACAGATCTGCTTTTTAGAATGCAAGCTTCTAGTAGCAGAACAGCAGTGTCCTTATCAGTAGGTGACTAGAAAACTGTAGCCTGTTTTGATTTACCCATATTAAAAATGGTAATGTGATTATCTTCATAACTATTCCCCAGAAATTATTTTCCTAATGGAAATAAAAAATGGAGATACTATATGTATTTGTTTTTAATTACTCCTTTGGTCTGATTCAAACCAAGAGAATGTTTTTTCAAATAAATGCCCCCAGATCTTTCTCTTAATTAGTCACACTACTGGAAAGTGAGCAGCAGGGCTGTTTGCTTGCCTGTAAAATCGGTTGCCTGTCTAGATACCGATGAGCACCCTCATTACATGATTTTTTGGGGTGCAGATTTGGAGACTGTATACTTCATATTCTTATTAATCCTTCCCATGTAGAAATAGAATTCCCTAGATGTCATTTGAAGCTGCTTCTCCCACATTATTCAATAAATAGACATGTGTTGTTTGCCAGTAATAGAACATCCTCAGTGAGGGAGAGCTGTCGTGGCAAGGTTATCTCCCAAGTGTCCAAGTAAATCATAGAATCACAGAATGGTTTGGGTTGGGACCTTCAGAGGTCATCTAGTCCAACCCCTCTGCAGTGAGCAGGGACATCTTCACTAGAGCAGGTTGCTCAGGGCCCCATCAAGCCTGACCTTGAATATCTCCAGGTACGGGGCCTCCACTACCTCTCTGGGCAACCTGTTCCAATGATCCAACACCATCATATTGAAAAACTTTTTCCTAATACCCAACCTAACTCTGCCCTTTTCTAGTTTAAAGCCATTACCCCTCGTCCTATTGCTGCCTGCCCTTGTGAACAGTTCTTCCCCAGCTTTCTAACAGGCACCTTTCAGGTACTGGCAGGCTGCTACAAGGTCCCTCCAGAGCCTTCTCTTCTCCAGGTTAAACATTCCCAACTCTCTCAGCCTGTCCTCATAGGAGAGGTGTTCCAGCCCTTTGGTCATTTTTGTGACCTCCTCCGGACACATTCTAACAGGTCCATGTCCTTCTTGTGTTGAGGGCTCCAAAACTGGATGCAGTATTCCAGGTGGGGTCTCACCAGAGCAGGTGTAGTGGAGCAGAATCACCTCTCAATCTGCTGGCCACACTTCTTTTAATGCAGCCCAGGATGCAGTTGGCCTTCTGGGCTGCAGATGCACATTGTTGGCTCATGTCCAGCTTTGCATCAATTACTACCCCCAAAGTCCTTTTCCTCAGGGCTGCTTTCCAGCACATCATCCCCCAGCCTGTATCGATAACGAGGATTGTCCCGTCCCAGGTGCAGGACCCTGCACTTGGCCTTGTTAAACCTCATGAGGTTCACCTGGGCCCACTTCTCCAGCCTGTCCAGGTCCCTCTGGATGGCATCTCATTCCTCTGGCACATCGACTGCACCACCCAGCTTGGTATCATCAGTGAACTTGCTGAGGGTGCACTCAATCCAACTGTCAGTATCATTAATGAAGATATTAAACAGCACTGGTCCCAGTACAGACCCTTGAGGGACACTGCTTGTCACTGTCTTCCATCCGGACATTGAGCCATTGACCAATAGCCTCTGGATGTGACCACCCAGCCAATTTCTTATCCACTGAACAGTCCACCTATCAAATCCATATCTCTCCAGCTTGGAGAGAAGGATGTTGTGGGGGACAATCCAGATAGATGACATCCACAGCTCTTCCCTTGTCTACTGAGGCAGTTACTTCATTGTAGAAAGCCACTAAGTTGGTCAGGCAGGACCTGCCCCTAGTAAAGCCATGCTGGCTGTCTTCAGTCACCTCCATGTGCTTCAGCATAGCTTCTAGGAGGGTCTGTTCCATCATCTTCCCAGGCACAGAGGTGAGGCTGACGGGTCAGTAGTTCCCAGGGTCCTTCTTTCTACCCTTTTAAAAATGGGTATAACGTTTCCTTTCTTCCAGTCACCAGGGACTTCACCTGACTGCTGTGACTTTTCAAATATCATGGAGAGTGGCTTGGCAACATCACCAATTCCCTCAGGAGTCTGGGATGCATCTCACCAGGTCCCATGGACTTGTGTACGTTCAGGTTCCTCAGATGGTCACAAAAGTTAACTTCACTTACAGTGGGAGGGACTTTATCTCCCTGGTCCCTGTCTTGTGGGCCATCAGCTTGAGAGCTGTGAGGAGACAGGTTTCCAGTGTAGACCGAGGCAAAAAAAGTTAGGAACCTCAGCCTTCTTCTCGTCTGTTGTTACTAGATCACCACTGTTGCTCATCACAGGGGGGTATGCTTTCTTTAGCCTTCCTTTTCTGGTTTGCATACCTGTAGAAGCTCTTCTTGTTTCTCCTGGCATCCCTTGCCAAGTTCAGCTCCTTGGCCTTCCTGACCTCGTCCCTACACA